>OZ037723.1:3822219-4512079 GCA_964035505.1 Watsonalla cultraria
TCTTGGTAGGTGATCTCAGGTGCCTACCATCATCGGTTTAAGCAGAGCGTATTAAGAACTTCTGGGCTTTAACATTTTGGTAAAGAAAAATTAAGCGTCAAAGCTAAGAAATTCTTAATATGCTCATACTTTAAAAGCAATTAATAAAAGATAGATAAATCTAGAAAAAGAGAACAACGTGAAAACAACTCAAAAGCGTTACGTAGTTGAAGAAGTCTTACAAGTTTACCTAACAATTCCCTCAACTTAAATTGTACCAATTGAAACACTAACATTTTGTGTAGGGACAAGTCACGATAGTTTGGCACTTGGAGTTTGCTCTCTACTTGAATAACAGCATCTAACTTAAACCTTGGACACGACCAATATTTACTTGCTTAGTTAGATAACAAGGTAAATTTTTCTGACTTTGTTCAGAGTTTACCCTTATAAGTGCTTTCTGAGAACCTAATTAATTATTAGTTATTCTAATTACGTTCATACTTTTTGATATGGGTAAGGCGTTCCGCCCACTTTTCACCAAACATTTCACCAATCAGATTGGTTCAGTTACGTTAATATATCAAATAGTCATGATTGGAGCTTTTATATAAATAGGCATACATACATACTTGCACACGCCTGCTTTCCTTGAGTGGGAAGGCAGATATACAGGGTGTCGGAGAAAAAGGAACAGTTGTCTTCTAGAAGTTGTAGGGTTTTATGAATATATCACTATATTGAAATCGCAAAATATCTAGCTCCAGCGACAACGTATTTATAAGCTATGGCCGAAAAGCTCGCGGCCTTAAGCAATTGAATGAACGCGCGGCCGCGTATACCTACATTCCGTACGCGGTCATTCCACTTTTTAAATTAAGGGGAAGGTTAATGGTTTCGAAAAATGGTTTTATGATATTATTTCAGGATTTATTAGTGGGAGAAATGAAATAAAAACCTAGTAAGATTTCACGTGAATAACTCTACGTTACAGCAGATTTTTATGCGAAAATAAGGTCTTGATATGGTCAACATTGAACATCAATTACTCGAAAACGGAAGAAAATATTTTGGTCATAATAATTTTAATTGCTTCCTAAAATTAAACCCTATCACATATTTTAAGAGCTGTCCCGGTTTCCCCAACACCCTATATACTTATTGGTACAATAAAGGGTGAGTCTATTGCCGTTGTCAGGAAAATAGTCTAGATTTTGTTACTGGGAAATAACAGATCACCTTAACCTGATCCGGATATCGAACCTCATGATCATCATGATCCACAGTAGCGCTTGAGACCATGAAGCAATCTACAAATATTAAAGCAGTTCACAAACAATTACGGAACAAATAGCTACATAATACGCGCGGATTTTTCGAAATTCCATTCTAAAATGTTGATTAAATGTAACAAACATAACGCAGTTGCTAAGCTAACACATTTTCTTCTGCATCATCTTATGTTGCGAAATAAACAATTGCTAATTCCATTGTGTCTATACAATTCAATTTAGCATGCCACAATAAATAAACACAACAGTCTACAAACTTAGCAACTAGAATCAGTGCATTAGAAGTCACATACTCGTACTTAAGCAAATATAGCTTAAACTCGGATTAACAGTAGCTCGGATTGAGAGAACAGTGAACACTGCAATCTCACCGAACTTCCACGTGTAACTTGAAATATGACGATTTAGTTGAGTCGTACAATTGTTTATGCATTCCTTAATTGAGTGGGAACTATAATTGGTACTTGACAATGTTAGTATGAAGAGCAAAATACTGACTGCTATAGAAGGATAGGAGTTCTTGATAGTGTTGTAAAGAGATGTTTTAAATTTTTAACATATTTAAGTAGTACATTTGAAACTTCCTTATTTTATATTCCTGAAGTCTCGTAATGGTTCTCGATGCGATCACTCTCACTTTTGGAGTCACAGTACCTACGCGTAATCTACCTCATATATTTTACTATTTTAGAGTTCACTTCATACACAAGTGTATGCATGTGCATGAATGCGGACGAAGCGAAAGAAGTATGTAACGATCTACGCATATGGCAACCGGTGGTCTACTTGCAAAATATCTACTATAATGCGCTCGAAAACTCATATTGCGCGATTCAGGTTCTCGTATATTTGTACTCGTACCTTGCAATTGATAGCGAGTAGCGCCATCTAAGTAGCGAGTGGAGAAACGCTGCTACGTACAAGGGCCGACTAAAGTAGGCACCGTACATGAACACATGTAAGAAGTAACAAATTGATATAGGTACGACCTAGTAACGTTTGTCGCCTACAGCTTGATGATAATTTTCCCTCTTTACATCGTAACTGTAACTTACACATGCTGTCAGCTTGTTTCTTCAATCTTTCTCGCTCAGACCTTCGGAAATTCCATTGGAGGAAGCAAGAAGGCAATGGGAAAGTTTATTTCGTATACATTGCTTCGTTTGTTTACGATACGTAAAGCTTTATATTATGAAACAATCATGGATAACGTTTTGGAAGTGTTATGTGCGTCGTTACGAAAGGGCGCTGGGCCTTGTGAGGAAAAACAAGAAGATTTTCAATGTATGAAATTGGTTGAGGAACAAAGCATGACGCAGTTACGCGAATACTGTTTTGTATTTAGTATGATCGTTCCATGGTTTTACTCGTATATAATGAAGTAAAATTAAAAAAAAATGAAATATTCCAAGTAACTGCTATAATAAGTATAATATAATATAAGAGTTTGTCAAAGAAAGTCCTGCCAAATCCTAATTTTCGCATTAATAAGTAACGTTATAATTTTCATAAAATTCATTAGGCGTTGCGGAGCAGGGCATCGGTAGGCATCTCAAATTAAAAACATAGCAATAAGCTGGTTTCATGTAATGATATAGAGACAACGTTTTCATTAGTAAATTATATTTTATATTAGATAGTGATAATGATTACGAAGTAAAAGAAACCTTTCGGACATAAACGCATTTGTTGAAGATAGAAAAAAGTAGTTAGAAATTATAAGATTTTAATTTGAGTCAAACCAAAAAGTTGTATTTTATCTGTTTCGATTTCTTTTTTACTCAATTCAGTATACTTTTTATCGTTGGATTGAAAAGGGTCTATGCCTAAAAGTTTCTTTAACCTAGAACTTAAGGAAATAAGGAAATTTCTTCAAAGAATCCTGAAATTTCTGGAGCGAGACGTTATTTTAATTTATGGGTTTCCTTACGTATTTCCTAATTTTCTTATTTATTCGCATATATACTTTATTAAAATTTTAAACTACCTTACTTATGCTTCCTTTAAGAGCGCATACATAATTTTGTAGGTGAGATGATTTGAAAATCATTAATTCCGAAGCACAATGTTCGTTTCCTTATTATTTTTTTATTTTGAGATTATTTTAGATTTTATATTTTTATGAACAATTTCTTTATTTAAACTAAAATATTTTATTAAACTATAATTTTATGATTACGGCTAATAACATATTTTTGATATAAAGTAGTCAATACCTACGAGAGGGACGAGAGAAATATTATCAAAGTTAGCTCTTTATTGCTGCAGCGTCACATATTATCCACTTATATCGAAATGGGTTACAGATCCCTAGGGCTCAGACTAAGTCGAACAATATACTTTTACTAACACTTACAAAGTTTCAACAACAAGTCTAACATTGTACAGCATAACTGAACAATGCCCTAACGAATTAACTCAGATTAGGCACGAACCTAATTTACAGAACACAATAAAAAAAATATTGGAAAAAAAAAATTGAAGACATGTAATAACAGCCAGACAGACGCATAAATCACATTAATAATTAGTATATGCTTGGGGTCTCTTGTTATGTGAACATGGGCCTATCATCATCTTAGCAGAGCGTATTAAGAACTTCTTAGTATTGATATTCATTTTGGTACCGTAAAATAGAACGTCAAAGCTAAGAAGTTTCTAATACGCGCTAAGTAAACCCCAGTAAACAATTTTTCTTTAATCCTAACAAAGGTTAAAGTGCGTATATACTCACGCCTTCCGAAATTGTAGTCGCAAAACTATATTAAGTAATTAAGTATTGTAGTAAGCGGCCACTGCAGCCTATGAACATGATCAACACCAGAGTGTTAGTCACGCATTACCCGTCTTAGTAATACCAGGACTTATAATAAGGATTTGTAATGGAGTTCTCAAACGCCATTATTAGAAATATCGTAATAAGGATTTTTTATGAGTTCAGAATGCATCACTCTAATCTAAAGATCATGAAATTGTATCTTCGTTTTTCACACTGTATGTATAGGAAAGGAGTATTTTTAAAAAAAAAAAGTTCTAAATTTGTTCACATTTAATGCTAATATAAAAGGAAATATTGAGTAACAATAAGAGCCAGTCCCACAGACCTAAATGTTTATGCATCATCATCTCCCTGGCCTTATCCCATACATTGTTGGGGTCGGCACTTGATTCAACCCGATGTAGCTGATCACCTGATTTTTATACGAAGCGACTGCCATCTGACCTTCGCAACCCCGTTTAGGAGGAAAATCTGTGATTTGGGTTAAACCAGTTGTCAGATTATTTTTAGGCCTCCGACTGACCTGTAACGATTGCCAAAGATGTTAAATTGGCAACCGGGACCGAGAGCTTAACGTGCTCTCCGAGGCACGGAGGGAACTCGGGCGGTCACCCATCCAACTACTGGCTAGGCGTATGGTTGCTTAACTTCGCTGATCGAATGATATGCGCAATAGCAACTGTGCCACGAGCTCCTCCTAAATGTTTATGCATACCAATATGAAAACTGAGTCTTTCCTTAACTACCAATCAGGTTGGATGGTCAAGTTTATTTTGATTTGTTTTCCAATTTCAAATCTTATTACAATCAAACCACAGGGGAAAATGGATTCTCTTCACAAAGGTGTACTACTGTATTTTATACGTTAAACGAATTTTTATCGAGAAATATATATAATATACATATTCAAGATAACATAATTGAAGATTGTAATTCCAAATTTACAACTTTTCACTAAATTAATATGATAGTCTCATACACTGCATGCCTACATTTCATGGCAGGTGCTAATATAACAAGGAAAAACCGTGGGGCCAAGATTGTAATAATTAGATATGTACTTAAATCACATGACACAGAATTTAACACAAATGCACTAAAGTCTATGCTTTTGAAAATGTGTGCTTCTATAAATGAACTTTGCATCAATAAAACCACCACCACCCTGAGTTCATTAGCATTAACGAAAGCTATTTGTAACATTACTAAGAGTAATTTTGACGTTGATCACACCTTCGTCACGCCTCCCATCCATCTCTGCATCCCACATCACAGCTTGAATACAGCATAATTACGGGACGAACAAAACATAGGGTCCCGTGTATTCCTTAGCAATTTATTTGAGGCTTTAAGTATGGTAAAACGAAACTTTTCAGTAGTACAAGAGGAAAATTTTAAAAAGTTTTTATAATCATTTTTGTGTTTTTTGCGTTAAATTATTATGGATTCCAAATATTTGTAATTTTAATAGAGAATGTGTGTTATTAAATCTTTCAGTAAAGGAGGGTTAAGTTAACTAATTATATTTTCAAAGATCTTAGTCAGAACAAGACAGAAATTTCACCCACTACACCACTTTAGAGACAGAATTCCTAAAATCGTTCCTTCTAGGTCTCTCCAAGACTTTCGTGTATGTTTCGATATTTCGTCTTTTGTAATATAGAGACATAATAATGGGTTCTAAGAATAAAATATGCTTTTCTTCACGAATGAACGGGTAAAAGCTAGTTACATGGAATATTTGAACATTAACAATTTGTTAGCCACATAAGTTCCCTTGCGTCTGTTACTGTTGCAAGTACCAAAGTTAGTTAACAATGTACGGTGCTCAGTTGCAAACGAAGTTACGGTACTGTTCGTAGCTATACTCTAATTCCACCCTTCCGGACGATAATTTTAATATATACGTCTTGTACGCCGGCATCATTTCCGTCATTATATCGTTATGACGTCATAAATTTGCGTGTAGTTATTTTATTGTTTGCATTTAAACCTGTTGATGTTTTTATTTATGACCAGCTACGATGTTGAAAATTTTTCATAAATTATCAATAAAAAGGTGAAAAATCCACGTTTGTTGTATGAGAGCCCCGTTAAAAATTGATTTTTAATCTGTATTTAGTAGGGGCAACAGAAATACATCATCTACGAAAATGTCAACTATCTAACTATCATGGTTCACGAGATACAGTCTGGCGACAGATAGACAGACGGATAACGGAGTCTTAGTACTAGGTTTTTTACCTTTGGGTAAGGATGTCCAGAAAGTAAGTTTAATTCAGGTAAGACAAGCCACAAAGTATCAATTTGACACTCACAATTTCGCCTTGACAATTTTATTATAATTTTTTTTTCGTAATACTTCAAAGGTAGAGAACGATCATCGACTAGTTTGCCACTGGCTAATGTAGCCCTTGAAGGATGGCTACATCAATAAAAAACCACAACCAAGCGGAAGGATTCTCAATTACCTAGCTTAACGCGTCTATACCCATGAGCCGATCCCAATCACCGTAGGAACACAGCACTACTGTAAGGTGTAAATTATTTATATACGATCTCCTGTAAGGTACAATCCCCGTTCGGGCAACTTCGAATTCGAAACAGAACTTACTAGAACAGATTACATACAATATAGCCGATGTTTTAATCTTTATTATAAAGAGGAAAGGTTTGTATGTATGTTTGTAACGAATTGTCTCAAAAAGTACTAAACCCATTTGAAAAATTCCTTCACCATTTGAATTTAACATTATCACTGATTAATAAAGGCTATATTTTATCTCCGTACGGGAACGGGAACTACGTGGGTGAAACCGCGTGACGTCCGCTAGTGTAAAATAATCCTGAATATGATATAGGGTGCTAGAAGCGGACATATTAAGTTAATACATTCATATCGTATCCCCTCTAATGTCCGGGTTTTAAGGATCCGTCCCATTATGTACCATTAGGGCTAAAACAGGTCCCGACTTTGAGTCATTGTAACGCTTGACAAATGATACTGCTTTATGATAATCATAGCACTTACTGTGATGATGATGTATAGTATTGTTGGTTTCGTGGTTAATGTACTTGACTGCTTAGCTAGATTTTGCAAAATGTGTGTGAATGAAAAAAAATATTAAAAAATCCTGTAATTATTCTTCAATTTGCGGTAGTTTTACGCATTACGCAATAAATTTCCACTTTTATTAAATTAAAATGGCAATTTTTTTTTATAACTTTTTATGTCGAAAATTTTAAGTTTGAAGTATTTTTTATCATTGTTCTTCTTTTGTTAAACCAAGTACTAAACACAGCCTATGAACACTTGCAAGCCGAAAGAAAATATGCGAGCGTTGCCAAAAAAATCTTCTTGGTGCAGCAATCTATTCAAAAAGTATTTTGCGGTCCAAATAAAAAAAGCACAGATAGGTACAAATTCTTTTTGGTATAGGCCTCCTCCAACTATCTCCATAACTTTCTGTGTTTTGCTTTTTGCATCCAGCTTTTGCTATCCAAACTGATCATATAATAAAAACTAAGAATTTCCTAAAAAAATACGGGTAAGTTACAAAGTAGCCCAAAGACAAAACACCGATAAAGTAATTTGTACAAGAGTTGAGACATAAGTAATGTTCGGTGTATTACTTGAGTTACATTCAGGAACTTACACTTGCGAACAAAACGCCGTTGGGAAAAGAACCTTAGGCACTCGATTTTATCCTCGTGACATCGTGTAAGTAGAAATAGAAAATAATATTATTAAAAAGCAATAAGTAATGTCATTAGGGTTGAAATTACTTAATATGCAAATTCACTGGGTTTTGTAATATACACTGATGTTTTATTAAATGCTTATGCAAATTGGATAAAGCTGGTGGGTAAGAAATACATTATAACACCAGCTTATATCACGCAGTTTCACCCGCGTAGTTTCCGTTCCCGTGCGAGTACCGCGATAAAATATTGTTTTTATTAATCAGTGGTAGTGTAGCATCAAATGGTGAAAGAATTTTTTAAATCGGTCCAGTACTTTTGAGCCAATTCGTTACAAACATACATACAAATCTTTCTGCTATGTAATTATAGATATTTTTATAAGAGAGACGCTATTATAGAATCGGACGATAAATTTAGAGTTCACATTAGGGTCCCGCGGTCCACCCATAAAAAGTCTACGCGGTAGAAATCGCGTGGCACAGGTTGATTTCCATCTTTGCTTTTTTATTTATTTACTAGCTGTGCCCCGCAGTTTCACCCGCGTAGATTTAGTTTCATCCTTATTGTCGCGGAACCCATATATTTTTTATAAATAAAAGTAGCCTAAGTCACTCCTTGAAACATCAGCTACCTGCCCGTTAAAATCGGTCCAGCCGTTTCAGAGATACCCGGAACAAACCGACAGAGAAAAATTTTAAAACTTGGTTTTTTTTGTGTCAGTAGCGTGTATACTTTCATATGCATTTAGTGAAAAACTGTTATTTTGGATTTACAAACAGACACTTCAATTTTATTTATCTGTATAGATTTTTACATGTCTTAACGAATTTGTATCCACAAGACTCGATTAACAAAAAACAATTATAATCTCTTGTTAGAAATGTAGCTTAGAAATTTGACCTTTATTTTATACTCAACAATGTTTTAGTTTCATTAATATAATGAAATACTGCAGAATATGTAAGATATTATTTGCTTTGGTATTTTAATATTTTGTTCTGATGTCTTTTTTCGCAATAAGAAATACAATTATGTTTGTGTAATAATTAATGAACATGTTTAATAAACAAACACAAAAATACATTATGGGTGTACGAAAAAAAAAGGAAAATTATACAATGTCTAATACATACATACATATATTTCTCGAAGGTAGAACTGTAGGTACTCATAGTACTAACATTTCACCAGTTATGTTTTGGTTCCATCTAATAGGAGGCTTAATAGACTCCGGGCTGCTACTGGGAAGTTACAGATTGAAAAATCCAATAACACTTTAGCCAACCCAGGGATCTAAGTATCTAACCCAGGCCCTCGTGTTCCACAGTAGCACTTGCGACCACTAGACCAACGAAAACCTGTTTACCTACTTCACAGACAACTAGCTGAGCCTAAATAAATTGAGTTTAATGGGGGTAGAATTAATCAAAATCCTTAGCGGTTGCTTACGTCATAACATCTACCTGCATGCCAAATTTCAGCCCGATCAGTCAGTCTGTCACCTTTGAGTAATATATATTTAGATTTAGATACATCATAAGATATACTAATTTAATGAGAACGCAGCGACAGTGATTCGGGTTGAAGTGGAATAATGCTCAGTAGTCGATCCTCTTTCAACCGTAAGTACACTGTAACATTAGGAATACAATATTTTTTATTTCCCAGAATATCTCAATGGATTTCTCAGAGTCATCCCAAATCCTGTTCCGATTCGAGTTGAAATAATTCAAGCATTTTTCATGTAATCGTTTTCTTTTTACCAACGTGGTTCTTTGAAGTAGTCCTCTCAAACCCATCTCTACTGGTTTATTTATTAGGAGAAATAATGAAAAAAGAAGAAATTATAGTTTTCTCACAAAAATGAGACGCAGCGTAAATTTAATATGTAATGAAAACTTAATTATATATACAAGGAACAGTACTTTAAACTAATTAAAGGGAGAAAACTGGTCCCAAGTCGGTGTCTCTGGGGATCGTGCCAAGAAGGCTGGCAGCATTGCCACGTTGAATAGCAATGCTGATTCTCTGAGCGAGATAAGCCCCAGCTCTCTTGTCACGAGAGGTTTCTACCAGACGACGTGCAAGCTCTTTGAAAAACACTATCTCCACAGTGACACCGATGAGGGACAATACATTTTGCGCCTAAACGCAAACAAGCACACAATCTGAATGTTGTGTCATCCAGATATGTAATATGTATATAAATAGCAAGAGGTGACACGTCACAGATATTCACACAGCTACTCTCTCTGCTAAGTTGTATGTCTGTGGGCCTCACTCCAGTTATTAATTGTTATATGGACTTACTATAGTAGGGGAGCCCAAGAGGGGATTTTGTGTTTTCCTAAAGCGCGGCAGATTAATATACAGGGGGATACCTTGTACCCGGTTAAGTACCTCCACCAAATATGAACCTCATAAGTAAGGCCGCGCGCGGATAAAAAAATTTTTTTTTATGTCAGATTAGGCGAATCCCTCTAGATAATCGTCAGATTATGAGACAACACGTTTAGGACATAAAAATAAACCATATATATCTTAATCTGACGCGCTTGAGTATTTCAAAATGGCGAATTTTTTTTCATATTATAATAATAGCCGCGATTTTGTGTCTACTTCGAAATCGTCTAATTATTGCATGAGAGCTTTATTTAAGGTTCACTTAACACCCCCTAAGAATTTTTTTTTTTTTAATTTTCATCCCTTTCATACGACCACCCCCATCATGCAAACGATCAAATTAACATACATTCATTATTAAAAATACGTAGGACATTTATGCCATCAATATCTGACGCGCTCGAGTATGTCCACATAACATAAGTTTTTTTTACAAATTTGCTATAGCTATAGCCGCTTCCCCCACCGATGAAAAGGTATACAATATGTGACATTCTTTTCTTATTATCATCTAAGCTTGCAACCCAATAGGTCTTTTTGACGCTCGAGTAAATCCCCATTTAGCATCGTGGGCTCCCCTACTACTAGCTGTGCCCGCGGTGATTTAGTTTCCTGTTATATTAAAATGTTTTCTAAAAAACCTATGTTACTCCCTGAAACATCAGCTGTCTGCCAGTAAAAGTGAGAGTCCCGTCTAAATCGGTCCAGTCGTTTCAGAGATTAGCCGAAACAAACAGATAGACAGAGTAACATTTTTAAATATTTTTTTCATATCCATTTAGTGAAAAGCTGTTTATTTGGAATAACAAACAGACACTTTGATTTGATTAATTGTATATAGATGTAAAGATAGTCTGAAATACAAAGTATATTAAATAGATCCAAATGGTACAGATCAACAGTTCCACAAAAAAGGTAATTAAGCTCAGCAGCGCCCTCTAATCCCCCGACGGTTTTCTTACTGACTCTAACTATGAAGGCATCATTCTTTGTTGGTACTTTGCGGTATCTATAAAACGCAGTGAATCACTCACTCCTAAGCTGATTGTATTTCATTTCCCGTCGCCGTGACGTCATAATTTCTTAACTTTCTCCCCCAAAACTGCATCAATCAAAGTCAAAGATGATGACAGATTATTTAAAAAGTTTCAATGAACGTCTATCTGTCCGAAAATTTTACGTTGATTGTTTGATAACTGAATTCTGTGGATAAAGCTTTGTTTAATAGATAAAAAGCTAATTGATCAGCTGTTTTATTTTTTTTATTTCCATTTGTTATGCTCATGATGAAACCTTGTAACTAGTTAAGAAATTTAAGATTGTCACGCTTTCACGCCTCATCCGATAAACTGATAGCCATTGATCGTATATATCGTAGCAAGAAAAGATTGTAAGTGTATTGACTGAAAAACGAAATATATTTCGAAAGCTAACAAACGCATGTATAGGTGTCATTAGGTTTGAGTCTAAAGATGATAGGGTCAACTTCGATCGTTCAAGCAGCGCGTATTAACAACTTCTTAGCTTTGACGTTTAATTTTTCGGTACTGAAATGAAACGTCAAAGTTCCTGCTTAAACCAATAATGATAGGCTCACAGTAGGCCTAAGACAAGACAAAGTAACATTCTCTCGCGCTTGCGCTTATAGAAACGATACAAAATGTATGTAAATGAGATAAATCAGTCACGTGACAATGTCATTCCCGTACATTTTGTGTCGTTTCTACTAGCGCAGCGTGAGGATAATGTTACTTTGTCAGGCCTAGATCTGTGTTTACGCACACACTTGCGCACTGTAATATCTTGCGTGCAGATCGCCGTTTTTACTTAAAGCAGCTGTGACCGAAATTCGGTTATGGGATCATTATTTAATTATTAACAAGTATTGCCAGACGAAAGAGGCAACATTAAAAACTCTACATCACGAGGTCAAAGTGCGAGAGCTACTTTCAAAGTTACTTTCGAATTCAAGTTTTTAATCACATTGAAATTACGTTTGAAATGGGCAACCTCGATAAACTCCTTTAAATATGCAAAAACATAATTAATAGGTCAACTTACCTCTTTTTAGAAACCAATTTGCTATTGAGGCATAATATTGCGTTTCAATGTTCAATTTTTCCACCCCTATTAGTAGACTTGGAAGTAGAATTAATTAAAATTTCATTATTTAAGAAAAGATTATAACTTTATTTCAGTCATTTGCATATTCTCCAGAAATATTTAAAGAAATCCTCTCTTTAGAGTGGTCTTATTAAATTTGTTATAAACGGTCGGATCCCATTTGGACTTCAAACTTGTATTCCTTTTATCTGGGTTCCGTACGTTCAAGTTAACTTATTTCGGGAATGAATTTCAAGTAGTCGAAAGAATTGCTTAATTTCACGAAATTATACTTTTATATCTGGCCTTAATAAGGCTTCCATTTCGTTTGGAATATTTAATAACTTAAATATGTTTTAAGATTTGTTTCTTTATATCGTCATCGTCACAATTCAATCATGTTATTATGTGTCTTTCTCGTCGGGCTAGTGCTACTGATGAACAATCGGGCAAAGGTTCGATCCCCGGGTTGGGCAGGGCTATTGTGGCTTTTGACCTGTAATTTCCCAGTAATTGCGCGGAGTCTGGACTAATGGAAATAGGCTATTGTATGGGCCTTAAAACTGATACAATGCGGGTTTACGTTATGTACACTTTTGTCTACCCCTTCGAGGAATTTAAACGTGAGCATGTATGTGTGAATATATTCACTGAAGGTCGATTGAGACTTTCAAGTGGTGAGTTAAATATGAAAATTTAAGAAGTTGAGACGGCGGGATCTGCCAAACACGAAGCTGCACAACTCAGGGATATATCGTTACCTTGAAGAAGATCACAGCAGGTGAAATCTGACATAGAGTAGTTCACACCATCTTTATAGCATCAAAAATCACACTTACAGGCTATGTGCTATCGTGTTATGAGTCACTAGTTGCATCTTTTAACATCTTCTCAAATATATGCTAGGTTCCTCACGATGTTCATCTTTACCGTAAAACCCGTAGTATCACATCATTGTACTTAAGTTTTAAGAAAAAAATATTTGTCATTGTCTGCGAGATTGGAACCCCTTGCGACACGCAACGTTATGTAATACGAAAAAGGTAGCTTACTAGTAAGATTTCAATTAAAAGCATAGTGACTAAAGTAAACCCATTAACCAATAACCATAACCCGAGATAGCGGCATAACAATACAGCTTAACGAAATAGTTTCCATCGACGGAAGACTTAAACCTAATTACAAATTTTACTCATTACCTACTGAGACAGTCTCCCGATAGTGTAATCTAGCTGCTATTGGATCCGGGGCTCATTTACATACAAATTGTTGCGGATAAACTATTTAGTCGGGTACTTATGTCACGTTAATTACAAATAGTGTCCCACAGGAATTGAAGCTGGGGGCTAAAGTAAATGTCATTGTGGGAAAGTGTCGTTAGTTTTATTATATAGATGTCAGGAGGAATCCAGACTTTCAAAAGGCTAACAGCCTTTGAACACAGCATAGGTAATTTACCCATTAGCGAAACAAAGTTCAGGGGGCCTACCATCTTCGTTGAGAAGCTTCTGAGGTTTGTCGTTTGAATTTGGTAGCGTAAAATTAAACGTCAAAGCTAGGAAGTTCTTAAACACTCATAGGCAGCAAAAAAACAAAAATACTCTATGTTCAAACAAATTTCAAGATACAATCAAGTTTTTTTTTTCGGTTCACATTGATGATGTCAGTAGATTGATTTTGAATCAGAGCATAATGGTCCTACACCTCGGCCACTCGACCAGTTTACTATCACATAGGTCAATAAGCCGATGACCACCGCTCAGGTTTCTGGACTACGTTTATTATCAACACAGTAACCTGTTCTATCAAGCCAACTAACCCCTATCCCAGCTGTCAAATTTCTAAACCATCCGTATTCACAATATGCATGGAAAGATTAACAATTCATAAACTAAGAATAAAATCATGCATATTTCAAAGGGAAATATACCTTTCCAACGGATGAGATGATCGGGGAATCATTCCAATTTTCGCACGGGACAATAGTGATAGATATGAACTGCATAGATAAGGTTTATTTATGACTGCCTCTGACAGCGCTCTATGAATGGTTTATTTGTCCGCAATTGTGTTGTTTTCGTGTTCAGAACATCGCAGTGGAGGGTTGCTGTGTTTCAAAGAATTATTATTTGGTGTTGTATTGGATGGTCTTCGAACTTTGCTATGGTAAAGATGGGAATTACTATTGTCTATGAAGGGTACCACACCAAGAGTGTCACTTGAGCTATGCCTTTTAGCAAATTCCATGTCTTAATTTTTTCAGAAGACTTTTATAGCAAAAAGAATTTTTGAGACTATATCGGATATTTATTGAAATTATTACCAAATATCCTATATTTTAAAAACTCGCGATATTAAGAGAAATATTCAAATATTCTATAAATATTATATATTAAGAGGAGCTCGTGGCACAGTTGCTATTGCGCATATCATTCGATCAGTGAAGTTAAGCAACCATACGCCTAGCCAGTAGTTGGATGGGTGACCGCCCGAATTCCCTCCGTGCCTCGGAGAGCACGTTAAGCCGTCGGTCCCGGTTGCCAATTTAACATCTTTGGCAATCGTTACAGGTCAGTCGGAGGCCTAAAAATAATCTGACAACTGGTTTAACCCAGATCACAGATTTTCCTCCTAAATGGGGTTGCGAAGGTCAGTTGGCAGTCGCTTCGTATAAAAATCAGGTGATCAACCACATCGGGTTGAATCAAGTGCCGACCCCAACAATGTATGGGATAAGGCCAGGGAGATGACTAAGAAATATTCACATCAGAGTAAAATTTTAACACACTGAAAATATTGAGCATATTTCTCACAGGCTTAGCGTTAAAAAGGGTTCGTAAATGCAAGCTCACTCATTTAATTACAGTGAAATGAAAGACCGTATTGAAAATTCTGTAGAACCATCTCAATTATGCATAGGATCAACCCAGACTTTAATTGGTTGTGTGCAACCGCACTTCATTCTTCATTTAAATACACGCTTATAAGTGAAATATCCTCGGTTAAGCGTTTTAAATATTCAATGACCTTTAAACCATGCTTTGTTTACACTTAAGTTTTCATTGTTTTACTAACGTATGCTGCTATTTTTTTTAATATTGTGTTCAATATATAAATTGAACAGCTGTGGATTAGTAAACAATAACACACTTAAATATTGTGTTGTCCTGTTGTCTATGGTCACGCTCCCTCTTCACTTCTTGCCGCCATTATCTTGTTACACATTACTTACTACATACATACATATGCTCACGTCTGTATTCCCCGAAGGGGTAGGCAGAGGTGTTGTAATTTTCAACACCCACATTTCACCGAATATGATTAAGTGCCAACGTGACAGAGGGTGAGTCCATCGCCGTCTCAGGCACTATACACACGTTTTTTAACTATTTCTCAGACATATGCAGGTTTACTTACGATGTTTTCCTTCACCGTAAAGCACGTGTGAAATCACTGTACATAAGTTTTTAGAAAAACTCATAGGTACGTCCAGCTGGGATTCAAACTTGCGTTGCTTGCATAGCCGGTGACTGCTCTAACTCCGAGGCCACCACGGCCCTCATTACTTACTTTAATTAACAAAAAATATATATTTTATATATACAAAACTGTGTTGCATTTCAATTATATATCATCCATATTGTTACAATCAACTTCCAAGGTATTGCGACATCTTTGTATTGTTAAGAGAGTTAGGTAATTATGTCTCCCGTAACTGGGGATTGTATCTGTGCTTTTTCCATTATGTCAACCATTAATTATTCTGGCGATGAAACAATCGAGAGGTTTTTCAATTCAACGCAAGCGATTGGTCCGAGTCGCACCGAATTAGCTAAATGGAACCGATCGTTGGCTGACGCGATGCATCGCGCCGTGTGTTACCATCGATACTCGTTACGATCGATTGCGACGAATCGCGATCGATTAAGAAGTTTTAACAATCGTACTTTATTGATAGGTATCAAAGCTGTCAACATAGTGTCAGCCGAAAACCATACATAAATAATGAAGCAAGTTATGAAAAGGTCAGGCGTCGTCACACGCCTTTGTACTCGTAACCATATCGCGTACAAAATGAACTACATACGTACTCGTAAAATAAGTAAAGCTATTACAATACTTTTTGAGAAGTAAATAAAAGAAAATATTTGTGCACTGACGAAATACACTCAGTCATTTTGAACAATGTAGCGATATTAAATTCTGTGTCTTGGGAAAAAAGCAATTCGCCATTACTTCTGTCTTTATCTACCGCAATATCTCAACCACATCGCTTTCTCTTTCCGCCGCATCTCTTACGATTAAGGTTTCTCAAAGATTCAGATTCAATGAATAAATTGTTGCCAAAAGGTTGGCTTTAACTCTACGCTGTAGTTTGTATATCAATAGAAACTGTTTTTTAATTAATTAATCTACAAGCTATTTTTCGCAGTTTCTCTCAAGAAAGCAACAATAACCACTGTTTATTCTGGAATATTAATATTCACGTCTTCTCAGAAGGGGTCCTGCAGAGTGGAGCTGTTACAGCACGAATATATCACCGAAGATGATTAGGTGTCAACGCGATGGATATACCATAGTCGTATCACGCTCTATACCTACATCTTAACTTTGAATTTCGCCGCATATATTAAATGCACGATACATCGCATTTTGGTGCACCTCAAGATTTCACTGTAGTTTTATTTAATCTTATTGCTACAAACCAATGAAATTGAAACTTGATTCTACTTGTTATATGTCGACCCTTTGATTTGTGTTTAGATAACAATAAATAGCACGATCTCAGTCGGGATTGAAACAGCCGTGCTGACCGTGGGGCTTAAGTAGTCGCAGGCTACGCAAATGACGCAAGTTCGAATCCAAGCAGCCTGTACTATCAAAGATTTTCGAAAAAACTTTTGTACAGGGAATTCACACTACGTGGTTTAGGGTGAAGTAAAACATCGTGAAGAAACTTGCATATGTCTGAGAAGTAATTCAAAGATCTGTCACGTTGGCACTTAATCATCTTCGGTGGAAAGTGGGTGGTGTTGTTATTACAAAACCTCTGCCTACCCCATCAGGTAATATATAAGTACATAATAATGTATGTATACTGAGTCGGGATTCCTTAAAACATTTTTCCTAATGTTTACGGTTCACTCTTTTCCAAGCAAGAGCCATAACATTCATATAACTACAACCTTTTCCGAAGGTTTCATCGAGCTGCTCGTCCACATTCTTCGCAATCTTGCTCCCTTCAGCCATAACGATTACAAAGGCGGTACGTTTATTAAACTTTTCAGTTTGTTTGGAATCGTGTTGTAAATGTTGTTTTATGTAATAAGTTTACATCTTTCTCAGAATAATTTGTTTGAATCAAAAATTAAGATTTGTTCTTAGAACTGCAAAACATGAGATCTTGGGTTCGATCCCTAGGTCGAGTAAGGTGTAATTGACTTTTCCATTTGTAATTTCCCAGAAGCAGAAGAGTTTGGATTGGTGCCAGGTTAATAGCAATAGGCACGTCCCATATAACATGGGACTTTAAACATCACTGGCGAAAAGTGGGTGTACTATATATAAGTACACCTATGCACATACGTTCGGAAATACAATCGTGAGGATCTATGTAGATATAAATAAAATTAAAGTGTCTTTCAAAAGATTTTGTAATTCAAAACAGGTTTTCACTAGATGCCTATGAAAGTTATACTGCCACCAAAAAAATCACTGTCTGGCTGTCTCAAGTCAAGTCAAAAATATCATTATTCGATTAGACTTTTTTCAAATCACTTTCAGAATCGTCAGAACGACACAATTTACAGGATTATACATGCTAGCGCCAGGTTCTGAAGGTTGCTTTTACTGAAAATAACCTGGCAAGAAACTCAGTAAATACTCATTTCAAAAAAAAAAGAAACAAAATAAATCACTTGAGAAATGTAAGCCCATGGACACAGTTGCAATGCACAAATGTCGATAAAAATTAACATAAAGAAAAGTCTAGTAGTTCTACTTATATCTAAATGCGTAGCTTGAGATGACCAGCCCCCACAAGCAGCACCTGTTCACAAACATGTTTGCCTGGACTTTCACTGGCAGATAGATAATTTACAATTATTACCTTAGGCTACCTTTCTTTTTTTTAAATTTAAGCGTTCAGTGGGTCACCCATAAAATTAACTTTACGTGGGTTACACCGCGGGGTACAGCTAGTAATATAAAATACATTAATGGTTGCTTAATATCCGTAATAACTTTAACCCATTTAAATAAAACTTGGAAAATAATTCTCAAATTTAAAATGCCAGTCCATGTACCGAACGATTAAAGAAATTCTGTGTAGATTTGGTACAATAGAAATCAGAAACTTATTCAGTAACCACTTTGGAAGTTTAAAGGGGAACTTTACCCCGGGTTAAGTTCGACACCGTCCCCGCATCCAACTGAGTGGTTGTGATGCGCTAATTGTTTTCAAAGAAGATAAATTTACCGCTCATTGAAGTTATTCTGAATTAAACACATTGAATATCGCATTGAAGATTTATAAATATTGATACCAGCAACAGAAGTAATGTTACTAAAATTTTTTTTTAAAGCGACTCACGTGTGTGTGTGCAACAGGAGAGTGTACGCAACACAAGGGAAAAAATATTTTATATTTTATTTTTTTTTATATATGAAAACTTTCTTTATTTATTAACTAGCGGACGTCACGCGATGTCACCGGCGTAGTTCCTGTTCCCATGAGAGTACGGAGATAAAATATAGCCTATATTAATCAGTGAAAATGTAGCATTCAAATGGCAAAATAATTTTTAAAATCGCTCCAGTACTTTTTGATCAAATTCATTCCAAACGTACTTACAAATCTTTCCTCTTTATAACATTAGTATAGATTATATTTTTATGTAGCTTCTATTATTATGCTAAGCATGTAAGTGTGCAAGCCTAAATAACGTGTAATTTACATGCAGTGATGTTACTCGAAGAGTTTTATTTATACGATGCACTTTATTTGTACGAGGAACTCGTGGCACAGTTGCTATTGCGCATATGATTCGATCAGCAAAATTAAGCAACCATACGCCTAGCCAGTAGTTGGATGGGTGACCGCCCGAGTTCCCTCCGTGCCTCGGAGAGCACGTTATGCCGTCGGTCCCGGTTGCCATCTTTGCCAATCGTTACAGAGGCCTAAGAAAGTCTGACAACTGGTTTAACCCAGATTACCGATTTTCCTAGAAAAAGGGGTTACGAAGGTCAGATGGCAGTCGCTTTCAAATCTTTTCTTTCAAAATCAGGTGTTCAGCCACATCGAGTTGAATCAAGTGCCGACCCCAAATACATGGGATAAGGTCAGGGAGATGATGATGTACTTTATTTGTACGATGCATCTATAAAGCCTACACGCAGATAGCTGAGAAATAATTCAAAGAATTATAAACATCTCTTCATTTTACCGCATCATTATTTATGGGTCCTTCACATAAGGGTCGAGTTAGAAACGTATACCCATTTTTCACCAAAAATTTAGAGGTGCCAAAGTGACGTATGGTGAGACCTTTTCCATCTCAAACACAGATTTTAGTCTCAGTGCTTGAGTTTGGAAACAATCTCACTATCTGTCCCCTTCATCATCGGTAAAATGGTTGTTATGCGCCTCTTACTCGACCTTTATGGGAAAGACCTATAATGAATTATGCTTCCATAAAACACGATCGTAATAAAATCTCTGTCAAAGCAATTTTACTTAGAGTTCATATTTAAATTAAATATAATATTCAAATTGAGACACTTAAAAACTACGCGTCTAAATCGGTAAGGTAGAATGATAATATAAATTTAATTATATCGAAAACACGATTCCGTCCCGGTGAAATTTGTTTTCGGACCAAAGATTTTCCTTTGAGTGCTTCTAAGTAATTTATTACTTGTTTATTATTATACCGATGCTGGCAGTTTGATTATCTTAACGTGATTTGAATTTCATTAAAATAAAATTTGAGGAAAATTTCAAGTCAGTATTTCGTCAATTTGTAAATTTCTTCAGAAGCACTAGGTATTTCATTTCCTTATATTGAAACATATCAATTAATTCAAAAGTGTTTATGAATATCGCAAGATTTTTACTTAGGTTTACGTTCCAATTTTGTATCAATAGTATTGATACAAAAGTTACGATCATATTAAACAATGATCCAGACGTATAAGACTAATTTATACTTATTTTAATTTGAACTATAATATAACTAAAGCTATTGATTGTGAAATCTGTACCACAAGTAATAAGCTGAAGTGTAGCGCGAGGATTGAAGAGCGCTCGCGTAGCCAGTGCTAACGCGGCATCGTAGCAGTTCGGACGTAATGCTACGCTGCTACGAGAACTCGTAGCATCGTAGTAGAGTCGCGTAGCAAACTCAGACTAAAATATACTGTGATGAGTGACTAATTCAAAGTGTTCGTGCTGTGTTTAGTGTTAAATAAATAAATAAATTTGTGCTCTGATGCAGGTAAAGCTTTTAATGTGATCGTAAACCGTGCTCGCTCCACATCGCGTTTCATACTTAAGGGTTTCTTCAATAAACGTTAGGGTTTGACTACAAACTCACGGTCCGTTTAGATAACAAAAGATAGTGACTAAAGTTCTTGTATGACATGATTGAGTTCTAAATTAGGGCTTTCTTTTTCGAATTTAGAAGTAAAATCTGCCTAATATAAGCAATTTCAACAGAAATTTATAATGAGTTCTTATTAGGGAACAGTCGGCAATGGTACTCGAGTGCCTACACATTGATTAATTCCAAAAAGTTACGTTAAATTTGATTAAAATGTGAGTCAGACTTATACACCAAGAGTTCGCAGAAAACCTATTATTAGTCCCATAGGAATTTCAATAAGCATAAAAGCAGGAATATCATTTTTAAAATATTTCGAGGTCACAGGCATAGGTCATTACTTAACTTACTTATATTAGCTACTAAAGGTACAAATAACAATAATTATCGTTTTGAAATACAAACAATATTATAAATGCGAAAGTAACTCTGTCTGTCTGTCTGTTACGCTTTCCCGCTTAAACCTCTCAACCGATTTTGATGAATGATGATTTTGGCACAGACAATCTTTAGACCCTGAGAAAGGACATAGGCTACCTTTTATTTATTAAAAATATTAGGTTTCCGCGACCATAAGGATGAAACTAAATCTACGCGGGTGAAACCGTGGAGCACAGCTAGTCTATACAGATAAATAAAATTGAAGTGTCTGTTTGTAATTCCAAAATAACAGCTTTTCACTAAATGCATATGAAAGTATACACGCTAATGACACTAAAAAACCAAGTTTAAAAATTTTTCTCTGTCTGTCTGTCTGTCTGTTTGTTCCGGGTAATCTCTGAAACGGCTGGATGGATTTTAACGGGACTTTCACTGGTAGGTAGCTGATGTTTCAAGGAGTAACTTAGGCTACTTTTACTTATCAAAAATATTAGATTTCCGCGACCATAGGGATGAATCTAAATCTACGAGGGTTAAACCGCGGGGCACAGCTAGTACACTATATATTAGCCAAGTGACCTCCAAACATCATAATGATAAAACCGCTTTCATATTTTTAAAATATCCACCGAAGCTCGCCATTATGGACAATGTAGCCGATGCCGTTGTACTATTTTTCATCCAGAATATTTGTGGAACCATCAATCTTCTACAAATATAATTATGACTTCCATACGGTTTGTTACACACGCTTGTCACGGTTTTACATGGTAATAAAGGGTGATGTTGGCTAATGTATTTATGAAATAAATTCGGAATGAGTTTGTATAATTATTACTATTGTATTTAAACTTTTGTAAATGGAACGTGTTTCGAAGTACGATACGGATCTATGAATAACAAAAAAGTTTTTAATGATTTAAATTTTTAAGGTCCACGAAATTATGTCAGTTTATGTAAGAATATTGTAGTGATTTGTAATCTTAGAGAAATCTTAAACCATAAGAATATTCGAAAAGGAAAAGTAGAAAGAAGAACAAGGTTAATACATGATATCTATACAGATAAATAAAATTGAAGTGTCTGTTTGTAATTCCAAAATAACAGCTTTACACTAAATAAAATGAAAATATACACGATACTGACACTAAAAAACCAAGTTTTTAATTTTTTCTCTGTCTGTCTGTTTGTTCCGGGTAATCTCTGAAACGGCTGGATGGATTTTAATGGAACTTTCACTGGTAGGTAGCTGATGTTTCTATGAGTAACTTAAGCTACTTTTATTTATTAAAAATGTTAAGGTTCCGCGACAATAAGGAAGAAACTAAATCTACGCGGGTGAAACCGCGGGGCGCTAGTATTGTGATAAGATTAACTCTTATGACAATAAATTAGCTCTTAAACTTCCTTTGCTCGAAATATTTATTTCTCAAAAGAATACAATCATTAGTTTACTAAGAAATAATACTTTTTACACTTTCAACGGCGTTATCCGACGTCAACAAAGAGTCGGAGTATATTTAAAATATGAATTAAAAAGTACTACAATGCTACACAGTCTAACAATTTGATGACAACTGATTTAATACGTGTGGACTTGGTCACGTTGGCCGGTGGTTTCCGCATGTTTAGTTTCAATGTCAAGTTGATCATTAGTGGCATTTTTAGTGATACACTATCCGTAAATTTACATTTTGAATGCACAGTTTTTTTTTACATACATATGCTCACGCCTGTATTCCCCGAAGAGGTAGGTTAGGTAGGCAGAGGTGCTGTAATTTTCAACACCCACTGAATATGATTAAGTGCCAACGTGACAGAGCGTGAGTCCATCGCCATCTCAGGTACTATACATACGTCTTGGAATTATTTCTCAGACATATGCAGGTTTCCTCACGATGTTTTCCTTCACCGTAAAGCACGTGGTGTGAAATCACTGTACATAAGTTTTTAGAAAAACTCATAGGTACAGGCCCCGTTGGGATTAGAACTTGCGTCGCTTGCGTAGCAGGCGACTGCTCTAGCCCCGTGCTCACCACGGCTCTATATATATATATTTTTTATTGTATCTTTGTTATACATTGTAAGAATGCTAAGTCTAAATTTATTTGACTCCGTTCATTTTATTCTATCCCGAGGGATAGTATACAGATTCTGCTTAGATCCTGTCACATTTACATCACCTCCGCCTAGCGGGCAGACGTTATAAGCTCAAGGGACAGACAAAGATTATCTAGCTTCTCTCCGTATGTTGTTTTGTGAGTTGTTTTAAGTTGAGTGGTTTGAATAGTCGCCTGAAACGAAAGCGATGTCAATTCAAAATTGCACTGGTGACACTGGTAGAAATGCTGTCACTTTAGTTGTTTTTAAATGCAACTGTAATCCTAATATGTTTTCTCTAATAAAAAATAGCCTAAGTCACTACTTGAAACATCAGTCATCTGCAAGTGAAAGCCCCGTTAAAATCGGTCCAGCCGTACACGCGTGATGTCATGACCGAGGGAAATGGGGCTTCATTTTTATATTATCTCTAGGACCTATTGAGAATTGGCCTATCACCGGTTTAATTTTGGCGTGAGCTTCTATGGATCACCTTGTATATATTCCAAACACCCTTTTCGTTACATCCACAGCCTTTTTATATATTCAAGTAGACCTTTTACACCTTCGGGTACGCGTAGGGTACGCGTACCCGAAGGAAGAAGTAAGCATATTAATTTTATTTTTACTAACTCTATTCTTGTCTACAAAGTTTTGTTATTTCATAAATATAGTGGAGGTTGTCGCAGCCTTGCATAAATGAACCATCAGAAGGACCGTAAACCTGATATCACAGATATTATTCGACCAATAAAATGTCATTTTCATAGCCTACTAAGGTTAGCTAATTCGGTCAAGGTTCTCGCGAATATTAAACTTATGTTGATTCAACGTTTGTCTGTCTATGCAATCGATTTAAATATCTCCCTGCTTATAAACTTTGCTCAGACATTAATTATTTGAGACTGTTTTGATAATAAAACAGATATTCCAATAGTTCATTGTAAAACGTAAGAAACCCATTGTAATGACGCTTATGAAGTAAAGTATATTAAAGTATATCTTCAGGAGTCTCCTTTGTTAATAAAAAATCCAAATATATGTGCAGGTTTGTACACTCGTTATGTAGCCACGTTTCTCCATTCGCTACAAAGATGGTACTACTTGCTAATAATTGCAAAGTTTGAGTACAACACGAGAACCTAAATCGCGCAATAAGAGTTTTCGAGCGCATTGCAGTATATATACAAGCTTCCAACTAGAACAGTTGGAGCCGTTCCCCAGGTATGACACTGACCTGGCTGGAAGAACTTCCCTTTGTTGAAGTTTGAACTCGCTCTCTTCACACTAATAATTATGAATCTTTGTAAATCAAAAACGTAAATAACTTAAAAAAAGAACGCGGTCTTCTTTCTTATGTCAAATATCGAAATGCTAACTCAATGTTACTAAATTCAGATAACAATCTATTTAGGTTACTATAAACTAAACAAAAGGCTAATTCGTGTTATAAAGTAATTAATCTTTGGAATAGACACAGAAAAGGTATTTTTTGGGGCACTATTTCAATTCATTATGACATCAAATTTCCGGTGGCCTAGATTCAGATAATTACTCCGTCGATGTCTGACTTTGGTATCTAGAAGAAAAAAAAACGATATTCGTAATATATATATAATATAATATATAATATGTATTTTTTTTGCTGAAATCATGATATAATCCCTACCAAGTTTTTGAAATAAGAACTTATGCTCCATCGAGCGTTTGCGTTGTCACTCTTAAATCTTTGACTAATGCCAGTAAGGGGTGTCACGTTCTGACCGATCCAACCGAAATGTTTCTAAACAGCAAAAATCGACAGTGAATTAAGGATTAAATGTTAAAAACTTTAAGAACGGCAAACCTAACGCTCGACGTTATTATTTAAAAAAAATGGTTTAGTTTCCTTACTGCTTAGTAAGCTCATATTTATACTGTGGCCACGTCCAACAAACCTCTATTTGAAACAGAAAAGCAGAATCCTATACTCTCCTTATTATTTTTTCCACAAATGCTGACCCAGTTCGACCGGATGACTCAAATCAAATCAGTGAATATCGAGTTTCCAATTTTCTGAAGGGAAGTATCCGCTTTGGTTATGAAACAATCGATTTGATACGAATCATGAATACTCGGGCACTAGTATCGAAAGCATCGTATGAGGTTTCATTTGATACAAAAGGATTCTACTACTGTTGGATTGAAGTTAAATGATAATGAAATGGATGCTATATTTTATAAAATTTTATATTTGTTGTGGGAGGTGAGGCTTTATTATGACAATCGTGACAGAAAAACCTCGAAAAAGTCATCGTAATATGCACTAATAGCAAGTAGTATCGTATTATATTCGTCGATGCGTTTTGGGTAACCTCTGAGTGCACAACGGGCCGCAGATGGCACTATTTTGATCTCATACAAATCTGCGTTTACGTCAACGCGGTGACTTGTGGCGGCGGTAGAGAAAAATTAGCACTAGGCCCTCTGTTTCCCTTAGAAAGTCTGTCGCAAGAAGTAGTAAAGATAAGAAAATATAGATAATTAGATTTTGCCATAGTCGGATGTAGCTACGTGAAACTTCGACAGGCCGCATACTTTCAAGCTTTTTAGGTAAGCAGTAAAACGGTTTTTTTGCAAACCCCATTAAAAACTTTTTATCACTTTTATGTTTCAACTTATTCGACTTTTATAGCAGCTATTTTAAGAACAGTACGACAAGTAAGACAGCGATTCATTTGAAATATGAACTCGTAAAAATGTGTATGATTGACTGGTATTTTGTTCATCGTTCATGTTACAAAATAACCTTTGTTCGTGAAATATAAAATCAAACCAAGGAGTTTGTTTTGACGTTTCATCTCCCGTAAAGTTAACATAATGCTAATCTTAAAAAATACGTTCAATTAATGTTCCAAGTATCCCTTTTTCTGAATATTTGAATTTCTTTGGGGCACATGTTTAACATGTACATACAATAAGCTTTGCCATATAAAAAATGGTTTGGCCATTAATGCGCCTGATAAGAGAATTATAAACGTCGAGAATATTACCACGAGTTCGGAAACTTATACCGCCTTATGAGTTTCTTCTAGCTATGTATAACCCTATTCACATTATGCGATTCTAAAGGAAAGCTTAGACTGTGAATGAACTCCTCGACGTGGTTTTTCCAAGCGACTGCAGTATATGGTTCTTTAAAGAAGGTATTGTTTTTAGGTCGGTAACGCGAGAGTAGTGCCTCTGGTATTGACGGCGTTCACAGAAGTCCACTTACGAGCTCTAAGTGGTATAAAAATAACATAGTTGAAACCAAACCCGAATAAGGCTGAATTAAAACTTTATCCATGACTATTGAAACCTGTATCGTAGTATTAACAATAAAAACAATGATACGTAGTGATATGTTTTCTCTAAAATAGAAGTCACCTAAGCTACTCTTTGTAACATCAACTTTTTATGTATCGTGGATGGTGATAATTAAAATCTGTCAATTTAGAATTACAATCAGCCACTTTAATTTTATTTTTATTTATTAATATCGATTTCAATTCAAATTAAAAAATGCAACTAATTCAATGTACCTGTATTAACTTAGGACCAGATTTTGTAATTAAGGAAATCTTTGGGATAGACAAAATTGGATAAATTATCGATTGTCATTTGTTAGTCGATTCACTCGATTCGAATTTAACAGATACAATCGATTGAATGTGCCAGCTAACGCGTGAAATAAGATTTGACGTAAGATAACGTAGGTAATATCCGAGATAATGAAAACATTTATCGTTTTGTTCAGATATTTCCTACGGTATTCAGACATTATTTGATTGAGTAAGGTAAGATACAAGAGGGTATTATTCTATCAATGATAGCTTCATTATAGAAATTTCTTTAAGACGCTGATGACTTGATTAAGACTTAGTTTTTGGTGCATGGGATACTATTTTGTATTATCGTTACTAATATATTTCAATCAGAATAAAATGATTGTAGAGGTTTATAAATGTTGCTTTTACCCTTTGAAACGAAAAATCTTTTGACAAGAACCCTACAAAATACGCAGCTATAAAATACGTTTCAATAATATTTTTTATTTTGATCCTGACGATAGTATATAAAAACAGTTCCAATGTTCAGAAAATTATTTTACTAGCTCCCGTGCGCAGCGCCACCCGCGTTTTATTAGTTCCTAAATTATCTCGATTAACGATATAGTCTATGTTTTTTTTTAACTGATACTTTTAGATTATTTTGGAGCCTATAAGTTTCATGCAAACAAACCTTTCCTCTTTATATTATTACTATAGATATAGATAACTTGTACATAATACGTAGGTATATTATGTAAGCAGTTTCGATCAGGAGATCTCGTAAAGCCTTATTAAAAGTAAAAAATATAGCTGTGCCCCGTGGTTTCACCCGCGTAGATTTAGTTTCATCCTTATTGTCGCAGAACCCTTATATTTTTAATAAATAAAAGTGGCCTAAGTTACTCCTTGAAACATCAGCTACCTGCCAGTAAAAAAACCGGTTCAGCCGTTTCAGAGATTACCCGGAACAAACAGACAGACAGATAGAGTAGTTTTAGAGTCAGTAGCGTGTATACTTTCATATGTATAGATATGTATAGATATAGATGTATAGATCTCTGTATTTAAAACATAATAATCAGTAGTCACGTTAATGTTCTCTGTTCGAAAACTCGTTCATACCGCTAAATTGTTCGAAATATTGAGATGATTCATAAACGTTTTAATTGGACCGGCTTAGCATACTTTTTACATTGAATTGTTTTAAGAATTTTCACATTTTATCGATACTGCGGGACACCTGCGTTTTATAGGGAATCTCTAATATAACTCTATTATCAATATGGTGTCCAGTGATGATACCATTATATTTGTGAAAGATTTTTCAACTCAGCAGTATTTGCGTTTTTTCGAAACAAAGAAAATATATTTCATCGTTGTAATAGTCTAAAGAACATTATATTATACGTGAAACAAATACATAATTTCACCGATCGAAAATGTCGAAAAACCGGTTTCACTCGCGTAGATTTAGTTTCATCCTTATTGTCGCGGAACCCTAATATTTTTAATAAATAAAAGTAGCCTAAGTTACTCCTTGAAACATTAGCTACCTACCAGTGAAAGTCCCGTTAAAATCCGTCCAGCCGTTTCGGAGATTACCCGGAACAAACAGACGGACAGACAGACAGACAGACCGACAGACGGACAGACAGACAGAGAAAAAATTTAAAACTTGGTTTTTAGTGTCAGTAGCGTGTATACTTTCATATCCATTTAGTGAAAAACTGTTATTTTGGAATTACAAACAGACACTTCAATTTTATTTATCTGTATAGATATAGACTAGGAAAATAGAAATAGGCAAAATTATACGAGTTGAGGAGTTCGTACGTACCAGGAAATCAGTCAGTATAATAATACAGCTCAAAGCAAATAATACAGCAATATTACCAACTGTTGTGCTCGTTCCGTTTTGGTTAACAACGTTTATTTGATGTGACGCACGCATTTGTTATTTCATATGATTTCCTTATTTTACCATACTCCGGAATTCTCTGGTCCTGCATATCGTTTTAATATTAAATCACTTTTGCACGAAAATATACCTTACGCGAGGCACCAACGTAATATTTTCCATTTACATTCAACTGTTAAATAATTAATCAGTTTACGCAACGTACCTCTCGATAATGTGAATTCGAGAGAAGGGTGAACAGTTATTACGATATACATGGATTTTACGATTAAATTTGATAAGTTTATAACCAATTATAATCCGTAACAATTTGCTTGATTTCAAAGGGGTTGTGTATTAACCATACCGAAAAATATTACGATGTTTCTGTGAAATGTGACTGCGAGTATCTACCACTCAACTTTTATCTATACATCTATACATCTTCTATACAGATAAATAAAATTGAAGTGTCTGTTTGTAATTCCAAAATAACAGTTTTTCACTAAATGCATATGAAAGAATACACGATACTGACACTAAAAAACCAAGTTTTAAAAATTTTCTCTGTCTGTCTGTCTGTCTGTCTGTTTGTTCCGGGTAATCTCTGAAACGGCTGGACGGATTTTAACGGGACTTTCAC
The DNA here is from genome assembly GCA_964035505.1 of Watsonalla cultraria. Taxonomy (NCBI): domain Eukaryota; kingdom Metazoa; phylum Arthropoda; class Insecta; order Lepidoptera; family Drepanidae; genus Watsonalla; species Watsonalla cultraria. Next base: position 3,851,674 of record OZ037723.1, read on the forward strand.
TGGTAGGTAGCTGATGTTTCAAGGAGTAACTTAGGCTACTTTTATTTATTAAAAATATTAGGGTTCCGCGACACAGCTAGTAAGAAATAAATAACTGCCTAGTCTTAGAACCATGAAATTTGGAGGTGGTGTTTGTGATGTGTAAGAGACTAAGATAAGGGTTTCCAAAACTTCATCCCTAAGGGGTATGAAAGTTGTATAAATTGTATATGAAATCTTACATCAGCTTTTCACTAAATGGACGTGGAACGATATAATTGTTTTTTTTTGGTGCCATTGCCAACATAAAAAAAAATCAGATTTAAGTTTTTCTCCGACTGTTTGTCGGTCTGTCTGTCTGTCTATTTGTTCCGGCTAATATCCGAAACGACTGGACCGATTTTAAGGGGACTTTCACTAGACACCGAATGTTACAAGGTAGATTATATAAATATATTATATAAAATTGTGTTCCACGTAATTAAGCCACCAATGAAATTAAGTATCTTAAATACCGATATAAATCGCTTACGGTAATCTTTCTATGTAAATTTACCTCCAAAGCACCTAATTCAGTCAGCAACTTGAAGTCTCAATTTCAAGATGACCTAGATTAACTGACCAATGCAGTTAGCCCGATTTATGAACGTAGTTCAACACGAGCTACTCAATTCGATCGGTTAATAGGAAACTGCACCTTAATAACACTTTATGTATAGCTAATTTGATCCGATAGTTCCTTGAAGCGATTGAAGAAGATTGTCAATATAATGAAGACGATTCACAGAATACACCCTAAGGGTTAGCAGAAATGAACTAAGTTTTTACTTATCCATAAACCTATTTACTAAGTATGTATGTACGTTAGTGAACACGTTAATCAGATACTAGATATTGGAAGATACACTAGTCGAGTGGTTTCCAATTAGGTTTATCTAAATACCCTTATAGCATCATTAATATTATAAATGTTACACCTTATCCTATGATATACAGAGTAATTATTTTGTAGTCCACTAACGAACGCTTTCTCATCTTTTTAACTTTTTTCCTTATCCTTATGACGATTTGAAAGTACTTTTTAAGAAGTGTAAACAAAATAAGAAGAGATTATTGTGAACTAGCTGTTCACCGCGGTTTTACCCGCGTAGTTCATTTCATGGGTGTCTCGCGAACCCTAATGTTTTTTTTTTTAATTAAAGGTAGCCTATCTAGTTCTCTTCTCAATCTCTCAGGCCTCTCTCTCGCCAGGGAAAGTCCCATTAAAATCGGCCTAGCAGTTTTGGAGATTAGCAAACAGACAGACATACGGGCGGAGATTTTTTTTTTTTCTTTTATGTCAGTATCTTATATACTTTCATAATATGCATTTAGTGAAAAGCTGTCATTATAGCATTACAAGCAGACACTTCAATTTTATTTATGTGTATGTAGTATATATTTGTAGATATAGATAGATTTCCTGACAGAAAACCCCATGACCCGACCCGGTAATAGAACCCGGGACCCTGTGGTCGGCAGGTGAATTTACTAACCAGTAGACCAACAAGGCGGTTGAAAGCGATTAATTTACTCATCTTTGGCCCATTTGATTCCGGTTTAACGTCGACAGGCATAAGTACAGGAGTGTCTGTTGAGGGTTGTAATTTTAACCTTAAAAGTAACGTAAATGGAAACTCGACTGTAATAAACCAAATTTTTTTACACTCTATGCTTTGATCGTTCGCACAATTCCATCCGTTTATAGACTAGGCATTTTTGTTGCGAGTTTTTTGTACCGTTTTATTTCGCCTGTTCTGTTGAGAATAGAATCGATCACACAAACTACTGCGTACTATATATTTTTTATTTTGTTTCGTGAAGGACTCGTGTATTGATCGTGGCTGGAAGTCTATTCGGTCCTATACAAAATAGAATAACTCACACTCTTTTCTTCAAAAACGTAGTTTCCAAAGAAACTTCCTTCCTCGGACGCTTAGATTGTGGAATAAACTCCCCAACGTGGTTTCCCAAATGAGAAGGTACATCATTTTATAAGGGTGTGAAGAGATAATATATAGCAACGCGTATGTAATGCCTTGGGTTGGCGGCTGCTGAGGACTCGAAGGGTAGAAGTTAGAAGGTAAAACAGAATAAAGCACAAAAAAACAAGCACAAGCAAACAAAACACACATACTCACACACACATACAAACACACAAAACAAAAAATAGCAGGGCGTAAAAAAAAAAACCATACCCGACAGTTACCATGTGGCTTTCCATCAGGTGGGAGGCATGCATTGTTTGCCACCATAGTGTAAATAAGCTCTTTATATAAAAAATATTTTAAGAACTAGCTTTGCAGAAAATGTTAATAAATTTTTCGTGCACTCCTCAGCAAGTCATTTCATTTGATACACATATTGCAGCGAAACTATCTAGTCCGCCATCTTGGATCGTCCGCCATATTGGAATTAGAATAACGTAACATGGCTAAACATGCTTTGTGATCCAAAAATAAATGAACAGTAGATTTCTGCTCAATCGGTCAAAAATTACTGATCTACAAATTAAGTTGCAAGATTCCACCTAGACAAACATACATATACATTGCAAAATAATAAAAAGCTTGGAATCAAATGTCGGTCTTGAAAGCCAATATAATTATATAGAACATTATTATTATTCGAAAATTTGTTGGGTCTATCTAGAACATAAGAAAGCTTTAAACTCCCCGTCTATATTTCTTTGTACGCGGTTGCGAAGGTCAGAATAGCAGACGCTTCGTACTTGAATCGGGGAAGCTCGGGTTCGCATCTCGACAATATATGGGATATTCAAGGCGATGATGGCAATGATTTATCTTAATGTGTTCCCTCAGGATTAGTCGGAGCCTTTTCATTCCTGTCTGAGATAACTTTCTCTTACTTCCTATTCATCAATCTTATTATACATAATCGTATCATTCATCTTTGTTTGAGAGAAAAAATAGTGTGAGGTAAATAGAACAAAAAACAAAAACTAAATAATATAGAAATCCATTTAACTATAATCCAATACCGAAATTATACAAAGTATACATTTGGTACCAAGTTTAGTTCCGTAGAATATACTTATTGTACCATTTTATGATTTAAAGTATAATAAAATGTTCAAACGAATCAGAGCTAACTCTTTCCCAATCTTTTAATGTTATCAAAATATATGACTGCAATATTTGCTACACAAAACTTGAAAAAATTTAAACAAAATGACATAAATCCACATAGATTTCTTAAGCGTTATAGGGTACCCTTTTGTAGTAGGACACATGGCCTTACAATTTACTTACAATTTCCATTTCAAAAACCGTATCGGATATTTCAATATTTTACCAGAACTGTGGGCTAGACCACAGAATAAATATAAGCGTTCTAAAAGCAGTACGGAATCTAGGAACAAATTGTTCGAAAGTACACTCACACAGACGCACGTAAGGGGTATGACGTCATGGCTGTTCGCGTATACATCATTTACGTAGGTTCCTATTTTACAGAAATTTTTCTGAACTTCAAATTGACAAATCGACTTTATTTTTACAGTAAATAAAAAAAAAACTTTAAGAGTGAAAACCCTCACGTACAAACTAAATCTCAAAAATTTGTTTATTTGATTAGATTTTTTTATTTGTTTATCAAATTGTCAGAAAGACACAAAGGAAAGTAATGTATAGAAATAAATAAATAGTCCGAGACAAAACCAGCAAGAAACTCAGCAATTAAGAGTAATTGCTGAGATTCTTGCTGGTTTCGTCAAATTCAAATTGGATAAAAAAAATGGTCTAGATTCGACACTGCTTAGTAAGCTTAGATATTTTATACTGTGTCTGTAGGCAGCGTTTTCGCAACATTACCCACAGTTGAGATAACATGCCCACTTCTCTCGAGTGGCACAATATTTGCATTGGCCAATCCCGTCTCAAATCTCCTTATATCTAGAAATACTACGTCCCTGAATAAGGATGGCAAAGTCGATTCTATCCTACCGAATATCGATTTGAATCAAAACTTAATTTCTCGTGTTTAGTATATATAGGTGACTATTCTCTAATGATCTCGCTCGTAGTCATCCCGCGCGTTCAGTCGTCTTATTTTCGAATAAGTTAACTGATACGGTTTCATAATTTTTATTACATTGAGAAGTTTCAGGGTGCAGATTTTTATCAACTTATAATATGCTGTAATGTGCCTATTCAATAGATGACGTACAAAATAATTCTTCGACTTAAAAAAAGTAAATATATTTTTGAAAAAAAGATAGCTATCTACTAATATTATAAAGAGGAAATATTTTTTGATTTTTGATAAAAATTGAATTTCAAAAAGGTCTCGACCGTGTTAAAAAACTCTTTCACGGTCAGAAAGCTACACCTTCAACGAATAAAATAGGCTTTATTGATAATCGAGTTAATAAGGGATCAGTTATGACACGTAGACAAACTCGCAGATGCAAACTAGCTTCATATGAAGTTTTCAAGATCATCATTGATTTTACTCAATTGTTATGAATCTCGAGTCGATTAATCGCATCGATCCTTGCCCTAGGATCATCCCTACGTACAGGATCGGATCTTAGTCAGCGGATCGGGCCGTGCGATAAGAAACTAAATTATAGCCCGATGTTGACCGTAACGGGCTTTAGCAAGAATCGATTTGGGCCCGCATGGCGCGAATCAGCTCCGGAGAAGATATCTTATTGTACTACTGACGTTTTGTTTGCCGAAATATATTGGACGTGACCATGTATGGCTGGAATTGTATTGTTAGTTACGTGATATATATATTATAGCTTGGTCTCATTGCAACTGTTACAATAGTAAGTTATAAAATCTTATATAAAATAGTATAGGTAGAATAAAAATCGTTTCATGCCATGAGCCATCGACATCGGAAATTCGCATGTAAAAGAACTGGCAAGAAATTCATTAATATACAAAAAATTTGTTTTTTTGTGTAAATAATTGAGCTTAATAATAATAAACTCTTTAGATATTAACCAGAAATATATAAGAAGAAAGGAAATTAAGAGAACAGTGTAAGCCTATTAATAAAGTACCTAATAATTACCAGAACTCATGGTATCCTTACATGTATTTCAAAACTATGCAAATGATTTCACTTATAGGTACTTATTAATAGTAAAAACAATATGAAAAACTTCAGATTATATGACAGTTTTTACTGGTGAACAAATTCGATATATAAGCAATAATTTGAGAAGAACAAGAGTTATAAAGTTCAAATCAATAACTTGACCCCTACTAAGAAATGTATAAAATTGGCACATAAGTAACACAAAACTTACCTTCACGTCTCATAAGTACACCCATACTCAACAACTGTATTTATTTTTTATTTTTATTTTATTTATTTATTCATCATCATTACAGATATTTATGAATCTAATGCGATGGAATACAAAATATTATTGCTTAATTCTACTAAAATCTTAACCTACACCTAAATATAATATTGTGGCTCATGTGAAGTCGTTCAATGAGCCCGAAAACAAGTCCACCCTCGATGCGACTGCATTGAGTGTACGCAATGTAATAAATCATAAGACTCGAACTGAAAGTTGACGTAACAAAATGTAAATTCAATCAAAATCACGGTAGCCGTGTCTGGCGGTGAGTGTAGATACTTTGTATTTACAAAAAAGTATGAACTGGTTTTTTTCTTTTTCTTTCCAAACTATCTTTTCTTAACGTTTCTTTTCTTGTTTGAAATTTCGAACTATTCAATAATAACTATGATTTAATTTAATATCAATCTATACAGATAAATAAAATTGAAGTGTCTGTTTGTAACTGCAAAATAACAGTTTTTCACTAAATGCATATGAAAGTATACACGGTACTGACATAGAAAAAGCATTTTTAATTTTTTTTCTCTGTCTGTTTGTCCGTCTGTCTGTCTATCTGTTTGTTCCGGGTAATCTCCGAAACGGCTGGACGGATTTTAAGGGGCTTTCACTGACGGATAGCTAATGTTACAAGGAGTAACTTAGGCTACTTAGATTTTTAAAAAACATTAGGGATCCGCGGGCAACCATGAAATTAAAATCTACGCGGGTGAAACCGCGGGGCACAGCTAGTCTGTATATATAAAAGAAAGTCGTGTTAGTTACACTACTTATAACTCATGAACGGCTGAACCGATTTGGCTGAAAATTGGTGGGTAGGTAGCTTAGGACATAGGATACTTTGTACCGTTCTCTTGAAACCTGAAAAAAAACGTCATATAACACACTAAAGTCTGCGCGGGTGAAACCGCGGGGCACAACTAGTATTAGAATAAAAGTATCATGCCACTTGTCAGACGGGGAGAGTAAAAGTAATCATTCTTAAATCGTAAAGTTATTCCTTTTTGTATAATTAAATATTTCATTTCTAATTATTTCTTTTTTTCATTGTTTCCCATTAGTAGATGCGAAATTAGTGGGGGTAATTGCTCATGTATTTTATTCAAGTCACACCATACAGACAGACAGAGACAGATACATATAATGACTATTGCGCATTCAAGGTCTTCGAATTACTTCTCAGACATATAATAATAATAATAATAATATAATAATAAACGTTTATTGATTTAATTATGGATTCTACAGCCGGAGGTTGCAAAAAAAACCAATTTATTTAAATTAAATTTAATTAGAAATTACAATATACTAATTACAATTAACTATGTTAAGTGATCGAAGTGTGATCAAAGATTAAATTTTTATTATTGAGTCCGATTCCCACATTCACGTGATTGACGTCACGTTGCTGACTCTGCGCCTCGTGTCGCCGTCCGGTACCTTGCGCAATTCAGCGACCTCGGTATATTAGGGTTCCTTAACACCTCCCCCCGTAGAACAGCGACTATGGAAGACGCTAGTCGTGAATTGAGCTGGGGGTTGATTTGGATCAATCCTCATTGTAGTGGCAGGAACGGCGTAGACGCCTTGTAACTCCAAGTTTGTTTCAGGCTTTGTGGATTTAGCCAGTTGTCTTGATCTGTATCTTCGATACAATATGAAGCTAGCCAGTGCGCAGGAACTTATTAATACCACATACATAGGGATTGTCGTATGGTATATGCTGCTATGCTCGGTGACTTCGTGTAGAGCGACTGGTTGTTGCAGAGACATTCTTGTATTGATTGTATGGAGATTTTCCAAGTTAATTGAGTTGAGCTTGAAAGGTGATAGAGGTACTGGAGCGTTGATATCGATCTTAGGCAGGTCCATGATTTTCAAAGCTTTTCCTTTCAGGTGATCATAGTTGTTAAAGATAGTAAATTGAGGTATTTCCAGGTAGCATTTATGGGGGATGACTGCGAGATAGCTGCCTTGCAGGATCTTATATAAGTCTTGACCACAGGATATGTGTACTTTTGTTGGCTCAGGAAGGCTAATGGTGTAGTGCCGGTCATCCAGTCGTTCATAGGCAGGCTTCTCCAAATTGATAGCGACGGGGATACACGCGGAGTCCCTCTGCTGCGTAGAGATGAGTTCATGGATGCAATCTGAAGACTGGTTCAGCATATTCCGTTGCTCCTCGCATAGATACCATCTGTTTGACTTCGGGCATTCTGCCTCTATGTACTTGAAATCTTTCTTATTAAGGGCTAGGAATGGATAAGGCGGTACTAGGATTTCATGATTTTTGTTAGGGATCATGGGTAATTTATACATATCGTAGGTTGTTGGGAGGACTATGGGAAATTTATATACTATAACTATCTTGTTACCTACGTAAAAAGAGCCTATTCTAATAAAATCGTAATATTCTCTTATATCTAAATCTATTACTTTTTCTCTTCCATAGAGATTTACTAACTTACTTATTATATTACGTAACGATTCTATTCTAATTAACGAATGGTGCACAGTAGAGCTTCGTATGAACGCTATAACATTCTCAAGTCTATATAATTCTTGGGAAATAACGTCTACATTATCACCCAGTATAATAAGTAGTTGAGCTAAGTGTGCAAATTTAACTAAATCGTTATCTTTATTTGCTTCTCTTTCACTTATTTTTTCTATCATAATTTGAATTTTATTCTGATTTTCTACTACGCCTTCGATAATTTTTGAATACTGCTCTGACCAGTTTTTGGATACGGTAACATGCTTATTGAATTCAGAAACTAATTTATTCTCATTTTCTTTAATAGAAGTTATCGCTGCATTATATTCTAGTGCATCTGAATAATCAAGATTTCCCGTAATGCCTTTTATAATTGAACCTAAACCGTCTATGAGTCCTCTTTTCCAACGATTTATCTCAAAAGTCTCTAATTGATTCATTACACTGTCAAGCTTACTTTTCAAATATATCATATGAGGTTCAAATATAGAATTGGTTTTGTTGTTAAGATCGGGGCTTATGTAGTCTAACTGCGATTTAACTGAATCTATTGTATCTTGTAATTCTTGAAGGTCTACGTATTGTAGAAAGGAATGGTAATGGGATATAATTTTAGCAGAGCCAAGTTTAAACGGTAAAATACCGGGTCCATCTTCGAGGCTCTCAAGTCCTATTTCCTGCATTAGAGCTGCTTTCAGGAGGACGTGGAGAATCAGGAGCGTCCTGTAACAATTGAGCGCTTTTAGGCACTCTTTTCAACCTCGACTTAGCTATAGGACCTCGCTTTTTCTTGGTATATATATGTATAGGTAAATCAGCCATTACTACATCATGTGTGAATCGCGGAGCTACCTTTTGTCGTGAAGCTAATGGGTTTTTCACATAAATCTGTTGTTCGGGAGGATAACTTACTTCAGGTTCCCGGTTAGCGTTACGATTGCTCATTATGTCTTTTCGAGAGTCATTACACATTTCATGAATAGTATTATAAGTCAGTTTCATTTTTTCTTTATGGTCAGTCATATATTGTTGTAATAAATGAGCGGAAATGTCAATGTCAAATGGATCTCGAGGGTCGAAATGTCCAGTAATTACTTCTATGGGCTTACATTTCGTGAAACTGTGTATACTACTGTTGTAGGCTAGAATCGCATACGGCATTATATTGATAACTGATTCTAATTTTTGGCAGAGTTTCAAGATACGTAAATGTTCTAACAAAGTCGAATGAAACCTTTCAACTATTCCATTCTCATTCGGAGTGTGAGCAGCAATTCTATGATGTTGGATCTTATGAAGCTTAACGAATTCGGCAATTAGTTGGTTAGTGAATTCCGTTCCGTTATCAGTGACTATGGTAATGGGTACACCGTGATGAGTGCAAAAATTAAGGAATGCCTGTAGAACACTAACAGCAGTTCCGTCTCTCAAATAGTACGCTTGTCCATACTTAGAAAACGCATCTACTATCGTTAGGAACTTTTCACTCTGAATTGTTAAAAGATCTAGATGGAGAAGTTCAAATGGTCTGGTTGCACTAGGGACAACTCTAAATTGTTGCCTTACTGGGTTGCGATCGTATTTTGCTTGTCCGCACACTGTACAATCATTTATGAATTTAGTTATGTGCTCTTTCATTTTCGGCCAATAATACCTATGGGCGAGAGCGCTATAACATTCATTAATACCACGATGGTTGGTCTTGCCATCATGATATTTATTAATTATTTCTTGCTGTCTAAGATATTCTCTAACGTTTTCTATTTCTTTCTTAGCTAAGGTAAGGTTCATGGCAGAATTCTTAAAGTTTCTTTGTATAATGGGAATGACATTATACATGGCTAGATATGGATTGATCAGTAGACCTGTCTTAATTTTTGGGTTGATATATTCTTTGATAGCGTTATTAATATCTTCTTCTAGATTTGATTCTGAAATTTGAACTGAAATTCTAGTATGCGTTTCAAATGGTTTGGTTACAACTGGTCTACCTTTTATATCGCCGACTACATTGAAAATTAACTGTTTAGCGAATTTATTTAACGGGTCATCTGTAATGGGAACTTCTAGAATTGGGTTTTCGTTTTCAGTATGTACAGTAGCAGTTCTAGAATCATCTGCATTAGCTGTTAAAGTTCTAGAGTCATCTAATTCTTGTATTGAAGTGGAGGGGTTAGCTACAATGGACATAAGCTCTTCGTTATTAAGTTCTATTCGTGAAAGCGCATCTGCATTGGTGTTATATTTGCCTTGCTTATAAATGACAGAAAAATCGTATTCGCTAAGCTTTAGACGCCATCTGGTTAATCGCGAGTTAGGTTCTTTTAAATTCATCACCCACTGCAAAGGTTTGTGATCAGTGATGATTTTGAATTTTCGTCCGAATAAGTAGGGTCTAAAGTATTTTGTAGCCCATACAATTGCTAAGAGCTCTTTCTCTATGGTACTGTAATTGGTTTCACTGGTGTTAAGCGTTCGCGACGCATAAGCGATTGGTTTGTCTGATCCAATTATACCTTGAGACAGTACGGCACCTATTGCTACGTTAGATGCGTCAGTAGTTAGAATGAATTCTTTAGTAAAGTCTGGGTATTGTAAAATTGGGTCGTTAAGTAAAAGCGTTTTACACTGTTCAAAGCAAGCAGTATAATTTTTATCTAATGTAATTTTTGAACCCTTTTTAAGACATTGAGTTAGTGGTTTAGTCACACGAGCAAAATTTGGGATAAATTTTCTATAGTAACCTAAGAGTCCGAGAAAACGTTTGATTTCAGTTGTAGTTTTTGGAAGGGGATAATTTTGAATAGCTCGGATTTTATTAGGATTGGGTTTGACGCCATCCTTACAAATTACATGGCCAAGAAATTCTGTTTCTAATTTCAAAAATTCTGACTTGTCCATCTGTATTTTGAAATTAGACTCTCGTAATTTTTGGAAGACTTTTTCCAAATTTAGTATGTGTTCCTGCAAGGATGTGCTAAAAACAATAATGTCATCAAGATATACGAGACAGATCTGGTTTTGAAGATCTTTAAGCACGTTATCCATAACTCTTTGAAAAGTTGATGGAGAATTTTTAAGACCCATGGGCATACGTAGAAATTCATAATGCCCATTTTCTACATTGAATGCAGTTTTATGAATATCTGCGGGGTCCATTTCTACCTGATAAAATCCGCTAGCAAGATCCAGAGTAGTGAAATATTGGCATTTACCAAGTTTATCTAATACATCAGTAATATTCGGAATGGGGTATTTATCGTCAATCGTTTTCTCGTTAACTTTTCTAAAGTCTATCACAAGACGCCACTTAACCTTTCCTGAAGCGTCTGCCTTTTTTGGTACAATCCAAATCGGAGAGCTCCATGCAGAATCTGAAGGTCTAATTATGTTCTGCTCAAGCATTTTATTAATTTGATCTCTAACTTCTTGACGATGGACATAAGGGTATCTATAACTTTTAGTATGTACTGGGATTTCATCTGTAGTTCGTATTTTGTGTTTTATCTTGTTGGTAAATGTGAGAGGTTCGCCCTCAAGGTAAAACACATCAGCATAATTTGCACAAATATTCTCTAAGTTCACGCGTTCTTCAGCGTTAAGGTGATCGGTACGAAGACGCGATATAACGTTACTAGCGCGATCAGATAAAATTTCAGCACGAGTAAACTCAGCGTTGAACATTGCGGCTTCAACCGGTCTGTCCATAGAAAAGATTACGTCATTAGATGTAGGGTTAGTAATTTCTACCCAACCTCTGTTATTCACGACATTAGTTATGCAATCTGAAACTATGCAGTTAGATATGACTTGATTATCTATTATAACTTCACCGTCTCTTGTATTTACTGGTAGCCTTACTATTTTAGAAGAGTTCGCGGGAATAATTTCTTCATAAAGGTTCACATTGCGAGAGTCATACATGTGAATAGGTATATGTGCGTTACGAGTTTTAAGTAACTTATTCTTTAAATCAATGTTAGAGTCCCAACTATCTAGCAAATCAAGACCTAGTAGGCCATCGAAGTAATTATGAAACTTGTACACGAAGAGTGTAACGTCACTTTGTTCATTAAATTCAGGAAAACAAGGTATAGTCAAAGAGTAGTCATTTTTGCTAGTAGCGTGTACGTTAGTAACTTCAAAAGGTTCGTAATTTAGAGGTACATGGTTAAAGTATTTTTCGACTGCTTCGGGGCTTATAAACGATTGATTGGCTCCCGTATCAATGAGAAACTTAAGTGGTGGATTTGAAATTTGAATGTACCCTAATTGTCTTTGAATATGAAAATTAACTTCTATTTTGGCTTTTCTAACTTCGACGCATTCTGAAAATTTTCATCTTTGGATGTTTTCTGAGATTGATCAATCTCATCTACAACAGCGGGTTCGTCAAAAGAATATTGCTCATAATTATTGTAACAGTAGTCAGGCTGAGGATAGTACACGTAGTCATAGTCTGGGTTATACTCATAGTAGTCAGTATAGTCATAATCGTAATCATAGTCAAGGTCATTAAAATGTAATTCCCTGGTTTTAAAATAGTTACTTGGCGGAGGGTTGCCGAATTTCCGCCAATCATGACCGGTAGGGGGTAGTACTTTAGGTACAAAATGACTAACTCCACTCATTGGCCGCGGGCCATTATCAGCTTTAAAAGCGGACTGATGTTGAGGTCTATTAATAGGCATTCTAAATACTTGAGTTTGCGGGTTATAACCTGGTCGTAACGCGCGCATCATTTGTTGGGTCCTAGTAGGGCCACGAGGTAGTTGCGCTTGCGGCGGCATATTGGGTTTCCACCCTTGACCCATAGGGGGTCTCGCGGGGCCAGACGTATTAAAGATGGGCACTCTAGATGGTCCTGGCATATTAAAATTATTAAATGGCAATGACCTCGGTACTAAATTATTTAGTGGTAAATTATTATGGATATTATTAGAAGGTTGGTGCCAATCCTTTTTACTATGCGAGCTACCTTCATTTCTTTGTTGTAAATATAAAGTGTTGAGCTCATCTTGGACAAATTCAAGGGCTTTTTCCATGGACTCAGGGCGCATACAGCGGATCCTGCATCCAAGGGGATCTTTCAAACCTCGCAAAAATGCTTGAAGAGTAAGCTTTCTATACAAATCGCGTTTTGCGTCTATAGTACTCTGTAGCGATTCATGTAAAGATACGTATGTCATTACCGTACTAAATAGATTCTGGCAACGTTCGTAAAATTCTTGTGGGGTGCTGGACCCTTGCGTTTGGAGAGATAAATCACTGTATAAAGCGGTCTCGTCCCGATGATCCGCGAAGTTATTAATGAGCGTACTTTTAATACCTTGCCATGTGTTAGGTATTCCGTTTGAATTGATTAATCTAGCGGCGGGTCCCGTTATTTTATTTAAAATGCCATTTAATAGGGCTAAGTTCGATAGATCATGCCCAGGCTCCGTCTTAAAATGTGAAAGAACTAACTGGTCACACAAATTAATGAAACGTGTTAGCACATAGCAATTGCCGTCAAATTCCGGTACTAATCTAAGCGATTTGTAAATAGTGTCAATATCGTTTTGAGCCATATTCTCGTATAAATTTCTACGCTCGTCTATAGCACTATTACGACTACTAGTAGCACTACTTTCTAACATAACCGACCGTGATTCTCTAGGATGAAAAATTTTGAAAAATTAAAAGTTACGCACCAAATTTAGAAAACTGAAAATGACACACACACACACACACAAAATACACAGTAAAATAAAGACACAAATTCAAATTAAATCTGCATGCACACAATAAGGAAAAAAAATTAAATAAAATTCGAGTAAAGTCAGGAAACCTCTATATGTATAAATCACAAAAAAGTTGCAAGTGAAGTCAGGCTATCGATACTAGTGTTCTAATTGCAAAAAGAATTTATTTTTTTTTTTTATGATTTTAAACTTTATAATTAAATTCACAGGAAAACTCGGGTTGAACTATATGTATGTGAAAAACTTTATTACGCGACTATACTAACTAAAACTATCTCTATGCACTGAATTGAATTTAAATCGCAATGAAATAATTCACTCTTAAATTTAACACTATTAAAATAATTTCACAAGTAAAGTCGAACGGCACGATATGTATGCACGATTAAATAGATATAAGAAATAAGGATTACGAACTAGGAAGGTAAGGACAAAGAAAGTTTCAAAGTACTTACAGCATTTCAGGATCGGTATCTCTTGCAGAATCGAATTTTGGATTCACCTCGCTATAGAACCCGTAGGTTCAGGATACTCGTATTTTATTGAGTTTTTCGAGTATCCTACCGACTGCGCCAATTATGGATTCTACAGCCGGAGGTTGCAAAAAAAACCAATTTATTTAAATTAAATTTAATTAGAAATTACAATATACTAATTACAATTAACTATGTTAAGTGATCGAAGTGTGATCAAAGATTAAATTTTTATTATTGAGTCCGATTCCCACATTCACGTGATTGACGTCACGTTGCTGACTCTGCGCCTCGTGTCGCCGTCCGGTACCTTGCGCAATTCAGCGACCTCGGTATATTAGGGTTCCTTAACAATAAGCAGCAACAAAATAAATAAAACTGATACAAAAAAAATATACAAAAAAGAATACACAAAAGAAATAAGTAGTGTTTTTATGGTGCAAAGTGGTTCGCACCAGTACATCGGGTGTTGCCGCACATTGTCATCAAAGGGCCACAACTCAACCATACCCGCAGACCTAACATATGCAGATTTCCTTACCATGTTTCGTTTAGGTACAGGCCCCGCTGGGATTCTAAACTTCGCTTGCAAAGCAGGCGATTGCCCAAACCCCAAGGCCACCACGGCTCGTGGCGTGTCATTTATTTCTTTTCAGCTGGATTCATTATGATGGTTTATTTCACCGCAAAGTTTGTTGTGTCCGATCATAGTAAAACACGTACAGATGTGAACTTAACTCTAACAAAATAGTTTACGGCGTCGATCACAAGTATCTAAAGTCCAACTAAGGTATAAGCGAATGTAAATTTACGATACTTGAACGACTTGGTACTAGGCAGTTTGAGGGCGGTCTGCGGCCAGTAGTTGAGAGAAAACTTCCTTAACTGAGTCTTGATACAGACTCGACCTCTTCATTATCACGGTTTATTTAAAGCAAAGCCTTATTCATAGTTAAGTTTCAAATTGGATGCTGTTCGGATATGGTTTTATTCAAAACAACTAATACTCTTAACACTAACAAAATTGGGTTCCAATTTGTTCAAGTGTGTGACCATAAATATTATTAAGAGAATATTAATTTAAACATACCGATAAAAACAGCTTTTTACTTAATGCATATGAAAGTATATAACATACGGTACCTAGAACATAAGGTACATACATAAAAAAAACATTTTTTACACAAATATTTGTCTGTTGGTCTGTTTGTTCCTGGTAATCTCTGAAACGACTGGACCGATCTTAACGGCATTTTCACTGACAGGTAGCTAATATTATAAGGAGTAACTTAGAGTTCCACGAAAAAGTGCCATAAAATTAAGTGTATGCGGGTGAATCCGCGGGGCACTGCTATTTTTAAGATAAAGAAATATGTGTGTGTGGGATGCAGGTGGGGTGCTTAGGTGTTATAATGAGTGATAAAACGTAGAACCACACATAATATATATGTTTTATCGCACACAGTGATAAGCGTGTATCGATAAAAAATCTCTCAAAATGAGATCACCATTAGCTGACACAAGCCGTTTGTTCCATAATTCCAGCATTAGGTTGATTATTTCCTAATAATAGCCATTATGTTTCGTTTGGAAGCAAAATGCGGCGAAATGAGAGACACAAAAACACAAACGACGTACTTACGAGACAATGTTTTCCTCAGAAGCAATTTAATCGACTTTTAAAATCTAAAAAATATATTCACGCTATCCCAGCAACACCCACATTTCACCGAAGATGATTTAGTGCCAACGTGACAGAGGGCGAGTCCATCGCCGTTTGAGGCACTATACGCCTTTGAATTACTTCTCAGACATATGCAGGTTTCCTCACGATATTTTCCTTCACCGTAAAGCACGTGGTGTGAAATCACTGCCCATAAGTTTTTTGGAAAAACTCATTGGTACAAGTCCTGCTGGGATTTGAACTGCTTAAACTCCAAGGCAACTACGGCTTTTTTAGAATACTGTGTCAATAAAAACAGCGGCTGTCTATACCACAATGTACGCAGACGCACAAAATAAAACGGATCTGCGGAATACACGCCCGTTGAATCCGGCAATAAAAACAGAAAACTTCTGTAAGTAGGTTTCATAAAAGGAAGCACACGTTTGTTCTGCCCTTGCAAATATCGTTTTCTTCCGGGCAACAATCGAAATCTTCCCGAGCAATATTTGATCGTTCGCACAACATACTCCCCCGTTTTATTGTTAAGTGAGGAAATAAAACCGTGGCTTGTACTCAAATAGATTCAATTTGGCATAATATGTTAGGTTAGTCAATTTGTGTGTTTATTAAAAAGTTTGTGGCTTATGATTATTCATTTGTACAATCAACTTTTAGCAGTACAGTAATATAAAAGAATTAATATTCATATTCATATATATTTAATAGTTCCATGCCTATTTCGGCTACGGCAACCTAGCCTTGCTTATTGACTAGGGCGCTGACCGTGTCCATTGGGCCTGGAGAAAAAGAAAATGTTGATAGTAAGCAGGTATTGCAGTCTATGAACGAGACCAACACACAAGAGTGTTATTATTACCTACTAACTACTAAGTCAGAATCTCCAGTCGACTATCTCCGTCCTTAATTAAATATAAGGGACATTTTTGGAGAACTCATTGAACTTCCTGCCTAATCAAAGCCTGACAGGAGAAGAAACGGCAAAACAAAGGCCCGGTTTATTTTTCACATTTTTACATGCGTTCCCTTTTCATAAACGGGGTCGCTTGCATACAATTATACTTTTTATAGTGAGCAACTCATTGCCATGCTTGGCTATCATCTATGTACTCGGATACCTTCAGTATAATAGGCTTTCTTGAATAGTTTTGTAATAGCCTTAAATCTAGGAAATCACATAGTTTCAACGGAAGTTTCGTTCGGGTGATTCAGTTATAATCCAGATTCCATCCAGCAGATAATCTGAATATACAACATGGAATCTGTATATATACTATGGAAAACACATGCATAAGCCCAGTTAATATAAGGTACATTTTAGCTTATAATGCTAGAACAGCGTTCATAAGGCGTGTCACAAGGCTTATCGCTACAGCTTTGTTGTTTAGCCAGAGTAGTGATCGGGATAAATTTCAAACAGAATAGCTAATATGAGCATTATATTAAACATGTGTGGAGACCAAACCAAATCCCGAAGTAATCTAGTCAGAATGTTATGAAATACATGAAGTCACTTGCGTAAACGGAATTTTGGGTAGGGCAAAATGTTACCTACACACGTTTTAGGTACAAGTATTTTTTTAAATTATTCAGTGTAAAGTAAAAGAGTTACATAAGGGTTGAACGTTTTTATACAAAACCGTAATTTTTGAAGAGATGTAACTTGAAAAAATCTGGTTTGAGTATCTGTTTCAAAACAAAAATAGATCCTTGAATACGTATTTTTGTGAATTTCGAAAAGTTTAACCATCATAATAAGAGGCGAAAGTTTGTATAGAAATCCTTAATTTTTAAAGATAATTATATGAAAATTCCCCTTGTTCTTCGTATTTGTGTGTTTATCTCTACATTAATATCATAAAACTGGTCGGTTTGTTGTCCGAATAAGTCGCGGATGACACCGCGGGGCCTAGTCATACACAAATATGTAGGTATCACAATAATAATATAAGACAGAGTCCTAGAAGAAAAAAGCGCAGTACTTTTTTATCTACCTATAGAGCATTTATGTATCAATAAGACATACAATTCCATTAACCTAAATATACAGGGAGCAGAACATAAAATCCTGTTTCCATTCGCTGCCCAACTTTTAATGTTTGTTTAACATTTTATTCCATTCGGAACTTGCCGTGGCAAACACAATTATCTTACCTTTACAACTTTGATGGCAGTTGATTCGTTTTGCTTGGAAAGAGCTCAAATTAAGTTTAGTGATCAATAAAGGGGGGATAATGGTGAGTGGAAGTTAAATTGAAATTGTGTAGCCTAATAGTCTTATTGATTCCATGTTAGGTTTTGTGGTAGCGTATTTGCACGTGTGTATAGATTGTATTCATTTATATACATATTGTAAAAGAATAGAGGTAACAAAGTTTAACTAACCGTAGAAGTTTTAACTCCAGAAGTAGGGATATATGATACAGGATGTAGGGAAGGGGCGGCTGAAATTAGTTATAAAATTCCCTAGATTTTTATTGCCCGTCTCATCCTGAACGCCGTATATCAACTTCGAAGTCAAAGTCAAAATTAAAGAGTACTCTTAAATCTTCAGAATTACATAATTATACAGGATTACACACGCTACCGCCAGGTTCGGAAGGTTGCTTTTACTGAGAACCTTCATGTACATGAACAACAAAGTGGATATAGGACTTTACAGTTTAAGATTTGAATATAATCCTGCTTTGTAGTAGGAGAGATAAGAAAGCTTGTTGAAATTCTATTTTGAATCTCCGCAACAAAGAGCCTTAAACATATATGCTTGTGATATTTTAAGGCGCACTTATTACCAATTCATGTGGCATGCAATTCCGTGGGAATAGTAAATTGGTTACCTAAGTGATTCTATAAATGAGCAATACAAAAGCGGTAGAGGATGTTTTAAGCATGTATTCTTTGTGCTTATTAGAGGCTGCCTCGTTGGTCAAGTGGTCTCTGAACAATACTGTGAAGCACGAGGTCCTGGCTAATGCGTTATTGGGTTTTTCCATCTTTTTCTTAGCAGTTCAGAGTCTGGTTTAGTAGGCGGGCGATAGGCTCGCCCCCTATTACATAGGACTTAAACAAAACTGGTGAACTGCTCCCTAATTGGAGAATTTTGTTGAAGAATTAATGTATAATGTAAGTAGAGAATTTTAAACTTATTGTTTAACGTAACAAAGGCGGCAAAGAAAAGTACCGTAACTTAAAGTCACTTCCCGGTAAGCGGCTACTTAACTGCAACCTATGAACGTACTTCAACTCCAATCTTTAAAATGTTGCAAATAACGAAAAATACTTACGTGATTATTAATTTAATATCAACTTAAATAAATACCGAAAAAAAAATCAGTAGAGACATACCAAATACTTTTAGTGACTTACGTAATTGAAAAAAAAAATATAACGTAGTAAGTAACAAAAACAGTCTATCAAAATGATAGATGGATATGAAACCATTTCAAATAACGTCATGAATAAATAACGATGCCAAATATTGTTTCTTCATAAGCAATAACAGAAACATACACGGTTATTGTTTAGCCACGTTTTGGTATTGATATAATAATATGTACATAAGTAATAACACATTCCTGTTTCGCTGGGGGGGATGCGATCTGATGGTTGAGTTGGTGCGCATTCAAACAGGAAAGTCACTTGAGCAAGTACCTACTACTAAGCAGAAACATTTGAAGGTTTACCATTTCAGACCACGTGCTTTAAGGCAAAGGAAAATATCGTGAGGAAACCTGTCTGAGAAGTATTTCAAAGATGTGTGTATGCTTCCTGAGACGGCGATAGACTGACCATATGCCGCGTTGGCACTTAATCATCTTCGGTTAAATGTGGGTTCTGTTATTAGAACACCTCTGCCTGTCCTTTCGGGGAAAACAGGCGTGAGCGTATGTATGTATGAATGTTTACCAACTAAATACATCAATTAAACTTATTTTGTAAAAAAATTAAATAAAAATCCTTCCGCTCCCAGTATGAAATCCAAACAACCTTATTGAGTGCAAATGCGTTGTAACCTTATCATCCAAGGATGTATATGCAATACAATAGGAAACTGACGGATTAGCTCATCGAGGTATGTAGTGTTCCCAGTACAGGTACAATAAAGCTTTACATCGTGGTGCGATCAATACTTACTATAAATCCTGATACAGAGGAACTACATGTCTATGGTGCCAATGCAACATATAGTGAATCACACATGCACTATACGTATTTAAAGTTCCTCTCACGGTGGGACAAATCTGCACTCAACATTTTGGTAAAGCGCTTTTTGAAATGGGTAATAAACTCTTTGGTATACAACCTGCTGGGATTTTAGCTCTAATCGCTTATCCTGCAGGCACCTGTCTACCATAAATACATATGCTCACCCTTGTATTCCCCGATGAGGTGTATAACAACACCCACTTTTCACCGAAGATGGTGAGTCTATCGCCGTCTCATGCACTATATAATTCAAAGACGCATATATTCGTCTTTGAATTACTCCTCAGTTATATGCAGGTTTCCTCAAAATTTTGTCGTTCACCGTAAAGCGCGTGGTGTGAAATCACTGCACAAAAGGTTTTAGAAAAACTCATTGTACGGGCCGCTGGGATTGTGCTGTGGATTACATCACCTCTCGAATGTGGAAAGAAAAACATCGTGAGGAAACGAGAAGTCATTCAAAGACGTAAATATTTATAGTGCTTGTTAGTTAGTTAATCATCTACGGTGAAAGGTGGATGTTGTAATACAACACCTCTGCTTGCCCCTTTGGGGACCCTTCTCGATTGGCGTAAGCCTATTATTTTTTTATTGTATCTCCAATATTTATATTTCCGCGTGTAAACGAACCCACCCGTACATATGTAATAGATGTAGACAGGACAACCGAAAAGAAAGTGGGGTTCTGTCAATACGGTTACATAAGAAATGTATGCGATGTTTATACATACTCGTTCACCTTGCAAATGTACAGGTGTCCCTTTCGACTTCATTATCACGGGTTTTTTGGCAAGCTTCCGGGTTTTTCTAAGGGTCACAGCATTTTATTTTACAACTAGCTGTGCCCGCGGTTTCACCCGCGTAGGATTTACAATAAAAAATATGCATAATTTTTTTTCTATTTAAAACAGCTACTTGCGCAAGTTACTCCTCATAACATCTGCTGTCTTAGCGGGAACAAACAGACCAACAGACAAACAGACAAAAAATTCATAATATTTTTTTATCTAAATAAAGAATAAACCTTGAGCTAATTTGATAGGTGTCCCGCGGAACCCTTATGCTTTTTTGTAAACAAAAGTAGCCTAAATTACTCCTTGAAATATTAGCTATATGCCAGTGAAAGTCCCATTAAAATTGGTCCAGCCGTTTCGGAGATTACCCGGAACAAACAGACAGACAGACAGACAGAGAAAAAAATTTAAACTTGGTTTTCAGTGTTAGTAGCGTGTATACTATTATATGCATTTAGTGAAAAGCTGTTATTTTGCAATTACAAACAGACACTTCAATTTTATTTATCTGTATAGATAAAGATTTTGAGATTCATTGTCAGGATATAACATCATATTCTTTGTGTAGTTACATAATGCTGCTAAAGTTAGCGTTAAAATGGATTGTAGATTAAAACGGCGCTTTTATATTCGGCTATTTTGCTGCTTATCAAATTGTATCTTATCATTTCATTACCGTTTAATACTTTAGCTGATTATGATTAAAATTTTGAGGCTACTGAATGGTTAAGAGCTTAATTCATCAAACAGTTCATATTTTATAAGGCGACTGAGTTGAACAATAACAGTATAAAAGTTACAAGATCTTATTTTTAATTCATGTCTACCGGTGAACCTATACAACATTTAATGCAGACGTGATAAAAACGCAGTTATTTTAAAGTGCATTATACATTTTTTATACACCTTCCGTGTTTTATAGCCATTGTTGCACCTGTATTGTTACTTGAAGTTGTAACGAACACTTTCATTTCATAGTTCAACGACTTTAACCGTGACGAACCTTAAGTGGTTGGCGCCGAAGCGTTTTACCAAAATCTTCTTATATATAAAAATTAATCCCCATTTCCCTTGGTCACGGCATCACGCGTGAACGGCTGGACCGATTCTACCGGGACTTTTGCTGGCAGATAGCTGAAGTTTCAAGGAGTGCTTTAGACTAATTTTATTTAAAAAAAACAGCAAGAAACTAAATCTACGCGGATGAAACCGCGGGGCACAGCTAGTTAGACAATAAGAGTTACTTCTCGGGCATGCGTACGTTTCCTCAAGATGTTTTCCTTCACCGTAAAGCAGGTGTGAGATACACTGCACATAAGTTTTTAGAAAAACTCATTGGTACAGGCCCCGCTGGGATTCGAACTTGCGTCGCTTGCGTAGCAGACGACTGCTCAAACCCACAGGCCATCATGTTCCATACGATGCGTCTAACTATCATGCCAATTAAGAGCGCATGATAACGCCCCAATGATTAAGTAAGTCTCGTTAATTTTGCTTGCGTTACGTGATGCATATTACAACTTGACTATTTGCTTAGTAATAATATGAAATTCTATTTACGACTAGCTGCAATATATAGCATATTAGGAACTTCTTAGCTTTGATATCTAAATTTTCGGTAAAAAAAAGGGCAGTTGCCTACTACGCAAGCGACGCAAGTTCGAATCCCGGCGGGGCCTGAACCAATGAGTTTTTCTAAAAAACTTATGTGCAGTGTTTTCACACCACATGCTTTACGGTGGAGGAAAACATCGTGAGGAAACCTGCATATGTCTGAGAAGTAATTCAAAAACGTATGCATAATGCCTGAGAAGGCGATAGACTCACCATCTTTCACGTAGGCACTTAATCATCTTCGGTGAAAAGTTTGTGTTTCAAGACGTCCTAAGTATTATTACAGAAGGTGTCATTTCGTAGTTTCCTTTGTTGTTCATGATGTCAACGATCAGTAAGAAAATATTAAAAGAAAAAAAACTCAGAAACGGTACTGTGACAAATCTCTTTTCACGTGATTACCGAACGATAGTATCGCAAGAGTTATTGCAACCATCTTTTATTTCTAAAGCTAAGGGAAGATGGATCGCTGCAAACACGTTCGGATAGAATTTATGATTTATGTGAATTGTTCGTTTCTCTTTTAATGAAAAGTGAAAAATTGCTAGAGTGTTTGCTAAATACATTTAATAAGTAAGAACCACGGTGCTTAGTCGAGTGTCGAGTAGACGCCATGTACGCAAACAAACATACTAAAATATTTATAGCACGCATTGCATGGGTTAAGTAAACTTGAATGGAAACAGGGGGATAACTATGATCGTTTAAGCAGCGCTTATTAAGAAATTCTTAGCTTTGTTTTAACTATTTTTTACGGTACCAAAATGAAACGTCAATGTTGATAAGTTAGTAAGACGTCAATGTTATAAGAAATAGTAGACCCTACTAAAGCAAAAATATTTACGTATAAACGTCAAATATTGATAATATAAGCAGAAGTATACTCAACTATATTTTCGGGACTGTTACTGGCAACTGCTAGAATCCTTTTTGCAAGTCAACCATTGAGAAAGGAGAAACATAGGAGTGCATAAGCATTACTGACGGAACCACATAGTACTTACCTTTAGAAGTTGCCGTAGCATATTTTGATTAAGAAAGCTATACTAAAAATATAAGGAGGAAATATTTGATTGTTTGTTTGAAACGAATAATCATAAAAAATACGCGACCGATTTAAAAAAATCTTTCACTATCAGAATGCTAAAATTTCTGAGTAACAATATATGCTGGTTTCAAAGAAATGACATTTATTTATGACAATACATGACACATTGTATGATGTGTTTCTTTGTATTAAATCCTTTGGTAACCCTAAATATAAGTCCTTCAAAGGAACCGACAGGGGTGTTACTAAACATATTTGTCAAAAATTACATAAATGTTATTGTATTAGTTGCGAACATACCTTTACACGTAAGTATTGTGTATGATAAAAACACAAATAATAAAATTGTGCACAGGAAACGTTAAAAATAACTCATCCTCAAAATGTGGTGAAAACAAACTGTTCCTCCCTAACGATAAAGTTACTCAAATTTATCACTCACGTAATTTTTCATTTGTATACCTACAGCCTTGAACCTTTTTGTTCGGTCGAAATGAAAAATTGGCCTTTGCGTCGTATGTAAAAAAAAAGTATGTAAAAAATTAACGATAACGAACTGTCCATATGAAAAAGGGCCTTTCATATTCATCTGTTTAAAATTTGATTGCAGGCCGATTATTTTAAAAATGTTTTTCTTCGTAGCCTTGTTTTTACATTTAACTAACGATATAAGATAAAACATACGATACAATACGTCAAACCTCAATTAATTAATGCTAGAGTATACTATATACTCTTATGTAAAATCCGGAGACTGACTGAAATTAACGCAAAGCCTACACTGTTCATTGACATAAAATGTTGAGGATGTGTTACTCGTAATTCCACCTCTAAGGGGGTGAAATGAGTTGAATGTTTGTATATGAAATCTTACTTCTATATTTTAACTCTACCTTCTTAAGGCAAGTTAAAAAATGGTAAGTAAAAATATAAAAATTTTGAATAGCCTTCTTTGTGTAATGGTCGCATAACGCTACTGCCGATCACGAGATCCTGGGCAATGTGGTATTGGGTTTTCCAACAGTAATTTTTCAGTAGCAGTCTAGAGTCTGGATTAATGCCCAGGTGAGGGCAATAAGCTCGCTCACAAATTCATGGGCCTTATTCATACTTTCCAAATGTGGATGTAGTATTAGTAAACCTCTGCCTACTACTTTGCGAAATACAGGCATGAGCATATGTATGTACAAATTTTGAACTAGCACTCGGCTCTACGGAAATCGTAAAACACATTCCAAAATGTTACACACATTGTTATGTTTGGAACTGTGACACGACTAGCTATAATTGAAATGCAAAGAGCGCTAACATTATTACAGTGAGCGGACGAAACCTTTGACAAACTGTTACGCAATTAGCAACAGTTGCGAAACATAATAAGCTTCTGCGGGCGGGGGTTGACTCGCACGGAATTAGTTGGGTGTTGTGTACAGAACCCTTTATATTGGAAATGTGAGGGAGTTCGCGTTGTATTTGAGATATTGCTTAGAGCAGAGGTCCCCAAACTTTGTTATCTTCTACCGCTTGGCGTGTTTTTCGGTTTTGAATTTCAAATTTGTTTTCGACACCTGATATTGTGCTGCTTAGTTTGAAACATGTACATTTCTGAGTATGGTAAAGTGTATTAAAGTCACGACCTTTAAATGAGATCTAGTAATTGTAGACCCTCAATTACATGGACTTATTTTTCGGTGACATGGACGTCTTGCACGTCGTCTTCAACCCCTGGGAGTCGACACAGACTACTTTGAGAATCACTGGCAAAGAGTACTTGGTTGATAGTAAAAGTGAGTGGGTTTTCAATCAGATCTTATCGAGCTATTTTAAACTGAAAGATAATTAACGCAATGTATAAATATGTTTTATTTATAGCAGTGTACGGATATATTTTGGAATTCTAAGAATAGCCTTTTTTGTAGATTGCATTGGTAAATAATGAGTAACATTCTCCCACTCACTTACCTACTTGTTTTATATATATATTACTAAAGGAAGATATTAAGTTCCAACTTTAAGATACAATATCCTTGTCTATTCTGTAATTCCATTCTGATATGTTATTTTTTTAATTTATGTGTAATGTGGAAAATGTGTCTTTTGTAAAAAACACAAAAAATATGCCTCCTAATAAAATTATATTGGTGTGCCCGGCAAACGTTGTATTGACATAATTTTGGGGTGGGCCACCCTTATCACTTAGGAGGATGAAAAATAGATAACAGCCTATTTTCAGACCTTGGTTGGTCTTCGGTTTAGCCATTTCGGAGGACTATGGTAACAGACACTGTGACACAATATTTTATATAATTTTATTTAATGCAACATTAATATTTTTTTTAAATAAAAGAAGCCGAAGTTGCTCCTTATAACATTAGCTATCTAACAGTGAAAGTTTCGTTAAAATCGGACCCGGAACAAACAGACAGATACATTTTTTTAAAGTTGGTTTTTTATGTCAGTACCGTATATACTTTCATATGCCTTTAGTGAAAAGCTTGTATTTTGGAATTACAAACAGACACTTCAATTTTACTTTTGTGTATGTATGCATAGATAAATTTATCGAGTAAAAAATTTAGATATTGCTTTAACAAGTTTAACATTAGTTTTCCATAACACGTTTCATCTTGGAAGCAACCCTTTAGATCGCAGCATAATTTATGCCATCGTCATACTAGAACACGTCAGCCATATCTACATATAAACCTTTGTAAATAAAAGCATCGTCTTTGTTACCTTTAGCGCCTATTTACCTGTATCTGGGTTATCGAGTTACCTTGCAGCGCACAATACGTGGACGTCAAACTGTCCCTCCTTCCGACCCGTACCTTTGTGTTGGATACGTAAACATTGAACGGTGTGTATGGACATTGAATTTTCATAAAGCAATTTGCAACGCATTGTATTTACTGCTATTAATATCTGACGTGGCATCCGATGGGAGGAAAGAGATGAAGTTTACAGATTATGAAAATAAAAGGCTTGTATTTTGGAGTTCCATACCCAAAGAGCAATACGGGACGATATTACTAAGACTCTGCTGTTCGTCCATCTGTCTGTTCGTCTGTCACCATGATGAATCATGAAGCGTGATAGACAGTTGATATTTTCACAGATGATGTATTTCTGTTGCCGCTATAGCAACAAATACTTAAAGCAGAATAAAATTAATAGGGCCGCTATACATCGCGAGTTTTTTCCGCACTTAGCCTATTTTCTTGTTTTACACTTAGTAGGGAAAAATGCTTTTAGAACAGTTTCTTCAACAGTAACTTAACATCTAAGTTTGTAAAATTACTAAAGCGATAAGCGGGAATCATGAATTTCAAATGCCTAATTATTTTCTTTCCAACAACATTAAAAGCTTTAAACTGCGTCATAAAATAACTTTACATAATTTCCTACAGAGTGATAAAAACAATGTTAACCCTTCAAATGCGAACTTAAAAGTGTTTCCCGGTGACTCATAATGAGGTGATAAGTGCCAAATTCAAAATGGCGATGGTCATATCTCAAACGACGAAGATCGCGATTGGTGGTTTCCTGGCACTTATGATACTTGGTGCTGTGTTGGTGGTCGGGGCTGCGTTCGGCTGGTTCGACCCCAAGAGGGAAGATGAAGACACACCAGCTAAGGTCAGCGCTAGACTTCAAGGACTTACTTCATTTGTCACGCATCGAGCTGCGGTGAGTACATTTTGAAATTGTGTAATAGCGGAGCCGTGGTGGCCTTGAGGTTTGAACAGTCGCCTCCTACGCAAGCGACGCAAGTTTGAATTCCGGTGTGGCCAGTACAAACTTATCGAATACGAAAAAAAAGCAGTTGACATTTTCCAATTCCTCATTGACATCTTCTAGTTTCTAAGGTCATCATCATCTTCCTGCCCTTATCCCATGTTATTTGGGGTCGGCGCAATGTGTTCTTCTCTTCCATTTCTCTCTATCAGCCGTCATATCTGTATTCACTCCCATTCTAGCCATATCATCCTTCACACAATCCATCCATCGTTTCTTAGGTCTTCCTTTCCCCTTGTAACCATCCACATTCATAAACAAAACTTTTTTGGCAACATTTTCCTCATCCCTCCGCATAACATGTCCATACCACGACAAATGTTTATCCTTCAACTTCTCAGTCACTGGTGCTACTTTCAGACTTCCCCTTATAAACTCATTCCTCACCTTGTCCAATCTCGTTACGCCACACATCCATCTCAACATCCGCATCTCAGTTGCATGCAGCTTCCTTTCATCCGTCACCTTTGTGGCCCAACATTCAGATCCATAAAGGACGGCAGGCCTTACTATGGTCTTGTATATTTTCCCCTTAAGCTTAAGTGGGAATCGGGAGTCGCATATTGTCCCCGTGACCTGCCGCCACTTCATCCATCCTGAGTTAATTCTGTGCTGTACAGCCCTGTCCAAGTCGCCATCGCTTTGGATGAGTGAACCGAGGTACCGGAAGTCGGAGCACACTGGTATGGGTACACCGTCTAGGCTTACATTAACTGGATGGGATATACCGCCGAAATCGCAGAACATGTACTCCGTCTTGGTTCTGCTGATTTTCAAGCCAACCTTCTCCAGCGAATGCTGCCATTTTACCAACCTGCTCTGGACCTCGGGCCCATCCTTACCGACCAGTACAATGTCGTAATTAACAGGAAGAGGTAAGGACTCAGAGCCGACCCTTGGTGTAAGCCAACGGCGACATTGAACTCGCCGGTACTGCCCGCAGCTGAACGGACATGCGTACTTGACCGATCGTACATAGCACGAATTAACTCCACATACTTCCCAGGCATACCTTTCTTTTTCAAAGTCCACCACAAAACCGTTCGGGGTACTCTATCGTATGCTTTCTCTAGGTCAACAAACACCATGTGCAAGTTCGTATGAGCACGCCTATACTTCTCGCACAGTTGGCGGAGGGCAAATATGGCGTCTGTTGTCCCGCGACCTGGCATAAACCCGAACTGATTTTGCGTTATCTCACTTTCTTCTCTCAATCGTTTCTCTATCACTTTTTCCCACACTTTCATACTATGGGACATGAGCTTTATTCCTCGATAGTTATTGCAGTCCTGTACATCACCTTCTAGTTTCTAAGGTAATAAATAATAACAAAATAAAATCCTGAGCAAATTAATATCTAAAAAATCTACTAAAGAGTTTCTAACAGAAGCTTGTGAAACGAAATAGTTTTTCTTACAATTTTTTTTTTAATTCCAGCTTGCACCGAAAAGTAGCTATATTAAGTAGGTCTTAACACCCACACAGTTGATATCTTCCAGTAATAAGTAGGGAAAAAAATGCAAATACTACTAAAAAAACCCCTAAGGGTATAAACAGCGTAGTATATGAGACTGAGCACGAGTGTACCGCAGATTGTGAAAGAGATAACTGTAAGCGAACCAAGCATTTCCCATGTTTTGCCTTTAAACTGTTAAATTTTGTATGCCGACCGCAATCTGCCCGGGCCGCTTCAAATAAAAGCAAATTTTAATTAACGTAATACACGGAAAGAATTTTAAATACAATTAAAAAATGTATAGTAGGTGCTAGCATGCTCTTCACACAAAATCTACCTTTCAACTTTTGTGACAAAAACCAATAAATATTTCCAGTTGAAGTGACAACGACAATAATTAACAACATACATCATTAAGACATGTATGAAAACCCAGATAAATAGAGAGGCCGATAAGATACAAACCGAAGGGGATATATTTATCTAGACTCTTTCTCTCTGCTTACTTTACTTGTGACCTACTTGAAGTATATATCCATACATATACATACAGATAAATAGCTTTTCACTAAATGCATATGAAAGTATACACGCTACTCTTACTAAAAAACCAAGTCTTAAAATGCTTCTCTGACAAACAGACAGACAGACAGAGAAAAAATTTAAAACTTGGTTTTTCTGTGTCAGTAGCGTGTATACTTTCATATGCATTTAGTGAAAAGCTGTTATTTTGGAATTACAAACAGACACTTCATTTTTATTTATCTGTATTGATGTATAGATATAAATCGATTTTTACGATGCTCGCACAGTGATTCGATGCAACTTATAGCTGGCAAGACACTACAGAGATTTGTTCTGTACCTAAGCCGATCGATTTTCTCCAAAAAGGTGTTTCTCTATTTTTTTAATAACAAAGAACAAGTTTAAAAACAACTTTACAACAAAAAAAAACTCCTTCTTCGTAACTATAATCAAAGACTTGATAAAAATAATGCCTCATTATATAATTTTAATGAAATTATTAATCGACGTGACGACTGCTCACAGTAGTTCGTGACTGGAATCATTAAGTTCCATGCATTTTATAATGTAACGGTAAATAATTCAAAGTCACGGGTCAATTTATATTTGAGTTCGAAATTCGAATATACCTGGTAGTTACGGTCAGATCGAGTTGTGATAGGGTTAAGTAATTATTGGTCTTACCGAGTAAAGGTCGTTTGAATTTCGTTGTTTGAGTAAGAATAAGGTTAATGAACCTAATCGCCTGAAGTAGTCAAATAGAATTGTCGTGTTCCATTCATTTGTCACTGTACTGTTATTATTTACTACTTAACAATGTATTTACTTCGATCGTTACGTGGGTGTTTGACTGCGACAGTGAAGGAACTTGTCCTTTTGATAATTCATTTTATTATTGAATTAAAGTGAATAGCATTTTATAAATGCTACAAAAATAATGTATTAAAAGTAATACGCTTAAAAATAGAATATATTACTTTAGCTATTGACCATGACATAATCTGCTGTCCGCGTCTCAATATTAAGATGGCCGAAAAGTGTTGAACCGCCATTTTGGATTACAAACAAAACTCACTGCTGAACAACTATCAATATATTTTTAGAGCTACATATAGATGTAGTTAAAGGGTTCTAAGTACAGACTTAGGCACAGACAGAATATCCTAATATTTATTAATAAACTAGCAGACGTCACGCGGTTTCTTCCGTGTAGTTCCCGTTCCCGTGGTAGTATGGGGATAAAATACAGCCTATGTTACGATAATGATGTAGCTATCTATTGCTGAAAACATTTTTAAGATCGGTCAAGAAGTTTCGGCCTATTCAATGCAAACAAACAAACGAACAAAAAACAATCAAATCTTTCCTCCTTATAATATTAGTGTAGATAACATAATGTAGAGTACGAACCCTTTTACTTACGATCTCTAAATACTAATTACGAATTCAACACGAGTAGGTACGTGTTGATAGAAGAATAATTTCTTTCGCTTATATACAGCCTTCTATAATTCCAAAATCACAGCTTTTCACTAAATGCATACACGCTACTGACACAAAAAAAAACAAGTTTTAAAAATAGCAGGTAGCTGATGTTTCAAGGAGTAACTTAGGCTACTTTAATTTATTAAATATATTAGGGTTTGGGAACAATAAGGATGAAACTAAATCTTCGCGGGTGAAATCGCGGGGCACAGCTAGTATAAAATAAAATCATAATGGCTTTGTACATTAGTTTTATTAAGAGCCAAACCGTTCGGTTTGGTCATTATTACGTAGGTACCTTTTGGGCGATAAAAAACCTTATGTAACTGCTTTAAGGCTAAAAAAAGTATTTTCCAGAATATAAAAAGGCATTTTCCCAGGATAATGTAATTCTACGCAGAGGTGTTGAAGGGAATGCGTTGGTAAACTTCTGGAATTGTTTACCTATACTGTTAAGGCGCAGTAGCTAGCAGCTATACTAAGGAAAATGTAAATCCGTCATTGGCTTATGAAAAGTATATAAGACCTTTAAAAATAATAAACATAATATTTTATTTTAAGATCCAGGTTCGAATTAAAAAATCTTTCTGTGTTACAATTTATTGAGGAAAGCTTTAGGCTATATATTATTATCATCACGCCATAAAAACGAAGTCTCGGGTTAAAGTTAGCTAGTCCGAAGTAACTATTTCACGTCGACGCAGTCGCAGCAGGGCAGAAGCTATTATTTTTATAAAAAATAAATGCACTAGCGTAATGAATTAATATTGTTTTTATCAATAAAAATTTATTCATTTAACCTTTTTCGTTTCACTTTCTGTTTTTTTTACAAAATTACATATTGTTTATTTTCACAGATCCAATGAGTTTTCCTACTATAATATTATAAATGCGAAAGTAACTCTGTCTGTCTGTCTGTTACGCTTTCCCGCTTAAACCTCTCAACCGATTTTGATGAAATTTGGCACAGACAACCTTTAGACCCTGAGAAAGGACATAGGCTACCTTTTATTCAATAAAAATATTAGGTTTCCGCGACCATACGGATGAAACTAAATCTACGCGGGTGAAACCGCGGGGCACAACTAGTTTAAATATATAGTATTATTGTTATATATTATCCGTTATCTGGTACTGAGGGTATATTATAAAAAAAAAGTTAAGAAATTGAATTTCACATTAAATCACGTGAACAAAACACTCCATTTTAATATTCTGCAACATTCATGTTATGTCGCACCTAAAATTCTGAACAAGTCTTTTTTCAAACCAATTTTGAATTCACGGTGTAAAAAGTGTATAACTGAAGGGAACATCAATTTCTCCATTGTTCCATATCTTTACAAGTAAGGCTACCATTTAACATGGAAATAAATGGAGTTTGGACCATATTAATCATCGTATTGCGTGTCTACCGATGAACTATCTTTTTTCCCATCCGTTACAATAAAAGCGTTTTATGTAATTGAACAATTAATTTTGCTTTATCAGCCTTACAAGACGCAATTTATTTTTGTTAACTTGTTAACCGTTTACGCCAAACTATTCCTAAATAGTGTGAAATTATTCGAGCTCTCCACATATAAAGACTAGCTTTTAGCCGCGACTTCGTCGGCGATAAATGGGCTTTCGAACACTGAAATAATTTGTCAAATCGGACCAGTAGTTCCGGAGATTAGCGTGTTCAAATAAGCCAACAAAGAAGCTCTTTAGCTTTATCTGTAGATTTAAATTTAAATACATACGTTCAATCCCTGAAATTTCTGAAGGATGTGAAGTACACTATATTAGACAAACGTTAAATAATTTCGAGATATATTTCCAGTTAATACTTACTCAAACTTTATCCATAATGAAAAAATGCACACCCCAAATAAAATTTCAATTAAGTCTCTACAACTGACGACATAGACTCTTGAGTTGATAAATCAGTCATTCAGACAATCAGTCAGTAAATAATGTGAACCTTCAGAACAGGTTGAAATGATGATGATGATCTCCTAACCAGGGGCGTTGCAGTGCATTGGATTTTCAGAGGGGTAGGCATAGGTTAATTTCACGCCAATGTGGTGTAGGTAGATACGTAAGGGTATAGTCACACACACGACACGAGTGTATTCAGTCATCAAAAATGGTAAGCACTGCTTATTTGCTTATATAGAATGCACGCCCCTGCTCCTAACCGAATGTCGGTCACGGCGGCCAATCTCAACGGGGATTAGCCATCTGCGCAGGAAATATTATAATGGACACGTGCAAAAACACGTTGCACTCTTTATTCCGTGACTCTCATAGTCCGATGGGAATGCTGAAATACTAAACTATATATAAACGTTGTAATAGATAGAAACAATGTAGTTTAATTAAAAAAAAATAGAAAAAGTTTAGAATTATAAAGCTAATTGTTAGTCTCGTGCACGCCATGTCTTAATTAAGACGAGGGTAGAATTCCA
Source organism: Watsonalla cultraria (assembly GCA_964035505.1). Taxonomy (NCBI): domain Eukaryota; kingdom Metazoa; phylum Arthropoda; class Insecta; order Lepidoptera; family Drepanidae; genus Watsonalla; species Watsonalla cultraria. The sequence continues at coordinate 3,884,810 of OZ037723.1, forward strand.
CTACATGGGTCAGTAATTTAATAACATTTCTAGGTATTTAGTATTAATACTTGGTAATACTAAGGCCTGTTGTATTAAATCTCCAGTTTTGAGATTAGAATTAAATCCTGTAATAAATCTAATTTTAGTTTAGTTTCAGAAGTACAGATAACAATAATATTTACGTTAGAGGGCCAACATAAGGTTCTTTTTCTTTAGAGAATATAGAGATAATTTTATGACGAGGTATTTTAATCTTGTACCTATATGACGTAAAAATCAACATGAGTTTTTTTTATCACACTTGCTATGAGTATAGCTCTTAAATAAATGATGCTGGTAATGATATCAGTACAGACTCGTTGAGTTGCAAAAATAAATAAAGTACATTATTTCAAAAACATTTACTGTTTGAATTGTTATTTATTTTCCAGAAAAATCAAATCCGTAGCACCTTTTTAACCGAAAGAAGTGTAATATGAACGAAACGAAAGAAGCTTAAGATAAAGATATCTACTAATCCCATAGGCATTGTTGTTTGCTGCAAAAATGTATCAAATAAAACAATGTCTCATCGAATCCACCTCCCCTTAACTGAGACCCAGTAGAAAAAGCATACGCAAGCAGATTGTTTCAATATCACCCGTATCTATCCGTATGAATTATTTATGTGTATCGTGAGCGCACTCGCATGCTTCAATGTTCTGTAATGTTCTTGAAGCGTGACTCGACTTGGAAAAAGGGTGATTTTGTGTTTGCAAAATCTATTGAGATCCCTCCTTCGTCAGAGTGACGGACAATGAGTATCCGTTGTATACAGTCCGCCTCCTTTGAAACCTTCAAGCCTTTATTTTCATATAATACCTTCGTCGTTGGAACTACTCTTCGGTTTTATTGTGAAGTATGTTAGAAAGGGGTATACTGAAAAATACATAAAAGACACTGTGGATATTATTACATTTAATAACTGGTATTTGCTTGACTTCGCTTGCAAGAGATGGCGCTATCCAAAATTATGACAAGATAATGATTTATTTTTTACCATCAATTCCGTCGTCTCAGACACTTTAAATTTCTCCTCAGACAAATTATGCAATGGTAAAGGCCGCTGCAATTTGAACAAAGACCACTTGGGCAAAAGTTATCCATCTGATATTGAATAAAATATTTGTGGACGCTGAATAAGGAGTATTAGAGAGATCTTTTTACCTCAGGTAAAGAAATAACAGTCGAGTAAATGTACCTTAAAGTTTATTACTCTAGCAACACTACTAAGCTGGCTACTTTATATCCAGCGACAATTTGAGACGACTCTGCAGCGTCCCACAAAATTGGTACTTGAAATGCAGCAGAAAGTATACGGGTAATATTCGGTATTGCGGTCTGCAGTAGCACAATCTGGTTGCAGATGTAAATTACTACCATAATCCCGTGGTTATTGTTCGAATAACGATACGAATTACACTTTGGGACATTCACATATTTTGGGACGTTCATATATTTTATTCGATATCGTTTGGGATTTTTGGGTTGCGTGAATTATTATGGACAGTATATTCTTCCTCGAATAATTAATTGCATCTTCGAAGGTTTAGATTAATTCATGTTCTTAACTTTCTATTGTTTAAAAACTAACTTTAAGCTCTTTTCGTTTCTACTGAATATGAAAGATTAATTCCGGGTACAATGTAATGTAGTATTTATATTGATTGAAATGCTTTTGCTCCATAAATACGTCAATATTGAATACAATCTCAAATTGTTGTGTAATTTATCCTAATATATATATAGTCGAATATCCTAGTTCACAACATACTTAACGAATAGAGAAAAATCGCACTTATACAAATTGCCATTAGGATTGATTCCCGTTGTATCGTCCACATATTGATGAAAAAGCAATTTCGCCGAACGAATACTAGATACCATTCTGTTACAGTGAGGATAGGTTTACTGGTTCGTTAGGTTTGTCTATCTGTCTACATTTCACAGGTATCTAATGTCCTTTTTCGTTAATAGAGGGCCTACTCGGTTTCTCCTAAAAACGAAGCATCGGCTGAAAGTTCATAACGTTCCTATCACGGTTCTCATTCGTTCTAAAATTACGTCCAAACGTAGTCTGTTAGAAAACTCTTTGGCGTCACATATTCTACACCTACTTTAGTGAAATTATTCAACGAAAAGAGTTTGATAAAAGCAAAGTAAAAAGGAAACTCCGTTTGATTTCGTTCGTTTGCGAAGTTTCGTTTTCGGAGAAAGAGAGTAGACCCCTTGGATGACATCGTAGTCATTCACCTTTTTCTAATGACGTCTCGGCGCTATTCTATGAGGGATATCCAGTTACGTTGATTCCTCCAGACAAAAAATAAAACAGAGATTTATTAGGTCTAGAAGGGATCAATCAGATTTAACCACAAGAAATAGGTAGGTTTATTCTAGCCCAGTATTTGTTTTTCTATGACCGTAGTCTCGGAACACAGAAAAATATACAGATTTTCGTGTAGATATTTATTTATTGACTGTTCGTTCTGATCAAGGGGCTAACTATGATCGTTCAAGCGCGTATTAAAAACTCATTTTTCGGTACAAAAATGAAACGTTAAAACTGAGAAGTTCTTACGCTCTACTTAAAGTCCCCTGGAAATTAAAGTTACTTTTTTTATTTTTTATTTACAGGTTTTTCTGACAGTATCTATGTTAAAGTATAGCCATAACTATGAAATGTCTGGGACTTATATAATTTTCAAAGAAGCATTGTAACTGTGACATCATTATCCCTCGTCAAAACTACGTATAATATTTACGTACCATATAGCTTCATGTAGAACCTCGAGTTTTTGTCCGAATGTCTCCGCTTAGTGAACATGGGTACATTAACTCTACTTTTCAGAGATCCACATTTAATATAATCCTAGCTATACCACAAAATTCAATGTCCTGACTGATTAATATAAATTGTAAATTCAAAATATTTTTGTCTGGTTAGACTTTTACGAATCTAACTGTCGAAGGTTGCTTTTACTGAGCACGGAACTCAGCAATTACTGTTTTAAAAAGAAATCAAGTTGTATATCAACGCACAGCAACATTTAATTTTGAGAGAGAAACATGACGTTTATATGTGAAATCTTTATTCCACTCAGATGAAGCTGTGGGCGGAAGCTAGTATTCTATATATATATTTTTTTTATATGATAATAATAATTTTTATTTCAGAAAATATTGTTACTGACAATAGATAAAATATATCAACTGCGGATAGTTTTACAACTGTGTTGCAGTCATTATGCCCACCAAATATAAACATTTTTAGGAATATAAATAATTATAAAAGGTCCAAAACTAAACAATTTTAAAAAACATGGTCAGATTTGAAATTTGATAATTACTATAAAATCATAAAGAGACAATATTTGTTGTTACTGAATAAGGTCAAGAACTTTTCTTCTCCTGACAGGCTTATATTTGGAAACGGTAGTAGATTAACGTAAGTTAGCGTAAGAAAAATGAAGTTCAATGAGTGTTCCAAGCGTCCCTTCTGTACATCTATACAGATAAATAAAATTGAAGTGTCTGTTTGTAATTCTAAAATTACAGCTTTTCACTAAATTTATATGAAAGTAGACACGGCACTGACATAGTAAAACAATTTTTTTTTCTGTATGTCTGTTTGTTCCGGCTAATCTCCAAAACGGCTGAACCGATATTAACGGGACTTTCACAGACAGATAGCTAATGTTACAAGGAGTAATGAAAATGAAAATGATTTATTCAGTTTAGGCCCTGGTAAGGCACTTATGAATGTCGAGGAATTTACCACCGGTTCGGAAACTAGCCTTCTGAGAAGAACCGGCAAGAAACTCAGCACATACGCTACTTGTATTTAAAAAAAACATAAGGCACACCTATGAAATTAACTCTACGCGGGTGAAACCGCGGGACACAGCTAGTATGTTAAATAAAATTTTTTTATTTATTATTTTTTATTTTATTTATTATTTCAACTGTGAACTGATTTAATAAGATATTTCCATCCATATTTAGAATGGATTTTTAGGGCGAAATAGAGAATAATATATTAAAGTCACGGGCAAAGACAGGAGAGGAAGTAAAAGTTCGATGTAATGTGGAGTGAGAGGACATGATATAAAAATTTTACTTAAACTATTTCAAGAAAAAACCTTTGATGGTAAAATTAAGCAGCTTTAAATACTTCCAAGAAATTAAAAAATGATTAATGTGAAGGCCCTCGTAAGATACGTCTAAAATATCCGCAATATATTTTTAGAAGCAATTTACCGATGATACGTAATAAGTGGGAGATGGTTCCATTAATAGGTTCATCGATAACTCAATGAACGGGAACCTAAAACAATGTTATTCCTTATTCATTACACACGTGGGCGCGGTGATTATTGTGGTGTAATTAAAGACGAAAATATGATATTTCCGCCAGTAATAAATACTTTCTATCACACATTAATACTATCGTCAGTCCTTCATTACTGTATAGTGCCTGGAACGGCGATGAACTCACTATCTGCACAGTCTTAAAGTTTTGATTTACAAGCAGTTACGAATCTAGGCCTAATTTTTTAAATAAGAACGTTTGCTCCTTGAGGGTTGATAATCTTAAGGATTAAAAAAATACTGCTGTATTTACAGTCAAAATCATATATTTTTGTCGTTTTGAAGCATTGGAGACGACGTGACACCCCTTGGTGCTACAGCTATTCTGCTTAGAATCTCGTAGATGTGCGCGTTTGTGTGAGTGTGTCATATTAAACGTTTTGTTCCTAGTTTCCTAAATGCTTATACTTAAACTGTGCTATTACATGCTCACGCGTGTATCGCATGGGTGAAGGCAGAGAACACCGTTTGCCACATGCTACGACCCTTACATACCTATTTCACATTCATGCATCTCTTCATACACTTCTTTCGGTTACCAGTGCTCTAAATTTGACATTATATGCCTGTATGTATGTGTTCCTTGTCGGACAACAACTCAGTATTTTATTGGTTTTTCATATTCCCTTCCTAAATCAATCATTCATTCAATCAACGCCCAGCGAAAATAGTGGGAAGAACTATGAATGTATTTGTTCGCGTCGCAGCATACACGACCCAAAAATGGACAAGGTCAGGTCAGCGTTCATAACTCGTGACGGCACCTATATGCTGCAAGTTACTCGCCAATAGTCAACAGCAAACGACTTACAAAATACTATCTAACTCAGGCAGGGGCGTTGCATATATTAGCAGATAAGCAGTGCTTACATTTGTGATGACTGAATACATTCGTGTGTGTGTGTGCGTATGTCTATACCGAAACGTTTGTACCTACGCCGCGCCACATTGGTATGTGGTACCTGCCTACTAAGTAGGTAGCTTATTGTTTATGCCTACCTCTATGAAAATCCAATCCAAAATTACTCAGGTTACATTATAATACCACTTCTATTCTATTGAAAAAAATCCCTATCTCTCTATCTTTTCAAAACTTATACAAAATAAATTACGTAATTAATTCCAAAAAATCTTGGTACCTTAGATCAAAGGAACAACTTTAATTATAGATTTCTCGAATTTAATTTGGCAATTTTAGGCATCTTATGATACAAAATTGTGAAAAACTCATTTCTTAGACTTCCGAATAATAAGTAATCTGGGTCCAAATAATATAAAAATTTGAATAATATTTAATTATCTCGAAATATTACACATACATACTTATGCTCACGCCTGTATTCCAAGAAGGGGTAGGCGTAGAGGTGTTGTAACAACAACACCCACTTTTCACCGAAGATGGTTAAGTGTCAACGTAACAGATAGTGAGTCTATCGCCGTCTCAGGCACTATACATACGTCTTTGAATTATTTCTCAGACATATGCAGATGTTCTCACGATGTTTTCCTTCGCCGTAAAGCTCGTGGTGTGAAATCACTGTACAGGCCACGCTAGGAGTCAAACGTGCATCGCTTGTGTAGCAGGCGACTGCCCAACCCCACCACGGGTCGAAAGCACAAGAGCATCGAAAGTATGATTGATGAAAAATATCCATAAAGAAACAAAACACGAAATAAAACGTTTATAACATGCAATTTATAATGCAGTTTATAGTCATCATTTTTTTAATTTTGCCAGCCGTCTTAGGGATAAACTATGCTCGTTTAAGCAGTGCGTATTCATTAGACGCTTTTTATACGGTATCAAAATGAATCGTCAGAGCTTAGCAGTTCCTACGTTTTGCTTAAGCCGATGATGGTAGGCCCCTTGAACTGACTTCTTATCGTATTGTCCTTAGAACCTAAGTATCATCTGTATCGAGTAGGTGTTGTAACACCTCTGCCTATCCGCAAAAGGGCGTGAAGATCCAACATAATATGAAAGATGGCAATTTATTTTTCTTTTGCAGGTAAACTCAGATGAAAACCGGCTGCCGGTCGTGTCGCACTCGTCGCCATGTAAGTCAATTTACGTATATTCATAGCACATCAATCATTCTTGACATTTTTCCGCAAGTTTCCCATTGCCTTTCAAGGTGATAGGTTCATTTAAGTGGTGCGCTATAGCGTTAGTGTTACATACTACTTCCGCGGAGTGGTCAATATAAATTACTTTGTATACAAAATAATGGAAAGGAAATAATGGAATTTGGGGTGGAAACCTGTATAATAATAATGGATTTTGTTTGCTTTGAAGAGGTTTTATTTAAGCGGCACGGTAGGCACGCCAAGTCTAGAAAAACAAAGACCGAGTACTACTTTGTACTGTATATATTATGACCATAACTAGTTCTTAAGTTAATGGTTTCCAAATTGGCGCTGATAGGTAGCCTTTTACCTCGCCAATGTACCTTTTCGTATATATTCGTCCGATATCAATAATATTAAAGTTTTCTAGCAACGATATTATTTTTAGCTTATTTAATATAACTACTGTTAAAGTAAAAGGTACCATAACCAATGGATCCAAAGAGATAAATACTGTATATCCGAAGACTTTTTTATTGTATGGAGGACCAGAAATGCATTTAATAGTATAGTATTAACGAGTATACAGCCCGCTTATTAGTAGGTGACAACTGCCAGTCATAAATGCTTGCAAGACTGAATGCATTGCCAACTTAATAAAATATTAAATGGTCCCAGCATAGCCACACAGCGCTTCCACTTTCAGACTTCACATTTCTGTTAACCTCGCAAGAAAAAACTCAAAGTTAGCATTATTTGGCTGCATTCATGTGCAAAGACCCTTCTTCGGGTTCCCCTGAACCCGATCAATCGGTCCAAATCTCAAATTGGGAACCCAGTTAACCAGTTTTTACTTGAATATCGTAGATATATAATATAATAATAGGACACGGGGGCCACTTTGATCATTTTAAGCTGCGCTTATTAAGAAATACTAATTTAAACGGCAACTGATAAGTTCTCAATACGCGCTTTTGGAGCGACCATAGTTGGCACCCTGATATTAATATTATCAACCACACCTTCGTCTAATACTCGAAAATGTATCGTGTATTTATTAATTGTTCTTTTCTAGTTTTCCTTGGTGACAAAGGAGAAGCAGTAAGTATTTTATAACACACGCACGTACAGTGGTAAGACCAAATTAAGTTTATCAACAACTTCAACGCGCGGTCTAATCCTAAGACTTTGAGATTTGCACAAGTATCAGGCAAGTTACGACGTTCGGAGTTGTAATCCATAGGCTTTGGGTGACCACCAACCAGTGGTAAGCTTCGTTGACAGGCTCATGCTTTGTATTACAATGACCGAAAAAATATAATTGTGAGTTTTGAGGAATATTTGAATTAATCGAATTGTAGCTTCAGAGAGTTTTTGAAGTAATAAATAATTTTCTTTTTCCCCTTAAAATTATCGGGAATAATATTTTCACGGTAAAATTTGAAATAAGAGTGGATTCACAAATTAATAACATAACGCTGAAATAATTCCCGGTAAAATGAAAAATTGTGATACCATCAATTGAAATATAAATGAAACCTTATGATGAACCAATATTTTTTATTAACCTTTTTAAGGGGAAGATTTTGATCTACCCGATGCCGAAATTAGTACGCAATATTACATTAAAGTACATTTTATTTTACTGAATAATTATGAAGACTGAAGTTATAGTTTGCGTAATTTCAGCCTTCCAGTTCAAATCCACCATCGGATAGTTTGATAAACCATTCATCCCAAAATAGAACTCAAGCAGCTTAACGATTCAGCACGTTTTGACACTCTAACCGTAAAATGGACCAAACATTCCCCAAATATTGGTCTAAAATTAGCCCAACTCAATTCAGGAAGGGAATTTCTATGTCGTATTAAAGTGACTCTAATGTCTCGCATTCAATAAGGATGTCGCGAAGCCAGACCCATCCGGTTTCCCGGGTATAACCGGGTAAAACCGGGACACTAGTTCCCGTTGCCCATTCAGTAGATTACATCTAAGCGTATTGTTGTATATTTTGAATGAAAATAATGGAGGCAAGGCAACAATTGACACAAAGGCGGCAGAATCTGGCTTCTGGGTTTTAAGAAAACTTCAAATAGATTTTCACTTTATTGTACTGCGTACTTTGTTATTTGGCTTTCAAAATACTCTTTCATCAAGGAAACAGTATTCAAATTATTGATCAATCAAAAGTATTTTTCAATTGCAAACTAGAAACAGACTTAATAGAAAAATATACAACTCAAAAGTCACCACCTCTGAGTCTAAAATGTAGTTTTGAGCAGAAATGAACTTTCATTACTTATAATAACTAACTTTTTTTTCGAATATTGAGTAGAATATACCTACTACAAGATCCCATTTTATTATCCCACAAGGATAACAATGTCACATATTTCCCTCCTTCCTCGCGACACTACCAGTAGTGGTAGTAGCGGTTTAGTATTGCGCTGAGAAAGAAGGGAAAATATGACATTTTATTAGTGAGGAAAAAAGTTTGTTATTAATATAGGGGCTTAAAGTTCATTTTTGATCGAAAACACAACAACAGGGTGGTGATTTGTTCCCTACTGCACTCGTTATCCAGTAAATGAAAGATAAAAATGTATTCTGTTTGGTCTCTCGTAATGCACTTATTATCGTAAAAAACTAGCCGACTGAGAAGCACCGTAAAGAAACACCGACAGGCTGTCTAACATTATTATATTCTTTAACAGGTCACACCAGGGCATTGTAGATGTAGTTTGAATGACATCTCACAAATCCTGGAAGTGATGCCACAGTTGAGGGGTCCCGTTGGACCCCAAGGACCGATGGGAGCTGATGGAACTACTGGCGCTCCTGGGAAAACGGTAACTACTCCTAGTAATAGGTATTTTCTTCATCCCCATTGCAGAAATAAAGTACTATTAAGGTATTTTTGATACGTAGGTCATTCTGAATTTTGTGGGTCTTGTGAATTATGTATTCCAATTTAATTTATCAACAAAACTAATGTTTTAAGAAGGCCTTGAAATTTGTATACAACGTTTATAAATCTGCCTACTTTCAACCGACCACTATATTAATTTGCACACAAGTAACTATTCTATACTCATAGTAAGACTTAGTACTTTTTTTTTTTATTTTACGCATATATACGACTGAGACTGAGTTAGAAAATAAAAGTTACAACAACGATGCCATAACGAACCACCAAAATCACAATAACATTATAATTGTACTTTATGAAGTATTAGCGAGAAATAAGCAAAGTTTATCCTCGACATAACAAAACCTATTGTAGGCTTCGTGAACGTAAATGGCATAATAACACAACAGCCGAGGGAAATCTAGCTCAAACCAAGCCCACTAAGGTACATTCTGGATTGAGATAAGAATATAGTAAAGTACAATAATAATAAGTCCAACATTTAATAAAGCAACATTAACATAAAATAGTTGGAAGTTACCAAGATCGTTTATGTAATGTTATGAAGTGTTACGAACAAATTTTGGAGTTTCATGCCATGCGAAAATATACTTTATAGCACCCAATTTTAGGGCTTATATTAATTTGTAAAGATATTTAGGTTAATGTTAGGACGTATTATTTTTGGTTAGGAGAAGTTATAAATATTAGTTAAGGTGCTTAGTCTGCCAACATTCGCAGCCGTTTCAATTAACACAATTTGCTAGGTAAAATGAGAATGTGTAGCGCCCTTAAGGCGTTTGATGTTATGACGTATCAAACAAAATAACTTCGTATAAATAAGCACATGGATAGATTTGCTGATTGTCCTCGAAGTAATTTAGAACTTAGAAATTCATTTTCACTAGAGGACTATAATGTAATATTGATACAAATCATCACAGGGCCTGCAAACAAAGTAACAATATCCTCACGCTTCGCCAGTAGAAACGATACATAATGTGTGGGAATTTCATATGTCACGTGACTGATTTATGTATTTTCCACAATTTTTTTATCGTTTCTATTAGCGCAAAGCGCGAGAGTATGTTACCTTGTCTAGGCCTACTGGGCAGGCAGAGAAAATGAGCGCCATCTCATTCTGGGGGATAACTATGATCGTTAAAGCAGCAGATTTTGAGAGCTCCTTGGATTTGACTTATGAAGTTCTAAGACATAGTTAAACTCACTACTAACAAACCGCTTGCTTGACACCATTTCAGCAGTCACGGATATTTATACATTTAATTAAGTTTTCCAAATTCGTCACAGGGTCAAATGGGTGAGCCGGGTCCACCGGGTGTAGCCGGCGTGAAGGGTGACAGAGGAGAAAGGGGAGAGTCTGGATCGCCTGGGGTAGAAGGACAACCAGGACCCAAAGGGGAACCTGGGGCCGACGGTGTCCCAGGGTTGATGGGCCCGCCTGGACCCCCTGGGCCTTCTGTCACTACCGCTATCATGGTAAGTATAATAAAAAAAAATGTTGTGAAGACCCTACTTTATTAAGTGTAGGTTATTTAGGTACGACGAGAACATAATTGCAAAAAAATATACGTGTCGTCTCAAATCGCTCTTTAGGTAGGAAAGATCTTGACCTCTTTTAAACAGTTGGATTACCGTGAAACATAACTGAAAAGGGAGTGAATACGGATATGACGGCTGACAGGAAAACAAAATGAATAAATTAAATTCTTACTTCAAAGAAAATGGGCTATAGACGAAGAGACGAAGAGGTGATGGATGATCGATAACTTCGAATTTCAGAACTTGGCGATAAAAAGAACCCGACCATAATTCATGCTAATTTAAAAACATTTCATAGATGCATCCTTAGAAAATTTAGTATTCAAAAATAATCTAGCAGTAATAGCCTGAATAATTTCGTAATTATCAATAGTTTTAGAAGCCATTGCTCCCATACATAAAATAATAATCACTTCGAATGTTCTGAAAACCCAAACTATTCGTGGAAATCAAATTTTCACTCTACGGCTTCCTCCACATAATATATTTAGGTTATTAATCGTTGTTTCTTACGCAGGAATCAACGGGATTATACGGGTCTGATAAATCCAGTATAGTTGGTGAGAGAGGGCCGATGGGTCTCGCAGGCCCCCAAGGCGAGAGAGGGTACCAGGGGAGCAAGGGGGAAAGGGGATTACATGGCTCTAAGGGGGACAAAGGAGAACGAGTAAGTTTGCCCCGAATATGATTACGTTTATTGAATACTACGGAGGTTTGATGCGGATGGACTTGCAAATCTTCACTTAGTTCGGACTTGCTTGGAAGGAAGTGTTTATTATGTAAATAGTGTGATGAATTCGAACTAAATTATACGGTCAAATACTTTTGTCAATTATAATCGGCAACTTTTTACTAAACCAAACATATTATCCATTTTTAAGGCCGTCCAAATAGCAGAAGAGCCTTTCTGATTGAATGCAACAATTTTTTTTCTACCACAATTACGATTATTTACTTAAAAGGGGTCTTTGCCGTGGAGTAGATTTTTTAGATAGTAGGTACCGTATTATCCTCGTAAAATGGGAAACGAAGGTCAGATGACGCTTCGTATAAAACTCAGGTGATCAGCCACATTGGGCTGAATCAAGTGCCGACCCTAACAATGTACGGGATAAGGCCAGGGAGATGATGATGAGAATCGTATTGTTGAAATCTAAGCAAAGAAAGAAGTTTATTCTTAGTGAAAATAACATTATATTTTGTATCCCTTTAATAGATTCTGGCTTTATAGGCTGCTGAGCTATCTAAAAAAAATAAGATTCATTTAATAATAATGTAGACGGTTGATATATTGTTATAGAAAGATCTTCATTTGTTTACTTATATAATTACGAAACAAATAACTCAATCTTAAGCTCTTTAGTTCAGGGTCAACAAAATGAATTACGTCATAAATGTTCTATTTACAAATTTTCATTTTAAAGCAGGGCAAAACAAAAACCGGCTAAAATTAACTGCGTTGCGTTAAAGAATGACAAAATGGCCGCGAGTGGAAAAATATTTGCATATAAATTGAAGCTACGCTATTCCAACTAAAAATAATTTATAATAGTCGGGGGATTGGTTTACTTATTTGTAACTAGTTTGTTAAACATGAAAAATATTGCATTTGCTTAGTGATTACTTTTTATGTTTTTCAAGGTATTGTTGCCCGTAAAACTGTATAGAAACAACAAGGAAACATGGTTCGATAAAAAAATGTGCTAACATAAAATTTCTACTAAATTTTGAATGTACTGGTCCAATAAATTTAAATAATACATACTATATTCTACGTTAATTCCACCAGTAAATAATTTATTTTTCACAAATTTGAGACTCAAAATAGTTACGTTACGATACTGTAGCTGTATAAAGACGCTCATACAAAGAAATCCCACTAAATACTTACTGTTTTGTCATGTCATGACATTTTATATCCCTTATAATATAACCCTTGGTTTGTGCGCTGTAATGTAGCATGTGGCTCTACGCTACGCCTAATATTATTATTATATTATTTTACCTAATATATGCGCGGAAAACAGATGCTACAAACTACTTTAGTAAAGCTAAACTGCGCGTTTGAACTACAACTATTTTGATTATTAAACTTTGGCTACAAACAATGCTGGCTAAAAATTATTAGTTGGTTTTAAACGAAGAACAATGGTGAACTCCCTAATAAAATTTTGTTAACAGTTTTTGGTTGCATGAAAAAAAATTACTAAAATATCTCAAGAATAGTTTTATTCGGGTTTAATATCACAGGAAGTCAGGAAGTTACTATCACAGTTTATGTACAACAAGAGAAAAGCAAACAGTTTTTAACACAGTTTACCCGAAAGCTTTCTGAGTTCCAATGAAAACAACCTTATCCACTTCGACGCGAAAGAAAAACAATTGAATCAAAAGGGAGCGACACAAAAGGAAAATCTCACGCAGTCCTTTGAGAATTAGCGGGTATTTGGATAATAAACTTGGAAGGTTACGCTATAAGCAGCGATTTGACCCTCGTAATGTGACTTTACCTTTGGCCCGTTAGCTTATAACCATGTTACAGGGTTACGTGGGTCTAAGGGGTCCACACGGCGCGAAAGGCGAGAGGGGAGCGCCGGGCCGCGACGGTGCCTCTGGCTTGCCGGGCGCGCACGGCCGCCCAGCAGAAAAAGGCGAAAAAGGTAAAAACTAAATCAACCATCAAATTTTATGTTGCTCTATGACCCTTATTTATACTAGGGTAACGTGTTCGCTTGATTTTAGGGCTTCATAGTAACGATTTGGAAAATCTTTATTTTTTCACGCCGGTAGGTGGTTGGTGCGTTTATTTATTATAACTGCTCTTTTTACGATAGACTCGAGTGTTTGTATTTTATATCAGATACATTCGGAGCGCACTAATATAAACGAGTGTGATTGTGACAATTTTTTTCGTGTGTACGCGAACGTTGAAATTATGTATTTTCAATATTTTCTTAAATATAGTACAATTTTTTTGGATCTTGTATGGAGCGACGCGAAAAAATACATGCGCTGTTGATCCCATTTGCTTTCGCTGAGCGCTCATAGCTCACGAGTTATGTGTAATTAACAAAAATACATTTATTTATTTAATTTTTAAGTTGTAATATAAAATCAATTTCATTGTAGTATTAAAATTAATTTGCCTCTAGACAAAGTAACAGTATCCACACGCTTCGCTATTATGTAGAAACGATACAAAATGTACGGGAATGACATGTGACTGATTCATGTAATTTCCATACATTTTGTATTGTTTCTATTAGCGCAAACGCGAGAGAACTTTGTCTAGGCCTACAGTAGTTGTTGCGTGACAGATTAACAATATAATCCATATATACAAACTTTCACGTTTATAATTCAGTAGGGTTAAATGATGGTCTTTCGTTTAGGTGGTCGCGGTCTACCTGGTCCCCCGGGGCCGCCTGTATCAACACTCTCTGAAAATTCAGTGTTGAGCGATTTCACAAGAACAGGTAAACACATTTAGCTAATTAAACCAGCCTTAATAGGTACATTATGAGGTTACTACGTGGTAAAACTGAAAATGTATCGAATTTTAATAAACTTAGAACTTACAAATTATATTCATTACTTGGAATTTGTTACGCATAATATTTTCCAAGCTTAATTAGGATTAAATTATTATATAATTAATTAATTAATAGGGATACCTTAATGGTTTAGTTTTACTTTATTATCATTAATGTGTTTCGTTTTATTTATGTATGATAATGTAATTAGGATCAGATTTGTGTTCTCAGAGCTAACGATTAATACGAAATTTCAATTTTAAATTAGACCTTATTTATATAAATGTAAGGTTAATTTAACAGCAACCGTTTTCAATAATAATGGACCGACTCTAGAATTTAATACACGTGTACGAGTAACACTGTGATACGGAATTAAAAAGGGGTGGACTTAGTTCTAGTTCGTTTAAACCCTGTTTTGTGATAAGGGGTACGTGTCACGTGTGATATATTATAAGTTTAATTTCTTTTCGTTTTGTATTTGTCTTTTTCTTGACCGATCATCGTTTATCTGGTTGAAGTGACAATTGGCGAGAAAATAATTAGGCGTATTTTATTTTCATGCAATGCAAGATTTAGCATGATGCTTTAATTATAACTTAAAATTTTCTGGAAAAAACACTGACATAAATTTCTTTGAATTCGTTCCAATTCACCATCCTTTACTGAGTGTGGCTTACCGTTCGTGTTACATCGTATATAATTGCTTATTCATAGGAATTAGCATTTACATAATTTATTGAGAAAAGTTTACACACAACAGTTAAACGATTATTAATTTATGTAAGGTATTTAAATAGACCATAAAGTTCCAATTTCCGTCGTAAAATATAACAAACAATGTTTCATTTCGCATCGTAACTTTAAGGTCACAAAAATAATTACTGTTCAAAAGTACATCCATTCCGAAGTCTCTAATTATGTTAGCTACCTTTAAATTAACGTACTTGTCGTGACCCAAATATACAGAACCTTTTGATAAAGCTATGAAAATATTGTCATACTAATTAACCTTTTTTCCATCAAAATTATAATTTTATCGTCCCTCATTTCTACGTTTAATATTTTGGTAGAAGTTATTATAAATGATCCAATTAGGTTATACATACATCTTACAATGTAACAATTCTTCTTTACAAATGAAGGCGCAGACGAGAAGATAATACGAATCGAACTTGATAGCCATATGCTCATATTGGCTACAACTGACAACTGGTTTAACCTAGATTACCAATTTTCCTACTAAAAGGGGTTACGAAGGTTAGATGGCAGTCGCTTTGTATACAAAATTTGGTGATCAGCCACATCGAGTTGAATCTAGTGCTGACTTCACCGATGGATAAAGTAAGACCAGAGTGGTGATGATGTTGCTCATAATGGCTAAATATGCTTATAAAAAATTGTTAGTGTAATATTACGTTAAATTTTAAATTCTAGTGAATGCCACATTGAAGCACCCACCTTTTTATCAAAATGTATTCCTCAACCGGCTTTTATAAAATATTGTGTTATATTTTAATGAAGGTTTAAGGTCTAGATGTAGACCCATTCAACTATGATAATTTCCACAGCCGCTCCGTGATCAATATATTTACCGAGCAAGCCTGTTATTTCACATACACGTCTAACAAACCTTACCTTCTCAAACTACGTAACAAGCCGAAACAAACGAGGTCTTACCGTCTAGCTAAAGACAGGGTGCCTACTATGATCGTTTTCACTACGAACTTCTAGCTAGCTTTGATGACTCATTTCATTTTAGCATTCAAGCGCATAACGGGATTTTCCTTTAAAAATTCGGAACTGCCTCCTTACAGAAGGTCGCAGTCACATAGTGCTTAACTTAAAAAAGTATTGAGTTCCTGCGGTGAGTAAAGTCACCAGAGCTCTGTTGATCTAGCGCGAGTTTTTACTGCTGCCGTCACAAGTCACCGCGTCGACGTAAACGCATTCTACACGATGACTTGTGACGACGATTTTAAGAAAAGGCAGGAGTAGACTGAGGTGAGGAGTGGAGTCGCTATGCTAGCTATAGTAGGACTCTGTCATCTCTTACTTTATTGGCATAGTGATTCCATTAATTATTATATAGGTAGGTATAAGTGACACTAATGTTCGTCACGTTCATAAGCTGCTCTAGCCTCTTACGATCGTGTGGCAAAACTATAGGTACAGCGAAACGCCAAAGCTAAGAAGTTCTTTCCGTCTGAAACGATCATAGTTGGCCCCCTTGTTGGACAAATACTAATAACTCGACTGTTCTATGTATTTCTATAACGATCCTTGAATGTAAATGAAGGTGTTCTTACAGACGCAACCCCCTTGAAGGTGGCGAAGGGAGAAGCGGGCGAAAAGGTAATTACCTCGTTCTTGTAAATAAAAAACGAAACACATAAAGCTCTTTTTTTTCCGGAGCCTATAGAAAAACGGTTCTTGAGATAAAGGATATAAAAGGTTGAAATTAAACATTCAACGTTCCTATCTAGATGTTTTATTTCAAAAGATTTCTATAGGGGAGTTCTTGAATAGATAATGCATTTTATTCAAATTATATAACTATCTATTTTCTTTGTTTTTGTGTTTTGTACATAAATTCTGAAGCCGTCGCTAACTAGCTATGCCGCGCGGTTTCACACGGAGCCCTTACCCCTTACTAGTAACAATACCTATCTGCCAATGAAAGTCGCGTAAAACAGGTTAAGCCTTTTCGGGGATTAACTGGAACAAACAGACAGACAGACACAATAAAGATTTTACCCTGTATACCTTCATATTAATTTTGTGAAAAGCTGTTAATATGAAATGCCAAACGTACTTTGCAAAGACATTTTAGCATTGTAGCTTGTATAAACGATATTAGTACTTAGCAATGCACAATTTACGATTTCTTTTCCAAAGGGAGAAAAAGGTATCCGTGGCATTGAAGGACCACAAGGCTTCCCAGGGAATGATGGCAAGCCAGGAGAGCGAGGAGACATTGGTCCTTCAGGCCTCCCTGGTACTCAAGGACCCCCAGGACTTAGTGGCCCCAAAGGGGACAAAGGTGACGCGGGGCCACCTGGTCCTGTGGCAATCTCAAGAGATGAAGCACTGTTGCTTACTAAGGTATTATATTACTACGATATTTTATATTCTTGGTGATAAGAGAGGGAGGACGAAAGGTACTATTTTTTTATTTATTCTTGATGTAGCAGCGTTTCTCCACTCACTACAATTGCAAAGTTTGTGTTAAAATACACGAAAACCTAAATCGCCCAAAAAAAATTTTTGAGCGCATTGCATTATATATAAAAGTTTCAAACTAGAACATTCGGAGCCGCGGTTACCCAGAAATACACCTGGCTGGTTGGAAGATCTTCCCTTTGCTGGGGACGAGAATGATCACTCGTTCTCTTCACACTTAGTAAACAATTATTTAGTACTAGCTGTGCCCCGCAGTTTCACCGGAGTAGATTTAGTTTCATCCTTATTGTCGCGGAACTCTAATATTTTTAATAAATAAAAGTAGCCTAAGTTACTCCTTGAAAAAACAGCTACCTACAGTGAAAGTCCCTTTAAAATCCGTCCAGCCGTTTCAGAGATTACCCGGAACAAACAGACAGACAGACAGACAGAGAAAAATTTTAAAACTTGATTTTTTTGTGTTAGTATCGTGTATACTTTCATATGCATTTAGTGAAAAGTTGTTATTTTGGAATTCCAAACAGACACTTCAATTTTATTTATCTGTATAGATGTATAGATGAGAGGCAGTTGATGATTAGTGACTCTTGATGATGAGCTTACTGTTATGTGTGGAATCAAGGGTACAGGTAATTTGACGATACCTTAAAAAAAGTGATTGGTAAATTTTTTGGTATTGTCAGCGTAAGTCTAAACAAATATCAAAAAACATTAAATGAACAAGTATTTTTCAGTAACATTTTATGTATTTCGGTAATGATACAAAAATAATATTATTTTGATTTCCTCGTATCAGATGTGAATGGATTTGGTATTACGGCCTGTATTGAGTAATATTACGAAGTGAGTAGGCGAAAGACACGTGTAACCCTGAAGAGATCTTATAATATAAATTCGAAAATAATATTGTAAATGTGAATGTGGGTTCATTTTATGTTCCAATTTCACGGGTTCACGAATATACCAATTTCCATTAATTTAGTTCCGTCCTTTAAGTTCGGAAAATGATGTATATTTGTGAGAATATGAAGTTGTGGTCAGTAATTTTAGTAGGTAGGTATATTACGTTTTTACATTTGGTAATATTTAGTGCTACGGTGTAGAGGGTCTACGAGTGCTACGTTCATAATTCATATGCGTTGCATTTTAATGGAAATGTTTAGGGTGTGATCCATATTTTTTCCAGCTAGACTTACCTATGTTAATCATATTGTTTTAAAATAAAATTATTTTGAATTTGGTAGAATGCTGTTTCGCGCGATATAAATTACTTCTGAATTTATTTAGATTTTAGTAAACTAATTTGATTATTTGAATAAACTAGGTTTGAATGGCCGTCTCGTATTTCACTCTTTGATTGAGCACTAGTTGTGCCCTACGGTTTCACCTGCGTAAACTTAATTTTATGGGTGGATTTATTTCGCGGGTTAAAATTATTAAGAAAAACTAATCTAACTTACTCGTTGTATCATCAGCTGTCTGCCAGCCAAAGTTCTGTGAAGATCGATACAGCTATTTCAGTTTTTTTAAGTATTACAAACAGACACTTCAGTTTAATTTGTCTGTATAGATTAAGTTAAACCTGTCATTAACCTTTTCTTGCAACTTTGACACTATATCAAACAAAACATGCCCAACAAATGGAATCAAGCCACTACAAATATTCCTTTTCCTTGACAGGGTGACAAAGGTGAGACAGGACCTCGAGGCAAGCGGGGTCACCCGGGACCACCGGGACCTCGGGGCCCACCAGGCTTGCCCGGACCTCCGGGCACACCCGGCACAAACGGTCCATCCGGAGATATCGGATTACCCGGTTGGACGGTAAAAAGATTTCGTGATCTACTAACTTTGTTTATGGGAGCAGATTTGAATGTTGCCTTTTTATATATTGGATGGATGAGGTTGGCTTACGTGAAGTAAAATGGATACATTTTGTACTAGAATATGTCTTATATATACACTAGCTGTGCTGCGCGGTCTTACCTAAGTAGACTTAATTTCATAGGTGGCCCGTGGAACCCTAATGCTTTGTTAAATAAAAGTAGCCCAAGTTACTCCTTGTACGACAACTATCTGTCAGGATAAGTCTCGTTAAAAATCGATCCAGCCGTTTTGCAGAATAGCTGGAACGACTGGAAAAACTATCAACCTGAAATTACAAACAGACACTTTAATTTTATTTATGTGAATAGACAGATATAGATAGTTAAGATGGTGAATGTCATTGGATACATACATAAGTTTGCGTATTGCCATAAGCTGTGAGCAATTAACAGACCCCCACTAATGAAAATATTTATTGAATGACAATTAACCGAAATTATAATGTTATCTTTATCAGGGTCCACCTGGTGTAGCCGGACCCTCGGGACCTCAAGGGCAGAAAGGCGAAAAGGGAGACCCTGGCATTACCTCCCTGGACATAGATAAGGTAGGTTAAATTAATTCTCTATATATTTTGTTCTGATTTCGGCAAGAAGTTTGTGTGTAATTAAGACAGACATGTATGTACCTATATTATATAATATGTTCTTGTTTTCAATTGAAATTTCAATAATAAGCAGTGCTTTACAGGTTTCGAGAAATATTTATATTTTTGCTCGTTTTGTACGTAAAATTACAATTAATTCCGTATTAGGACCACTCAAGTAGGGATTGCAATCCAGCGGCGTTTTCAATCCAGCTGTATTCTTGCTGGATTGGCCTGAATCCAGCTGGATCCAGCGCGGATCCAGCAAAATTTGGAACG
Source organism: Watsonalla cultraria (assembly GCA_964035505.1). Classification (NCBI taxonomy): domain Eukaryota; kingdom Metazoa; phylum Arthropoda; class Insecta; order Lepidoptera; family Drepanidae; genus Watsonalla; species Watsonalla cultraria. The sequence continues at coordinate 3,905,206 of OZ037723.1, forward strand.
AACATAAAAAGGCTACATTTTTAAGACTTTTTTAATTTATTTGTACTTCTTACGATAATCTATGAAATCTTTCACTCATTTGGTGATATCTTATATCAATTTGCTTTGGTTTCTTAATTATTTGAGATCAAAAGAATCAACTTAAAATTAAATAATAAAACATATAACCTCATATAACATTTTAGATAATGTTTCTAAGTAAGCAATATCTTATTAATGATAGGATGGCTAATCAGTAGCAATCAGTCCTATAAATTATTTTAAAATTAACTATAAAAAGGACCAAAATAGATGATACTATTTTATTCTTCAATAAATTTTTTGTATCAAAAGAAGCTACGAAATAATCTTCTCTTCACTCGCTAATCGTTAATTATTAGGTAGATCCAGCTCTGTATGCTGGATCCAGTATGTTTAAAAAGGCGCTGGATCCAGCTGGATTGCTGGATGCTGGATCCAGCAATTGCAATCCCTACACTCAAGTTTGTCCCAAACAAAAAATCCGCGTTCGTCCTACGTAATATTTCGGTTTTAAATTAGAATGAATTGCAATATACAGCTAATATACAGCTTTACTCGTATTGCGTTCATTTAAAAAAAACTAACAAATTACACTCGAATATTTAACAAAATTGACTGCGGTTATTATCTATTCTATAATGGTATTGTAACTCTTTTGTGGGGCAAAGTATGCACTTTTTCAATAAACTACCATAAAAATGTGTGAACTACTATTTTTAAGTTTTAAGGCAATCCACAAACATAAACTTTGTGAAAGAGCATATTATAGTGTAACTGAGTATATTGATGATAGCCAAACATGCCAATGAGTTGCTCAGTCTTACATTAAAATGTACTTAAACAACCCTACGTATAAAGAAGGGACACATGTTAAAAAAACAGTTGAGTTTGTTTCGCCGTTTCTTCTCCTGACAGACTTACATTTGGAAACGGTAGTAAATTAACCTAAGTTATCGTAAGAAAAATGACGTTCAATAAGTGTTCCAAGTGTCCCTTATGTTGAATAAAACTTTTTGGTTTTGATATATTAGCTATAGTAACTTTAAAAAGTATATATAACACACACGATCTTCAAAACTTGTTTGATCAAAGATTACCATGCAGTACATACTTAGTTTGGACCATGTAGGTAGGGTTGAATCTAAATTAGCTCCGGCATGACCGCGCTAACTGCAACAAAGAGTAACCACAACACCACTAGACAGCAATCTTACAGTTTCAGATAGATGGATACACTACTAACATAGTGCATATACGCTTTCTACAAGCAGTACAGAAACTAGGGAAAGTCGTTCAAAACGACACCCACATAGCCACGCGCATCTATAAGTATGGGATGTCACGTCGTGGCCGATCATGTTTACGTTTTACAGACATTGTTTCAAACTTCAAATTGACAAATGACATTACTTTGACAGTTAATTAAGGAGAAAATTTTAGAAACTTTTAGAGTGACAACCTTCATGTTCCAACGAAGCAAATATTCTCATTTCAAAAATTTGGTCTATTTGCTATACTGCTTAGTAAGTTTATAGAATACATACTGTGTTGCTACCACTAGTTCTGTAGGTCTAAAACGGCCACTTTGGGAGAATCATAATGTGATCCGAATATGATTCAGGAATGATTAATATTTCGCAATTCACCTGTTTGACACTTTCCTATGAAAATCCCAAAATTGTCCACAAAATATGAATTGCTTTTGTGACAAATAGCAGAACCATAAAAAGTTACATAGGGACTAACATCTACAATTATTGTAATCATTCGTGAATCATAAATATGAATTGCACTTAAGTGACCATTTTGTCATGTCAGTGATGAATCATATTCGGATCACATTATGATTCTCCCAAAGTGGCCTTTTTAGACCTACTGTTCCGGCTTGTTCATTTGCCTCTTTTGTTTTTGTGAAGCATTTAATCTCATTGCAGTGAACGCCTCTGAATTAACAATGTTGTGCTAAACTTAACTCTATTAATATGCTAATGTGATATTTTGTTTTGTTCCGGAGGAAGATAGTGGAATGTTTACCGGCTGTTTCACTATTCATTCGTCATATCTGTGAATGAATTGTTTACATTTTTATGACATGCAATGTTTGAAAAGTATAAAAAACTTGTCTGGCGGGATAGACAAAATGACGTCACAAAATGTTCATCGTAGTTATAACAAGGGCTTGTACGATAGTTGATAAATACATTTTTAGAAAAAGATTTTCTAGCGATATTTGTGTTCAGATTAATTACTTTAGGTGCTACATGTTAGTAATTAACAATTGGTAAGGACCGGTACTTAAGCCACACTTCACTTGCCAAATAATTGGTTACTTTCTCGAATCTATACTAATTACCTATAATTAAAAGTCTGCACCTGGTTGTTTTCAAAGCTAAATCGCCGGACTGACATGTCTGAATGTTGGAATGTAGACATAGTATTGATTGAAGCACTTGCATACCCCAATTAGAAACCATCTTAGCAATTATAATTATAACATACATCCTTAAATAGTAAACATTCAAGTATCTTTTTGAATGCACCGTTCTTCTAAACTACCTTTAGAATCTTGTTACGGTTCTAACTAACATTAAGGAGATTAACTCCGATGGTCTATAGCTAGAATAATTTCATGAGAGTCCAAAAAATTCAGATGTGTAGCGAGAGTCGCTAGTACAATATTTACCGAAGTATTTGTAGCTTCGCAGCCGTAGTATTAAATAGGTACATAAATAACACACACACCAACACCTTCTGTGAATATCCATCCCAACAAATGAATAATGTCGTCATCAATCACAGGTCAAAGGTGAGAAAGGAGATCGGGGTTTTGATGGAAACCCCGGTACTCCGGGTAAGGATGGGCCCCGAGGTCCCCCAGGACCACCCGGATCGCCAGCGACTAACATCCAATACATCTCTGTACCCGGCCCACCCGGGCCTCCCGGTCCGCCCGGACGTCCGTCGTTCGAAGTTACTACAGATACCTTGACTGATAGCCCGGGTATTCATAGAAGGGAAGGCACAGGTGAGATTTGTTTTTACTGCGGCACTATTTGTTTTGTTTATTGGGCAATATTGTATGAGCTATTTACGGAAGAAATACCGTATGGCATGTGGCAATCGGTTCTCATTATATGTATGTATTTAAATACCGTATATTTATCAAGAAAGTATTTTTTTCTACCTTTGTACCTATTTGAAAAATGTATCAAATAAAACATTTTATTTGTATAAAATTTTGTAATTCAAGGCAAGACATACCTATATTTTTAACAAAGTAGGTTTTTATACCACGTGGAAAATGTATTAAACACTAACATTATATCTCTAGAGAAACAACGCGACCCGTTACAAATCTTGAGAAGCCTAAACCACCTTTATCAGCCCCAAGAACCGTATGGTAAGGAACATTAAGCCTGTTTTATTGTTTATTTTAAGGCTACAAGGGACGTTGGATCATGTCTGTTTTTATTTTTCTTAGGATTCCGAGAGCCCTTGGATCATCTTGGTGAGAACACAGATTTTGATGATGAAGATGGAAGAACTATCGTTGGAACTATTTTATTTAGAACTACCGAGTCTTTGATCAGGGTAAGTTTTCAACTGTTCGTTAATTGTTTTAATAAAATATTTATTTATATATCATTCGTGCTCAATAATGTTATATTTCGTGCAAAACTCAATTACAATAAATATACTTTTATTAAAATGTATATTTTATCAGCACAATATGCGTTTCGTGCCAAACGTATATTAAATTTTATTTTAAGATGTACATTTCAATATATGTACATTGAACACTTTTTATTAGAAATGTTCATGTTATAAATAAAGCTCGTTTATTTTCATTTAGCAGAAAGAGAGTCAACTTCAAATCGTGTTTTAACAAAAACTCATTCAACCCACTATATAGATCTACCCTACTATTGAGATCTACCCAAGATCATTTTAAGCAGTGCGTTATAAGATCTTAATAAACAATTCTTAAACGAACGTGGTATTACGCAGTATAAACCGTGGTCTCACTGCTTTCGAGTAGACCCGTCGGTAGACCTACTGCTATAGTGCCAATTTATATTTTTTGGAACATCGATTACTTATGCTAGGGCATACCCGAATAACTCCTGTATATTTAACTAGAATTTTGGTCTGTTGACTCACAGAACCTTAATTATTAAAAAGATAAAAAATATTACCTGTGAACCCACGGTGGGTTAAGCAGTGGGACTACGGTTAAGAGGTCGGTATTACCTTGTAACCTATAATCCCACGCACGACCACCCTTAAAATTGTTCCTAGATATTAATGTGTGTATATATTACTCCAACAGCTGGGCACTACCAGTCCCCTAGGCACGCTAGCATACGTCATCCAGGAGCAAGCTCTACTAGTCCGTGTTAACAACGGCTGGCAATATGTGGCGGTGAGTTATACCTTACGTAATCTTATCAATAAATAACTGGTACACTGTGAAGATTGGGAGACCTTGTGTTTTCATAGACGGTTTGGAAGATTCACACCAATAATAATACAGTAAGCTCGTAGCTAGTCACCTGGTTAAAGTGGCTCGTAGCTAGTCACCTAATACATTTGATACAGTGTAATCATCATCGTCCTGACTTATCCCATGTTTACATTGGGTATGTATTTTATTCATCGCAATTAATTGATTTACGTGATTTCCAAGTATACAACTACCTAATACTACTGCAAAAAAATATCCTTACAAAATTAAAATGCGTATAAAAGTAAATTCGGTACATACTTAAATGTCCGTATATTCATCTGTTTCTTCTCAACTCTAAAATGGTTGGACCGATTTTTCCAGGGACTTTCACTCGCAGATATCCGATGTTGCAATGAGTAACTTGAAAAAAATTTGATTCCGTAAATAAAAGCACTCATGAAAATTACGCGGAACCGCGGGGCAAAGCTAATGACAAAAAATATGTACCATTACTTAATGTGAAGTCGGCAACTCATTTATTCAATTAATTTTGCAAAGAATACATCAGGGCACTGAGTGAGTTACTTGAGAAAGTAAATAAAAGTATGGGGAAGTAATATTTTTACATTTTAACTTCCATCCAAATGTCATAATGTAAAAGTAAAACGCTCTTTACTGCCAGTGTCATGAGAATTATGTATTTAAATATTCATGAGCGTAAAGAAGAAAGAAATTTCCCCCTTAAAGTCCTATAGGAATAGAAAACTCTTTTATTCAGCCCATGTTATTTAAATGGAACTTACTCCTTAACCCATTGGGGAATGACCTGAATAAGTTAAAAATACTTTGTTTGAGCAAGGGCATTGAAATCTAATCTTTATTCTTATGGGAATAGAATTTCAAATTGCCGAAAAAATCGAGCTAATTAATAAAACATTATTTAGTTCGTAGTTCATTTTAAAGTGTCGAAAAACTTACGTTCTGACGTCCATGAATTGAACAAGGACAAGATCCCAAATACATTTTTTTAAAGAATGAAGGCCCCTGTGAACCTACCATCATCGATTAAAGCAGAGCGTAATAAGAAATTCTGAACGTTTCATTTTTGTACCGTCAAAGCTAAGAATCACAGTTGACTCACAGGTAAAGGAACCGTCGCGTATGTACGTCTCGGATACTCGGATCCTCTTATCTCCCTACAAATTATTTAAGAATCAGAGAAATGTATTCTTTCCAATTGTCCCTAAACCAATATTCTGAATATAATTGCCTCGACTTTAGAGGGCTTGACGTATGTTCTCAAAATATATATCTAAAGCATCTATAAAATAAAGTTGCCCACTACGTGCTTTTAGGGTGTACGATTTAGTTAACTAAACCCTCATCTAACACGAATTACACGTCGTTTTCACTAATTGATAGATTATATTAATGCGAAGAAAGCTTGTCTGTATACGCTTTCTTCAATGTATTAAACACACATATTATTACGTTACCGTGTTTTTTTCATATTTGTATTTTAAACCTATTGAAAGGTCATGTGAAATAAAAATAATATGCTCGCTTAAAAAAAATAGACTTGTATTCAAAGTGGTGTTGGCAAATGGAGCTACAAAAATATTGAGCAGAATAGGAAAATAGAATTTTCAAACTTTCACACTCGGCGTGCTACGAATGGGAATTTAAAAAAAAAAACATTTTCGTGGAATAACCCTAGGCCGGCAGGCAGTTGGAATGAATCAACAGACTGAAATGTACTTTTTACTACTGAAAACTTCAGGAACTAACTAGCTTTGGTCATTGATCCTCAATCCGTTAAACATATACACCTGTCTCATAACCATTGTCAATCTACGATGACAAAGCAGTATTAGCTATTTTATTTTAAGGAAACACCACATTATAATCGTGTTACTTTCGTTAACTTTTCAATAAAACTGAGAGATTTTTGATTTTATTATTTATATTCTAGTTCTTAATTGATATTTATCAAACGTTAAATAATTCAAAGTGTTTTCATTAATTTCTGAATTGGAAGGATAGATCCCGTCACGAGTCAAAAACGCGGTACATTTTTGTCATTATGTACGGATAGACAGACACATAAAATTACCGAGTGAAAAAATGTACTGCCTGTGCGTGATAGTTTTGTGATGTGTGTTGAACATCTTATTTCTGTCAACAGATGGGGTCTCTACTAGCTATTCACACTCCTCCAGCAAGCGGACCGACTCGAACGCCGCTGCAGAATATTTTAGAAACTTCTAGTTTAGTTCATCACAAAAATCCAGCTGTTGAAGGACCCGTGGTAAGTCGCATTTGCCCTTTATACTCATAGCCATAAGCGGGAACGCGTTACAAATCGCTTGGAAGTTAATTATAGACAAAAATTACTTCGCGATGTATTTATGAGTAAGTACGTCTGTTAAGAAATTTATGATTCATCAATCTGCGTTTAGTACGATTTTGTTAAGAAAATTTCTATGATTCCTTTCTCTCATCGATAATGATCCATTATTATTGCCGAGTCCGAAAGATCCACACCCTTTTAATATTCTTTATTAATTACCAATTTTTACCCGTTAAGAGAATAACAGTAAATAATCTAGTATAATGTCGTAATGTCAGTACGTCCCTTAAAAATCCATTTGCAAAAAGAAAGTATTTTGATAAAACGTTCTTAAATAGTGCAAAAAAATTATTAAAAACGTCAATTGCTCGAATTTGAATTTAATTCCAATAAAGTTAAGATTAAAAATTCAATTTAGCTCCGGCTAGCTGCACTGAACGAGCCTCATACAGGCGACATGCATGGCGTGAGCAGCACAAATTACGAGTGCCGCAGACAAGCACAGCGAGCCAACATGGACGGAACCTTCCGGGCTTTTATATCTTCCAGGTAATCTATATGTATGAAGACATAGTACATTAGTTAAGTTTAAAGACATTAATGTCAATTAAGCGCAGTGGTGGCGGAGTGGTACCTGCTAAGCAAGAGACGTAAAAACTTTAATGAAGGCATAAATTTGTGAGAAACTAAAATGTAACCTGGGCTGAAAAGAAATTCAAAGGTGCTTTGTATAGTGATTGCAACAGCGATAGACTCACCATTTGTAACGTTGACACCTAATCATCTTCGCTAAAGAGTGTGTATTGTAACACCTCTGTCTTATCTTATCCTTATTAAGGCAATTTGTCACTGACTTCTTTACAAGATACGCTGTGTTATATACCTTCTTATTTAAAGTTTTTGTGCTTTTCTCAGGGTTCAAACCATAGATTCCATAGTGAGCTGGGTAGATAGAGAGATCCCAGTAGTCAATACGAGAGGTGATGTTCTCTTCAACTCGTGGGGAGAGATGTTCGATGGATCAGGAGCATTGTTCGCGCATGCGCCCAGGATATACAGCTTCAGTGGCCAGAATGTTCTGATGGATCCTGGCTGGTGAGATTTGAAACAGTTTGTTTTTATTAAGTTTTAAAAAAAAAAATACAAATTCTTTAAAAGTTATAATGGTTTCACAAAATTTCAATAAGTTTGCTTTTATTGCGTTTAAAAATTCTTTTGGTTTTGAATGTCTGAATGAATGAGGTAATGAAAATCAGTTACGAATGGATTTACGTAACGTTCAGTGTGTTCTTTAAAATATAAAATATAGATTCTTAAATATACACTTAATATATATTTTGTCTATTGTGACTGTTTTTAAAAATATACAATTTTGCAGTTAACGTCAGAAAATAAGCTGAACATTTTAGTTTGAATTATTCCTTCGATTTTACAAATTAAAATTCGAAAATAAATATAAGCTTAATTAAAATACAAAATATATCAAAATTGCGAAAACTTCTCCAGAAATTAATAGTTTGAGAGTACTTCGAATATGAGGCATGTTCCTGACGTTTAATTTTAAGCTAGGAACATGTCTATAAATTAGATATGGGCTACAAGAGAAGTTAATTTATTCAAACAATTTTAGACTTTGTTACCTATAAAATAAAGTTCCCAATGTTGTTATAATAAGCCCTTCATAATACACACGTGCTGAATAAACGTTTATTTTATGGCGTGCCCTTAAATGGTGACATCGCGTTGGGTTCAGTATGTTGGTTATGGTTATGTAAATGTTTATTTTTCGTGTTGAAACATACGTTTATTTTACAACTGTATACTTGACGGGGTGGAAAATATATTTAAAAAGTTACCTCGAACTTGAATTGTCGAGGTCCGAATCCTAAGGTCGACCAAAAATAAGAATGAAAAAAAAAATTTTGGTCCTTTCATAGAAATTTTATTGAAAAAAAAGCGTTAATTAAATTATTTAATTATTTTGAAAATATGCTCCAAGGTAGTGATAGACGCTTTATGAAATCACGCCTACCCATTCGAGAAACTATATCCCTTATTATAAAACATGATTTAAACCAAGACTAGACCAAACTCGGTCTAAAACTATGTCCATCCCTTTTTAAATCTGTGTCACAGAATGAGATGGAACTACGTTTAAACGGAGCCTTTAATCTTAGTTTTTGTTATGCATGAACAAAGTTTTTACAATTCATAACATTTTTCATCGTAATATTCTCTCTTTTAACGCGGATGAATTATCCAATATCTGCATAGCGTTACCTGTACAATGCATCTAGTGTCCAATCTCGTAAATTACAATAAACAGGCTTTCCATTACCTGCAGGCCAACGAAAGCCGTTTGGCACGGAGCGAGTTCCAACGGCGAGCCAGCAATGGACGCATACTGCGACGCTTGGCACAGCAGTAACCCAGATAAATTTGGGCTTGCGTCTTCACTACGCTCGAACAAGCTTTTAGACCAAGAGACGTAAGTTATAGACATTTATTCAGATAACGATATTTTCTATGTGACAAGAATATGTTACTTTGAAAATAGAGATAGAATATCATATTGTTATAATTAAACAGTTTTCAACTTTTAAGTTTTCTTTTGCGAGACTACCGCCATACACATAATTAATCCTTCGAGCCTGCAGCACTAGTGCCACGGCGGAACTGGTACACGTAAATAACGCGATATTTTAAGTTTTCCATTTTGTAAACCGAGTGACGAAAAGAAAAAAACCAAAGATGGGAAAAACATATAGATGAGAGAAAACAAATGCATGAGTAAATAGCTGCAAAAATTTGAAATTGGAACTCCTAACCAAAGAGGATATATTTGAGATCAAAGTGGCCAGTACGACAAATCGCCAATTTCATATGTAAGGACCCAAAATCTCGGACCAAGTACAAAAATAAAATGAATTAATTAAGACTGCCAATAGTTCTTTATCTCCTTGGTAATTATTGGTGTTAGCCGTATTATTTTGTCGATAGTATATTTAATTATGTAAAATACGTATAAGAAATTATTGTTTTGAGCAATCTTTGGTTTTGTTCAGAAATTTCATGTTAGAAATTGTTCACAGGTACTCTTGTAGTAGTAGACTAATAGTCCTATGCGTCGAAGCCACCCCCGTTGGCACCGTGAGAAGAAAAAAACGTTCCAAGTATGTATACGAAACATAATATGGTATATCTATAGAACTGGGGCCCTACCGTGACCTCTTATTGCCATGATAGTTTAACTCTTATTATGAGACAGATCTATATGATGTGTATAAGTCTGTCACTGTCAAACAGTGGAACTATGATGGCCATTAGAGCTTTTGGTTAGGTCCCGTCACGAGCTATAAGCGCTGACCTTGAATGCGCAGTAGTCATTTTATTAGTCTGTGTCTGTCTTTATGTACGTCGCAAGGCGAATAGAAGCCCGCAGTACCACTTTTTCCAACTAAAAGTTGCCACTATCTCCAACCCGATGTAACTGATCACGTGATTTTTATTTGAATACTGCCATCCGACCTTCATCACCTCTTTTACGAGTAAAATCGGTAATCTGGGTAAAACCAGTTGTCAGACTTTCATAAACCCCCGAATGACCGGTAACGATTGCCAAAGATGTTAAATTGGCAACCGGGACCCACCCATCCAACTACAGGCTTGAGTAAGGGTTGCTTAGCGTCGCTGATCGAATGATATACGCAAGTATGCTACGAGCTCCTTATAACTATTACAATGATGAATTCTTATACAGGTACCGCGCAGAAGAAAAATTGCAATATTTGAAAAATATAGAGGAAGAACACCGCAACGGTACTAGACAGCAATTATAGATATTTAATTAAACTGATTGCTTGTAAGAAACATGTGAAGACTGTAAATAAGTATGTGCTAAGTAATGATTTGGTAAGCAATGATTCCGGTGGAACACATCGACAATATTCGAGGTTAACGTAACTCCTTGCTTTCTCCCTACCATTTGATAATATGATTTTATCCAACTGGAAATTAATGACAGGGGTGAATATACCACATCTTATCTTATACCTTTAAACGAGCAATTCTTGTATATATAGAATCTGGATCTCGGGAACGGCTGCAAAGATTTTCATGAAATTTTGTATGTAGGGGGTTTCGGGGGCAAAAAATTGATCTAGCTAGGTTTCACTTTCAGAAAACATCGTTTTGACCATGTTTTCATGCACTGAAAAACTCATAAAATTTCAATACAATACGACAGTAAATTTCGCCGACAACTGTCAAGTTATGATAGCTTAGATGTGAGGCTGTCAGCTTACGAGGTCGGTCCACCAGGTACTTATATTTATTTGATTAATTTATTAAGAACGTTTTTTGTTCATAAAGTATCACGAATTTGAACCATATATCAGAAAATTATTATAAAAAATCATCACTTCAAGACACGAGTTTGGGATTAAATACAACATGTATATAAGAATCAGTATTTAATAAAAAAAAGTTTTGATTCGAAAACAAATTATAAGACATCTTTCCATTTACCTTTTAAATTAAAATGAGTGAGAGAAAACACTTTTATGCCCACAATAAATAGCACTATATATACGGTGGTATACCGTAATATATAAATAGAAACAGAATACTGTCACATTAATATTTATTATAGTGATTTATGATGTGCTTCAAGCAGTCTCCTAACAAAATTTCAAACATTCGGTATGTTCAAAGATCTTCCATCGACTCGCAAACAAGTCACATTCAGGTAGCAACAGCAGAAGGAGTAGGTAATCTTAGTATGGCAACAAATGGTTACGAAACAGGAAGACAAATTCTTATTTAACAACTGTTTACCAAATAAGGAAACTCCGCAAACTAAACAAACAAGGTGTTTTGTTATTGACACAATGAGAATAACTCTCAACGTTTCCAACACTCGATGGATTTCAGTTCTACGAAATGTTATTTAGCTGAAATAGTCAACAACACAATGCAGGGAATATTATCATAAAAGTTTGATAAACAAAGCTGCAAAAATTTCACATTTCTGTACCAATGTTTAATCTATAAACAAATAAATAAAATTGAAGTTTCAGTTCGTAGTCCCAAATTAACAGCTTTTTACTATGAATATATGTAAGTATTTCCGGTACCTACCTACTTAAAATATTGTCTTTGTTACTTATGACAATTCGCAGGAAAATTAAAAACATCTTTATGAAGCGTAGACGACGTCCACTGATTACATTTGATGGTTCACTTTGTTGGTTAGTTAAGTAATTAGTGCGTTTGTTACAGAAGTAGCACAATTTTTTTGATAATCTTATAACATCTAGAAAATGACAGACACCATGACAGATTTTGTCTGTCTATTTATTCCGGCTAATCTCTTCTTTCAAAAATCTTTTTAACGGGACTTTCACTGGCAAATAGCTGATGTTACAATATCTTACATTTAAAAAAAAATAAACAGCTAGTATTCAATATAATAATTGTGGATGGATTGAATGTCATATAAAAATTGCAGTTGGATAAAACACATTACCTACATAAACGTACATTATCAGTGGCGTGCATTGCATATAAGCAGGTAAGCAGAAGCTACAAATTGTGATCACTGAATACACTCGTGTCGTGTGTGTGTGTGTTTATGTTCGTATGTGTATCTTTACCAAGACGTACGTACATACGCCGCGTCACATTGTTATGTAGGTACTTAACCTGCTACCTACCTACTTGTTGTTTATGCCTACCTCTCAGAAAATTCAATGCACGCCCCTGTACATTATTGTAAATAACAGGCTTGGAAATGTAATTGAAAGACATTATACACTCATGTACATATCTTGTTAATTATCTGTATATTTCGGTATAATAATCTTAAAATAGGACCTTCATAGTCTTTAATTACCCTTTAAGGCCGGCTAATTTGATCGCAATCAATTGTAATTACTTTCTGACCATTGTTGGTTTAGATTCTTTGTTGGACATGAGTTCTATCAACGACTGGTAAAAGGGTCAAGTTTTAAAAGTTCGTGTCGCTACAAAGTATTTTTAAACAATTTTTTATTTAGCACATTTAAATCTAAATCTAATAAAATAATTGTTTTGTATTAAGAATACAAAGGTGTTCCTTCGAAAATCGAAACGACGACAAAGTGACAAATGACTACCTACTCGATGTGAGGTTTGAAATAAACACTAGGCACTGGGGCCCAACCATGAGCTCTTATTGCAATGTTAATTCAGTTGTGCGATAGTGACAGATGTATGCACGTCTCATACATCTGTCCCATGAATGAGTGAAACTATCATGGTAATAAGAGCTCATGGTAAGGCCCCTGAAGTCTAAATAAAAGGATGTTATGATATTTTCGTTTTTGTCATAGAATATTTTATGCAAGTAACTTATTCATATCGTCTGTCCGATTCGGTTTTCTAATGTTAAGTTTGTGATGAGTGTAACTATATTGTCTCTCTTTTTAGTGCTAATATTAAAGGGAAATAAATTGTCACAGTAGAATTAACCGTATATATAATAAATCAATTTGTGTACATAAAGATGTTTGTAAGATAACGGCCATCGCTCTCATACTGAACTTAGATACGAATAAAATGTGGCTTGTATATACTCATCGTCTCCCTGGCCTAATCCCATACATTGTTGGGGTCGGCACTTGATTCAACCCGATGTGGCTGATCACCTGATTTTTATACAAAGCGACTGCCATCTGACCTTCGCAACCCCGTTTAGGAGGAAAATCTGTGATTTGGGTTAAACCAGTTGTCAGATTATTTTTAGGCCTCCGTCTGACCTGTATCGATTGCCAAAGATGTTAAATTGGCAACCGGGACCGACGGCTTAACGTGCTCTCCGAGGGAACTCGGGCGGTCACCCATCCAACTACTGGCTAGGCGTATGGTTGCTTAACTTCGCTGATCGAATGATATGCGCAATAGCAACTGTGCCACGAGCTCCTCTGTGGCTTGTATATACTCTTACAATAAATATTTATTAAATAAGGATGTGTGAATATGTGATAACGAAAGCATATTCTATATTATTTTTAAAGTATATTATTACTAGCTTCTGCCCGCGACTTCGTCCGTGTGAAATGGTAACTTTGAGCTAATGGTAACTTTAACCCGCGATTGGTCTTAGGGTGATGATATAAAATATAGGCTTCGTTGATATTTAACATTGAAACAATTTTTCAAATCGAATCACAGTCAGATTCAAAGGAGTTCCTTTGATTAGCGCGTTCAAACAAACAGACGAGTAAACTCTTAAAATTTACGTAATAATATAGATTGAATGGATTTTTAGTAAGTTCGTAAGTTGTCTAGTGTTTTTTGACAAGTTGAACACGTTTTGCTAGTTTTTCCATTCGGAGTGTGGCAATACTTTGCATTTAGTTTGGGCTGCGAGGGGCAGAATTTAAGCGTATTAAATATCTTTTCAAGGTTTATTAAGTCCTTCTTAAGTAATATTTTATAAACTGTTTGTGTGGTTTTATTACAGCTTAGTATGAGAGCGATATGTCCGACAATTTATGTCAATGTTTGTAATTTGGAAACTAATTGTCGACTTCATTATTTTACAGTTAAATACAAATTTTCTTTGTATCTTTAATTAGAATTCATTCTAAGTGTCAAGATACCTAATAATCTAAGTAATTTTTCATTGTTAAAACAAGACAAAGCTAGGTAAATTTTATTGTACTTAAAGGTACTGATTGTTTTGAAAATAAATGAGGAGTTTTTTAGATTTCAGTGTTTTATTTTATGGAAATCTTTTTTGAATTCGTCACTTGACCTATAAACAGATATAAAATCAAATTCTGTAAATTATGATATAGACAAATGTTGACTCTTTATTGTATTCTGCGACAAATATATGCAAATTATTCCAATAATTTGATCTATGTTCATACCGAAAATTGGTAATAGCTCACACTAATAACACATTCTAGCCCCTAAATTCTGTGGTTCTCAACTTTGAAGGTACTCATAACTTATAATATGGTTTTATCAGAACGAGGTCATCGATCGAGGCACGAAAAAGCTAAATTGTGTCATTTGCTCATTATGACGCGACTAATGTAATAAATTCGGTAAAAATTGCAGAAGTGCAAGTCATTCGCCGTCCATTTATAAACGTAGGACCCGCCTTGTCACACTTGTCCCAGTAAAGCGCTGTATGTGGTTTGTGAAAGGACTTATATACTTTTAACGTTCGTAAATTAATCCCCCTCTGGGGAATGTATAGGGCATTTAATACATAACTAGCTGTGCCCCGCGGTTTCACCCGCGTAGATTTTAATTTCGTGGTTACCCGCGGATAAATCTAAGTAGCCTAAGTTACTCCTTGTAACATTAGCTATCCGTCAGTGAAAGTCCCGTCAAAATCCGTCCAGCCGTTTCGGAGATTACCCTGAACAAACAGACAGACAGAGAAAATTTTTAAAACTTGGTTTTTCTGTGTCAGTACCGTGTATACTTTCATATGCATTGAGTGAAAAACTGTTATTTTGCACTTACAAACAGACACTCTAATTTTATTTATCTGTATAGATACATGTGACAGCATATAGCCAACTTTATGATATAACATATTTGCACACTTGCAAGGTACTGCAAATTTTGCTGGTCATTCCAGCTAATGAATAAAACCCTTAACTTTTTTGTAGGTCATAAAGTGACAAGCATTTGAACGATCCGCCGCTTGGTAAGCATTTACTACAGCCTATAAATGTGTCACTCGCGCAATGCCTACCTTTTTTAATAATTAAATCGCGTTACACGATCTTCAAGATAAACTTTTTATAATCAATTTGGACAACCTGGTTTTCCCTTTTCATATTGCATGTCACTTTTTTTTACAAATTAATGATTCTGAACCATTTAGAATAAGATGCTTCGCAGCAATTATGTACCAACGCTTTTTTATTTCCCATAAGACCAAAAAAACAAATGACCGATATGACTTCCTAGTCAATTGATTGATCAACGCAGTCTACCAGATTTATAATTCTAGGTAAGTATTTTGAATATTATTGGTATACCGACAGGAGATTTAAGCTACCAGTCAATTATAATGAAGATATACATACATACATATGCTCACGCCTGTATTCCCCGAAGGGGTACTAATAAAACTGCTTTTTCACCGAAGATGATTAAGTGATTAAGTGAAGTGAGTCTATCGCCGGCACTATACACTGAATATAAGCTTTTAGAATAACTAAAAAAAATAAAATTGGTACAGGCACCGCTGGGATTCGAACTTGTGTCGTAGCAGGCGACTACTAAAGCCCTAAGGCCATCACGGCTTCTCGTACAAAGATGTATAGTACACTTATAGCTTTGGAACCGTATTAGCATACGTCCAATCTCCCTTTTCGTGACATTTTTCTCTCATATATAAATCCCAAGTATACGTACGAATAAAACGCTCTAAGGCTCACGCCAGTCATGCCTAATGGAAATTTGTCCTAGCTTGTCACAGCGATTAGACCGCCATCCGCGGACAAAAAACTTCGGTCCCATTTAATTTGGAATCTAAATCTTAACGCTCACCAATAAGCATGAAATTCGCTGAAACATCCAGAAGCCTAAAAACCTACATCTAATAAAAGCATACCCACTTATTAAATCATCCTCAAACACGTCCAGGCTATATGTGTTAAAATAATAATAAAAGAATGCGAGCGAGAAGAGAAACGTGTCCTCCGTCAAATGAAAAGGGATTTAGTTTAAATTAAAGGTGTTATATTTCCGTCACGCGCGTTTTTAAAGAGGCGTTACGGTACAGTATACATGAGCTCACTGTAAGCAGTATTTAATCTAGGAACAAATCGTTCAAATGACTCACTTACAAACGCACATATATCTACGAGGTTATAAGCGACCTCGGCGTAATGTAAGTAATGGGTGTCACGTTGTGGCCGATCGCGTAGACGTCATTTACGCATTTTAAAGATATTTTTCTAACCTTCAAATCGACTAATCGATAACTTTGAGAGTAAATAAAGAAGTAAATTTTAAATCTTCTAAAGGTTACTATCACGCTCTATGGAGCAAACGTTTTTTTTCCAAAAATTTGTCCTGGATTTCATACCGCTTAATAAGTTTCTATATACTGTGGTCAAGGGTTACATTTTTATAATGGAAACTCGGGGAAATACATGAATTAGAAAGCTATTTTTGTACCTAATGATTATTTATGAACACGTCCTTAATTTGTGTGCACAATAAAATGGATGCTTTTAGTTGATTTGTTTATCCATTAGTCGCATCGAAAATCAATGTTTGGTAGGCTGCAATCTACTTAGTTCGCAAAAAGTTTGATTGATTACCTACTTAGTAATGAAAATATAAACGCATTACCCAGTTGAGAATTACTTGCGTAGGTGGAATTTTACCTTACCCTTTTTTTACCAATATAATTTTACAGGCTTAGGATTTGCATTCCCATAGAACCATATTTATAGAGGTTGATCTATTCATTAAATATTACATTAATTATCCTTTAAATGATAGACGTTATTTTTTTCGGCGTGGTTTTTGAAATTTTTGAAAAAATAATTCAGAAGCGCAAACAAATTGATAGTAAATCTGTGCGACAGTGACAGGTGTATACACGTCATATACATCTGTCTCATAATATGAGTCACACTATCATGGCAATAAGAGCTGATGGTAGGACCCATGATCTAACTAGGTGCCAAGTTTTGTAGATAAGCCCGTTTGGCTGTATCCGCCTTAGCTAGTTTATATAAACAAGTTATATTATATTCTACCTTATTAAAGGATGTGTCATAACGTATATGAAAACTAATCAAGTAGAATAAAGCCAAACAGGGGCCAACTTTCATCGTGTCAACTTCTTAGCTTTGACGTTTAATTTTACACAACTGTGAAAAAAATTTGATGTTTTTTTTGTAATTATCATTATTTACTGTGCAATGAAATGTACATGATGCCAGCTGAGTTTCTTGCCGGTTCTTCTCAAACAAAACAAAAACCAATCAAATCTTTCCTCTTTATAATATATTGGAAATAATGTTATATGATTTCTTTTGTAACTATCATTGTTTACTATGTAATGAAATGTACATGATGCCAGCTGAGTTTCTTGCCGGTTCTTCTCAGAAGGCTAGTTTCCTAACCGGTGGTAAATTCTTCGACATTCATAAGTGCCTTACCAGGGCCTAAACTGAATAAATCATTTTCATTTTCATTTTCACAGTACAAAAATGAAACGTCATAGCTCAGAAGTTCTTAATACGCTCTGCCGATGATGGTAGCCCCCCCGGACAGATTACAAAACTTGGCACCCACTTAGATCATAATTATTTTTTCGCGGAAGTCGACAACCACGCATACTCTAATCTATGCATCTTACGTTAATCACATTAAAAAAACTGTCTATCTGCGTGTTCCGGCTAATCTCCGAAAAGGCTGGAGCGATTTTAACGGGACTTTTACTGGCAGATAGCTAATGTTACAAGGAGTAACTTTGGCTATTAATAAAAAAAAAATTAGGGGTCCGCGGGTCACCCATGAAATTAAGCGTACGCGGGTGAAACCGTGGGGCACAGCTAGTTTAATAATAAACTTGGTTTCCTTTTGTATATTTATGTTTTGGATGGAATTAAATTTTATGCAGTCATTGCACTTTACCAGTAGAAATTTGGAATATTATATTTATGGTACTTACAGCTCTGATGTATATCAAAACAAAGTTTGCATGTTGAAAGCTTGTTTGTTACTTTTAACAATAAAATCAAAAAGTGGCTTCGAAGCAACACGAACCAATGAATACCGTTGCAGAAACTCAGTACTGTGCATACGTGCAAATAATTTATTGTTCTTTAACACGTAAGTCATATTATGTCACCTGGGGGCCTACCACCATCGGTAAAAACAGAGTGTATTAAGAACTTCTGAGCTTTGACGTTTCATTTTGGTACCGTAAAATTAAAAGGTACTTAAACGGTCATAGTTGGCTCCATGATACTTGTGAGGATAATAATACTTTAGATTTTTACTTTGACAAATACTATAATCTGACAAAATTGTATGTACATACTCGTCTAGTCGATTCTATTTTTGACAAGCTTGGCTAGTTTATATCAAACTAGCTGTGCCCCGCGGTTTCACCCGCGTAGATTTAATTCCATGCAGTTTTTTTTTTAATTTAGCCTAGAACACTCCTTGAAACTTCAGCTATCTGCCAGTAAAAGTCCCGGTAGAATCGGTTATGCCGTGACCAAGGGAAATGGGGATTCAATTTATATATCAGAAGAAGATATGGAATATAGACACAATTTTCGAAATAAGAACACTTGCGCCTTCAAGCATGAGGGTAATCACTCTTAAAGTTTTTAAGGTTTTGTCCTTAATTTACAGTCAACGAAATTTACAAAACGTATCACTATAAGAAAACAGTTCAAACTCAAAATACTATTTTGGTGTAGACACAGGTATGAAAGTTCTAGATATAAACTGGTAATCCTACGAATACGTACTAGCTTCAAAACTACACCAAGAGTAATATATTTACTTGAAATAGTGTATAATGTTGCCAAAAAGGTTTTGTTTATGAATGTGGATGGGTTACAAGGGGAAAGGAAGACCTAAGAAACGACGGATGGATTGTGTGAAAGATGATATGGTTAGAATGGGAGTGAATACAGATATGACGGATGATAAAGAGAAATGGAAGAGAAGAGTGTTCTTCTCTTCCATTTGCACCGACCACAAATAACATGGGATAAGGGCAGGAGGATGATGAGTGTCGTGTCAAGGCATAGTCGAAAATGTACCATGTTTTAGTTTAAAATCATTGAAAACCAAGTTTCGGAGTGTGATCGAATACCCTACAGTTGATCGAGTTGTCAATTATAACTTTGCCAATATAACTGCTGAACTAATTCCTGCTTCCAAGGCGCGACTGATCAACACACGTAGCGCGAGATAAACAGCCGCGTTATTCTCTAAGGTTTTTTAGCGATGAACTCGACGACGAGCGTTGGTTTCAATCATTGGAAATTGATAGATAAAACATAGAGGATAAGGTTCAATTTTGTATCTTTAAAACCGACACTCGACGACGAGTGCGACGTTGAGAAACCTTAGTCAATAACGCAGCAGGCAAGAACCCCTTCGTATTTATGTGTGAGAGCTTGTAATTTGATGTTAAGTTGTATACTTTTCTTGTCTTCTATACTGCTTAGTCTGAGATTCGTGACTCGAGATTTTCCGACTAGACGTTTTTTATAAGTGTCACCCGAAAATATACCTCGTACTTAACAATCTAGCAATTTTTTAACACGGCTCTTACTATTTTCCTTTGCTTAAGGTTATATCAAGTGAAAGAGTTATATCTATTTAAAAATCAATCAAAAAATCTTCCACCCCTGAACAATTGGTCTCTTCCATGGTGTCTTTTCAGTATTTGAAGTATGTGAAATAAAATAATTATGCTCACACAATCCCAGAAGAGTCGACGGAGGGGTAAGCCGAGGCGTTGTTTCAACATCACCCACTTTTTACCGAAGATGAGTAAGTGCAAACGGCAGAGGGTGAGTCCATCGCCGTTTCAAACACTAACAATACGTCTTTGAATAACTTTTCAGGCATATGCAGGATTTTTTTCATTGTTTTCCTTCACTGTAAAGCACGAGGGTCATTGGTGCAAGCCGCTGGGATTCGAACTTGCGTCGTTTGTATAACAGGTGACTGCTCGAACCCCACGGCTACCACGGCTCACGATTAATGTAGTAGTGTAAGTATAAATAAACTTATATAAAAACCAAACGATACGTTGAAATTATAATGAAAAGTAAAGTCAAGTTGTGTCCTTGTATTCGTTCGCGTGTAAGCTTATCCATGTATATTATGCAATTTTTATGAGATGGCGTCATGGAAAGATTTTAATGTGTGAAAATGGCTTGGAAAAACATTCCACCTGGTTAATGGAAAAATACGATGACATGGTTACTTTGTTATTGCCCTGTGTAATACACGATGGTGTTTGGTTAGTCTATGACTCGCATTTTTATTAAGAACGTACTCGATTTGATATATTAAACTAGTGGATGGCACGCGGTTTCACCAGCGTAGTTCCCGTTCTGGTGGGAGTACGGGGCTATATTATAGCCTATGTTACTTGCTGATGATGTAGCTATCCATTGCTAAAAGAATTTTTATGATCGGCCAAGTAGTTTAAGAGCCTATTCAATGCAAACAAACAAAGAAAAAAACAAAAACCAATTAAATCTTTCCTCTTTATAATATATTGGAAATAATGTTATATGATTTCTTTTGTAACTATCATTGTTTACTATGTAATGAAATGTACATAATGCCAGCTGAGTTTCTTGTCGGTTTTTCTCAGAAGGCTAGTTTCCGAACCAGTGTTAAATTCTTCGACATTCATAAGTGCCTTACTAGGACCAAACGTGAATTTCATTTTCATTAAAAAAATATTTACCTTACAGTAGAGACATCATAGGTATATAATATGGTATTTCACTATTTACGAATGTCTATAATAGATGGTTTAAAGAAATTTATGAGTCGACGAATACCTTTTCTAGAACAATAATAATATTTCATACGACAGCCAAAGCGATATGTTTTCGCCCTCATAAAATGTCTGAGTTCATCTGAAGGAAAATCGCCCAATTTTAAGGCTAGCGTTAAATATTTTTTAACCGACTACGGCGTAGCAAAAACCGGTTAGTATCTTTATAACTACTCCTATACTTAGATATTATTATTAAAGTAAGTATATGATGATTCAAAATTGGCAAACAATTAGATCCTGCGAATAGTCTATTGATGATAATTATTTACCTTGCTAAAGTTAAAACTAAGAGTACTAACGTGTTTTAAAACTTACTTCATGCCCGTACTCATAGACTCGTTATTATAATAATTTTGGTATTACCCCAGTGTCTCCAATAACGGCAGTAACCGTTTTCCATACTTACCTGTGTAAGATGTATAATAACTATGAACAACATAGCACCCCGTCTTGGCTTGTTTTCTCAGCACACCCATTACCTTAGTTGACACGCTTTGAATGCTTCGAGCTAAATCGTTTACACACTACCTAACTGCGCTAACGCTACTGAGCACACACGACTTGGTATTCAGGTAACCAATGAATATTTTAGCTGGTTCCGGGATGACTTGGGTTAGGAATTACATGGGTGGCTAGGCTGAGTATAGGCTTTGTCTTTTAATTTATTTGAAGTGGCGTACATTACCTTCGGGATTGGGGATTGAGGACAGGATAGTTTTTTGAGCCTGTTGTGTACCACTGCTGGGCATAGGCCTCACTTCCTCGGCAGTCTGCTGATCTTGAAAGCCTCTAGCTCATCACGCCATCTCGACCGAGGCTCTGATGCACATAATTGTGCAGCTGTAAGTGGGCAAGATAATTTGTGCAAATATTTCCTATGAGCTCTGCGGTTTGACTTATGGAACATTAATGTAAAAGTTGTGTAACGTTTCGTATAATTTCACAACTACAAGTCTTTTAATTTTTTGACTGTATAGGTAGGTACCTATACCTACCTATACAGTCACTCACAAAACATAAATTTATATTATTTATTCATCAATATCAAATTTCAATGTAATTTTGATTTCTCTAGTATTATGTATGTTTTAAAACATGTTATGTTTGTTCTAAAAGGTCTGATCCACTATCTACCACTATATGACCAATCTATTTTAAACAATGCTCCTTCTATTTTTAGATCACGTAAATTGCAGCCGAACGTAAAAGATTGTTTCCAACGTTGCTTTAATGGAGTAGAAAATTGATAGTAAATAGCTTAAGTCCGTAGCGGCTTAGTATGTCTAAAATTGCATAGCTGCAGAGCGGTAGGGTGTACGATTAACTGGTCCGATAACCTTTTCTTTTATGCAAAGGGTAAATGCACAGCATTAGAGTATAATACTTGTAAAGCACTTAATTCTCTGCGAAGTATAAAAGATTTTAAATAACTAGAAGAAAGAACTTGTTGAAATATGCTCACGATAAAAGCTTTCCATAGAGTGCAGTGGGTAAGTGGCATCCCTGTACAAAGATAACCCGTAAGTTTGGGTGAGAAACTACTTGAATCCGAAAAAGTGGTATGATGAAATACGGATGTACGACTGTACCTTAAATTTTACAGAAAAATGCAACCCTATTATTTGTGAAGATTGTGAAGAATAAGGTTGCCATAGTCGCCAAGGCTTGGGCTAGGAGTGGAGACCAATAAATCTTCTCCCACTTCTATATTACTTAGAGGTGTTTGTTTACTCATCTGTGCCCCAAGTTCAGGTTTAGCACGTTTTACGTTGACGATATCGCCTGCAAATTTTCGTCATTTTGTATGGGAACATTAAAAAGCGCCCCAAGCGGCGAGCTTAGAAGGCTTTACGACTCCATACAAAGTGCAAAACGCAATAACAAGCGATGACGTTCAAACGTGTCAAAGCCTATAGGAACTAGGGGTAGGTACATATTTCCAAAAGTATTTCACTGTTGGTCAAAGTTAGATTTAAATTTCAGTTTGGACATAGGATAAAGCCAAGGGGTTTAAATCTTCATAAAGTTGGTGGCGTGAATGACGCTCATAGTGTTTGTATAGCTGCAGTTGCGTTATTCTGTAATGTACTTCGACGACGACGCCAATGCCGATTTGTCGATTTCGATCATAAGAAATTGATACATAATACATATACGATATAGTTAGATTTAGTATGTTTAGAACCGACAATTCGAGCGTCAACGTTGAGCTCGTTGTTAGGATATCTTACAGAATAACGTAGCAGTATTCACCATCGTGGGCTGTAATGGATATAAATCCACCTAGAGTGAGATCCTATTATCTTAATCTATCTGATACTGATATGTGTTCATCAAAATATAGGAATGCACGGGTTCTTCCTACTTATCCCCTATATTTGTATTCTATTTATCATCATCTATGTCAGTATTCACTACTAACCCAGCCATATCACACAACACAATCCACCCATTGTTCCTTACTTTATTCCATAGCCTATACACATTCACAAACGAAGTGAGGCAGCTTTAAAACTGCAGCATTCTGGGGTTTCTAAATATTGAAATCGAATCAAACAGCCGTTCCGATCGACGCGTGTAAATCGAGAAGTGGAGAGACGAACTCACGCGTACATACAAATTGGATTTCCCTCGACCGGTGAAAGGACTAAAATGTTGTTGGTAAACAAATTGCTTTTGTCAGTTTAATAGAGGATAGAGAAAAGGAACAAAGGTGGACATTGTGCCTTTTGTAGCGGTTTCATGTGTTCTGTTTGATTTAACTTATGGTGTTTGGGGATATGTTGATGCGTTCGATTCTGATCGTAATACTATGATTAAATTTTTTGATTTAAATTGAGCTTCGAACATTTATATTAATATTATAAAGAGGATGGGGTTGTATGTAGAATTTAAAAGAATTGGCTCAAAAATACTGGACCGATTTTGAAAATTCTTTCACCATTTTAATGCTACATTATCCCTGATTAATATTAGCCATATTTTATCTCCGTATTCCCACGGGAACGGGAACTACGCGAGTGAAACAGTGTGACGTCCGCTAGTTTTTTTATAATTATCTTTTGGAGATGAATAATGTGAAAATAGCCAAATAACTACTTTACAAGTGAAGTCAATATACTAAGAGGCTTTCTAATAAAATTTGAACTTTACCCCAAAGATTACTTGAGTTCAAAAGTCTCAGGTTCACAAGAAATTCATACGAAAACAATTTTCCATTTCAGTAGGTGATATATTATTAGGTTCAGTGATTAACGCCTTCAAACATCTCAGAGGTATGATGAGAACGCAGAATTCTCATAATAACGCACAGTAGGGTTAAATTTCCGACGTCACGGTAAATTCCTGGGGTGCCTTCATCAGAAGCTCAGTCGAGTGATGTACAATTTGTATGCCTTTGAACTTACACCGGTATTTTGCCTTCATACACGTATAGGCAGGTATTGGACTCGATGTGGCTTCGCGTCATTTGCGAAGCGTTGACTTGGAAAATTAGGGGCTTCAATCGATTAGTACTGATGTTTATATCGGTCGCCTTTATAAACACCTTCACAGCATGTCATAAAGTAAACGCTAAAAGCTACTAGCTTGGGAATTTTGATGGTAATTTTTTTTTTTACAGCCCATACTAGATATATATATAATATAGAAGCTACCTTTGTTTGATCGTCGCGTCCCTTTCATTGCGCGCTCCATACATTCAAATATCACGCCATGTTAACCAATTACATGGTCAAGGATACATATTTCCTGCGTTAGTGGTTGAAACTCTGGGGCCTTGGGGTCCGGATGGTCATCAACTTTTCAAAGAGCTTGCACGTCGTCTGGTAGAAGCCTCTCGTGACAAGAGAGCTGAGCTTTTCTCGCTCAGAGAATCAGTATTGCTATTCAACGTGGCAATGCTGCCAGCTTTCTTGACACGATCCCGAGAGACACCGACTTGGGACAAGTTTTCTACCTTTAATTAGTTTTAAATATATATACTTTTTAAGTTATTATGCAATTAATTTTGTTTCATATACCAATTGCAGTTATTCCTCATAGCGCGGTATCAGTGCTTTTTGTTACCTCATTAGGAAGTAAGGATTTTGTCTTCTATATAGTATATATTTTTTGTTTCAAATTTTGTTAGATTTATATGAAAGAACAGGTTTGAAAATTATATTGGAAATTGAAATTTTGTTTAAGATTGTATTTGAGAGATTTCTTTCCTATATTATTAGACACTAGCTGTGCCTCGCGGTTTCACCCGCGTAAATTTAGTTTCATACAAACTTTCATCCCCTATTTTATCCCCTTGAGGGTAAAATTAATCAAAATCCTTTCTAACCGGATGCCTACGTCATAACATCCCGATTTCAGCCCGATTCAAATTTCAGCCCGATCCGTCCAGTGGTTTGGGCTGTGCGTTGATATATCACTATGTCAGTCAGTCTGTCACCTTTGAGATATAAATAAATCATAGAAGCATTCATAAAACTCCTATATCAAGTACTCATACTTCTTGTTATAATTTTGTTAAGGATCTACTTACTTCAGTTCAACCTCGTTATTTCTTCCATTGGCAACAGTATAACCACGTCTAATTATCAAACATGAATAATTTGTATTAAATTCCTCAATGTAAAATACGAAAATTAAGCCTAGGTCACAGTTTAAAATATAAGCCTTAGAAGCAGTTAGGAATCTAGAAACAAATCGTCCGAAATGACACTCCCACAGACACGCGCAGCAACGAGAAAATAATTGGAATAGGCGTAATTATAGAAAAAGGTGTCACGTGGTTGCGGATCGCATATACCGTACTGACATGTTTTACCGACATTTATCAAAACTTCAAAACGACATAGTATTATCTATTTTAATTTGACATGAAAATAAAAGAGAAAATCTTTGAGCTCTATGGAGCAAACGTATTTATTTAAAACTAGCGGATGTCACGCGGATTCACGTAGTTCCCGTTCCCGTGAGAGTACGGGGATAACATATAGCCTATGTTAGTCGCTGATGCTATCCATTGCTGAAAGAATTTTCCAGATCGGTCAAGTAGTTTCGGAGCCTGTTTAATGCAAACAAACAACCAAAAAGGCAATCAAATCTTTCCTCTTTATGATATTAGTATAGGAAAATTGGCATAGATTCCTTACTGCTTATATTTATACTGTGTCTAGGTTCAATGATTTAAAGACACACCAATGACAAAGAGATGTCAAATACTAATTGAAACTTTTCACAAGCAAGGAAGCCTAATTAGGAAATTGGGAGGTATACGCACTCGAAGAAACAAATATGTTTATATATGCTTACAATATTATATGCTTACATATATAATGTTATATGCTTACAAATTTATATCGAACATCGCGAAGTTTTATTAGAATACATACGTTTGTGAATTCAAATGAATGGCTCTCTATAGAATGATAAATATTTAATGTCTGGTAATTGGTCTTAAGCTCGCCTAGAGAAGTTCGTATTACATTTATTTTCATTCTACAAGTAGGCTTTCGCCTTTATAAGTTTATACATACAATTCTATCTTTATCTATACAGATAAATAAAATTGAAGTGTCAGTTTGTAATTCCAAATTAACAGCTTTTCACTAAATTTTTTGGTCCAGCAGAGTGTGCTGTAATGGCAACAAATTTATACAGATTAATTAATTTTATTTTAAATAATATTAACAAAATTGAATTGGGCAACAATATAATTTTTTTATCCGTCTGTTTGTTCCGGCTAATCTCTGAAACGGCTGGACCGATTTAAACGAAACTTTTACTGGTATATAGCTGATATTACAAGGGTTAAACTACTTTTATATAAAAAACATAGGGTCTACTTATGAAATTCAGTCTATTCGGGTGAAACCACGAGAAATATATAATACCCGCGGTTTCAACCGCGTAGATTTAGTTTCATCCTTATTGTCGCGGAACCCTAATATTTTTAATAAATAAAAGTAGCCTAAGTTACTCCTTGTTAACAACAAACTTAAACATCAGCTACCTGCCAGTGAAAGTCCCGTTAAAATCGGTCCAGCCATTTCAGATATTACCCGGAACAACAGACAGACAGACAGAGAAAATTTTTAAAACTAGATTTTTTTTGTGTCTGTAGCGTGTTTACTTTCATATGCATTTAGTGAAAAGCTGTTATATTGGAATTACAAAAAGACACTTCAATTTTATTAATCTGTATAGATGTATAGATATTCATAAAATACAATATATTCTTCAAGACACTGGAGTCTAAATAATGACTTATTCGAATTCAAATTGAGCATTTTACGGACTAATCCTTTGTCTTTCGGTAAATTTCGAAAGTAAGTGTTCTAAATACCCTGTCTGAATTGATTGACGTAAATTGATCTAGTTAGCAACGTTCATTCCATCATTAATTTTATTATCATACAACAGAGCTCCTTAACTTTCCCCAATTCAATTGTCTATCAAATGACTTGATCTTCGACTTATAACAATTACCATTCCAATTCTGAAGCATAATAAAATTTAATAGACACCTTTAGAAAAGTTGGTATTTTGCTAAATGAAATAGTTAAGAGGATTTTGTTATACACCTTTCTTAATATTGTTTAAAAGTGGAATAGACTTATCTATAACTATACATACATATACAGAAAAATAAAATGTAGTGTCTGTTTGTCACTCCAAATAGTTTTTCACTATATGCATATGAATGTATATACGGTGTTCGTATAAAAAAACTATTTAAATATTTATCCAATTGTCTCTTTGTTTCGGCTAAAATCTGAAAAGGTTGGACCGATTTTAACTTTCACTGGCTGATAGCTATTGTTACAAAGAGTAACTTAGGTTATTTTTATGAAAAAAATCAGTAGAGTTCCATCTCCCTGGCCTTATCCCAAACATTGTTGGGGTCGGCACTTGATTCAACTCGATGTGGCTGGTCACCTGATTTTTATACGGAGCGACTGCCATCTGACCTTCGCAACCCCTTTAACGAGGAAAATCTGTGATCTGGGTTAAACCAGTTTTCAGACTATTTGAGGCCTGCGACTGACCTGTATCGATTGCCAAAGATGATAAATTGGCACCCGGGACCGATGGCTTAACGTGCTCTCCGAGGCACGGAGGGAACTCGGGCGGTCACCCATCCAATTATTGGCTAGGGCTAGGGTTGCTTAACTTCGCTGATCGAATGATATGCGCAATAGCAACTGTGCCACGAGCTCCTCAGACCGCGGACCACAAATGAAATTAAGTCTACACTGGTGAAACCGCGACCACAGCTATACACAAGATTATTAAACTAAATAGAAGCATTAAATTCTTATATGTAAGTGTTCGTATCGAAGGCCAAGGCCCTCTTTGTGAGAAAGTCCTTAGTAAGTAAATAGCTTTGTATACGCTGAGACACCGCCCTCCCCTTTGACTGTTTACCCAATCTTATGTATTTCTAGAACATTACTGAAACGACATAAAATCTAAAACACATAAAATTAGATAAAATATTTCTAGACGTTAGGAATAAAATAAACGAATGGAAAATTTAACACGTATTTTGTTCCAGCCATGAAACAGAGAAACAATTTAAAAATGACATAAGCCATTGAAAATTCCCGCGTTCGACTTTTATTGAAGACAAAGCAAACTTTATTCCTCTGAAACGGGGCATCCTACATATAGCCTTAAACGGAGACGTGAGCACCTGGTGTTATATTGTTTATTTTACTGCCCGGACGAAAATTCACGCGCAAATAAACGTGAAGTAAACCAAGGGGCGTTAATTAAGTTCTTGCCTTATACTACCGACGTAACGCTCCTAATGAGTATTGCTTCCAAAATGCCAGTATCCGATATGTTTTGGTGTTAATGGAATTGGTTGTATTTCTTGGGGTAAGAAGTCAGGGCAAAGATTTGTGGGTTGATTAACGAGAGAGATTGCGAAGGGGAAAATATATTGCGTACTGGTTTTTTTGGTAGCCATCGCTCTAGTATTGCATCTTGCGTCAATTTGGACAATATATATAACACAAATGAGATTTAAATTGATATACAGTGTTCCGTGAGCCGACGTCATAACGAAACCTCGTAATAGCCTAAGTCGTAATCGTTCTCAAAGAATTAAATGCTAGCTAAGACTGGTGTTGTGGTCTTGCGGTGGGTTCTCACTCACACAGACGCGCGTGACAGATATTATTTAAATTAGGTATCACCTTAATTTGTAAGGCTAAGTTCATTTACTATTGTATTAAGTAATTTCAGTATGGGACTACTATTTATATTAATTTATCATGTTGACTTCCGCCCGTCACGTGTTTTTAGTAAATATAATATTGAGTCACTTCCGTCAGGTGAAATAAGTATAACTATGTGAAAATATGATGATAATATGATGTTAAAACATATTTAAAATATGTGAGTAATTATTCTAGATTGTTTATTATGGGTTTAGTACTAATTTTAGGCGTATTTAGGTTATTGTTTAATGCTGTTCTCTGATTGGCCTATTTCAAATATTGTTCACGTAAGCGAGGGTATATAAACCCTTTTAATGTTGATAACAGTTCAGTTGTTCTTGGAGTATCGGCCGATAAGCAAGTTAAGTACACTTATTTTGTATTTCTGTATTCTGTATTATTGTGTATTTTATATGTACCTACAATTGGTATTGTATTGTATGTGATATGTAATTCCGTGTAATTTGAGTAATTGTGTAAAAACTGTGAAGTAGACCTAAAAGAGTAATTACTGAGTTTCTTGCCGGTTCTTCTCAGTAAAAGCAACATTCCGAACCGGTGGTAACGTTAATAAAAGATATTATCCCAAACTGGGTCCTTTTTTTTTTTTTTTTTTTTTTTTTTTTATTGACGAGGGGGAAACCTTCAAAAGGTCTCCGACCGCCCTGGGAGAGGCAGATCGGGGTATGTGGGATTTTTACCGCACTAAAACCCCCCCGGTGGCCATCCTCAGTGCTTTGGGGGGACTCCGGGTACTCTGATAGATCGCACCGGTGTCCCCCCACACTTTGCCGGGGCACATCCCCGGGGCAGCTGTGTCGCCGCCCCTGGAGACCTCGCTGTGCAAGGCAGCGCGAGCCACGTCGCGCTGCCACCTTCCCGGGCCCGCGGCTCAGTGGTCAAAGCTCCCACCCCGACCACCGCCAGCAGGCCCTCCGGCCCCCTTTTAGTCGCCTCTTACGACAGGCAGGAGAGTTTATCATTTCATTCGACTCCTCTAACTTAGAATAAAGTATTATCAATAAATCTGGACGTCTTGATATTTGTTGCCTAGGCATAGTCAATAAATATAGACTTTTGTTAGCTGTCTACCTTAAATAACTAAAACTAGATTTAGTCTCGTAACTCAAATCTGACACGCGCATTTACGAGCAAGACAAGTCGTGGCTGATCGCGTATCCGTCAGATACGTATTTTACAGACATTTTTCTAAACAAAAATTTATATAACTGTAACAGTAAATTATGGAGTAAATTTTAAAAGTGTCAACCCTCACGCTCAAGCCATCGAAAACGTTTACTGTAGTAAGCCCTCTTTTATTACAAAAAAATGGTCTACTACATACTGCTTGCTTAGTTAGCTTATAATTCTATGCTAATATACTGCTCATCATAAAACGGGCTGAATGCTTTGCAAACAAATATTAAAAAAAAAGTTTGTGTAATCCGCTAACAGAAAATTGCCTAAAACAAATGAATCTAACAATTTAATGACATGTAAATGCCACAATTCGAGTCTGATTACATACCTCGTTCTCTGTAGAGTAGTAAACAAAACAAAAAATGTTTTTATTTTACATGCCAATTTATAAAGCGTTAATTTACTGGGACGTCGAATTTTAAAATATTCATATACTCAGAGAGCCTCAACACGTAAATGCCATTACTTTAGTTAGCCTGTTGATAAGCTTAACGCGAAATAAAACCTATTATAAACTCGCTGTAATGGTGAACCAAAAATAGCACAATTTTTATAGACTTTTTCAGGGATTTTAATAGCCGTACAATGGTAGAACTTTTAAATAGTTAGTGGACTGTCACAAACTCCTAACGCTTTTTTTTACTACATTTTTATCAGAACTACTTAACATATCAGAGCAGTTTGCGACAGCGGCTATGCCTACGTTGTATTTGACGCAGATAATTTTTTTTTACGTGAATCAAAAATGTCTAAACAATCCCTTTGGGGTAGAATTTTAGAAAATCCATTCTTCAACTAATTTGTTTTTTTTTTACTTACGAGTGGTAAACCTTTAAAAAGCAGTACTCAACCGCCTTGGGAGAGACGGTCGGGCAATAACCTCTCGGTAGCCACCCTCTATGCTTAGGGGGGACCCTGGGTACTCTGTAGGAAGATCGCACCGATGCCCGATCGCGTTTTGCCGGGTTACATCTCCAAGGCAGCTGTGTCATCGCCCTTGAGACCTCACTTAAATTTTTACTTATCATTTAAAAAAAACTAATCTACCATCGTTTTCGTAAGAAAGATAGTTCAAGTTTTTCAGGTATCAAATAAACCTGCAAAGCAAAACATTCACTATGTTGTTCTTCATGAAGGTCACAAATAAACAAAAGCCTCAGATAAGGCAGGCATTAGAGGCTCACAATGAGATAATTTCCCTTACAGGGGTCAAAGGAAGACAATGCTTAAGAAGTCATAAACAAAAGCTAAGGGCGTCTTTTGACTGGATATCCGTATTTAAATACAGTACGTACCTAATTGTCTGGTAAATGAATAGCGGAATTAGACTAACTTTGCAATCTGCAGCTTTGCCGTTTACTTAACACGAAAAAAGTTCGGTAAGAACAAATTTTTTTTTTTTAATTAATTTGTTTATAATACGTATGGTATTTACAAATGTAAGGCTAGCCGCACACAAATACATATAATTTTATTATCAATCCACTATTTTCAAGTCACAATATTACTGAAAAATGCTGCAATACGCACCGCAAACACAGACAATGTTATTGTAAATTTGCACCTTATTGACAATATTACTGCGTGTGTGCGGCTAGTCTAAAGGCGTTTAAAAATAACAAAAAGCACATGGCAAATTAAACATTTGAATTCGGAATACCGATTTGTCCCGTATTAACATGTAGCAAGCGACATACAAAAACCCTCACCAATTGCAAAATGCATTTCCTTTGACAGTAAAATACGTCCCTCCATTGTTGTCGCTAACAAGCTAGCTTCTTTGTGTCGACCACTCTGCATGTAAACGCGTGTACGTGACTTGTACCATCTTCGCATGCCAGCAAGCACTTCGTTTTCAATTCGTGACCATCTAGACAGGTGTGTTTACGGTACGCGCTTCTAGCAAGGGTTCGAAGTTTGATTGTGAATAAGGCGCAATTTGTTTACAACTCTATGCACGGGGATCGTGTGCTAGCCAACTATATTGTATCGCGGGTAGACAGTCACTAATTTATGTTATGTGAATAAGCTACAACAATTGTAAATTAGACAGTAATTTAATGCAGAAATGTAAACTATATAGGAAGAAAGGCTAAAGCGTAAATAAGAAACTAGAATTTATAAAAAAAATGCACACGCCTTCGTTTAGCTCCTAAAGTGACAGATGGTGAGTTCATCGACAACTGACGATGAGAATAGTTTATTAGCAAATATTGGCCACAATATAATAAATGCATGCATGACCTGTTAATTCCATCACTGAGACGGACGTGGGTGTATTTATATGTAAATACTACTAGCAGTGCCCGCGGCTTTCTCCTAGTCAGCAACTTAATTCCATGGGTAGCGTTATTACGAGAAACCTTAAATTTCTTTAAAAATACAAGTAGTTTAAGTCACTTCTTGTAACATCAGTTATCTGCCAGTGATTTTGTGAGAAATTATTTATTTGGAATTACAAACAGACGCTTCAATTTAATTTATATGAATATATATCTATCTTTATATATAAAAGAAAGTCTTGTTAGTTACTCAACATATAAATCAAGAACGGCCGAACCGATTTGGTGAAAATTGGTGGGTAGGCAGCTTAGAACCAGGAGAAGGGCATAGGATACTTTATGCCGTTCTATTGATACCTGAAAAAAATCGTCATATAACACACTAAAGTATACGCGGGTGAAACCGCGGGGCACAACTAGTAATTATATAAATCTACATGCTTCGATCTGAAATATTAGTCAAAATAGAAAGTACGATAAAGACGTTGTACAGCTACGTTGAACTGAAAGGGGCAAGACCAAAGTCCGTTAAACTAAATTGGATATCCGACCTTTGGCATAGGAAATTGATTGTTAATATCCCAAGCTTGCATCGGTTGCGATACAAAGTTATATTGCAATTTACCTAAACCCAAACGTCCTAAATGGGCCGTAAATAAGTCCCGAAAGGGCATTCATTGCAATAATTGTCCTAATTGCTATAATAGTTTTGCACTTAGCCGGATTGAATTGGGTCTGAAATTGAGGCCAAGATATATAAATGTTTGCGAAAAAAGATTCTGCTCTTTTCACGGCAAACGTGAGTAAAAAAAAGTTACAATTTCGCAATTCGAATTTAGCCTATACTAAGCTGAAGAGTTTGTTTGTTTATTTTCTTAAACGAGCTATTATCAATAACTATTGCAGCGATTCAAAAAAATATTTCTGTGTTAGATAGCCCAATTATTCTTCTTCTTCTTGTAGTGCCTCTCCAGCTATTGAAGGTTGGCTGTCAGTTCGGAAAACTTCTGTCTATCCTTCGCGAGGCGGAAGAGTGCAGCAGCACTGCTGATGCCAGTCCACTCGCGGATATTGCGCAGCCACGACTTCCTCCTCCGGCCTACCGGTCTCTTCCCAGCCACTTTGCCCATAATAATAAGTTGTAGCAGTTCGTATCTGGCATGTCTCATAATATGGCCCAGAAAACCAACCTTTCTTTGTTTGAGGGTTTGTATAATTTGGCGTTTCTGACCAACTCGACGGAGAACTTCTTCATTAGTCACTCTATGTGTCCAGCTAATAGCCAACATACGCCTGTAGGTCCACATTTCAAAGGCATCTATTCGTTTCTTGAGGTTCTCTTTGATTGTCCAAGCCTCACATCCGTATAGAAGTATAGGCCATATATAACACTGTAGAAGCCCAATTATTGAGAAAGGCTATATCATATTATCATCAGACCAATCGCGGGTTAAAGTTAGAGTTTACCCATAGTAACTATTCCAAGTGAAGTCGCGGACAGTTCATCATCTCCCTGGCCTTATCCCATACATTGTTGGGGTCGGCACTTAATTCGACCCGGTGTGGCTGATCACCTGATTTTTATACGAAGCGACTGCCATCTGACCTTCGCAACCCCATTTAGGAGGAAAATCTGTGATCTGGGTTAAACCAGTTGTCAGATTATTTTTAGGCCTCCGACTGACCTGTAACGATTGCCAAAGATGTTAAATTGGCAACCGGGACCGACGGCTTAACATGCTCTCCGAGGCACGGAGGGAACTCGGGCGGTCACCCATCCAACTACTGGCTAGGCGTATGGTTGCTTAACTTCGCTGATCGAATGATATGAGCAATAGCAACTGTGCCACGAGCTCCTCCAAGTCCTCCTCTGAAGTCGCGGACAGTTGCTAGTTAAATATATAAATTATAATTAAAATTATTAAGATTTGCATTAATACGCTATAGTAAAAGCTTAGACTATAGTAAAAAATAATTACAGCATTCAATGACACTTACAACTTACTTAGGAAACAAACCATGATTGTTGATTCACATAAATATATTATTGTTCCTATACAAAATATTCTGTATGAAACAACACTACATTCTTTACCGTTATTTGTAGTTACCTTTATAATTTTCAAGTAAGTCAGCCAATCGTCAAAATTAAATAATGTACCCAAATTATTTATGCTAACAAGACGAGACTCTTCGACGTAATGGATAGCTCTTTGTACTACTCGGTCCTTACCTGTCTCTTCAAAGTACGGACATTGGAATTCCTTAGAATTAATAAGCCCTTTAGCAGGGCGAGGAACTCGAAATATTCACCACAGGAATACTTGTCTGAAAGGTGACTTAATCCATGGCTTGAGGGCGAGGTATGTGCCCTGCCCTGCGGCTTTGTTAGTGTCCTACTTGCATATTTTCAACATAGCACCACTATTATGTTGACTAATGGCTGCGTTATGACATAGAAATGTTATGTTGAAATTTTGTAGGTATCGTTCCATAAACAAATATTTTTGATCAATTCCCTACCAACTCTGGTACCCAGGTGTACTCCACGTGATTGATGTATCATTGAATCAGAAAGAAAAAACTGGTAATAATAGTCTTGTTTTCAATTGCAATAGATGTTATCTTTAACATAGCCCATCAGCCAATTATAAGACATAATATTAAATTTTTATGCATGACACACAAATTCTTAAAAATATTTAGGAGAAATACGCATACGAGGTGGAAGTTGACCCACGACCTATGCAAATCGTGCAGTTGATCTGTCAACTACTCACACCTCTTCGTCGTGTCTCTTTAAAGACACGTTGTTTAATTAAATAGCTTTTTACTCAGTAGTACCACAGATATGAAGCAAACAACTGAAGCCTTATAAGTCTAAGAATTTTAGAGATCAACTCATGAACGTTACGACAGAGGGAAAAAAAACAAAATTTGTCAAAACAAAAGCTAAGAATTGAATATTTAATTCTATTCTAACTCGACGAGTTTAATTGAGCAATTATTCAGGAAAATAAAGCAACGAGTCTCGTCTCCGATCTAGAACGAATGTTCCGGACACTCAGATGCCAAATGCATTCAATTGGACAATAAGATAATTGATTGCAGTTCCATCGTTCTTTTCTCTCAAAATTGGCAACATTAAACCGCTCTTCCGATGTTTAAACTTTAATTACTCTCTGCGCCAGTCTTATTTGAATGAAGAACTTTCCAGTCAACCAACTGTACCAAAGTTTGGAAACTTTTAATGATAGATACACCGTTAATAAAAATATGATCAGCCCTCAGTGTTGGTGTACCCTATAATTATTTCCTCGTTTCATCTTTAATTAAAAGGTCATTTGCGTTCGTTGAAACTTAGATGGTTTCCTGCTTAACTTTTTTCTCAATCGTTTTTGGAAAATCGCTTCGGTTATGTCTGATTAAAATACGGTAGGTTTAAGTAAAGTTTTAAATTTAAATTTGAGGCATCTGCTCGAGACGCAAAATTCTTCACCGGACCAATTACCGAGTTACAAAAAGAACTTTTTTAATAGAAGTGAGCGAATTTTAACGAAGTCGTGGAATTACTTCAATGTAGAAACTTTATCATGGTTTTTATGATACTTCCTAAGAAATTAGATGAAAAGCTGCCTCTATGGCTTGACGGTACCTAATGCGTTCGTCGATAAAATTCATAAATCAGACAAAAAAATATTGGATTTTATAAATCAACGAAGGGTCGGCGTAGAGTTATTGTAACAACCACTTTTCACCGAAAATGTTAAAATATTAAGTGCTAACTTGACAGATAGTGAGACCAGGCACTATACATACGTCTATGAATGTCTTCTAAGACTTGCTCTTACCTTACGATATTTTCCGACATCGTAAAGCTTGTGGTGTGAAATCACTGCACGCAATTTTCATTACAAAAACACATTGGTGGAAGACCGCTGGGATTTGAACTTTTTTCGTTTGCGAAATAGGTAACAAATCAAACACCTTCGCCAAACTTTTTTTGTGGCTCCTAGATTCAGATTAGTTAAAGTAAATAAATCATTCATGGGGAACTGTGTTCGCTTCTACAATAAAATCCCACAATCAATAATCGCGTTAAATTATGATAAATTTAAAACACATGTCAAAACTGTTTTGATGAAGAAAGCATATTATAAAATTTCGGATTATATAAATGACAAGGATATATGGAACTAGGTAAATCACTCTGCACAAGTAGCTCCTGGCAAATACATGGTATGCAAACACTTGTAAATCTATCTGGTATTGTTATTTTTTTTACCTCTTTGATTTTGTTTTATAATGACTTGCATGCTAATACAGTTTGTCACTATTGTGAATATTTATACCTATTATCAAATTTGATTTTGGATGATGATTTCATTATGATTTATATTGTTTCGATGATATGTACATGATGCCTGGCTGAGTTTCTTGCCGGTTCTTCTCAGAAGGCTAGTTTCCGAACCGGTGGTAAATTCTCGACTTTCATAAGTGCCTTACCAGGGCCTAAACTGAATAAATATTTTTCATTTTTCATTTTTCAAATGACTCTCTTTATTAATTTCTCAATTTAAATAAAACAGATTTGTACCTACTTTAGGATTGGTAATGTGGCTTGAAGGGCAGAAACAAACATACCACCTAATTACCTATCTTGTTTGCTAATTTATCTTCGGTGAAAAGTGGGTGTTTTTACTCTTTTGCTCTGTACATTCCTTTGGGGTCCCTTTCTGGAGATTGTGATATAAATGGAGATACAAATCATAGTACATGAGGTCTAGTTCTACATTCATGAATG
Organism: Watsonalla cultraria; assembly: GCA_964035505.1. Lineage (NCBI taxonomy): Eukaryota > Metazoa > Arthropoda > Insecta > Lepidoptera > Drepanidae > Watsonalla > Watsonalla cultraria. Next base: position 3,943,110 of record OZ037723.1, read on the forward strand.
TATACTCTACATAACAGCTGACTTTTATGCGAAAATTACATCAAAGTTTGGACAATTTTGAATGTGTAGTACCCGAAATCGGAAGAAGATATTTTTATTACTTTATTTCTATTGACTTCCTAGTGATGTTTCGTACCACATACCGTGGAATAGTTTCATTGGGCTAGCTTTAACCCGCGATTTCGTTTACGTAGCGTGATGATATATAGCCTAACTTGATAAATGGGCTATAGAACAAAAAAGCGTTCAAACAAACAAACAAAATCTTCAGCATTATATAATACTAGCTGTGCCCCGCGGTTTGACCCACGTAGATTTAGTTTCATCTTTATGGTCGCGGAAACCTAAATTTTTTTATGAATAAAAGGTAGCCTTATGTATGTCCTTTCTCAGGGTCTAAAGATTGTCTGTGCCAAATTTCATCAAAATCGGTCGAGAGCTTTAAGCGAGAAAGCGTAACAGACAGACAGAGTTACTTTCGCTTTATAATATTAGTAGGGATTACTTGGGATTTCGAAAGCAACCACCAGCTTTCTGGTCACTTATTATATATGAAATTTTCCGAAGGATTCAAACACGTTTACTTTCAAGGCCATAGTATCTAGTGTAATGTACCTGAATCCTCAGTTCCCTAATTACACTCATAGTAGGGGCGATGTTTCTCCATTGGAACAATGTTCCCATTAAGTTAATCGCCACCCATTTCCTTGCCGAACGAGATGTTACGAATTTACGGGTTGTGGTTTTTCATTCTTGCCATATTTAAGTAGGTCAATGGAGGTTCATACATTTAATAGAACAAATCAGTCATCAAATGAAATGACGAGGGAATTAATGTGGATCATTTTTGAATTTGCCACCAGCAATAATAGGCTGCTTTACCTCGCGCTTACTCTATGTTTGTTTACCAATTGTTTACACAGGATGATGCATCAACAAGGATTTAAAAAAAAGGAAAGTGGAACCAGAACTAATTTCTTTCGTAACAAACATAATAAAGAATTACGTCTATCACTTTATACTTGACTTATGTTTATTTCAATATATCACATTATCAATCTCTGTAAATGTAGAATGAATGCAAAACCACAGCCTGTATAGACAGTAGACACCGATTTGTACATGAATGGAGGTGATTGCAGCGCATAATTTCACGATTTAAGCTTCGCGTTTCCAACAATTAGCTGTACCTATACTACTAAAATTTACTTGAATTGTCGATCTACTCGTGATTAAGACTTATGAGGTGATGGAGAGGAATTTAATATATGTTTTATATTGAACCTAATTATTTTAATTGATTGACCCCGTCAAGGCATTCGATACGTACATAATGTTAGCAGACAAGTTTATTGAAATTACAACGTCTTAATTTTATTACATGATTCATGGGAATATAGGCGCCTGTCTTCCCCGAACGGGAAGGCGGAGATGTACTTATAGTACACCCTAAATTACGCCAGTGTGATTGAGTCTCCTCCAGACTCCCGGCTGCTACTGGGATATTACAATTAATGAAAAAGCTCGACGCGGGGGTCGAACTTAGGACCTACCACTAGACCAGCGACGCAGTCTAGTAAAAATGTATTCTAAAACTAGCTGTGCCTCGCGGTATCACCCGCGTAGATTTAGTATAATCCTTATTGTCGCGGAACCCTAATATTTTTAATGAATAAAAGTAGCCTAAGTTACTTCTTGGAACATCAGCTACCTGCCAGTGAAAGTCCCGTTAAAATCGGTCCAGCCGTTTCATAGATTACCCGAAACAAACAGACAGACAGACAGACAGACAGACGGACAGACAGACAGACAGAGAAAAATTTTAAAACTTGGTTTTTCGGTGTCAGTAGCGTTTATACTTTCATATTAATTTAGTGAAAAGCTGTAATTTTGGAGTTACAAACAGACACTTCAATTTTATTTATCTGTATAGATATAAATATCAAGTACTGGTACCATAGGCATTGAATTTAACTTTACTAAGGTCGAAAACTATAGGACGAATTTTAAAAATTCCTTCACTAATAGAGTCCTTTGATACACTATCCCGAACTAAGAAAAACCTTATTGTTAATCGAGGCAAATTAGGGTTCATTAATAACACGCAGCACGCTAACGGAAACTACTAACATACAATTTCACAGGAATATTGTAGTATAGTACGATATCGTTAGTTCGAACAGCTGTTACGGAAACTCTTATATCCATATCCATAATCCATCATAGGGTTTATACCCCGCGTCCAGCGGAGGAATAAAACACGAAAACCTTTCTCGCTCAACTGAAAGTTTTACCTTAAAGATAAAAATGTCCCGAACAATTCATAGATAAATTACGCTCACCTTAAAAACGCAACTGCGGGGTGGGAGGGAGAGGGTGTGGACAAAAAGAGACGAGAGATCCTACCCGACATTTATCATTAAGGGTAACAATGCTTTTTGCGTGGATTTCGTACAAGAATCCAAGAGATTAATGAAGGTGGCAATAACGCCCGGCCATCCGATAAATAACAAAATAACGCACGCTCCCTAACGACTGAGATTAATAAGTAACATTAGGCTACGCTGGATAAAGAAGCACAAATATTCTATTGTGCTGACCACATTCAATTGGTGTTGAAATAACCGACCCATAATGCGGAAGTGACGTGGGAAAGTAATATCTTAGGATTCCGCACAAATTGACCTAGACACAAACTATACAATACTCTTATCTATACTCTATACAAGATACTGACACTGAAAAACTAAGTTTAAAAAAATTTCTCTGTCAGTCTGTCTGTTTGTTCCGGGTAATCTCTGAAACGGCTGGACCGATTTTAACGGGACTTTCACTGGCAGGTAGCTGATGTTTCAAGGAGTAACTTAGGCTACTTTTAATTATCAAAAATATTAGGGTTCCGCGACAATAAGGATGAAACTAAATCTACGCGGGTGAAACCGCGGGGCACAGCTTGTTGTAACTAAGTACGTAGATACATTTGCTCACGCCGGTTTTCCCCGAAGGGGTAGGCAAAGGTGTTTTAACAATATAACCCACTTTTCACCAAAGATGATTAAGTGCCAACGTGACAGCTGGTGATGGTGCCGTCTCAGGAACTATACATATGTCTTTTGAACTACTTCTCAGATATATGGAGGTCTTCTCACGATGTTTTCTTTCACCGTAAAGCACGAGGTGTGCAATCACTACTCATAAGTTTTTAGAAGAACATATTGGTACAGGCCCCGCTGGGATTCGAACTTGCGTCGTGTCAAACCTCACGGCCACCACGGCTTACCTCTTATAACTAAGTGCTTATATACTTTTACTACTTATTATATACTTTTATTTTATTTCTTACAGCTAAAGCTCTTTCACGCTCAGTGTTTTCTGTCAAGTTAACTTATAAGGACTGAACCTACTTAATGAAAAAAGTTTTAGAAATGTTCGCGTATAGAACTTACGTGATATAAGTTGTGATAACCAAGTGGGCTGACTAGTGGCCTGCTACACAAGCTATGCGGGTTCAAATCCCAGTAGTCTGTACCAATGAGTTACACGACAGTGAAGGAAAACATCGTTTGGAAACCTGCATATGTCTGAGAAGAAATCCAAAGAAGTACAAAGAAAACCTATGCTTAGCATGAGACGGCGATGAACTCACCATCTGTTACGTTGGCACTAAGTCATCTTTGGCGAAATGTGGGTATTGTACCACCCTTTGAGGAGCCTTCTGGTATGGCGTGAGCATATTTATATATATTATTGCGTACCAGCTTTTTTCTTAATACAAATTCGTACATGGCGTTGGAGAAAATTCGTCATTTAACCCGAAGGTTGTTTTGTTTTTTTATTCCTCATTCACGAAGTAAACCAAAGAAAAGAGTTGTTGAGGCTAAGGCATGCAGCTGTTGTTGGCTATAAATCATCTTATACGTATTCGTGATTGATTACCTTTGCCGCCTGCCCGGAATTAACTTTTACTTTTTATTTACGGAAAATTCTGTCATTTTGCTTAGATATTTAAGTACAATTTTGCGTACCTGGAAAATCTTTACAAAAATTATGTTTTGTATCTGAACAGGCATTTTCCAGTAAATGTATGCCAGTTCTATGATTCTTAGAAAGAGTGGAGACAATTCGAATACGCACTAGCTTCTTAATTATACATACATCTTGGGTATTCTGTTATCTGGGTAAGGTAAGCTGTTGTAGTTGGAATTAAGGGAGGGAGTAAGTATAATTTTTTTATTTTTATTTTTTACAACAAATGTGGCTAACAAACTGTCCGCCTGAAGGTAAGCGGCCACTGCAGCCTATGCACGTGGCCAAGACTAGAGAGTCAGTCTTACAGTCAGTCAATATTACAATATAACAGAGTCCCTCTACTCAGTGACTTCACTCCTCCCCCCAATGGAGCAATGGCGACCTTATTCACCGCTGGAACACAATACTACTCTAACATAGCACTAAGTATTTGGCTGCGATGTTCTGTTAGTTGGAGCTACAATCCCCAGTCGAGCAGCTCCGAATTTCGATGCCCTGCCGCTCTTAAGTTAGTTACCTAATATACTTCACGCGATACGGGATAAGGTCCACAGCCCAGCCGTTTTGCCAGAGTCACGCCTGTATATGAAAATGAAAATGAAAATGAATGAAAATGAAAATGAAAATGAAAATGAAAATGAAAATGAAAAATATTTATTCAGTTTAGGCCCTGGTAAGGCACTTATGAAAGTCGAGAATTTACCACCGGTTCGGAAACTAGCCTTCTGAGAAGAACCGGCAAGAAACTCAGCCAGGCATCATGTACATAACATCGAAACAATATAAATCATAATGAAATCATAATACAAAATCAAATTTGATAATAGGTATAAATATTCACAATAGTGACAAATTGTATTAGCATGCAAGTCATTATAAAACAAAATCAAAGAGATAAAAAAATAACAATACCAGATAGATTTACAAGTGTTTGCATACCATGTATTTGCCAGGAGCTACTTGTGCAGAGTGATTTACCTAGTTCCATATATCCTTGTCATTTATATAATCCGAAATTTTATAATATGCTTTCTTCATCAAAACAGTTTTGACATGTGTTTTAAATTTATCATAATTCAACGCGATTATTGATTGTGGGATTCTATTGTAGAAGCGAACACAGTTCCCCATGAATGATTTATTTACTTTAACTAATCTGAATCTAGGAGCCATAATTTTGTGTTTATTTCGCGTACAAATCGAATGAACATCACAGTTTAAATTAAAGAGATGAATGTTTTTTTTCATGTACAATAAATTCTCATAAATGTAAAGTGAGGGTAAAGTGAGTATATTAATTTCTTTAAATTTATCCCTCAAGCATTCACGGGGTTCCAACGAGTATATTGCCCTGATGGCTCTTTTTTGAAGTATAAATATAGAATCTAGGTCTGCCGCGGAACCCCATAGCAATAAGCCATATGATATAAGACTATGAAAGTATGCGTAGTAAACTAATCTAGCAGTATCGACATCCGTCATTTGTTTGATTTTCCTAACAGCAAATGCTGCTGAGCTAAGTTTTCTTGACAATGTTTCAATATGAGAGCCCCATTGTAATTTTGAATCTACTGTTAGCCCTAAGAATACCGTACTATCAACCAAATCCAGTTTACCACCATCTAGTGATATATTTGTAGCTATTTGCGATGTATTAGGTGGTATGCGACAGACACTCCTGAATAGGCAACGGAAGACATCATTGTTGGGTGTATCTTGTGCGCGTACCAATTTACTGAAATGCGCGCCTATTACGCGGGCGCTACGAATACTCAATGCGGTCGCAACGCGGGTGTACTTTATACGATGTTAATGTTAGAATTAAGCACTTTTATACTTTATTCCATTGCATTAGGCTTAAGTTTTGATTGCTCAGAAATAGTTACTAATAAATCTATTACATATACAATTTAAAGTACTGATTAACTGTTTTATATATCAACACACAACCTAAGCCGCTGGAAGATGTGTTTTTGTTATGATGTAAGTAGAAGCGGTGACAGTAAATACATCATGTGCAACAAATCCACGGGCCGGCAGAACTAATGAAAATATAAATATATAAGTTATAAATCTTCTTAAGCATGAAGAGCGCAGTAAATTGGTAGTCTCTTCAATTTCAAATTGCACGAATAAAACAAATATCGAACTCACCCCAACTTTAACGTTCGCAATAAAATGAATTAAACATACTTCTGCAATTTGTATATACTGTTACCCTTCGTATGCTTCGTTTATGGTAACGTATTTTTACGCTTAACATTTCTCACGCCTTTACCAATAACCGAAGGACTTAATGCTACGAAAATCAAGATCATGGTGATCTCACATCAGGCAAACAAACAAAGTCTAAAGGTATGGTACCTTTAGACTTTGTTTGTTTGCCTGAACACGCTATATCAGGAACTACTGGTTTAATTTGAAAAAATATTTCAGTGTTATTTAGTCCATTTATCGAGAAAAGCTATAGGATATATTATATCACGCTAAGACTAGTAACTATTACACGCGTACGAAATCGCCGGCAGAAGCTGGTGACTTGATATATTATTTTTTAATTATATTACGGTTAATTCAATTACGATTGGTTCCCGAAAAAGAAAAAAACTTATTTTCCTTACATTCTGTGTGAGTGTAAGAAAAATATGAGAAACCGATAACATTCTGACGACGTTTAATTAAATTCATTCGATTACGTCCCAACCCTTACCGAAACTCGATTTAAACATCCGATTAATCACAAATGTGTGCAGCGTCAAAAGTAGTTACGGGGAACTTTCCGTGATGTATACCCGTTATATATCTTGTATCTTTCCGGGTTCAACATATGGGGTATCAAATCGTCATAGTAAAAGTTGTCGACCCTCATTCATCACAGATTATGCTCGATTAGTTTTGGATTATAAAAGTTAAGTTAATTTGTGTCTGTGTGTTAGACGTCTAATCTTACATCTATTTCGCCTGACATCCAGTTCTTCTTTTTATTCTTTATTTCTTGTGCTCAAATATTTATTTTCATTCGCATACATCAGCAAAAACATTCCCCTTCGGAAAAATCTAGCATCCCAGTTTGGCGAAACAGTTAGGTCATCTGGATTAAAAAAAAATAGCCTATGTAATATCAGCTATCGGCCAGCGTAAACAGCCAGAATAAACAGATAGACAGACAAGGTAAATTAAAAAAATATGTTTTTTATGTAAGTAATTACCTACAGTATATCACACGAACATTTAGTGAACAGCTCTTATTTTAGAATTACAAACAGACAGTTAAATTTTATTTATCTGTTCAGATGTGTAGATATGCACAGCTTAAAACGATTATAATTGACCCCTCGAAAGTCAATGCAAACATACGCCATGTTCATGCATGGTGCGTAGTCGTAAGCCAATCGGAATTGTATTATTCAACAATCAGTATGCCATTACCATTGAAGGTCTACCCTTACAATATTTGCCGCATTCCGAGGCATAATGTATCTACATTCAATATCATGGTGCTGTGGGATAAGTTGGCATAAGTTCTGCATACCAAATGTTTTGGGATCGAAAAGTTTGTGCGCTGCGGCATGAGTAATGAAACTGGGCTCACGTGTAGGTTATTATGATGATGTGGATTTAAAAGAAATACTGTGTTGTTTTTATTGGGAGGGCTGCGTGTGCTGATGTTTTTAAGGATCGGGGGTTTTGCAAAGGTTCGTTTGTTACTATAATATCATTATTTTTTGTGTTAGATTTCGAACATATTTTTTTTATTTATGCGATTTAAGAGCGCTAAGTAAAAATAGTAGGGATAACTGCACATGCATTTGTTCTCGCTTGCTCCAAACTAGACCCAAAAATTACTACTGTTGCTAAATGACTACTCCCCAGTCGGCCCTTGCGTTTCTCGTAGGTATAAATAGCATACGAATGAATGGATATCAGTATCTTCAAAACTCTCATTTCTGTTGGCTAGCTTGATTTGTAATTTAGTTCTTAGTAAAGCTCTAAGCTGAGCTTTTAAAGTAAAAAAACATTGTTTTAAATTCGCACGAGAATTGTATCCGAAACATTTATAGACATTTCATTTGTAACATATAATATGTATTATTATGTAGTGTTTTTTGCGTGGTTTTGGTTAAAATTGAGGTATGCTACCTTATTGTTAATTAAAAGATAATTGTAAAAAGAATAGGCATATCCATTTAACGTTAACTAGACAAATTAACTTAAAATAGGGTACCAGTTGAACAAACTATGAACAGTTTTAAACAGAAACTAACCCACACGCCTGCACATTCTGAAAAGTAGCAGGTGCAAAATTTTAACTTTACCCCACAATTCGAACAAGAACTAACAAAATATACCAATGGAAACGTTAATATTTGATACTGAGTTCTCTATTCATCATAGGAAAATAAAACATGCCATTTTACTAGTGTAAAGTGCAATTAGTCCGGGGTTTTGGCTATTTCTGCACAGGGGCCTTACCCCGAGCTCTTATTGCCATGATAGTTTCACTCATTTATGAGACTGATGTATGTGACGTGTATACATCTGTCACTGTTGCACAACTGAATTATCATTGCAATAAGAGCTCATGGTTGGGGCCCTGGCTACCTTTCTCATCGCAGTAACACAACACAATATATTATAACTGCGACTGCAAGCCGCTGGGATTCGAACTTACGTCGCTTGCGTAGTTGGCCACTGCTCAAATCCCGCGGCCACCACGGATGTTTTGTTATCTATACGTAATTACGTATCTCAGTCACTGCTATTTTTATATGACAGGCGTATTATAATTTTAATTGGATTTGGGCTAAGTACTTTCGTAGACATACACGACTATTTTCAATACTATATCTACTGTCATTTAGGTAACTAAAGATATAAAAATCTATTATTTGTTCCATACTTTCATTCCAATGACTTATCGCTAGTTAACATTATTATGAAATTGAAGGTAATTGATAGATAAAATCTGACAATCTGACGGATAACTGGGGATAGCAATTCATCTGTAAACATTGATAGGTACAAATAAAATTACTTGAAAATACTCTATACTTTGGTATCACTCACAAAGTTCAAAACAATTGTTGAACCTCTTAACTCCAATAAAAAACGTTGTAAGTCCTTGAGTCACGAAGCAAACTAACCCTTACGAGCCCTGAACAAACATGGATAAACTAATATGACACATTAAATCCAAAGGCTTACATATCGTGTTAGTTGAGGTCGTTGAGAAGAATTTACAATATGAATTATGTTTTTTATTGATACCTAAACGCTTTAAAGTGTAAGAAGAAGGTTTTTAATCATTTTTAGCTCTTCAGCATGCATTTGTTATATATTAAGTATTATTGGGAAGAATATGATGGAAAATTAAATACGATTATGTATTTTAATAAATTTCAGGCTATTTCATTATTTTCTTGGTTATAATAGAACGTTTAATACAGGAATAACTAACGAAAGTTGTTAACATGTTTCCGGTCCTCACGTGTTTATTTGTAAATTTAATACATTTCACATCCGTTAGTTAAAATGATCTTAATAGTTGAAATATAATAACAAAATGGTGTTAAAACATATTTTAGATATGTGAGTAATTATTCTAGACTAATATAACGTATTTTAGTATTGATTTTAGTCCTATTTTGTGTTATTGCTGAATACTATTCTCTGATTGGTTTATTTCAAATTGTATTTGGCTTCACCACGGGTTTTTAAGCCCAATATTGTTTTAAAGATTTAATAGGTGTAAATATAATTATAAAATAGTGTTGAAACATATTTTAGATATGTGAGTAATGAGTCTAGACTAAAACAATGTATTTTAGTATTAATATTTGGCGTATTTATGAATACTGTCCTCTGATTGGTCTAAACCCATTAATATTTTAGGCGAACTTAAAGGTAAATAAAAGAAAATATAATTATAAAATGGTGTTGAAACCTATTTAAGATATGTAAGTAATAATTCCGGACTAATATCATGTGTTTTAGTATTAATTTAAGGCGTATTTGTGTTACTACTTAATACTGTTCTCTGATTGGTTATTCATTTTGTATGGCTTCACCCCGGGTATATAAACCCGTTAATATTATTTTGAAACACAGTTGATCCTGGACAGTTGGCAGACAAGTAAGTTAAGTGTACTTATAACTCATTCTGTATTATTGTATAAACTGTGATACTGTTTTTCTGTAAAATGTAAGTATAACTGGTGTCCTCATTGAACTACATTTTGTGATGTGGATTATTTGTCAAACATTGTGAATTAACTTTGAAAAGAGTAATTACCGAGTTTCTTGCCGTGTTCTTCTCGGTAAAAGCAACATTCCGAACCGGTGGTAACATTCTAAAATATAACTATGATCTATATCGTCTATTGATTATTATTTCTTACAATCCCTCCAATTAATAGCTAAAACAGATAAAATTAGGTAAATAATCCTTGTTATTACAGTTTTACCTAGACAACTGAAGTTAGTTGTAGGTCCCGAGCTTATTATAATCTAACATCAGAAGTGGGATCCCTCGTGCGATCCTTACTAATATGTGTTATTTTTTTACATATACCTACCGATAACGCCCGTGGCCCTCGGTGAACTACGACTAAGCGCTACCCTGTAATCGGAGGAGACTTATGGAGCCTGAGCACCATCATGGAGCGACAACATGAGTTGAGAAGACATGAGATGTATTGAGAGTAAGGCTCTTCGGAGCTCTCCTTTAAACTTTGATCTGAAGTGATATACACATAGTAGTCTACTTGTTACTAAAATTATGTATGTGTATTCAAATAAGGCTCCCATCGTACGTACTTGGGAGGAAATAAGTATTTATGGTCACAAACGATTGTGAATGTTCGTTTCAATAATATATATTGGAGAATATGAATGTAAATATGGTTACATATTGGAATAGTATATGTGGGTAGTATATAAATTATAAGCATATGGTTGGTTGAAGATCAAACCATTTTCTTTATTATGGCTGACTACCCACTTTGCGGTTAATAATTCTCAGACGAAATCGTTCAGAGACTACTGAATTTGCAAACTGACATCACACGTTGTGTGATTACTGCCCAGAGTTGGCAGATAAAGTTACGTAAATAAAACCCAAATTCGTACATTTTTTTAAGGAACCGAAATCAATTGTGATTTATCCTTGTAGAAGTTACTGTTATGTCTTGTCGTGTCCAGTTTACCGGACGAGTTTATACTCGCTTAAAGAGATTTTTTTGAGAGGTTACAACAATTTCGCGGTTTTTGGGTATTTCTTATTACGTCTGTCGATGAGAAGCGTTATGTTTTGATTCAAATCATGGCAAACAAAGAAACTGACAAAATACGAAGAAATCTTATGAGGTTTTCTTTTCCTTCTTCCATTTTAGTATTCTGGACAGAGACAAGTGGAAAGAGTTGCATCGGTTACACCGACAAGAGTCTCATTACTCTTAAATTCATGATTATGAGTATTCTTGCTCGGAACAAATTTCCTTATCTGTCCAATAGGTTCGGAAAAACATTATATAGAATTACAATAATTTATGTGTCTGTCATGACGTATAAGGAGTTCAAAGAAATGGCACTGGACAGAGCCGAATGGAAAACGTTGCATCAGTCTCGACACGAGTCTCGATAACTCTTAAATTCATAATGACAATCATTTACAAATACATAATTATATAATTTGTTTTAAAATTACTGTTTGTGTATGTGCAAACTTTGTGTCCGGGAAACGTTATTTCCTTCAAATACTATCCCATTGAAATAGTTTTTTTTTACGAACAAGTGATAATTAAATACCAAAATCCCAAAAATTCGCCAAAGCCGATATTTTTCCCCACGATTGTATAAAAACTTTCTTCTAAAAACCCTGCTACTGCCACAGTTTAAAAATAAGACATTCAATAGTTTTGCACTACGTAATAATATTTGAAAAGGCTCTCAAATTCGTTAACTAGCTTTACCTGAGTGAATTCTCATACTAAAAAAAAAACGATACGATATCGTAGCGACTTGGTCGCAGACCACGTTTTCGAATTCTCTTACTTTAATCGGCATCGATTCTAAATTCGTTGGGTCGATGTATCGTTGAGGCGTATTCACGTAAATTGAATTGTGCTTCAGTCTTTATAAATTATGTTTAAAAATTACTTGGTAGGAAATACGATGATGGTACTAGCAACAAATCATTGAATAATAGCTTGGCTGCGATCCGATTTTAGCGTTTCTGAAACCACGTGAATACCAAGTGTCTATAGGATTTGCAATCCCATGATCGATCAATCGAATCGAACGAAGTTGGAACTTGAACGATATTAGAATTGAACATTTTTACGAGAATTACCCCCATGGTTACTTATTCGTTATTAATTTTGTTAGGTACTTCAATTATTCAATAGATCCTTATGAATATGGATGGTTACAAGGGAAGATAACATACACATACTGGATACCCCTCTGCTCTTTTCTAACGTCCGTTATAATGATAGTAGGGTTGTGATGTTCAAACTTAACTTTTGATAATTTCAACAAGAATTAAAATTTTTATTGTATTATATTTATTTAAAAAGGATAAATTAAGATTCTACTTACAAGAAACTAGTCATATGTACTGGTATCTAAAACTTTAACATTTCAGTCTAAATAATGATGTGTTAAAATATAAATTTCTTTAGTTCAGTTTTAATGCTGGTAGGCTAGCAATTGCATCTTAAACTTCAACCTTGGCTAGAGGTATCTTAAGATTCTCCTTGGGTATTTGCGGCTCGTGCTATTTATTACTATAGATAGCCTTTTGCCTAAATCTATTCAGAATGTTCCAGTCACAAAACGTTATACAGTACATATACAATGAAGGCTGCTAGCTAGATATTAATTTTCATAGATTTATCCACACACCCGTGCCCTGAACAATGGAAAGACTTCTCCCAAATATAGTAAAAAAAATTGTGAAACCTTGGTCAATATCAATACTTAACAAAGTTTTCATTAATTTACATGACCTTCGCTTTGAAATAAGTCATTTAGAATTCAGATCCACATTACAGCCTTCTTCATGTCCTACTGAAGCTATTCAAAAGTATCTGAAATATGATTGATTGTGAATTGAAAATTTAAGGAAATATTAATTTGCTAAATATTGAACATAAATTGGTCAGTTTGGCCGAACGTTGTGTACTGTAAGTTTGGGTTCTACATAAACTGATATTGAAATCGGAACACCCAATACCTAGATAGCTCAATTCAGGTTTGAGGAAAATATTTAGTTTGACTGATAAAAACAGGCGATTGAAAAATATTTGAGTGGCCTGTGCTATTGTGAGACGTAATGATTATAAAGGAAAATAAGTTTTCGGAGTCTGTTCTTGCTTATCACCATGGACGGTGGTGAGGTTCATGCATTTTAAAAGTATTTATTTACTTATTTACTATTTTTAATTAAGCACAATGTGATCATCACCTAGAGTGGTAGATACGTGTCACACCTATATATTAACTTGTACGAGTATATAATGTATTTTCATATAATATATTTAAATTTATCTTGGTACCTACATTTTGTAACTAGTTGTGCCCTGCGGTTTTACCCGCTTATACTTAATTTCATGGCCCGCGGGACGCTAAAGTTGTAACATCGGCTATCTGACAGTGAAAGTCCCGTCAAAATCGGTTCAGCCGTTTCATAGATTACCCGGAACAAACAAACCAGAGAGACTGACTGAGAAAAATTGTAAAATTGTTTGGTTTTATGAATATTGTATATACTTTCATATGTATTTTGAAAAAAGCAATTTATTTGGAACTAGCGGACGTCACGCGGTTTCACCCACATAATTACCGTTTCCGTGGGAGTATGGAGATAAATATAGCCCATATTAATCAGTGGTAATATAGCATTACAATGGTAAAAGATTTTTTTTAAATAGGTCCAGTACTTTTTGAATCAATTCGTTACAAACATACATACAAACCTTTGCTCTTCATAATATTTAGATCACAAAAGGACACTTCAATTTTATTTATATATATGAATTTTGGTATCGTATATAACCGTGAATATGTAATAATGCAACATATTATTAAATATATCTATTTATTATTTTATTGTCAGTACTAAATGGTCATGAGCAGTGAGGCCCTTTATCTATTTTGTCAGTGAATTGACAGATGAAAATGTTTGTCGGTCAGCTATTTGGTGTCAATTATATCACTAGCAATGGTGGGTGAATGTGATTGACATGTCTGGCAATATAATGTTTCTTGTCCGTTGGTCGACCACCTGCTTGGCGCCAATTATCTCACTGGCAGCGGGTGAATGTGATTGGCGTGTCTATGTAGCTGGTACATCTGCGCTGGTCCTGCTTGTTTGGTGCTGGTCTGGCTCAATAACAGCGATTGAATGGGACCATCATGTCTATGCAAGTAGTTGTGTGATGAAAGACACTTAGGTAGAGGATGATATTTCCGACAGTGTCCCAGTAATCATCAATTTATTTTAAAATATTTTTTTTTAATTATTCTATGGGTATTATTAAAAATATTTTTATAGTACAATATTCTTCATAAAATCTTTTACAGTTTACAAAGAATAGCTATACAGATACTGTAATGGTCTGTGAATTAAAATGCCTTAAGGTGGACTTGATACAAATTTAGGAAAAATACCTAGTTTAGCTACTGAAAGTGGTACAACTTGACGATCACTTGGACAAATTTGTCGGGTACTGGTACAAATGGCATAATTTTTGCATTTGTATTTTTATTTAATTGACGGTACAAAGCTGATCAAAAAAAAAAAAAGTTGTTTGTCTTCGAATCACTATTATATAGTGTAACAGATCGAGTTAAAAGTTTTTTTTCTTCGTAGCAGACCTGTAAACTCGGCTAAGTTCAAAACCTGACGAATACTAGGCCGTTTACTTTACTAGTATAATGTATTTTTATTTATTTTTTATAGTACTTCGGGGACGAAGTACTGTCAGTATGGCCGTGTTATATATTAAGTATTATTGGGAAGAATATGATGGAAAATTAAATACGATTATGTATTTTAATAAATTTCAGGCTATTTCATTATTTTCTTGGTTATAATAGAACGTTTAATACAGGAATAACTAACGAAAGTTGTTAACATGTTTCCGGTCCTCACGTGTTTATTTGTAAATTTAATACATTTCACATCCGTTAGTTAAAATGATCTTAATAGTTGAAATATAATAACAAAATGGTGTTAAAACATATTTTAGATATGTGAGTAATTATTCTAGACTAATATAACGTATTTTAGTATTGATTTTAGTCCTATTTTGTGTTATTGCTGAATACTATTCTCTGATTGGTTTATTTCAAATTGTATTTGGCTTCACCACGGGTTTTTAAGCCCAATATTGTTTTAAAGATTTAATAGGTGTAAATATAATTATAAAATAGTGTTGAAACATATTTTAGATGACATCCGCGGAACTAATTACATTTATTTCGGTTCGTAAATAACCCAATATTGGCTAGAGCCTTTTAACAAAGTCATATTACGAGTCAATTTGTAGCATCCGACGAACTACGGACTGGGAAATAGAACACGAAACGTCTGTAGTTGCAAAATCTGAGTCATTGCTACTCTTTTGACGTGAAATCCAATTTATCGACGCAATTGGAACAAGAGGACGAAGATGATTGGGGCCGATGTGATCTGTGGGAAGTGTTTTCTCAGTTATTTGTCTCGGTGGTCGGTTTTGGGGAAAAACTTGCAACGTATCGTGTTAGAGAATAATATTTGAGGAAATGCTCCTCTTTGTGTAAGAAAAATAATATGAGTCAGCGCAAAATTCTACTCGTAAATATATCCTTAAGATCTTATAGTTTGGTTCCAACATAGTAGTTGTACCCAGCATTAAACTACTGTTTTCAAATTTAATCTCACAATACGACAATTGGGAATTACGATAATACTAGGAAAAGTAAAAATTTCAAAAACTACTCTATTGAGCATTCCAAAACCATCGCTTTGTTATCGAATATCGGGAGGTTTTCATTAGCTTTATGGTACGAACTAAAAAGTTGGCTGGCTTTTTTCGTACAGCGAAAATACAAAACATGAAAATGAAAGCCGTGGTGGGGGATTTGAGCAGTCGCCTGCTACGCAATCGACGTAAGTTCAAATCCAAGCGGCTTGTACCAACGAGTGTTTTCTAAATAAATGAAGTGCAGTAATTTCACAATGAAGTACTTTACGGTGAAGGAAAACATCGTGAGGAAATCTGCATATGCCTAAAAGTAATTCAAGGACTTACTTGAAGAATTGTATAGTGCCTGAGACGGCAATGGACTCAACATCCATCACGTTGGCATTTAATCATCTTCGGTGAAATACGGGTGTTATTGCAATAACACTTCTGCTTACCCCTTCGGGGATGGCGTGAGTATATTTATTTATTTTATTGTGAAAACGAAAAAGTTATAAAAAAAAAATTGTGAATCTTACCAGCTTATTACTGAAACTACGGTTAATATTCACTGCTGACCACTAAAAAGTACAGATTGCTCAAGTCTAGAATAACCTCACTCAGTTTGGTAGGTAACCAAATAGCAAACTCTGCATTCTCATAGTCACTTCAAGTTCAACTTTATGCCACAATGTCAGGTAGCACGGCATCTTTAGTTCTAGTTAGGGATTTTATTTGAAAGGCGACACACAGGAATAAAATGTACTTTTATGTTGGTTCCTAGCAATGCTAGGCATGCATATTGAATGATGATATTTATTTATTTATTTATAGATCAGACTAGCTGTGCCACGCGGTTTCACCCGCGTAGATTTAGTTTCATGATTCATGTCGCGGACCCCTAATATTTTTAATAAAAGTAGCCTGAGTTACTCCTTGGAACATCAACTGCCTGCCAGTGAAAGCCCCGTTTAAATCGGTCCAGCCGTTTCAGAAATTATCCGGAACAAACAGACAGACAGAGAAAAATTTTACTACTTGGTTTTTTAGTGTCAGTAGCGTGTATACTTTCATATGCATTTAGTGAAAAGCTGTAATTTTGGAATTACAAACAGACACTTCAACTTTATTTATCTGTATAGATAGATGTATAGATTTATGAAGGAAGCAAGATTAGTAGGATTTCAAAAACCTCAAAAAAAAAACAATTGGACACGGACTTCCCCATTTGCTTATACTTAATGTGTCACTTATTCAACAAATAAGCTACCTATACTTAGTATGATAACCAATGCAAACTTCGAGTAAGTATCAAATCGTATAATCCAAGAGCGATACCACGAAATGGCGACAACAAGAGTTCAGGCGGATTAAAGCAGTACACCAAAAACGTTGGTTCTAACTTCATTCATGATTCATAAGGGCCGCTGTTGATTTTGCGATGAGGTGTTTGTGAGCTTTATTATTTATTAAACCTTGTTGGTTGCAAGTAAATAGAACTAGATGGAACTACGGTGCTTCATTAAGTATCTACGTGGATTTTATTCTAGTTGCCACACTTTGCCATTCAAATTATGTCTCTTGTTGAATATGTTTATCTACAAGATTTAGAACGACGGATAATAATTGTGTAGCTGTGGTAACTCCCAAATTAAATATTATCTGTAGAATGGTGCTGATTTTCAATTAAGTTCAAATAATACCCAACTTTTACTTAATAAATCAACCATATTACTTAAAGGCAGAATTAAGACGAATTTAAAAAAGGGAGAAAAAAAACGACGAAAAAAGTCCGAATAAAATCGTTTGTAGTTAAGCTATGGAACCCAAATTCAATGTACCTAATGATCGGCGCTGTGCACAATTACATTAAAATGACCGATAAATAAACTATGCTACCACCAACCTTTGTCACTGCATCTCGTTCCCAGCTCAGAACTCCTTCACGTCCAGTCTAGAGTGAGGCAATTTGTATTGTCCTTAATACTGCACTGTATTACATTTAACTTAGCTCTCGTCTGCTTATAAAACAATCACAATTTCACAAACAAAGAAGAAGGTCCGCCACGTAGTGTTCACAGTACCGTTGTCAGAAGGAAACTAAACATTTAGAGAATTGAAGGTAGTCGGATTTTTTTAATTATGATTATGACAGTGTTGCAATATCTTCTTTATGGATTTCCAAATCGTTTTTAAGTACCCACCTAAGTATTAACAAAATTACCAGACTAAATAAAAACCTGAGGTTCATTCTTTGGAACTGTCAGATCCAAGTGTCAAATGGCTATTTATTTCAAATAATTACATCAAATTCTTTGAAGATAATTTAAATACACTGCAATTTTATAATTTGTTACAGTATAAACTGTCGGGCAAGGAATTATAGTTTTATATGGCTTATCAATAATTCTCCATGACGTTCTTATTTGAAAGCCACAAGAATATCACCTGAAAAGGCCGACACCTTAGAACCGAAATAATCTCTCACAGTGCGATTTCCAAGAATGTCTTGTCGTGAACGGTCAGGCCATGTAATGAGTTCCACGAATCGGTTTTCTTAAGCCACTAACCACTTTAGTATGGAATATTCAAAAAGGATATATTGTACAGGGTCGGCACTGGGTGAGATTTGACTCTTGCAGATTGCAAGCGTCAATGCATGATGATCATTTTGTGCAGTAATTCCTGTTGTGTTTTAATTCTCTTCTTAATATATTGTAGTGTAATGACAACATTCTTGTTCGGTTCCGTTGGTCTTTTTGATAATAGACAATGAAGCCCAAAGGGCGAACAATTTATGGGCTAATAATTTAACATTGCAAAGTGAAACACTTTACCAAAACGCCCACTATTTAGTGGTTAAAAGTCCGGTACTGGTCAAGAAAAGTAAATGATTTATAGCGCCCTCGGGGCGGACGCAGCGTCCATTTTAGTTAATAATTCATTCCTAACACAAATATAATTAGGTACCGTAACGTTACCAACTAATTCAATTTATTATAGAGTTTATTTTCATCTTATTTAAATGGTATTGATAGCATTTTACGGGAGTGTTCGTATTTATACCACAAAGGTGACAAATAAACAGAACTGAGTGCCTAGTGCGAGTTTTCTTAAAATCGCCGTCAAAAGTTACGGCGTCGACGTAAACGCAGATTTGTATGGGCTCACAATAGTGTCATCTTTAGGCCGACAGAGGCGCTGCTCCGATCCCATACAAAACTGCGTTAACTTTGACGCGGTGACTTGTGACGGCGGCAGTGAAAAACTCGCACTAGGCAATCTGGAGGCCTACTACGTTCGTTTAAACAACAAGTATTAAGAACTTCTTAGCTTTGACGTTTAATTTTACGATAACAAATGAAAAAATGAAACGTCAGCGCTCAGAAGTTCTTAATACACACTTTTTAAACCGATGATGGTAGGCTCCCAGTAGCCTGTCTGTGAATGATTGCACTAGGATGTCATAATATTTTTTTACTTTGTCTGTTGCAGCTTGAGTTCTGAGAGCCATTTCTGCTTAACTGGACTGTGGCGAGACTATAAAGCCTCCAACCAGGCAAAAAACTTTAAGCAACACAGCTAAAGGCGTCCCATAGTGAGGGTCGAACTTCGGCTTAGGACGTTGCTAGTGCGCAAGCTAGGGAGCTGGCCTGGTCTTGTTATATTTTTTATAATTTTGGGGGTTTGAATTTACTTGCTCGGCGCGGGCCGGCTGATATTCAATGGACAGGGTGGATGTCGCTTACGCTTTTTTTAATACTAACTAATACTAAAAGGTCCTTTCTACCTTCAGTAGTCACTTCTTATAACAGACAGGATACCATAGTCAAATAATTAGACCCTGGATGACTTGCGAATTAGTTAATTAATTCCTTATCAAGACTGGATTCGTTGTGATAACGCTTGATATTAAAGGTAATTCCGTAGATCTTACTAGAACACCTAACTACTAGATGGGCCCTTCAGACTGGTTCTGAAGTATCCTAAAAGGAACAGTTAAAAATTTTTGCCCAAAATCGTATTAGTGAAGCCACAAAGGTAATATAAAAAAGTCAAGTTCTGAAGTACAGAGCACGTATTCACTGAATTTAGGTTAATGAGTGCAATGCGGACCGGCTAGATTGTGAATCTAGCTACATATATCTATACCTATAGCTATATTACTACTCAGATATTAAAACCTGTCTTCGTTGCAAGTAGCAGTTTCACTTTATTTATAGACTAAACCAGAGAACCGTGGCGGCCGTGGGCTTTGAGTAGTCTGCTACGCAAGTTCGAATCCAAGCAACCGGCACCAACGAGTTTAGTAATTTCAACCTGTATGCTTTACGGTGAAGGAAAACATCGTGAGGAAACTTGCATATTTCAGAGAAGTAATTTAAAGACGAATGTAGGTATAGTCCTTGAGACGAACCTGGGGCCCAACCATGAGCTCTTATTGCAATGTTAATTCAGTTGTGCGACAGTGACAGATGTATGCACGTCACATACATCTGTCTCATAAATGAGGGAAACTATCATGGCAATAAGAGCTCATGGTAAGGCCCCTGGACTCACCCTCATGGTCATTATCAGTGAAATGTGAGTGTTGTTGTTACAACACCTATTACCCGTTCGGGTAGGGTAGGAGCATTTTTTATTTTTTTATATTGTTGGTGAAGAGAATAATAGATTGGATGCAATTCGATCTTGAAGTGCCTGAGAAGCTTTGCCTTTAGAAATGTAAATCATCATGCAGTAATAAAATATTTTCTCAATATTGTGTAGTACTTGGAGGATCGGCGTGGCGGTCCAAGGGGGAGGCCTATGTTCAGCAGTGGACGTCTTCCGGCTGATGATGATGACTTGGAGGATAGTACGTACTATTATTGTTACAATTATATTATGATAATAATTTAAAAACTTACTTGAGACAAGATCGTTATGTTAAATAATTAAGTAGTTAGGCTATTACGAGATAGGTAAGTAAGCGTTCGCAGACCTGTCAAAATGTTAATACTCTGAACTAAGATACAGTCTGGCATTTATTAAATTACTAGCTGTGCCCTGCGGTTTCACCCGCGTAGATTTAGTTTCATCCTTATTGTCGCGGAACCCTAATATTTTTATTAAATAAAAGTAGCCTAAGTTACTCCTTGAAACATCAGCTACCTGCCAGAGAAAGTCCCTTTTGAAATCGGTCCAGCCGTTTCGGAGATTGCCCGGAACAAACAGACAGACAGACAGAGAAAAATTTTAAAACTTGCTTCTTTAGTGTCAGTAGCGTGTATATTTTCATATGCATTTAGGGAAAAGCTGTTATTTTGGATTTACAAACAGACAATTTTATTTATCTGTATAGATTAATATTCAAAATCTATCTGTTAGCTATTTACCTAACTATCTGCATACATAACTGTTTAGTATAAGTCACTGTCGGTTGCAAACAACTACTAAAATATACAAAAGTAGGTTGCGAGTCGCAAATTGCGTTCGTCGTGTAGCCTTATTTCCCTTTCAATTGTCGTTTTGCGTTTATTTTCTGAAAACTGGAGTTTTATGAGTCGTATTTTAAAACGTTTATTAAGCTACGAATTGGTAAGGACTAGTGGTTCAGGCCAGTTAAGAAATAAAAATCTTTGTAGGCTAGTTTCTGAGCTAAGCATTTAACGATGTTATTATAGTTAATAAGAAAGTTATATTTGAATAAAACGAGTTGCATTTATGTTTATTTTATTTTGATGCAATAAAGTTATGGTAAATATAATTTAAGTACAGCTTTTAAAACTAGAGGCCGTCACGCGGTTTCACCCGCGTGGTTCCCGTTCCCGTGGGAGTACGGGGATGACGTAGCTATCCATTGCTGAAAGAATTTTCAAGATCGGTCAAGTAGTTTCGGAGCCTATTCAATGCAAACAAACAAACAAATCTTTCCTCTTTATAATATTAGTCTTGACTATAAAATGTTGCTAGAAGAAGAAAGTATTTACATATTCAAAAACATACGACGGTAAATATATAAGTATGCTCACGCTTGTATTCCCGAAGCGGTAGGCAAATTGCCACTAACCAAGCACTAATCTAGCCTCCGAGCTGCTACTGAGAAATTACTGATAGAAAAACTCAATAGCTTTCTGCCCGCAGTAAAGTGAAATACTAACACACATACTTTTTGCATTCGTAATATGTGTGAATTAACATAAACTTATAATTTTTTTCACAACAGTTTACATATAAATATAGATTTAAAAAAATAGTACTTACACTAAAAACCATAAAATTAAAACATATTATTAAAGAGAGTCCCTGTAGGCAAGGTTCCGAAGATACTTACATTCATAAACAATCACATATATGGTTCGCATTTGTATTATCGTTCTCACCTACTGCATAAAGACATTAACTGTCAAAGTATGATATAGCTGGTAACACCGCCTGAACGCGATTTTATTTTCCAAACCCGCTTCTACTGCAATTTCCCTTAGGGCTTTCCTACGTGATGCCAATATTCGCAACGAATGATGTTCCGAATCTGTTTCGGCGGCAATTTAAACGGTCGTTTTACTAAAGTTGTGCTAAGTTTAATGTGAAATGTAAATTTGCTGTGGCTTTCAATTCGAACGTTAGTGTAATGGAATTTTGTGTTTATTGCGCTATAATGCTGCCATTTTAGATTCAGTGCCAGTTTATTTCGGTTTTGATTGACGGTTTTTTCAATGTGCTACTTTATACGTTACTAGCTGTGCCCCGCGGTTTCACCCGCGTAGATTTAGTTTCTTCCTTATTGTCGCGGAACCCTAATATTTTTAATAAATAAAAGTAGCCTTACTCCTTGAAACATCAGCTACCTACCAGTGAAAGTCCCGTTAAAGTCCGTCCAACCGTTTCAGAGATTACCCGGAACAAACAGACAGACAGACAGACAGAGAAAAATTTTAAATCTTGGCTTTTTACTGTCTGTATCGTATACTTTCATATGCATTTAGTGGAATTACAAACAGACACTTCAATTTTATTTATCTGTATAGATTTGGAAAAGTTTCACTTACAAAAGTTTTTTTATAAACTACTTTGAGAACCAAAGGGCTGTAAAACGGCAGGTGGTGAATCTAAGCTCATGTATATACGTGTGCATGTAATTACGATCATGAACTCATACGGCTCTCCCTTCGTTCGATTCATCATTGGGTAGGACTAGCGCATAGTGAAGTGGTACAGTGGTTACACAATTAACTATTTGATCAAGAAAGACCCTCGTAAACGTATTGATTGCCATCGTAGGCCGATCTGTCGACGACATACGTACATACAGATGCTCACACCTGTATCCGTTTGCCACATACTACGATCCTTACATATTTCTTTCGCTTAGTTCACATTCATTCATCTCTTAATACACTTCCTTTGGTTAAGAGTGCTCCGAATTTGACCTTCCTTAAAAATATTATTTGGTCACATTAAAAATAATCAAAATCTACCTATTCGTTTAGAGGCTGCGTAGCTTCAGGCAGAAATACATGTAATACTCCTTATATTGCGTAGGGGGTTAAAACAACTTATTCTCATTTAAAATTGTATTATGATAACCGTTGAATTAGTTCCACGTTTGAAATGTTTACATAATAACACTGGTCAATAACAAATTCCAAATTTAAATTGAAGACAAACATAAACGGGAGGTTCACCCACACAAGCGGCGCGCAGTCAAGTTTAAGGGAAAGTTTTATAATTTCGACTCTTTTGTATTTGCGTAGACGTTCCGTTTTCTGTTGAATTTCAAAACTGGTGGCAGTCGAACGTTCACGTTGGGCAATGAATTATTCAGTTCAGAACGGAAACTGCGTATTTACATAAGCAAATTGGGTGCGACTTCTGAGGTAGCGGCAGGTACAAGGAAAGATGGAAGAATGTGAACTGGACTGTACCTTAGGGCCCTTGAGGTGCTCTTCTACTGAATGGGGTTTGGAACTGCAGCCACTTTAATTTCTTGTTGAATATTTTGTTAGCAATTTATAATTTACTTGCATTCTCTGTTGGGTTTATAAACAGTCGACTTAAACCCATGGGATTAATTTATTCTACCCTTTCTGAATTATTATTTTCTTGGTTTGTTGAGATGAAAAGAAACGGTTAAGAATGTCATAGTAAATTAAACGCAGTACCTAAAACCGCCATATTATAAAACATGGATTAGACCAAACTATGTCTAAAACAATGTGCATCCCTTTTAGAATCCGTATTACAAAAAGAGAGGGATCTACTTTTAAACAAAGGAGTGTCTCAGAGTCATAAAGAGTTCGTAGAGAAATCCTGATGATTAACTATTATTGTACCCACCATGGGTGTAATTCTTGCGCTGACGACCTTGTAAGTTCAGTAAAATATTCACAAAGTTCACCTTTAATAGGCCCTGTCATGACCTTTCAGGGCGTAGTATTAATTTTATGAGTCTGTCTTTGTCTATATGTATGGTGCAAGGCGAATAAAAACATGCGCAGAATTCCCACTATTTTTCGTTAGTATTGTTAACAGGGTGACGGGACTTGAGGGCCTACCATCGGTTTAAGCAGAGCGTATTAAAAACTTATTGGCTTCGACGTTACATTTTGGTACCGTAAAATTAACGTCAATGCTAAGAACGCTACGCAATTCTACTGTACGCAGGAGGAACTAATGGTGACAACCAATAATGTTGTTAAAGAAACCCAAGTTCTGGGCTACAGTACAGAAATTCTTTATACGCGCTGTTTAAACGATTGAAAGTATTATATGCGGTATAATAAAGGTAATATGAATGAAATAAGCACCTATAGCATTAAATGTATGAATTGAATATAAATTTCATCGGAATGTTTTAACTACAAGCCAAAACCGTGTTAATTTGCCTTTAGTGTCGTTACCAATAATCTAAAATGTCAATTCAAATGACGGTAATGATCGCGTATTGGTATTAATTGTGAAACCTCAAAAGCTGCGCTTCAATGTACAATAAAATGATTCGCTGTTACAAAATAGCATTATAGCGCAATTTGTTATCTAAAGTGCTAGTAGCATTAGCACGCGTGTGGTAATAACACATTATATGAAATTACTAGCTGTTCCCCGCGGTTTAACCCGCGTAGATTTAGTTTTATCCTTATTGTCGCGGAGCCCTAATATTTTTAATAAATAAAAGTTACTCCTTGAAACATCAGCTACCTGCCAGTGAAAGTCGTTTCAGAGATTACCCGGAACAAACAGACAGACAAACAGACAGAGAAAACTTTTAAAAATTGAGTTTTTTGTGTCAGTAGCGTGTATACTTTCATATTCATATTTTGGAATTACAAACAGACACTTCAATTTTATTTATCTGTATAGATGTATAGATTATATCGAGTAATATTTTGTTGAGTTTGTAAGAGTTGAAAGGTTGCTAGTTTCGTTGCCATCAACTATATGAATTTTATAAACTTACATCAAAAATATTATATCCCTTGTCTGGTACCCATAAGTTTAGGTTTAGGACTAGATGATGCTGTGTGATACGTAATGTCTTAACATTATTTATATAAGACAATATGGCAGGAATTGTAAAATTCAAATAAACAATTGCGTTGCTCTGAAAACAAAGATTTATTTAAGTATTTACACATATATCAATAATAATAAGCGCAAAAATATTCACACATATATAAGGTATAGCCACAAATAGAAATAATGAGAGACAATACTCAGCTATTCATTTTATTCATAAACAAATTATTGGACGCTTAAAATATTTAGTCTGTGACTTTACCTGTCATGTGTCATCCGTCAAACTTTCTGTGACTGACTAGAGCACAGTAAGTTGTCGCGAGAGAAACTACCCTCAGTTCTAAAAAATCGTCTAACGTCGCGTGTTCAACCGAATTCGGACAAATAGAATAAATCTATAATCATCTTCGCAAGTGTTTGTGTGTGTGCTTCTGCATTCGTCGGGAGAAAGCAGTTGCAGACCAAGGTAAGTGAGTAAGATTTTTTGTTGATACAGGTGCCTTCACGAGCGCTCATAACTCATGACGGTACCTGTACCTACTTATAACAAAATCGTTAATAGTATGTTGTTCATTAGTTACCCCAATTTTAGCTTCGGATAAGAACAGTGCAATCGTTTAAGTATGAGCAATTACTTATTGTCTTCTTCTAATTACATAAGAATTTGAATTTCCATATATATCTTTGCCTGCTCTTTAGTATGTAATGTCTAGACGAAGGTTTTAAATTTAAAACCTTTAAATTATCGCCAAGCCAAGCCAAACAAAATATCTGTACTCTATATATTCTATACAGATAAATAAAATTGAAGTGTCTGTTTGTAATTCCAAAATAACAGCTTTTCACTAAATGTATATGAAAGTATACACACTACTGACAGTAAAAAAACAAGTTTTATTTTTCTCTGTCTGACTGTCCGTCTGTCTGTTTGTTCCGGGTAATCTCTGAAACGGCTGGACCGATTTTAGCGGGAACTCTCACTGGCAGGTAGCTAATGTTTTAAGGAGCAACTTAGGCTACTTTAATTTATTAAAAGTATTAGGGTTCCGCGACAATAAGTATAAAACTCAACCTACACAGGCACAGCTAGATTCGTTATAAAAAAGAAAATAAATTTACTCACCTTTTAAAGACGTAGGGTCTTACAATAATCTAGAAACTAAATACAAAAAGGCAGTAAAATTCCGGTTTAGATACAAACCTTTTTTCTGCGTCTGTCTACCCCTTATCCCCGTCTGAACGTCACATAAACGTATCTAAACTAACAAGAAACAATGAATAGTTATACGTCGCCCTTATCTGTCACCAAAGGGCAGCCGACCTTGATAAGTACAAGTTTGTCCAACAAACTGTAAGGTAATCGATCTTCGAGGATAGGTTGCGTGTTAACTTAACTACTTTCACCAGTTTGCTACAGGAAATTGTTGCTAGTTTTGTATATTTTAGCTTTATAGTTAGGCCTTTTAATTTCATGCTTAGATATGGTTTATTTCTATGATACGATGAATCGATTGTTTGATATATGATATGGCTAGAATAGGTGTGAATTCAGATATGAGGGCTGATAGATAGATATGGAAGAGAAAAATACATTGCGTTGACGACAAATAACATGGGATAAGAGCAGGTGGTATATTTCCATGAAGGGTTATAAAAAAATGGGCCTAGAGGTTTGTGCAGTCGCCTGTTACGCAAGCAACGTAAGTTCGAATCCCAGCGGGGTCTGTACCAACGAGTTTTTCTAAAAACTTAATGTGCATTGATTATACACCACATGGTTTACGGTGAAAACATCGTAAGGAAACCTGCATATGTCTGAGAAGTAATTCAAAGTATGTATAGTGCCTGAGGCGGCGATGGACTCAGACTCTGTCACGTTGCCACTATATCATGTTCGGTGAAATGTGGGTGCTGCTGTTACAACACCCTTATGACCATATTTTTAATTATTTTATAATAATAAAATCCATTCCCAGGTTGACCGATTTAGGGTATGAGTTCTTTTTCAGGTGTATTCCTTTGGTCAAAACATTCCCTACCTCAGCATGAATATTGTATTAATAGAAACCGATAACATTGTCCTGAAAAAGTCAGATATCAAACTATTTCTTATTTCCTTCCCAGCTTTTATTTTTATGAGACGTGTCTTATGAATTTATTATGATCACGTGTTTCGTATGTCCCACAAGAATGAAATGTTGTGTCTTTCCAAATCACCAATATGAAAGAGCCCGCAATATTTATAAGGCTACAGACGTAATGTTATGTAATTTACTTACAGTAGGTTTTGACACGTTCAAACGTCGACTAATGACCTCGCTTTTTAGTGTGACTCAAAATGTGTTGATACTTTTTTCGAAGGCGGGTTGTGGTTGAATGCAAAAAATGGCGGTTCAATACATATCGAGCCAGGGGCCCAACCATGAGCTCTTATTGCAATGTTAATTCAGTTGTGCGACAGTGACAGTCGCATACATCTGTCTCATAAATGAGTGAAACTATCATAGCAATAAGAGCTCATGGTGAGGCCCTAGGACCTGTAGACAAAGTAACATTATCCTCACGCTTCGCTAGTAGACGCGATACAAAATGTTTGGGAATGACATATGTCACGTGAATGATTTACATAATTTTTTTATATAATTTCTATTAGCGCAAGCGCGAGAGAATGTCACTTTGTCTAGGCGTACAGACCAAAATCGCAATCGAATGAGGCCAACGTCTAAGCATGTCCACACCTACATTTTTCAAAAGTGGTTTCAATTAAAGACATTTTAACCGAAAAAAATAAAGAGATTCTCTAGACGGCCTGTATCGGTTAGGTACTCTTTTTCTGTTTGCTTGTAATTAGTTTTCTCTTGATAAAATCCGTTCACAATTGAGTAAGCTTACTTTTTATATGCCGTATTTCATGCGTAGATTCCAACTCATTAGACGACACAATCAGTCTTTCAACATTCTCGCACGTTGCGGCAAGCTAAGAGCTATTAGCGAAATTTTCATACCAATACCACAGTATAAATACTAGCAGTAAGGAATCTAGGCCTATTTTTGTAAATAAGAACGTTGCTCTATTAAGCATGAGGGTAAAATTAATGAAGATTTGTCGTTGTGATTTTTTTTTAATGTCAGTACACGTCAATGACGTATACGCGATCGGCGACGTGAATCTTCTTACTGTCATTGTGCCTATTCTGCTAATTTTCTCGTAGATGAGCACCTGTGTGAGTGTGTCTTTTATAACGATTTGTTTCTAGATTCCTAACTGCTTGTTAAGGGTATATTTAAACTGTGCCAATACCGTATGTTTTAATAAAGGCAATTATATTCATAACATTCACGAATACTGCTACTCATTATTTTATGATTGATGTGAACATTACTCGTATATTGTTTATTCGTGTTTGTTACTGTATTATTACATAGGTTTTTTTTATCTTTCCTTTGAAGTTTTAATAATAACATGTTTGTAAAGTTCCACCTACGCTAATTAATTAGGTCTCAAAATAGCTTTGTACACCGGCACGAGTTATGAGCTCTCAGCAAAAATGTTGGGGTGAATATGCATGTTATTTATGCGCGTCGCGTCATACAGACAGACGGACACAAACTTTTAGTATTATCAAGATCAGCGGACATAAGTTCACGATTTACTGCACTTATAATGAGGGTATGTAAAGACAGGTCGAAACCATGGACATGTGGTTAAAATTACGGGTGGTCCCACTCGACTGAAAAAAAATATTATGCAACTGGGACCGCATTTCAAGTTAGCTAGCGGTCCCAGTCGACTGAATCTGCTATGAGGAAAGTATAACTCTGCCTACACTTTCGGGGACTGCGGATGTGAGTATATACATATATTTTTGTAAATAGACTTATTTCAGCATACAAAATCGATTCCATGGAAGATGGGACGGGTGCTGGTATGGGATGCAACCTGTTCAGACACGCTGGCCCCGTCCCATCTACATGGAACCAACAACAGAGTTGGTGCGGCATGTGAAGCGGCGGAGAAGGCTAAAGCTAGCAAATACAGGGGTCTGGGCACCGAATATGATTTTGTTCCATTCGGTGTCGAGACCCTTGGTCCGTGGGGTCCTAGCGCTATAAAGCTTTTTAATGAAATTACGAAAAGATTAGTCGACATCACCGGAGACCGAAGAGCTGGCAGCTACCTCGGACAAAGAATTAGTTTAGCTATTCAAAGGGGGAATGCTGCCAGTATCTTCGGAACCTTGCCTACAGGGACTCCTTTTAATAATATATTTTAGGTTATTATATTAGGTTATTATATTTTAGGTTATTTTAGGTTACCAACATAGAGTTAAAGATACGACGTTAAAAAGAATTATAATGTTAACATTATTATTTAAGTGAAATAAATTTAATAATGAAACAAATAGCAAATCGATCCTATTACCTACATACATATGCTGACGCCTGTATTTCCCGAAGGGGTAGGAAGTGGTGGTATAATAATGGTGGTAGGTGTTATAATAACAACATACACATTTCACCGAAGATGATAAAGTGCCAACGTGATTGATGGTGAGTCTATCGCCGTCTCAGGCACTATACATACGTCTTTGAATTACTTCAGACATATGCAGGTTTCCTCACGATGTTTTCCTTCACCGTAATGCACGTGGTGTGAAATCACTGCACATAAGTCGATCCTATTAAGTTAATAAATGTAATAAAAAGTATATTGTCAACCGTGATTCATGCCAGGGACGTTATATCCATCACTTCATCACGCCTAGTACTTAACGTACAGAGACCTTCGTTACTAGGGTCATATAATCCCGAAGGACCCGAGTTAATACGAAGGGACAGCTATTGTATGAGGTGTTACGGACATTTACCCTCGACGGAAGATTACGTGCCTTACAGTTTAACATTAATTTAGGAATTTCCATCTTAAGGAGTCTTGGATCAATTTTCGTTAACGTTGCAAAGAATACACTGTTAATGAAGTAGGCGAGTGTTCACATTAGAAAACAAGATAAATGTTTTTTTTCAGCATACTTTACTTTTTGCTAGACTTTAGGGCGTTTAGAGTGTACTGTCACCACTGATCTCTATACAAGGAATGTAACCTAATTTTAATATAACTTCTTAGCTTTGACGTTTCACGGCACCAAAATTAAACGTCAAAGCTCAAAAGTTCTTAATACGATCTGCTTAAACCAATGATAGTAGGACCCCAGGTGATATCGACGAAGAATTGTTTAGTTCTGAATTTGAATTATATCAAGATACCTTCGTCAAAGTCACTAACGAATAAATTATTTTTAAATATATCGTTATTTCATTTTTAAATAAAGTTCCCGGGTAACTGTGTAGTCCTTGCGTCCTTGCACCCAAATCAGGGTGTAGGTGCTAAGAAGGATTCTAACGACTTGGACCATAAATAACTAGGACCTCTGTCCCAGTTGCCGTGAGTTGACAATATTGATCTGAAAATAATATCAATAAATAATAAAAACATACTTTTGGATGCATTGAATTTAATAAATAGTTTAAAAGCCTTATCAATACTCGTTTGGAACATAAATATTGCATTGTAGTTGAATAATCGTGAAACAAGTATTTTGGAATACCGGTGAAAAACTCAAAATTCCCACCCTTTTACAATTTACCGCCACTCTTTGTACGGAGTGCAGATGCAAAAATAAAACCTACTATGAATTTTGCTAGTCACCTTTAACTCGTTTGTCAAACAGTGACAGGCACAGTGTAAAATACTTCCACCGTCACTCTTACTGCTATAGAAATAGAGGCTACATTTATCCGTGTATACTCAAATAACTTAGTCTTCGACCTAGAGCTACCGTTGGCTGAAAATACGACGTTCGATGTATGCACGGGAAATATACTGTCCAGAATAATCTATGAATGTAGTAATGTCGGATTTTTACATCGTCAGTTGTTATCTATACATCTATACATATACATACAGATAAATAAAGTTGAAGTGTCTGTTTGTAATTTCAAAATAACAGCTTTTCACTAAATGCATATAAAAGTATAAACGCTACTGACACAAAAAAACCAAGTTTAAATTTTTTTTCTCTGTCTGTCTGTCTGTCTGTTTGTTCCGGGTAATCTCTGAAACGGCTGGACGGATTTTAAAGGGACTTTCACTGGTAGGTAGCTGATGTTTCAAGGAGTACTTTTATTTATCAAAAATGTTAGAGTTCCGCGACAATAAGGATGAAACTAAATCTACGCGGGTGAAACCGCGGGGCACAGCTATATAAAATAAAATAAATAGTAAATTAGGTCATCCCGTCTTGAATTTAAATACATGTAGGTATTTTATCATGGGCTTGAAATTAAAAATTGTAGAATCGTTATTTCCTTCTAACTTGATTAGAAATTTTCCCAATTAGGATGAAGATGGCACCGCCTTAATGACATTTTCTTTGATTGTCTACTTGAATGTTAATTAACCTACAGTCAATATTACTAAGAATTAATTATTCCGATGCCATTGAAGATTGAAATCAAAGTGAAAAGTTCTCGGCTCGTGATTAGTATGACAATTCTCATTTCTATTGAAATTTGAATATTCGAGATTGCGGCGCCTATTTTGTTACTTTGTTCATTTCGGTGGAGTGTATTGTTACTTTGAGTGTGATAAGCTTGGGATTTCATTATTATACGTTCGAATTGTCTTGGTAGGAAACATTATCGTTTATTGGGATTACTAATTTCTTTCCAAACAGTAAGAGAGGTAAGTTATATTGGGGTTAGAATATCGTATCTTCCTGGCCTGGCTGGGGACTTTACCTCCACCTTATGATAGCAAAAACGGTACGTAGCAATGGAAATAAAATGGTGTTCTAGCGGCTTAGGTCTTCAATGCTGCTTGATTATTAGTTCTTGCTTGATGGGGACGCGTTGAACTCTTGAGTCTTAAGGTAGGCAATGCACGAGTAACACTCTAAGCGATACAAGCGTTCATTGGCTGTATAGGAGCTGCTTCACATGAGGCAGACCTTATTTTGTAATTAATAGAAATTAAGATAAAAAAAATAATAAGAAAACTTAAAAATAACATAAAACGAGTTTTAGAAAATGAAACAATTCAAGTAGTCTAGAATTCCAAGCGATTTTAATATTATGGATCGAATATTGAAATGATTTGTGCCTATAAATCGCTCTCGACTTTTGAGCGCCACTAAACAACATATAGACGTCATAATATTTTTCAGGCAGATAAACAAAATAATACCCCTTCCTCACTTGTGCCATGTAGCCGAGTCAAAAGAAAAGAAGGCAGGTTATTAGCCGTGATTATATCCCTTGTAATCCAATCGCCGAGCTACCAGAGTAACTCAGTCGTCAAAAACATATAAAACAAGTAACAAAGCAGTACGAACAATTTTCCCGAGAAACTCGAAACCTCCCCAAATAGTTGTGCGAGTCTCCAACTGCATGGTTTTACGGCAAAAGCCTCGATATACGAATATAGCGAGTTTACCGCATTACACTTGAGGAATTCTTGTGTTTGAGTTCCAAGTACAAATACACACACATTGTTGTAACTAAGAATGCTTACAGAAAGTTACATGTTGTGAAAGTTCGACAGGATTCGAATCCAGATTTATATTCTTTCAAATATACAAAGTGTTTTTATTGAAACAGTTTATGCTTAAGACTTAAATCTACAAATCTATACAGATAAATACAATTGAAGTAAAAGGTTACATACGGTAATCGCTATAATCTCAATAGGATTAAGTAGCAGAAGATTTTGACACACTAGATTCTATTGAGATAATGAATACGTACAGTCAATCTTCTAACTTATCTTGACTAAAATACGGAGCTAATTTTGATCCTAAGAATATACATAGGGTACTCTAGAACTCAAATCATACGAACGAAAAGCTTGTTTTAAATAAAATTTATTTCAGTATTCAAACGCAGCAACGTTAAAAATTACACTCATTTTTCGTAGTAAAACAATAACTGCAC
This sequence comes from Watsonalla cultraria, assembly GCA_964035505.1. NCBI lineage: Eukaryota > Metazoa > Arthropoda > Insecta > Lepidoptera > Drepanidae > Watsonalla > Watsonalla cultraria. The sequence continues at coordinate 3,976,574 of OZ037723.1, forward strand.
TTATAAAAGAGAGATCTTGAAAGTCTAAAAAATAAAATTCCAGCAGTAGAGTGCAAAGAGAGATATGAATTATGAACCGTGACTTTGACAAAGTTCAAAGTTCGCAGCTCGAGCAAATTTAAATCGTCTGCCTTCACGCTTTACGAAGCACGCCCGTTTAGCATCCTGATAAGCAATGATTTAACCCCTTTATGTTCTTGAATATTTTCAAATGTATATTTTTGATTTAAGGCATGGGTAGTTTTAAAAAGTTACAAGCTGTGTCTCGCGGTTTTACTCGGATAGGAATAACAGTAAAAACTGCACCCTACACTACAGTTACATCGTGATAATTTTACACGATTTTGTAGTATTTTCCATAGATGCTTCGCTCCTATTAGTCGCAACCTGAAGTTTCTACAAACATTTTATTTTCAATTCCAACCTGTTCCTGTGATTAGCGCGTTAAACCAACCAAATAAACAAACTATTCAGGTTATTATTACTAGTAAAGCATATTCACCGCATGGTAGTGTGACGTCACTGCTCATTCATTTTTAGACTCATAAGAACAGGGTGGGATTTAAATATTGCGTCGCTTGCCTAGCAGGTGACTACTGAAATTTATAATACATTTAGTCACTACAGCATTTAGGTTGAAAAAATATGTTACAGCATTAACGTACAATTGTTTTTAAATGGGTAGGTTTATTTAAATATAATGCTCATTTCAGCTGGGATTACTTTCATTCATTAATTCCAGAATTTTCCCAGAATACGATTACGCAGATTATGAATTATAATCTACACTAATATAATGGAGAGGAAAGAATTGTTTATTACGATTTTACTCAAAAACGAATGGATTGATTTTTTAAATTCTTTCAACGTCACAAAGTTACATCTTTAACGTATAACACAATATAAGCCTATATTGAAAATTCCTAATAATACGCGGGGAAGGACTCGAGTAGAAGTTAGTAAGTACCTACTAAAGTTCTAGGTACAAACACATGCTCACACAAATCTTCGAATATTCCTCTAATTGAGTATTCACTCAACCTTGACTATCCTGTCATCCAAAGGACCTCCAGCTTGTAACTCACTTTTATTTATCGCATCCAAACGTCCCCACCCAAGCATTTCACCATAAAAGCAGTAGGTACTCCGCCGCGTTTGATCCCTCTCATAAATTACCCTTCCCCATTACAGTGTCTCAAGCATTTAAAAATCCATCATTGAGAGTCGCAAGTCACCATCGGTTCATTTATACACCGTCACGAAGAATGACAGTTCGGTTATGAAAACTCAAAATAAAATTACGCAAATGGATTACCACACTTTTGTGGCCGCTTTTTTCGATTTTAATATTAACTTTTTGGTTCATAAGAGTCACGGGTCTTGTCGAGAATTATTTATGTTTTACTTTAATATTCGGTCAGATTATTTGACGTGTAGCTTATATGCGAAGAATATACTTGTGAATGATATTTTTAATATTGTTGCAGGATTTAATTTGAATATAGAACTTATAGAAAGTTACTTTTTTGTGACCTTTTTAAACTATGAAAGTGGGAAACAAAACGACAAAGCCTTATCGATCTATTGTTAAATCTACACGGGTAAAGCCGTGGGGCACAGCTAGAAGCAAATAAATTAAAGCAAACATTCCTGACTCTCTCCAAGCGTCCTAAACAAACTTTTTAATTACTTGACAATCTGTAATTAATAATTAGCAGATTAAATAATATTCTATATGAACGCTTACATGTGTATGTACTATTGAATGGAGCCAATTATACATTGAATCGTGCACATGATGTATATTTGATAAAATTTAATTTATTTTACGAAGTATGGAAAGCTTTGAGTCACGATAATTGGGAGAATTGAATATAACTAGCTTCTGCCCGCGACTTACGCTAACTTTAACCCACTATTGGTCTTAGCGTTATGAGATAGCCTTCCTCAGTAAATGGGCTATATAATACTGAAAGAATTTTTCAAATCGGATAAGTAGTTCCTGAGATAGCGCGTTCAATCAAACAAACAAACTCTACTACTCAACTCTATAGATAATAATAGCTTTATTACAAGTAGGTAAAAGGCATTATATCCTGGTACTTATATGGCATTAAAAAAACAAACAAAATGATTGCCGCGGACAAACAAGGATTATTTTTTTTTTCAATTCAAAATATCCAGTCAACATAAACAGGAAATTTAAATTAAAAAAAATATTTATTTTAAAATAATGGCACAGTATTTTTAGTGACTGAAGTTTTTAGAACGGTAGGTTTAACGAAAATTGCATACATCAAATACCTACTTCAAATGCGACACAGAAAATGTGTATTTCGTCCTAAACACATTCTAATACCTTCGAAACGTTAAAACGGATTAATTCAAATTTCAAATTTAAGCAAAAGCCTCCAATTTTAACTTTTAATTCGTATCGAAGTGTTAAAATTTCACTTAAACGTAAACGGTAGTAGTGGCACTACGCCGCAAAACCAATTACAAAGACGGATTACACTAAATGCCTACAAAATTGAACCTCAATTTGTGGGCCGATATATTTAAATCCCCTTTTACGCATGTCCAATGAATGTAGCATTTAAACTGTGGTGTCAGGTCGTCATTTACCTAAAGTCAATTAAATACATCACTAGAAACTGGACAACGTTTTAGTTCGTTACAGTCTCTCATAAGACTTATACACAGGCTTATTATACATCTGTGAAAGGTGAATATTCTTAGTTTATTCTAAGCTAGCTTCTGTCCGCGGCTTTGCCCGCGTGCTGTTACAGATCTCAATTTGCAATTCCTATATTACTCGCTGAAGAAGTAGCTTTCTTACGCTGAAATAATCTTAAAATCGTTCGTTTTGAGCTTAATCGTAGCAAACAAATAAACAAATATTTCCTTTTTATAATATTAGTTTCGATTTATTTTCAGTGAGTGTCATTAACCGACATCAAAAAAAGAGAAGGTTCTCAATTCGAATGATGTTTTTGAAGTATCAAATTGCTTATCCGAATCTTTACTAGCACATGTAGACATTTGACATCATGTTGCAGAATAAACCCATCTCATCATCTCCCTGGCCTTATCCCATGTATTTGGGGTCAGCACTTGATTCAACCCGATGTGGCTGATCACCTGATTTTTATACGAAGCGACTGTCATCTGACCTTCATAACCCCTTTTTAGAGGAAATCGGCAATTTGGGTTAAACCAGTTGTCAGACTTTCTTAGGCCTCTGAGTGACTTGTAACGATTGCCAAAGATGTTAAATTGGCAACCGGCGCCGACGGCTTAACGTGCTCTCCTAGGCACGGAGGCAAATCGGGCGGTCACCCATCAAATTACTGGCTCGGCGTATGGTTGCTTAACTTCGCTGATCGCATCATATGCGCAATAGCAAATGTGCCACGAGCTCCTCCGAATAAAAACCCATCTATTAAAATATATTTGGTTTGAAACAATAGATGTCACAGCTGGCTGGAGTTAGAATGACATATTGTGTGTACAACAACGCATATTTATTTTGATAAAAGAAAAACTTGAGCCCTTTGTCTAGAACATTCAGCTGTGTTTTGCAGTCAGCCTAGATTTGGGTAATTTATTTTCTTTTTAGTGTTCTTGAGCTACACTTTTGAGGCTTTTATAACGTTTTTGATTTGATTTGACTGTCTTACGTTTTGATTTAAGTGTTTAGAATTTAACATTTATTTTACTTTCGTGCCTTTGTGCATTTAGCTCTATAATATTCTGGCATCCAACGTCTCAAATATTTCAGCTTTTGTTTTCACTTTGTACTATGTAAGGATAGTTTAAGCCCTCTTTATGAAAGAAAAAAATATGCTTAATTTGTAGAAACAAATACATATTGACAAGAAACAGACCTACGTGATTGGGGATCGGGGATCTAAAAGACCGAGAAAATATTATTAAGTATCAGATGAATATTCCCTCTGGTTCATTGGAGTTCTGGGCTGTTAGGTGGTATTAGTTGGTATAAGAGTCGTGGTGGCAATGGGGTTTGAGCAGTCACCTGCTTCACAAGCGATGAAAGTTTGAATCCCAGGCGGCCTGTACCAATGAGGTTTTTTTAAATGTTAAGTATAGTAATTTCACGCCCCGTGCTTTACGGTAATGCTTAACAACGGGAGGAAACCTGCATAATTATTTCTGAAAAGTTCTTCAAAGACATAATATGTATAGTGCCTAAGACGGCGATGGACTCACCCTCTGCTAGTTCAGCACTTAATCATCATCGATGAAAAGTGGGTGTTGTTTGCAACAGCTCTGCTAACCCATCAGGGACCCTTCTGGGATAACCCGGATGGGATAGTCTTTATACCTCTTTACCATCATAAAGGTAGGTATACACTATCAGAACACAAGATCAGGAATATAAGTTACCCAACTCTCGGGTGGGAAACCTTAACCAAACTCAAGTCATGTATCGACAGACGACGGTCGCTGGAACTTTAGTTGAACTAACGAGAAAACTTTTCTTATAAAATCTTCGTATTGAATATTAACATGTTCTTTATTGGCCATAAAAAGACGCGGTCACGTTATGGGCATAATAATCGAGTTGGGAAACTGTTTAGACGTTAGAATAGCTTTTCAGTTGTTTCAACTTCCATTAATTTCCATGTGTCTCGATTAGTTTTAGAACTGCGCCTTTCCAAAGGGTCTCAAAAGACTTAGCATAGGTGTTACAATACCCACTTTTCATGAGAGAATATTATGCTAACGTAGCATGGTGAGTCCAACGCATTCTCAATAATTACACATAGCATACGTACATTATTGAATTTGTTCTAAGACCTTTGCAAGTTTCCTATATTTTAAAATAAAATAAATTATATAAATAGCTCACGCCATCTCAGAAGGGTCTCCGAAGTGGTAAGCAAGGGTGCAACAACGGCAGGATAAATTCATCGCCGTCTTAGACACTATGCATATGTATTTGAATTACTTCTCAGACATATACAAGTTGCCTCACGATGTTTTCAATAAGATAACATAATGGTATCCCTAGTACAACAACTTTTCCCTTCTCCATGGAGCATTGCCGACGTCATTCATCCCGGGAACACTGGATTACTAAGGTAGCAGCATTATTAGAATTTTTGTAATCCTTTGTCACAGGAGGTACAGTGCCAGTCGAGTAGCTTCTAATTTTAAACTAGAGATCCTGTTCCGCCACTCTAGTTTGTTAATGAGACTTGTCTAGTCTGGTAGTGCCTACTTATTTTTACTTATATACGTAATATACGTAATGACTTCAAACTCGTATGTTTTCTGGAACATCGAATAAGCGATACTTACAAAATAACTCAGTAATTAAAACATAAAACCACCTAAATTACTTAGTTAATATTTTAAAATCAATTGATTACATTTTCTGTAATTACCCACAACCACGTAATTTCTTGACGAAATAATCATCAATACCGTGTATCTGATAGCTATTATTACTGAAGTTTCTACCAGAATTGTAATTTAATTAATTCATAACAATACCAGCTAATGCGACTATCATGTTACTTCCAACTAACAAGCTTATAACTGTTGAAATTACATAGAGCATCAGTTGAGTGATGTACTGGGAAAATGGTTATTATATTTATTGTTAAACTGATTCGTTTTTAAGATGAAAGTTGATGCTTGGCAATTTATAGTTCATCTCTGCTAACTACTGCATCTAGTATGTTCGAATAGTTATCTGACCTTCGGGATCGTAATGAAATAATAATATACCAAAGAGGAAAAAAGCGTTGTATTCTCCAGCGAGCCTTAGTATATACCTATACCGCAGAGAATCTCTATAGTGCGATTCAAAATATAAATAGCCCCATCTATCGGCATTGTTATATACTACCACTCTAACCTAAATACTTGGCTTGTACAAACTGCAATCATAGTCAAGAAAGAGGACGCATTATTTAGCTAAATCAATAAAAATCTTTGGAAATTGTAGAACTATGACAGATGTACAGATATAACATGTACAAATATGTTGCTTTCACTAAGGAAAACGTTACGTGAGAATTCAACTCGCATATTTATGAGCAGATTTGTATTGGATCAAAACAGCGCCATCTGTCAGCCCGCAGATCGCGCTGTTTCGATCCCATAATGATTCCGCATATCGCGCGTACGACGGCGGCAGTACGGAGAAAACCGGCACATGGCATTTAGGTAATAAGAAAACGCTCATGATTGGGCTATTGAACAGTTCACGTTGTAAAAATGAAAATGAAAATGAAAATGATTTATTCAGTATAGGCCCTGGTAAGGCACTTATGAATGTCGAGGAATTTACCACCGGTACGGAAACTAGCCTTCTGAGAAGAATCGGTTTTGTGTTGTGGTTGTGTGTTGTATGTAAGCTGAATTGGAGATTAATTCCTGATAGTTATGGTTTTAATCATTCGTTTTATCGCTTACGTAACTGTATCATATTAAAGTGTTGGAATCAGCAATTTTTGGGTAACTGATTGGATTCAACGTCACATAATTTGTAGGGGCCTCATTAGTCTATTTACCAAACGCGGCGTTTTCCACTAAAACAACACAGCACCGAGCCAAATGTGTATCACACCCTGCATAATTAGTGCGTATTATGTTTATCACTATACAAGTCATGTGGCATAGGTTTACTTGTATTTAAATATATTATCAATAGCTTGCGCAGGCGATTTCGTCCGCGTGAAATAGTTACATAGAGCTAACGTTAATTTTAACCCGCGATTGTTCTTTACGTTCCTCACGTTAGCACCAATCGCGAACAATAACTTTACAACTATACAGCTTACAGCTTTCCGATAAAAGGGTTATAATATTTAACACCGAAATATTTTTTAAATCAGACCTGTAGTTCCTGAGATAAGCGTGGTCAAGCCAACAAGCAAACAAACTCAGCAAAACAAAAAAAACAGCTTTACATTTTAGTATAGATTTAGAGATACAAACCTTAATAGTTAACCTCCCAGGCTTAGGAGATCCCTCATGCTAATTTCGTTGTAGAGTAGTTACTGAGTTTGCGAGTAGTGATGTGTTTTTTTATACTTGATTCTCACCTTAGTAGTTCAAAAACGTTATGATGTGTAGATAGATCCCACCCATCATAACGTGCCATGTTATGGCAAAATATTAAAAACCTGGTGTGCCTCGCGGTTTTACCTACGTATGATTAATAATTAAAATGTTACCTAAATTTTTTTTTTCTAAAATAACTGTAGCATAAGTTACTAGGTATATATAACATCTGAAAAACGGTCCAACCCTTTCAGCGATTATCTAGAACAAACAGATCGACAGAGAATTAAAAATATATATATTTTCTTTAGAAGGTAGGTTACTTACTTAACACTTTCATAAATAAAAAAACTTTATAGAAGATAATAATTTGGAATTACAAACCGACCTTCAATTTTATTTATGTTTGTAGATTAAGACGGTAATATATTTTAATAATAATGAGGTTAAAAACCTAACAGCTATTAGATACTGATATAATAATATCTACTTGATTGAGGCGTAGAGTTACCTATGCGTCAATCACTTCTAGGAACAATTTTCTCTCGTCTCGAGGTGAACGCCTGTATTAAACTGAGAGCAAATATAATGAATATTTTGTATCGTTATTCTTTAATAAAAAACGTGGTTTAAACGAACACTTGAGTAAACTCTATAACTATGCCCATCCCTTTTTAAATTCGTATCACAGAAAGAGGTGGACCTACTTTTAAACTAAAGACTATCTTAGTCTATGTTTTGTTATAAGGGAGTTCGTGTCAATGATTAGTAATCTCGAGTTCATTAGAACGTCATTAAGGACGAATGACAGTTCAACGATTGACGAGAAAATTCTAGTAGCGAGTTACAAATCTTTTGAAAAAGCATGGTGGTGACTGGTGACTAGAAAGGATGTGTGGAAGGTTACTATAAAAAGAGATATGAAAGCAAGATGATTAAACATTTAGGAAGAGCGCATCTGAGAGAAAGCTACTAAATAAGACAATACCATCTCTAGAGAAGTTAAATTACTAGCACTCATAATCGAAGGAAGTTTTTGAAGACATTTGTGAATGCAAGTGAAGTGAAGAGTATGTAAAGATTGTACCCCATGACCAATCCACGCGTAGGTAACCATACATTAAAATCCCAGAAGGGTAAAGGGGAAGATGATCAAGTGCCAACGTGGCAGAGAGTGAGTCCATTGCCGTTATAGGCACTATACACATGCCTTTCAGTTACTTTTCAGATAACAATATACAGGTCTCCTCACGATGTTTTACTGCACTGTTAAGCTCGTGGTGTGAAATCACTTCACAGAAAATCTCTTGCTAGAGGCTGCTAGAGGCTTGCGTAGCAGGTGACTGTTCAAACCTCAACGGTAACCGAGGCGCGATAAGTTATGTTTTAAAGTGTGATTTTCTACCCATCAACATTTTGTGCATGGGAATAACAAATAAAATGAAGTAACTAACAACGTTAGTGCCAAATAGTTAGTAGAGACGTGTGGGTGTAGTATGAAATATAACAGCAATGTAGGCAATGGAAATTCATGTTAGCCAATATTTACCACTTTGCGGGTAGAATTGAAGCCACGTACCAACTCGATGACTCTCGATGTTACCATATTTTCCACTTAAAGGGGATACGTTTGGAATAACATTTACTAAAACGTTTTCGTGCTCACTATTTTTAGTAACGTTTCGGTGATGGAGTGAGAAATGCTCGCATCCATTGTCAAAATACATAAATATATAATGATGCTTATGTTTACGGGTAGGCTTAATTGGATTTTTGAAGAGCCGTGGCTTTGTGGTTGGAGCAGTCGCCTGCTACGCAAGCGACATAAGTTCTAAACCCTGTTTTATAGCTTGTAAAGTTTATATTTATACTGAACCTGAAATTTTGAGTATATTTGAACATAATGCTTATCATAGAACAAATTGAACCAAAAGAAGTTTCAAACTCCTTCGCTACAATACTTACAAATAGCAACATCACTCTCAAAGATGCCGTGACGCAACACAATCTATCAACCTTAAGACCTCCGATCAACAAGTTATAATCCCATAAATCGTTAAAACACTGGCGGGTACAATAAACTTTATAGCTGCGAACATTTTCTAGTACAAGATGGAACAAAATTGTTCATAGTATGAGGAAATGGAACAAATTGTTCAGGTGGGAGCCCCGCGGCGTCGTAAAGATCGGAGCTTAGTTCCAGCGGTGGTTCGGGAATGCCGGAGGGTTGGATCTTTTAAAGGGTGGAACATATTTTTAAAAGATGTTTAGAAGCATCATTTTAAGATCGTTGAAAACCACCAACTTTATGTGATTTGAAAATATTTTTTTAAATAGTCTTGTTAGAAGGAATTTAAACCTTAATATGAGTGATGAATACATCACCTTTCAATAACACTAGCCTGACCCTCTAAGGGGTTAAATTTCAGAAAACCCTTTCTTAATGTAGACCTCCACCTCACCAAAACATAACCTCGTAATTTTACGTTTCTAAGACCAGCGGCTTACGCTGTGCGTTGTTCTCAGTCAGTCATAGATTTTATTCACTGATTCACATTGAGCCTCAACGGAATCATATTTAATTTGTGTCAGAAATAATATATGCTTCAATAAGGTAATATAAAGTGCATGACAAACCCATTTGGTTAAAATGTAACATGCTCGACAACCTCCGTAAATTAATTAATTAATTAACCACCCAAATTTGTTGACTGCAAAATTAAAGTCAGCATATTAACATCGCACTTTATTAAAATTTTGTAAACTTACAAAAGTTATTATTGATCGGTTACCGGCGGGCCACAAATTCTGTGAAAATTCTAATTTGGTCTGTCATTTAAGTTAATGGTGTCATTACGGCGAACAATATAAGGTCTGTGCCCACTGCAAGGGAATTTTTGGAGCGATACGATGCTTTCTAATTCAAGGTCTTGTTATTAATACATGATATAATATAATTATATACTAATATTATGTGGACTAGCTGTGCCCAGCGGTTCACCCGCGTAGAGTTAATTTCTTGGGTGGCCCGCAGAACATGTTACTCCTTGTAAAATTACCTAACCGGCAGTGAAATTCTCGTCAAAATTGATCTACCCGTTTCAAAGATTACTCGGAACAAACACACAGACAGACAGAGAAAAAAATTTCATTTTTATTTATATGTACTGATACCAATGAGCACTGAATTGAATGTCGTATAGTAGTAACTTTTTTGGTCTTAGATATTGTGGCACGAACTACAAGAGCGCTCATAATCCATGACAATACCTGTACTTTCTTAAAGCATTACTATGGTTTTAAACCTTGAATGTATCTCGATAACTGTTTTCTGTGATTTGTTCATACCATACTAATTTTAATCAGATTACAAAAAATATTTTTCAGCACGTATTTTAAAAGGAAATCGGTTTGATCCCTATGTTAAGTACACACAAGCAAGCATGTGGGATGAAATCACTGTACATAAGTTTTTAGAGAAACTCGTTGGCACAGACCCCGCTAGGATTGGAACTTGCTTGCGTAGCAGGTGACTGCTCAAATCTCACAGCTACGACGTCTCTTAATCTTCAATAACATATTGCTGTGAGATTGTCACTCAGCGCAGACATATCTTATACAGGGAATGAGCTGATCCACGGAAGCGATATTATTGCATCTCAGCAACGCTCTTTGTCTAACAAGCCTTTATAACCATGTCCGTTGTGACGTTATTACCAAAGTTCGCTTGTGACAAACTTATTTTGCTCCGACACTTGTTCTAAATTGCCAATTACCTTATTATGCAGCTAATTTGAGAATACTACAAGGATGAATTTAGAATTTTATAGGTGTAAGCCAAACATTGCCTCGGTAAAAACCTGTGTTTTATTTTTATTACCCAGTATAAAAACAGAAAACAACGCTAAAGTAAAATACAGAATAGGAACTCGTTCTTTAAATATAACTTGGTATTAGAATTGGTAATCTAAGTTCTTAAGTTTTTTGTTTAATCAAATCTTTTATAACATATAATATTGCATACATTTTTGACGCTAATCTGTACATCTAACAGATAAATAAAATTAAGTGTCTGTTTGTAATTCCGAATTGTCAGTTTTTCACTAAATGCATATGAAAGCTTATACGGAACTTAAACAAAAAAGTTTTCTTTAAATTTTCTCTGCCTTGTCTGTCTGTTCCGGGTAATCTATGGACCGATTTTATCGGGACTTTCACTGGCATATTGCTGATGTTACAATCAGTAGCTCAGGCTTAATGTCACTTAAAAAAGTGTTTCGAAATGGATAGATTTGGACGAAAAACCCACTTTTCACCGGTGCCAACGTAACAGATGCTGATGACGGACTGGTCAGGGATCCTTGTGGGATGGATTGAGCATATTTATTTAATTGTTAAGTACTCAATACCCACTAAACACAGTACACAAACACTTCTTCATATTTCGCAAGAAGTAGCGTTATACTAAGACCTTACCATCGACTAATTCAATGTTTAGTGTTCAAAATCGAGTGTTAATCGTCGAACTTCAACGATTAGGCCGCGATAGATTGAAATTGATTGCCCAAGCTGGCCCAGGGCGCAACGTTGATTATCCTTGAGGTTAACACTTCGCTTCTGGCCAAAGAACTATTAATCATACCGTTCTGACCTAATATTCTATACAAATATACGCTGAGAACTCTGCTTTATTAATCTATACATATACACTTCAAAGTCCTGACTGAGAACGCACAGCCTAAAACGATAATCGTAGAGTCATGAAAAATAAATTTCACTCCCAAGGCAGTGATTTTATAGGGCCAAGGGTAACTCGAAATAGTGCCGAGAATGCTAGTAGCATCGCCACTTTGTATAACAATGCTGATTTTCTGAATGAGAAAAGCTCCAGCCCGTTTGTCATGAGTGATTTCTACCTAACTACGTGCAGTCTCTTTAAATAGATGCTAAGCATCCGGACCCCAAAGCCAGAGTTTCAATCGTTAACTTCTATTTGCATTATTTGCATAGAGGAATGGGAGGCCTACCATCATTGGTTTAAGCAGGGCGTATTAAGAGCTTCTGATCTTTGACGTTTCATTTTTGTACCGTAAAATTAATAATTATATTATACATAACTTAATACGCGCTGCTTAAACGATCGTAGTTGGCCCCCAGTTCACAAAAACTACTATCTAACTATGACCTAATTTCGCTTCTGTTCATTAATCCACCGTCACACATCGACACAATAGCATCATGCACGCTTTTCTCTATTATCCCTGTCATTTTCCCCGAACGCAAGGAAAACATTTTCTCTCAGAATTTCCCACTCGGGATTAAAGCAACTTGAACTATCATATGTGACTTTTAATTACAAATTTCACGGTCTTTGTGACTCCCCCGAGCTTGAAGTTACGAATCGTGATGTCACAGGTCACAAATCATATTTAATCGGTCGGTTAAGTCGGGTTATGTAAAAGTACCATGAATTTATGGGGCAATTTCTAGATGGTAGGGATTTTAACTTTTATTCCAATGAAAATTATGAGTTATGTGTTTATAAACGTCACTGAACATGCATGTTGTATTGTCAAACGTTACGCCTTCATAAAAATGTTATCATAAAGGTATCTTAGTTACTGTAGAGAAATTAAAATTAAATTAAAAATAATACGGCCATAATTTATGTGCGTAATATATTTGTGAATTTAAAATAACTGATCTTTGCTAATATTATAAAGAGTAAAGATTTTTATGTAAGTATGAGGCCAAATGGCGAATGGACCTACTGGGTAAGGCGTATCCGAAACCAGAGGACTACAAGGTCTTCCCCATGGGCAAGATCTGCCGGCTTGTTCAGGGAGTATTTGAGGAGTCTGGTACGTAGAGCATAAGGGCAAGGGCGGCACAAAAGATCCCAAGGGTCGACGTGCTTCCGGGCAACCGGACCCAATAATGCCGCAACAAGATAAGATGTAAGTATGTTTGTAACGGATTAGCTCAAAAAATTATGGACTGATTTTAAAAATTCTTGCATTGCAATGCTACATTAGCACTTATAGGCTATATTTTATCTCCGTACCCCTACGGGAACGGGAACTACGCGGGTGAAACCGCGTGTCGTCCGCTAGTTTATAATCAATAGTAATTTCATATTATAAACTAGCTGTGCCCCGCGGTTTCACCCGCGTAGATTTAGTTTCATGCTTCATGTCGCGGAACCCTAATATTTTTAATAAATAAAAGTAGCCTAAGTTACTAATTGAAACATCAGCTATGCTGCAGCTGCCAGTGAAAGTCCCGTTAAAATCGGTCCAGCCGTTTCGGAGATTACCCGGAACAAACAGACAGACAGACAGACAGGTTTTTTATTGTCAGTATCGTGTATACTTTCATATGCATTTAGTGAAAAGCTGTTATTTTGGATTTACAAACAGACACTTCAATTTTATTTATCTGTATAGATCATAAGCGCGTAATACCGCGAGCCATAGCTAGTAATTGAAATAAAATACAAGATATTCTGTGAAACCACCCACACAATAAACACGTAACGCCATCTGACGCAAAAGCTGTGAACTAAAATAAAGCCGCAGCTCACGGTTGACTGAGCGAACGAAGTGAGTTGTTTTTTTTTATTATTTTACTAAGGGTGCCCAAATTGTTATAATGAAAATGTTATAAAAGGTGAAAGTTAATACCCTTATTTGTACTATAATTAACAAACGCAATTTTTCTTACAAAATAATTACTTGCACAAGCCGATATTTTTTTAATCAAATTAATACACACTACACTAGCACTCTACCAACTAAAGTAACTATAATAAAAATATTACGTTAATGACCAATTTGAATAAGAGGAGCTCGTGGTACAATTGCTATTGCGCATATCATTCGATCAGCGAAGTTAAGCAACCATACGCCTAGCCAGTAGTTGGATGGGTGACCGCCCGAGTTCCCTCCGTGCCTCGGAGAGCACGTTAAGCCGTCGGTCCCGGTTGCCAATTTAACATCTTTGGCAATCGATACAGGTCAGTCGGAGGCCTAAAAATTATCTGACAACTGGTTTAACCCAGATCACAGATTTTCCTCCTAAATGGGGTTGCGAAGGTCAGATGGCAGTCGCTTCGTATAAAAATCAGGTGATCAGCCACATCGGGTTGAATCAAGTGCCGACCCCAACAATGTATGGGATAAGGCCAGGGAGATGATGACCAATTTGAATAAGTAAATTATTGACTCATTCATTAGGTACCTACCCATTGATATGAACTTACACTTAGCACGCAAAAGTTCTACTTTATCAGAAACAGTTAGAAACTTAAATCTTACTCATATCTCATACTTCATATATTACAAAATACTGAGTAAAAAAATCTTAACTTATACCTATTTTAACGATTACTCTACGCGCGTTAATTCACCGTTCAATGTAAAAAGAAAATGAATAAACCGCACTGACTGCGGAGATAAAAATGAATAAACCGCACTGACTGCGGAGATAAAAATGTCTGTGCCAATTGATAATTTAACCCTGAGGCAGAGAATTACCAATTTAGTACTTTGCTGTGCATGTTAATTTGTTTTTGTTATTTTGTTTATATATTATGTTTGTTATAATTGTTTACGTTAAATTACCAGATTATAGTGTACCACAGAAAAGTAGTTTTATGCGTAATTGGAGTTTCGTAGAAAATAATGATTAATAATGAATATAAAATAAACATTATTTTTTTATCGAATAAGGAAAGGCTTGAAAATAACAATTAGTTTGTAATAAATCACAATAATTATCAGATAAATTACAATTAATGATAGTATCTTAATAATTTAATAGCGTTCATAATTATTGTCTTAAACATTAACTTATATCGTAAAATACAATGTATTATAAATATACCTACTCATATTATTATGAATCAATAAATACATTTGCATAATGTCTTCTTCCGAAATTGATAGTTTTCTAAATCTATACAGATAAATAAAATTGAAGTGTCTGTTTGTAAATCCAAAATTACTGCTTTTCACTAAATGCATATGAAACTATACACGCTACTGACACTAAAAAACAAAGATTTAATTTTTTTCTCTGTCTGTCTGTCTGTCAGTCTGTCTGTCTGTTTGTTCCGCGTAATCTCCGAAACGGCTGGACGGATTTTAACGGGACTTTCACTGGTAGGTAGCTGATGTTTCAAGGAGTAACATAGGCTACTTTTATTTATTAAAAATATTTGGGTTCCTCGACAATAAGGATGAAACTAAATCTACGCGAGTGAAACCGCAGGGCACAGCTAGTCATTAATAAACAATACGTATATCATTGTATATTAATGTCTATAAGATATTTTGAATTCAAACTAAAGTGCTACTTGAGAGCATAACAACGTTCTCAACCTTCTGAACTGTGAAAAATATTGATTCCAACCTCAAATTACTAAGATTACGAAGCCTGTACAACAACCAGGTTAGCAAAATCCACACTAAATTGCAGAGCCTGAAGATTACGTCGGCACAAATGAAATATCTGAAGAGCGACAGTCGGTAATTTTAACACGGCTTCCATAAATATCCGCTGCCTATTATTACAAGCGCCTTAATCAAAAGATAACATCTTTTGGTCCTACTATCGAGACGCGATCCCAACTCACGCCTCTACTCACGCAATCGACTCACTTGTACCACACGTAACATGTAAAATATTTAAGTGTAGTTTTATCGCTAATACTCTCCAACTTAAATGAGGTGACTTTAAAATTGCCTGTTATTTACTGAACTTGGCGTATAAGAGCCTCAACTTATATAACTTTAGTAATAGGTATTTAAGTACAGCAGTAGCCAATTTTGTTTCAGATTTGAATAAAGTTCGCAAAGTTAACACAATTTATAATTTCGTCTACAACATTGTTATTTATTACAGAAATGTTGGTCTGTTCGTATATAAAATAGGAAAATGTTGGTATTTTATGTAGCGCTAAACTTAAACAATTAGCTTAGTTTAATGGTCATTTCATAGTAGTTTTATTTCTTTTCATTATATATTTGATATATTATTTGCAAACCCCAAAAAGTATTTACAATACTCATCACATGAATTCGGCACTACAAAGCATATATTTTCAAACAAACATAATATTTCTGATGACTTCTGTCCATAGTAATAGCGATTGTACGCATGTAACTTATTTTTAAATTCAATATTTGTATTAAAACACAACTTTATAGCTATTTGCTCGATAGAAATACAAACCAGGAAAGTATAAAACAAATTTTAATTAACTAGGTGTTGAAAGATTAAAATTATGACTTTCTGTGAGAACTAGTGGTGCGAGCACTTTATGGTAGGGTAAAAATAAACGTAGCTCAAAGAAATCGTAGAGTCGTGTTTGTAAGATGTAAAACATGGGATTATCGATGGTTTAGTGCCGTACTGTTGAACTGAAATGTATGGTTTTGATCAATAAGATATTTGATTTACGATTGCTTTGGAACCTATAAACAACAGTTTTTAGGTCATTGATGGAATTTCTTTTGCGTAAAAAAATATTACCTTTAATATAGAAAGTACTTTACAAAACTTGTGTATACTCGGAAGAAGTGATTAAATTTTCCTAGTTTTTCTAATGATTGAGTTCATAATTTACGGTATGTACCTAATATGCCACTAGTCCTTCATTACCTACATCGATCGATAAGGATTTTTAAGTTTCAAAACATAATCTATATCTATACATCTATATCTATACAGATAAATAAAATTGAAGTGTCTGTTTGTAGTCCCAAAATAACAGTTTTTCACTAAATGCATATGAAAGTATACACGCTGCTGACACTAAAAACCCAAGTTTTAAATTTTTTCTCTGTCTGTCTGTCTGTTTGTTCCGCGTAATCTCTGAAACGGCTGGACCGATTTTAACGGCTTTCATTGGCAGGTAGCTGATATTTCAAGGAGTAACTTAGGCTAATTTTATTTATTAAAAATATTAGGGTTCCGCGACTATAACGAAGAAACTAAATCTAAGCGGGTGAAACCGCAGGGCACAGCTAGTAACATATAAACTTGTAATTATTTTTGAGTACTGGGTTTCTACCATGACCTCTTATTGCCATGATAGTTTAACTCTCATTATGAGACAGATCTATATGACGTGTATAAGTCTGTCACTGTAATAAGAACTTATGGTAAGGTCCTGTTCCTTAATAAAGTTTTTATCCAATAAATAGTAAACACTTTCACGGTCGACAATATACGATATTAAAATTGTATATCAGATCACCACACAATTATATGCAACAATCAAATAATCGTATGTATGACACAGCGATATACAATAGCATGGGTCATTCAATACTCGTTTACCATATTTTTTATGTCATCCCCTCGATTGAACATTTAAATTTGGATCGGACCCTGTTGGACCGACTCTTCCGGTTTCCGATTCAACTTTTCATTTAATCTTTAATTCTCAATTTGATTTGGTCAAATTCATGTTATTATATTATATGTTATTCATGTCTCTGTGGAAATACTTACTATAATTTATTATAATAAAATATAAGACTAGAGCGATATAATTTCAAATATTAATTTAATCACCAATCATATCGGAATTATTAATTATAATTATTTATGTTTGGAATATGTGTACAACAGACTTTAAAGATGTACTAGCTGTGCCCTGCTGTTTCACCCGCGTAGATATCAATTTCATGGTTGACCCGCGGAACCATAATGTCTAAAAAAAACAAAGTACACACCTTGTAATATTAGATATCCGTCAGTGAAAGTCCCGTTAAAATCGGTCCAGCCATTTCGGAGATTAGCCGGAACAAATAGACAGACAGAGAAAAAAATTAAAATGATGATGATGATATTTTGGAATTGCAAACAGACACTTCAATTTTAATCCGTATAGATATGTAAAGATTTAAAGCAGAGCAAAATGGGTAAAAAAATGCATTCAAGCATTTTAATTCAAATACATTATTAAATATATTAAACGTACAAAAAAGGCTTACGAGTAAACTTCTTCAATATAAGAAATCGTTGAGGACATTATCGCAATTGATAAGTCTCCATTAATTCCAACGCCCACAACATAGCTTTGCTCGAACCCTTGGGTGATCATTATATCCATAAATAATTATTCGAAGTCACTTTAACGGTTAAATATTAATTTACTAAAAAGATACTCGATCGATTTGTAACTTCAACCAATAATTTACATAATCCGACACCAAATCGAATGATCGTGACACGAAAAGCATGTCATTAATAAAGTTTATTTTACGCAAGTATTGACAGTGTAATTTTGAATGATTTATGATTTTTGACGCCATGGGAATGACCCAATTGCCTGCAGGTCATTATGGGTCATTTTTGGAGTCTGTCGTGTTAACGGGTTAAAATAAAGTACGATGGAAGTGGCTTATTTATGGTTGGCTAAATTTCACGGAACCTATTTTTTGTACATAACATCAGCTATCTATCAGTGTAAGTCTCGTTAAAATCCGTGGAGCCATTTTAGAGAATAGCCAGAAAAATTAGCCATAAAACAAAATGTTTTTTTTATTTGTTAGTAAATTATATTTCACATACGTATTTAGTGAAAAGCTGTTTGAAAATTTGGAATTAATAAAAGACACTTCAATTTTTGAAGGTTTTTATTGAAGTATAGATTTTTATTGAAGTTTTAATCATAAATGAGTTTTATTTACACCTACAACATAACAATATTGAAGAATTTGTATTTCAATGCATTTACTTGTGAATGCAACCAATTCAGATCATTCAGTCTTGAATTTCTCATGCACATTTATTTAAGTGTCAGTAAAAATTACTAAACCAGTGAGTTACCAAAGAGTCCTTGATGTTTAAAAGCATTCTTGGACATTTAATTCTTCAAGAATAACCCAAACAACAGTGTCACTAAATGTAACGGTTCATTTAAAAATATCCTTTGATAAATCAATTTGAAAAGCTTAAAATTGCGTGTCATTTTAAGTGCTTTTCAATGTATACAAAAGTTGCATCCAGAGGATTTCGGTATTGCTCGAAACAGGAAACAATAAAAGATTGCTCTCATTTTCTGTCGGCTGTATTTTAAATGACGGCGCGGCCCTACGATGGGTAGAATTAATTTATTAAGGGCGACGATTAATAGCAGCCGTATATCATAATTACAATCAATAGCGAGAAGTTCTAAGTAATGTCTCAAAGATCAGTAGGGTAGTATAACATTTTTATGCCAATTATAATTTTAACTGGATATGACGATACAGAGCTACAGAAAACCGTCCAGAAATGAAGACAGTCGCAAACTGTGAGGTGGTTCAGAACTATATCTACCTGGGTTCTACCATTCATTGCAATGGAGGTTGCGAAGAAGAGATTAAGAGACGTTGCGCTATTACAAGATCAGCCGTACTAATGTATCCATATTAGAAGAGCTCAACATCAACCAAAGACTTTCGTCAATTACAACTACGAATTTTAAAGTTTTTTGGCCATATTACTAGGAAGGAGGATGCGATGGAACGTCTAGTGATCCAAGGACGAATAGAGGGCAAACGGTCTCGAGGTCGATCTCCAACTAGATGGATTGATCTTATGAAATCTACTACGAACAGTTCCATAACGGAGTGCTCCAGAAACGCACATAATAGAGACAAATGGAGGAGCATCGCTAACAAAGCTTGTACCAGTGCTTCCATGACCACGACCGCTCTGCCAAGAGCGAACGACTAAGAAGAAGAATGACGATATATTTTTAGGTTTGTCTTCAACGTCTCTTTCTGTCGTAATTATTTAGTTCTCCATACTTTTGTTGTATTTTCTTTTAATTACACCCGTGTTTAGTATAAGTAGTTTAATCGTAATAACTCGAGGGCCCTTCCCATGAGCCCTTTGGCCATAAGGGTCAACGAGAAGAGCGTATGGTAAGGCCCCAGTTGTGTAACAGTGACAAACTTATACATGTCCTATACATCTATCTCATAATAAGAGTACGTTCATTGCAATATGATGTCATGGATTCTGGATTAGTAGAAACAGAACTGACGACATGTGGGTGTAATATAAGTACCTACACCTCTGCCTTCCACTTCGGGGAATACAGGCGTGAGCATTATATGTATGTATATGTAAAGATTGTTTCTTTATATAATTGACATAGGTCAATAAGTAAACGTCACGTTTCATTATGCTATTTACGAATTTTGTCAATTTCTAAAATATTACATTAGCTTAATAATATGGCGGTTTCTAGAATATTTATCTCAATAAGGGATTGAAAAAAGTATTCTATTTTATAAGCACCCTAATTCTATATTTATCTCCGACTCGATATCCTATAATTTACGAAATGCAGTGAGGTGAAGGAATTTAACCGATTTTAATCGACAGTTCGTTTGTGCTTGTGGCAACATTACTCTGTTTATAAACCAAGGCTCGATTCACTGTCAATACAAAATAAACAAGCGCTTTGGTGGAAATAAATCGAAGCGGCGTGATTGCCTGCACCGTGGGTAATTATTCAGAATTTTAATAAATATTTATTTTACGCAGAGAGACTAGCCGATGATGAGTTGACATTGTACTCCAGCGGTATTTAAAGCCTTTGAAATGATTTCCCTCGGTACAATATCATTCATAATGTTGATTTTTGTGGACCAGACGAGCTCAGAAAAAAATACTGATGGTTATTGAAAAATATCCTTTGGTTATAATATCTTGTGCTGTATACTGTCAGTGTAATGACATTTTAGTGCTTGCTTTTAAATGCTGTATGTACTGCAATTACGTAAGAAAAAAGAAACAATTTCCAATCCAGCTATCCGTCTGTTTATCTGTTTGTTTCGGGTAATCACTAAAGCTGCTGGACCGATTTTAACAAGACTTGCACTGGCAGATAGCTGATGTTGCAAGTAAGAATTTAAACTATTTGAAATGAGCATAAGCATCAAACTCCCGAAAGCATACAGGATTTATTGCAAAACAGGGCTTTGCGAAATAAAGCCACCCATGAAATTTTAGCACAAACTAGTTAGCAATAAATTATGTTTGAATTATTACAAGAATTTTGAAGAATCTCGACAATGCCACTTTTTTAACGTCTGAATAATCATTGGCTAACGCTTATACTTTTCAGGTATCGTAACGGATCCTTATAGAATTAAATTCCCAACGTATACCTACAGATTCCATTAAGGTATGTACGCGAGAGAATAGGGCGTAATTAGAGTGCTTCCTCTCTGAATAATGGAAGGTGCGCCAAAGGAACGCATGCATTAGTCCTGTAATGGAGGTGGCGTCGTGTTGACGATGCAATTGGTTTTGTGCAATTGAAGGTTCCAAAAATAGTGTAATACTAGCTGTGCCCCGTAGATTTCGTTTCATCCTTATTGTCGCGAAACCCTAAGATTTTCAATAAATAAAATTAGCCTAAGTTACTCCTTGAAACATTAGCTACCTGCCAGTGAAAGTCCCGTTAAAATCTGTCCAGCCGTTTCAGAGATTACCCGGAACAAACAGACAGACAGACGGACAGACAGACAGGCAGAGAAAAAATTTAAAACTGGGTGTCAGTATCATGTACACTTTCATATGCATTTAGTGAAAAGCTGTTATTTTGGAATTACAAACAGACACTTCAATTTTATTTATCTGTATAGATGAAAATTTTGGGGATGAATGGATTGAAGTTATAGGTGTTGAAAATAATCCACAAAAGCATAAAAGCATCTGATGGCACGCTTAGACTACTAACGCTAAGCTAAATTATTTCGCCGAACTTGACTTGATTAAAATTTGACAAAAATATACCTCCAAAATAAAAAAATAAAAAAAACAAAAATTAAAACGAATTCACTTAAGAAAAATGTACAGCACACCTCACAAAGTTAACTACCTAATAAAATAAATAAAAATATTTTAAGCAAGTACGTAGTTTGCAGTTGTGCATGCAATTTCCGAAAATATCTATCACTTGAAATTCGAGAATATTGAAACGTTTCCAATCCTTAATATGTAAGCAGTTGGTCTACCGTTGCATTATACAGATAAGTATATTGTGTAAATAAGTAAATATAGGCACGTTAATTAATTAGTCTACTTAGCTACTGACAGAGTAATCAATACACTATTTGTGGTTACCTATCTACAAATACACTATGATAATGTGGTAGATAGATACTAAGTTAACATCGTTCTTCAAATAACATGTAAAATGTACATCTATACAAACAGAAAATAAGAATTTAAGTATATGTTTGTAATTCCAAAATAACATCTTTTCATTAAATGCACATGAAAGTATATGCGTTCTGACAAAAAACACAATGTTTAAAATTTTTCTCTCTCTCTGTCTGTCTGTCCGACTGGTCGGTGTGTTAAATAAAAGTAGCCTAAGTTAGTCATTGTAACATTAGCTATCTGCCAATGAAAGTCCAAACGTTTCGGACAGATTCGAATCGAAGAGGATTATCCTGAACAACAAGACAGAAAAGCATATTGAATTTGATTGCAATAAACCCTTGTATAACACCAATTTTCTAACAGGTCAAGCAAAATGGTACAATGGTAAAGACATCAAAATGCGAGCCTCGTCCCGTTTAGCCTGCATTACAGGGCTATACGCTGAGTATATGCAATCGGTCTCGCATAGTAATTTGTGGGACCGCATGTATTTTATTCATGAGCCTCAATCCATTCAGTTTTTAATTCACTTTGTTTTTTAGGGCTTATCCGTGGGTTTGTTTATTTTGTTTGCTGGTCATTCAATGTAGGTTTTTTTTCTTTTTGATACATTACCTTGAAGACGGTCTTTATTTATTCGTAAGTGAGGCTTTGTATGTAATATTCATAGATTACAACCACAATATCACGAGTCTGCCACCGTTTTCCTAATCTATACTCGCTAGCGACTCCGCCGAATACGTTTAAGAGAAATTGTGCAACGCCTCCTAGCGCTGACGTGAATAACAAAAATTTCTGATACAAACATTGTCGGTGACGCTAGCGAGTGTAGGAAAACGGTGGTAAACTCCTGATAGGGGTGCAGATTACGTTCTTGAGAGTATGTTCCTAAAAAATATGATATTATGAAATAATAATAATATGTGTATAGCCGATTAAAGTAAAATTATTTAAGTTATTTACATAGCAGTAAGACCAATAAATAAAATTATAATCATAATTGAATCTGATAAAATATATCTGACGTATTCAACGTAATCTGACAGAGCTCTGTAAATATTGCAAGCTGAACGTGAGTAATAAAAGAAAATGAATACAGCAAATACCGTCCTTTATAACGACGCCCATTTCGAAATCGAGTCACTGATATATTATAATAATCACCGACATGAGTAAGCATTTATAGTAGCGCATTACATCCGACTATTCGATTCAAACCGTCAAGCGAGTGATTAAAATCGTTCTAAACCCCTGACTACTAATTTCATTGTTCTTTGACCGACGTTGAGCTACGAATGAACATAAACATGGACAAGGCATTGGTTCCAGAAAATAAGCAGAATTGTTTTGCAAAATAAGTTATGTTAAAGTGCGAACACAGTTGCGGATGATAATGTTTTATTGATGCAACGCAACCTCTACTGTTACCTACCTTTAAAAATAATCGTTACAGAAAGGCAGATTCTATCTCGTCCTACATTGGTTGAAAATCTTTGTACACATGCATATACAAGCGCGTGCGCGAACCTTGGATAGTCGGGTTAATTCAAATAGTTACTTCAGCGTGGTGCTTGTAATTATCATTCTGCCAATTCAACCAATATAAGGAAGCTGGCCTTGTCTATGTTTTTATTTTGTGTAGCAGTCAGCGCCCGAATACATACGTTATTGCTACTTGCAGGCACATGTTAAGTGACGTAATGGCACTTTATTGGAATATATCTGAATGCCATTTTAAATTTGTGGCACTGCTACATGAATCGTTTATAAATTAACGCTTGAATAAAATGTTAGCACTTACTCGCTTTGCAGACTTAAGGAAGATAGAAGATAGATGATTCATACAACAAGCGATAAAGTGAACAATTCCAAGCCCCCTTTCGATTTATCTTGATGATCCTGGTATTGTGACTTCTTTCGCTTCGTTTACAGCCATGTCTCTTTTCATACACTTCTTTTGGTTATGAGTGCTCAGAATTGGACTTTTATCCGTATATGGAAGCTCGGTTTGAGTTTTGAGTATATCATCTCCATAATCCATCCATATTTATTATTATTCTAATAATTCCTAAAACTAAAATAAAATATCCTTTGACCACAATATGTACGTGAATAAGTACCATATTATTTAATGTTAATAATTAATGCCATATCCCAATTTTCTGCTCCCATATCCAAAACATAGAGTCAAGTCAACCAACGATGAGTATTTAGAACGATCAATCAAATTTTAACCGTTCAACAGCTACGTTTGTCCAGTCATAAATTAACTTTATAGTGGATAAATTGACCCGTTTAATTCCTACTTCGTATCAT
Source organism: Watsonalla cultraria (assembly GCA_964035505.1). NCBI lineage: Eukaryota > Metazoa > Arthropoda > Insecta > Lepidoptera > Drepanidae > Watsonalla > Watsonalla cultraria. The sequence goes on from OZ037723.1 coordinate 4,001,108, forward strand.
TTTGTAAATTCAATTAGCACTTTATTGTTACACGAGAAAGTTCGGTTTATGAGCCGTGGGAATTGTAACGTTTTTATTTGTCACGTTTATTCGACTTCGTAAATAGTTACGGAATCTAATTATCACTCCCTTCAAATATATAGGGATAAAGTTGTTACTATTGTTTGGAGCAAAATGTGGGTCAAATATTCACATATATAATATAAAATTTTTGTGTACTATTTATTTTATATCTAGTACGTGACAATCATACACATATTATTTTTCATTCATAATTATGAGCCTTCGACTTACCAAATTCATATTCTTCATTATAAGCGATATTCCCTGCTAATACTATAATAGGTTTTCCTTCTGACTCTTCATTTATGGAAATAGTTGAACGTTGTATTTATTTGATAGGTGCATATGCCTAATGAGTTGCCTAAGACTACAATTTTTAATGTATTGATCTCTTTCATATTTATTGAATACAAACAAAATTAATAAACCAGCTAACACATCATGTTGATGATGCATAAAAAATATTTCTTGTCGAGGAGGAGTTTTGTTTTCCTCGTCGTACCACTAATTGAAATGCCGCTGTCGGACTCGCATTGAATAATTCTCTACAGACTTTTTACTTCGACATCTATTCAATTAATCGAATCGATTTTAAATAGCACATCGCCGTTTCAATACATAATGCTAGCAAATAAATTATCCAGGGTGTAATTGACGTCCCTACGGGTTTACGCGTCCCCATTCGTACGTTATTTGCGCGAACGGTAGTACTTAATGACGCTTTGACCGATGTATCGACGGATTGGCGTACTACATTAGTTTCGGACTACTAATTATTTGGTGCGGGGTCGCCATCTATTTTCGAGTACGGACTCTATTCAATTTTGCAATGTTAACATAATGGCTTCGTGTTAATGAATCATCTTTTCATTTCTAACTACAAATGTAGAGTGAGTTTTATCAAGCATACGTAGCTTATTTTTTTATGTTTCGTGGTGTTACTTACATTTTGCCTTTCGTGTTCCATAATTTTTTAATTTTATGTTACCTATTGTTAGGTTTTTAATGTTCCAAACTCCCGTGACTGACTGTCTGTCTTAACTCTTGAAGAATAACCTTCCCCCCATATCTCTAAAGTTAATGGAAACCCTAAAACAATTTGCGCTGGTATGTATGTAGCCTGTCAACATTTTACACGACAAATAAAACAGTGACTCTAAGTAACAAAGTTTTTAAAATTACCTGGTTTTAACGGTTTGTAATAGGGTTTATCGAGATGAATACGATGTCTATAAAATCTTAACAATTATAAATAAAACTAATATAATATTAAAAAGAGGAAACTATTATTTGTTTTTTGTATTGAATATGCTCCGAAACTACTTGACTGATCTTGAAAATTCTTTCAGAAATAGATAGCTACATCTACAAAACATAGGCTATATTTTATCCCTATACTCCCACGGGATCGGGAACTACGCGGATGAAACCGCGTGACGTCCGCTAGTATAATATAATTTAGGGAACGCTTGATGCTCCTTGCGCTTAATCGGCTCATTATACCTATCTCACGAAGATATCACAAACACCGCGTCTCATCCAAATAAATTATATAATGATGAAACTGTAACACCGCGTTACAAAGCATTGCCCTTAATAAACGCAAACGTAACACTTCATAATGTTACAGCACTAGATAAGAAAGTTGGGAAAACAATTTGTCCCAGATCCGTAAAAAAGATAATGGTTCATTCCGTCGATAAAAGACGGTTAGTATAAAATATGTCGTAAACTTGCCTAATTGGCTTGTAGGGTATTTTGAGATAGTTAAGCGTGTAGGCGCCATTTCGATGGCTGTGCTTTTACGACGTACGAAGGAGGGTAAGCTTTGTAACATAGAATGATACTTAAGTATGTTCTACTCTATCACTGAGTGAGAGAGCGATTACTGTAAATTGCAGATTTCAGCACAAAGGGAATTAATTAGCACAACTCGGTATCGTATCATCGCGCATAATACCTCTCTGACAGATAACAAGTCTCCGAATGAAATGATATCTTTTTCCTCTGCAATTGGTTTTTAGTTGCCGTTAGGTAAATCAGTTCCTTGGTCGATCTTGTAACCTTCTTATTCTAATGTTCTAACTACAATATAGTTTTAAGAGGCTCAATTTATTCCGGCTAATCTAAGGAAAAACTAACGATTTTGACGGCCTTTCTACCTGCGGCAGCAACTTATCTAAATAATATGTAATTCACAACGTACAAATTATTCTGCAAGGCATACAATAGACGTGTCGGCAAACAAAGTATTTTACACATATCAAAGAACTTCCTTCTCATGGAGTTCAATTGAATATAAATATCATGATTTTCGTTTCTGAGAGAAGTAAAACGATTATTAAAGCCGATTTTATTTCAGTCAGCGAATAGCAAGTGTCGCATGAATATTAAAATATTATATTCACGTGATTTTAATAATATAACTTCGTTGCAACATTGTTGCAGTTTACAATGAAATATTTATAGTGGAGACGAACACAGTAAGATATGAATAGTTGTGATATGAATTATAATTTTCAACGGATTTATATTCATTATAGAAGAGTAGAATTTCCTTCGTACGGTCAATCTTCTATCAGCTGATAGCTGATCTTCTGCTCTAGACAAGATGCTCATCCAAGCGACAAATTTCAAGCGAAATCCAAGCGATCCAAGATCCAAGCGACAAATTACATATAAGTTACTATCATATGGAAAGAATCGGAGGTTAGTAGATATTAGGAAGTACATTTTTACGATTCACTGCCAACAGTAGGTAATACGTTTATTCTCTTCATATCTATAATCAACTAATTTGTACGTAAAATGTATGTTTGAACAGAAACATTTGACTTCGAACTAAGTACACAATGACTCAAACATGACATTTATTGTAAGATTTTGATTATCACCATCATATGTGCTTGATACGCATCAGTCTTTGTGTTTTCCAAATCGGTCGGAGCTAATAAACTAATCAAATAAAGCAAGCTATTATTAACTCGACAGACAAACAAAAGACATTGACCTCATAAACTTTGTGGATCACTACACATGACTCAATACCAGTATTCAAACTAGAAAGATCATTACTTCGATACCCGGATACCCGCGTAGTATGTATCCCGGTTTATGATCAATGTTAGTGAACATAATTCTTCAAAAAAAATTGTAATGATCTACCGAATTTCAGTAACGGCGGCTAATCTCAGCTAGGATTAGACACGTGCGCAGGAGATATAGTGCACAAGTGTGTGCGCAAACACGGGTGCACTCTTTATTTCCTCACTCTCATAGTCCGATGGGACGGCAATCCGACACGAACGCAGAGAGATCAGGCGTAGTACCAACGGCTTAACGTATTTCCGAGGCACGGGGGTGTAACACACCGCCAATTTATTCATTGTGAATTTCTTGACAGAAAAACCCATTATTTTTGACCCGACCCGGGACCTCGTGATCGGCAGGCGAACCTACTAACCACTAGACCAACGACGCAATTAACAAAATGAATAGGGAGTCAACTAACCATATTAAGCAGTTCTTAGTTGTGAAGTTAGAAGACAAGCAAGGGAAGGACATTTTTTTTACACTGATAGTATTTAATGTTACATGTATATAATAATGAATGTTTTGTTTACCCACGTCGTCGATATCTCACATAGATTGAACATAGAAAATTCACACCGATGATTCAAAGCGCTGTCACAGGTACTAATTTAATATTCGCCCCTGAAGACATAGTATTAGGAATACAAATTAAAAAGTCACGGAAAACTACGTCGAAACGTAATGAAGGAGGAAATCCCGATTCGGTGGCAGTGTTGCTTAATAAGCAAAGGGTATAATATCAATTTTACGAGCGGAATTAATCCGGCAGCGCGTCCGTCAGTAATTGTGTCAACCATACGTTTCTCATAATAATTATACGAGGAGCTCGTGTCATCGGGATATTGGACGAAATAAGAGAATATTATTCGTACGGAAATATTCATAGTTGCGTAAATTATTGCATAGTTTTTGGGTGCCTACATATTTTTGACAATATGCCAAGACTACTTCATTGAAAATGAAAATGAAAATTGTTATTGGTTCAGAAACCAGTCTTCTGAGAAGGACCGACAAGAAACTCAGCCTAATAATCAGTAGTCAATAATATGAACCTAAGCGAAACTTGTGAGTTACAGCTCTCGTCCTGACTTAAGAACGCCCAGCGAAAAATAATGTAGAGACTGCGCATTTTTTTATTTGCCTCGCGCTATACATAATAGACAAAGGTAGACTAATAGAATGACTATTGCGCATTTAAAGGTAGGTACTCGTGATGGGGCCTGTATTATAGGCAGTAGAGAACGATTTTAAAATTTGATTAAAGATTCCAATGGACAACAATCTGAGCTTTTAGTTATGATTTTTAGGAGTATTACCTAAAATATAATATGGATTTTACGATTTTATGATGCGTTCTAACAGACAAAATATTTTTTGATAAAGATTATCGAATAGCGCTCATTATGCATACTTTTCTTCCTACCAAAGCCATTTTCAATTTCATTTTATAGTGGATTCAAACCTTCATAAACTTAGTCCGGATATTCTTTGAAAGCAATGTAGCACAGATGCGGTATTAAACGGTACACTGGTAAGCATCACGGCTTTAACATTGTAACTTATGACAGAGGTCCCGAGCTCCCAATTTTAATAAGAGCGTCTCTCCAAATTGACACTATGAATCGTGTGGGAGATGACAATGTAACAATATCGCCGACGGCAAAAAAACGCACAAATGGACGGCTTTCTATAGTGATAGCTAATTGACAAACGCAACATACATACACAAACAAGCATAGGTTGGTAGTCCACTGCGGTGGAATCGGAGCCTCAGTAGTGATTTTTTACTTTGTATTGATTTGATTTGATTTGTATGGCAGCTGCCCCTCTGTGTGCTTTTAATTAAAGTGACGCTTTCCACATCCGTTTATTATCCGCTTCCACAGACTTTGTTATGAACGACAATATTATTGTGTAGTATTTTCTTAAATACCAATTATATGTATATACGTTTTGGGTGTTCCTGCTAAAGTTTGTGACGTCTTTGTTAAGTTGGCACTAATCTAGGCTTATGTTATCATGTCTTTGTACGAATAAAGGGCACAAAAGGCTCTTTAGATAACATATCATGGTGAACCAGAACTTAAGACTTAAGTCACATTTCATCCGCTGCTGCAGTTTAATTGTATGAATATGTTACCTGTGATTTTATATGCGTAGAGTAAAAGGAAATCTGCATGTTTCTAAGAATAAGAACTTTCTTCTACTTAATGATTTTTAGTTTGTATGCATGCATCATCCACATACTTAGTTTCTAAATGTCTTTTAAAAAACAAATTTGTTTCTATCGCTTGAGGATTCGCGATGTCTAATTACAATCAAATTTCGATTTCATCAAATGGAATTTCGGCGTTGGACTAGCGAAAATAATCTCTTCTATAATCGGACAGAAATTCGCTAGTTTGGACATTGAGTTTATATCAGATCTAGGTAAGGTTTGACAAACCTAGAAGCGCCTAGAAGTGGGAAGGAAGGAAAGTTTGCACTCCATTTGATCAGACTTGTGCTTGTTAGTTACTATATTGACTATATTAACTTACATGTTAAGATTTATGAAACAAACCTTCTTTAGTTGTAAAAATATTATTCTTAATTTTGTACGTTCTTACCACATTACTTAACATTACATAACAATGTTTCTTAGTCTAAGGCCAAGAATATTACCTACGGCTCAACTATAGATTCTTAAGTAATATTGCGCTGAAAGTAATGCAACCCATGAGTGCACCGCACAAATTGCTAATAGCCGTTAGCCACAGGATGCAAGCCTCATTAAGTAATTTTATTAAGCTTTAATCTTTTATGCAAGTGTGATGGTGTATCCCTATCAGAAGCTTACCACTGTTTTCCTAATCTATACTCCCTAGCGTCTCCATCGAATATTTGTATGAAAAATTATTTAGCACCTCTTAGCAGTGACATAACTAAAATATTTCTCATACAAATGTGGGTGGTTGGATAAATAACAAAAGCGGTGCAAAACTCTTAATAAGGGGCTTACTATAATCGTTACAGCAGTAATGTCTCACTAACTTCTTAGTTTTTACGAAGCTAAGAAGTTTTTAATGCAGAGCGCATGGCTTAAGCCAATGATGATAATCTAGAGATTCTCTCAGAGAGAAGTTTAAAGAAATAGGGATAATTACTGTGGCATGTCAATACATATTTGAAAATTTGATATATGTAAGAAAGTATATAGATAGTTTTAAGAAAAATAGTGATATGCACAATATAAATACACGCAAGAGGGATAAACTCCGTGTCCCTGTGACTAGACTGCACAAAACTAGTAACTCTTTTGTGGGGCAAAGTATACGCCTTTTCAATAAACTACCATTAAAAATGTGTGAACTACCATTTTTAAGTTTTAAGGCAAGCATCAAACAAACTTTGTGAAAAAGCATATTATAGTGTAACTGAGTATATTGATGATAGCCAAACATGGCAATGAGTTGCTCACTCTTCCATTGAAATGTACTTAAACAACCCTATGTATATAGAAGGGACACATGTAAAAAAAAAACCGGGGAGTTTGTTTCGCCGTTTCTTCTCCTGACAGGCTTACTTTTGGAAACGGTAGTAAATTAACTTAAGTTAGCGTAAGAAAAATGACGTTCAATAAGTGTTCCAAGTGTCCCTTATATTGAATAAAACTTTTTGATTTGATTTGATTTGATGGTAGGCTCTCAGTATTCGGCATTATAATATATGCGTTAGTAAGATGTACTGTTCAAAATGATAGTAGGTCCTCTGTATTCATTTAGTTTTTTGGTGTCTTTTGGAAGTCGTGAATTCACAAGCTGTATAGTAGCTTAGCTTGACGCGAAAGCTTTGTTATAAAGACGTTCATCTGTTCTCATCATTATGCAAATTGCAAAAAAGAAAGGCTTCCTTTGACAAAAAACAAATCAACCAGTTGTTCTTTGATATACAGACATGTTACATAAAAGTGATGCGAAATTGCGTTGTTTGCAAAAGTGAAGTCGTATAATATGTGCAAAGGAGTGCTCAAGACTCGTACATTATTACGATGTAGCGAGTGCTTTATAAGTTGGTGGGAATGATGGATGCGAGACGAGATTGCGAATAAATTATTTGACGTTAATGGTTTAAAGATGCGTCTATATTTAAACATAGTACATTTAATGCTCTGGACACACACGATGCTCTTCACAATATTCTGCCAGTGATTGTACATTACGTAAACTCAAACTCAAACTCAAACTCAAATATATCTTTATTCGATTAGACTTCATACAAAGTACTTTCAAATCGTCAGAATGACACAATTACACAGGATTATACATGCTACCGCCAGGTTCGGAAGGTTGATTTTACTGAGAAGAACCTGGCAAGAAACTCAGTAATTACTCTTTTAAAGAATATTATACAGTTTTAAAAATACAAAATAAATTGTTCAAGCAACTATAAGCCCATGGAGACAGTTCTAATGCTCAATTGTCAAAAATAAAAACTAAAAATATAGTACAAATATATGTGAGCGTACATAATAAGTTCTGTCATTATCTTTGAAGAACGAACAGGCTTCCAAAATAATGACTACTTCTTAATTCTTTGGAGCATTGGTGACCTCACATACCACAGGAACACACGTACACAACTCTACTTTAGGGAAACGATTTTAGTGACTGCAGTGACCAGGCAGCTCCAAACTTCGAACGAGAGGTTACGTTGAGTTCTACCTATGTCATGTCATCAGATAGTAATGTTAATACAATAGCCAGCAGAACTGAAGGATATACCATTGCTCCAAGTCCTTCAAGTAGGCACAAAGCTTTTTAGATGACCTCTTTAAAACCAACTGACAGTGACGCTATTTTATTAGCAAGTAATGGTATGCCTGTGGAAATTTGATCTTGTTGTGATCTTGGTAAAATTTGGAATGGATGCAGCTGTTAAATCCATCTCTACTTAGCTAATTAATTTACTGTAAACAAAAATCATAAACCAGTCTCAAAGGATAATTGCTATAACTTAAAGAGAAAACCAACACATCTAATTGAAGATACAATTGATACTACGTTGATCCCAATGGTCAGATCATTATAATTTAAACGGCATTGTAGGCGTATTAGAGTTTCCTACTATCGGTAGTAATTCACAAGGGACATGGGAAGTGGGCGATGGTCCATTATCGGCTATAACATAACAATATAAGGCACAATGCTGTCACGGTGAGTTGTCATTCAGTGAAATTCTTTCATTTTATAGACCCTTTGTGTCGCTTGACTGGACTGAGTGTTTTGATTATATAAAAGATGTAGATTTTATCCGACGCTATTTTAGGTTGTTTATTGCGTATTTATTACAATCGGTAGCGTTTTATATTCTATTTGGTTGGTTTATGTCAATATGCATTATTATTGTTGTTCTTTACTGGTAGACTCAATTTCCTAGGCGTCTTCTGTCTCCCACTCACTAAATTCTTTATGGAAATTATCACAATTTTTACACATGTCGACATTTTTAGGGTACCATACTAAAAGAGTACAAAATGGGATCATGCTACTAAGACTTCGCTGTCCGTTTGTCTGTCTATTCGTCTGACACAAGGCTGTATCTTATGAATCGTGATAGTTAAGACTGCTGATTTTTTTTACCGACTCTAATAAAAGGAGGTTTCTCAATTCGTCCGCATATATTTTTTACTATAAAAAATACTAAAAAACAGAATTAAATAATTTTTAAGCGGGTTCCAATGCATCAAAGGTGATTTTTTATAGACAGCGGTGACTCGCACTTGGCTAGTTTCATTTCCAATTATTTTTCTTACACAAACTACATTCTGCTAATTACATTTACAACAACAAAGAATGAGCCAAGTAGGTGTCTGCAGTGATGTGGGTATACTTCAATATAAATAGATATGATGATATTATAATGAATATGAAATTTGCAAAGTGAATCTTATTACTCGCTCCGCGACATAATTCAACACTATTTTCATTACTCTAATGCACTTATCTGCGTCCGTAAAATAAATATTAACCCTACTTCAATCACAATTAGGTGCAATAGGTATTATTGCCGACACACTCGTAAAATGCTGTAATGCATTGGATATATTAGTTTTATTCTCGACGCAAAAAGAAATGTATCTCAATAAGAAGTACCTAGCCTATGTGCCTCCGTATAACATCAGCTATAAATAGATAGACATGCAGACAAAAATAAAATGATGTTAGTACCGTATATAATTTGATATGCATTTAGTGAAAAGCTGTTAATTTGGAATTACAAATAGACACTTTTATTTTATTTCAGCCTATAAATTTTAAGGGTTCTAAAATTTTGCGACGCTTCTGACATAGTTGCGAGATCTGAGAGATTATATCTCAACGTGCGCTGTGGGGTGAATTTTGACGGGAAGATGGGATAGTTGCCGCGAGCAAAATAGTAAAGTTTATGTTTTCTTACTCATTCCTCTCTGGTAAAGTTAAGGGTCGCAAAAGTTTAAGGTCACGTAATTTATTTCATAGCCCTAAAGTTACTTTGTGACACATGGTCTCTTTAACTGTGGAACAAAATTGGAAAATTATTGCAATCGTGTCACAATAATCGTAATTACGTCAAATGTTTTTCAAATTTGTTACTAAATATAGTTAACATTAATTAAAATCTTAAATTCACAGTTTCGTAAAATAAAATTTCAAATGGCATAAAACAGATTCACTGCATCAAATATTTTCCATCGAACACTTTTCTGTGGGTTTTTTAAATGCCTTTATACAACATTTCATCTAAATAATATTAAAGTTTTCGTTTACGGCAACTCATAGACAAGAAAGAGGTCTGTAATATTCTTAGTTGAACTGCTCCAACACAGATAGTTGTAAGTATAAGTAAACATGAAAAGGAAACATTTTTAAATACTTTAACTCCACTACGAGGATGTGTTCCTCAGAGATAAGGTAAATAAACACGGTAATTAAGGGCGATTGTTGGCGCCTGTCTTAAGTACTTGTAAGAGCTGGTACTTTACGTTTGTTTTCCTAAACAAGCCGTCTTTTTGATCCTGATCACTCATTAGGAGACACATGATTGCTACGCTTTCGTGAACTTAAACTGGATAATATATTCTAATATAAAGAAAATTTTGAGTTGCATAATAATGCAATGCTAGATTCAAATATAGATATTCAGATAACCTGAAATCTAATGCAGATACGAGTAATTTTATCAACATGGGTGCAAGCATTATGCTAATTATGCTAATAGATAGATTGTACAAAAGCATTTCATGACTTGCATTGAACTATTGCCCTGTCAAAGATTCGCAAACATATTTTATGTAACCTTAATATAAGAACAAGGGGATAGAGTCTCACTTGATGCCAAGCTCTGACTAGTTGCTATGGGGTACTATAGAATTTTTTTAAGTCATCTTAATTGAGTCATATAATACTGACCTCTCCAGCCAAATTACTACTGAAGACTCAACTGGAATCACTGGCATTGATTGCACTATTCGCAAATTTAGAGAATGCATTTTTTATAAACATCCGAATGTGCGGAAATTTAAAAAAAGCTTGTTAAACGGCAAGACACTGTGTCCCAACTTTAATTCTTCACTCCACGTAGGTACCGTTCATTATGCGTTGCTGCCAGCGCGCTTTTTATTAGCGAATTTTGTTACTCTATTTTTAAATTAACGGTCACTGTCCCGTGAAGTTATTTCAGTCGATTATTTACTTTCATCATAGTTTATGTACATAACATTGACCGGTATCGTTGACATTCCAAGGTCAAAAAAGCTTGTGCATTCCAGAAACTGAGATAGCCGTATCTATAAGGATTGTAAAAAGTTGTTGTAATGTGTAAATGTGCGTCGATTACCATTCCGATGCGTCTTCGTGAACTTACTTGGACCTTGTAAGTGGATACTGGTTTTAGGGTTTCATCGGAAACCACAAAGTAGCCTTATAAGTTTAACCTTATGCTTATCCCTATTAATCTATACAGTTAAATAAAATTGAAGTATCTCTTTGTAATTCCCAATTAATTAGTAATATAATTTTCTCTGTCTGTCTTTTTGTTTCAGCAAATCTCGTACCGTCTGGACTGATTGTGACGGGATTTTCACTGGCAGATAGCTAAAAGTGCTACGTCTATTAAAATGTTTGTTTCACGAAATCAAGTCAGTCGTAAAATTGCTGGGCAAAGCTGGTATTATATTATAGTGACTGTCCATCTGTTGCTTTTTATAAAATCGTATTTGACATTTGATATAGCTGTGGATTGACCTTTGAAAGACTATACGTTGACAAAATAGCGAGGTGAACTTTATTTAAAAAAAAAAATTACACTATTCTTTAGTTTTTCTACGGAATCCTTTGGAAGCTATTTTATACTTTAACTTCATTGTAAATTCCATTATCGTACAATAGTAAATTAATGTAAATTTAAATTGTTATTAACGCAAAATGGTAATTTGCTTGACAAATCAGTCTTTACAAAAACTATACAGGTTCCTTGTGTTTGGATTATGACTTAATTTTACTCAGAAATAATGTTTGTTCTACTTCTTGTCATATTTATAATCAGTGCGTATTTCTGCCGTAATAATTATGAACTATATTAAGCCAACGCATAAGTTGCTCTGACAGATCCAAAAAGTGATGTTCCATTATACAGCTTAACATGTTTTTACGTTCATAATATCGCCTGCATATTTTTCTTATTTTGTATGGAAACGGTAAAAAGCTCCCCAAGCGGCGAGTGTAGGAAGTTTTACATCTCCGTTTTAATAGTGCAAAACGCAAGTGTCAAACCTTTAACTTAGGGCACATCATCTACACAGTATACTTCAACATCACTTTTGCACGTATAGATTCAGTTGCCATAAATCGTTGCGGTAGGTAGTGCGATGTGTGCATCAAATCCGTTTACTGAATCCATAAAAAGTAATTGCAATAAAAAATACATTATTTCCAACCACATCCGAACATAGAATGAATATATAATTAATCGTAAAATTACATGTGGTTACTGATTGCAAATCTTATTAATTTTATAAATTACTAGCGGACGTAACGCGGTTTCACCCGCGTCATTCCCGTGGGAGTATGGGATAAATTGTAACCTAAATTAATCAGTGATAATGTAGCATTGAAATGGTGAAATAATTTTTTAAATCGGTTCACTACTTTTTGAGCCAATTTGTTACAAACATACATGAATACAAATCTTTCCTCTTTATAATACATATTATTGTAGATTCGTGGTAAAATGTATAAGCCATTTTTGTAAATTATATTGTAGACTAGATGTGCCCTGTGGCAGACAGAGAAAAATTTGAAAAATTGTTTTTATTTTTAATCTAAGTATCGTATATCGTATATAAACCATAGTATGTATACAGAGAAAAGCTGTTAATTAGCATTATAAATTGTATTGATTAACAAAATAAAATTGTTTCCCTGATATTTATAACCTCCGGAAAGGTCCCGAAAAAGGTACTTAGATGGAGAAATTTAACTCGCAAAAATGTTATGTGATTAAGCCCACATTTGAGTGACATTTCAATTAAGTGCCAGTAGATATTTTTCACTCACTAAGTATATAGATATAGTTGCCTCTATCCTTGATCGTTTGAAGAAACCAACATGATTTTTGTCAATTTTATCGTCTGCTGTAAATATCGTATTGTGACAATCAAATTTATAGAGGCCATCCAGCTGTGAGTTTACGGGACTTTAAATGAGTTAATATACAAGCGATTGTTGCAAGTATTGCCACACCATTTTCTATGGCTGCAATCAAAGAAAGAAATCAACAACATAACTGGAGGGAATTTTAATCGCTGCATCAAAACCATAACTCTTCCAAATCATTTGAATCATCTCAATCATTTGAGAAATCATTATCATCATTAGCATTCCCGTTACAGACCATTGTTCGCTTAAAGCACTCTCTTACGTCACTCATTCAGCTTTTAAATCGATCGAATCGTCTCGATTGTTAACTACTCGACTCTTATGATCGATTAATTACTTTGTTACAAACTCGATTCATCTTTGAACGGTTCGTATTCTCATGCTCAACCTAATGAGTGCAGTAAATCATATTATTATGTACTTATTGACATCGCTTCCGTTGCTTTGATTGCGTAAGAAAGTTTATTAAATCTAAATTTTAATCTCTATGATATTATATTATATCATTATAAATTGAATGTATTCATTTGTATGTGTAACGTATTTCTTGCTTAGTAAAATTGAGAGGAGCTCGTAGCACAGTTCGATGAGTGTAGTTAAGCAACCTTATTTGTAGGATGTAGTTGGAGTGATGACCCATGCTGTGCATCTAGAAAGCGGTTATGGGTCAGCAAGAAGCTTAAGAAAGATTGATAATTGGTTATTAAAAGGTTACCAATTTTACCTTGTAAGGGTAGCTGTCAGTATCATTCAAAGTACAAATTTGGTAGCCTGTCCTACCGGGTGTCGATCTCAACAATGTATGACAAAAGGCCTGCGCATAGATTCATACAATAATTATTTACTTATTCTTTATCGAATATATGTCCACGCCTGTATTACCCGAAGAGGTAGGCAGAGGTGGCCATAAAAGACTCACACATTTCATCAGTTATATTTAAGTCACGTGTGATGGGGGGTGAAACTATTGCCATTAATCGGGCACTAATCCAAACAGCCAGACGGGCTACTGGGAAATTACAGATGAAAGAACCCAATAACACTTTGCCTAACCCAGCGATCGAATCCAGGACCTATTGTTCTGCATTAGCATTTGCGATCACAAGACCAACGAGGCAGTCAGACTTGATATCTATCAGAAAGGTTCTAATACTACAATATTAGCACAGAATTGTCATTAATATCACTAACAAAGGACGGAATGCAATCATCTTGACCGTTGAAACACAAAAGAGATGTCCGGCAAATGTGATTGCTAATTTGCGTAAACGGAGGCCGTGTGGCGGACGCGCTCAGTGGTCTGTGACACGTTTCAACGTAGCCGCAGCAATCAAAGTTGTAATTAGCAGCTAGTGAAACAGCAAATTAAACGTGCTTTCATGTGACACATTTACGGGAGAGCGACGCATTGGATTGGGCGGTAATCGGCCGTATGCCTTTGGGAAAATATTTACTTACACTTACGGTGGAACCTTTTTTAGGGCTTATTCAATTTTTGTGTGAATATAATTTTCATGATTTGGTAGAGATGTTGGTGACATATTTGATCGGCTTAGAAGCATTTATTTTTGTCAGTCGACAATTCATGTCAAAAATCCGATAAAATGTTAAAAATCGATTAATCTGCAGGATATCACAAATGGAACCTTTCAACCCAAAATGTATGGGATATCAGATATAAAAGCATGTAAATATAGTTATGAAAATGGCTAAAAAACGATTATTCAGCTTAAGCCCTGGTCAAAAACCACCAGTTCAAAAAAATATTCTTTTCAAATGACCCAACAAGAAACTCAGTCAAGCATCTTGTATACTTGTGTGGCTTATAATATACGGCCATAATTTTATTAAACTAGGTAATGGAGATCTCTAATATGATGTTTGTTCAATCGGTATCATGTCACCTCATGATCCTGAACCACTATTTGTGGACATGCAATGTCAAATGTAGAGTTTAAATGCGAAATTAGAAGCTCATCCCATTTCACGTGTCACTGCCATTGGTTTTGTTTTGTGGCCAGTAATTTCACAGCTAATTGGGCTCCTATCGAGGATTGGGAAACTGTAATTACTCTGGCTCCTGATCACGAATCGATAGGAGTAGCCACAAACGGTTTTGTATCGGACTATTTGATGGATATGGGTATACTGATTCTCTCTCTAATATTGAATAATTACACGTGGTTTCCCACCCTATTCATAATTCGTATATGCACTAGCGTCACTGCACGGCACAATAATGAGAAATTGCAGAACGTCTGCAAGGAACAAAAATTGTCATGCAAATATGCGGTGCCACGTCTAGTGTAGATTACGAAAGTGATGACAAATGCGTAATGAAGTTAGAATAACCTTGTATCTCTATTTTAAAATCACTTTGAGTACCTCAGGTTGACAGGTAGATAGATTAGAGCGCTATTAATCAGGAGTGAGGTTTGGAGACCTTCTACGCTTCACTTATAATTAGTTACCTTCTCACTGAGCCCGGGTTTAGACCAATATTCGAGACGAGCTGAGAATCGTAGTCTAATTGCTAGTCCCAAATAAAGTAAACGGTACTGAAGTAGTATAATGTGGCCGGCGTCGCAGGTAATATCTAGAACAGTATTTGATGACGAGAAGAAAAATTAAATGATTATGTATCATGGTTGACTTTGCTATTACAAAGAATATTTACGGATTATGCATTTCCCGACTAGCTTCCCATCTGTAGCTTCGCCTGGGTGCCATTAACGTTTCACATGCAAACGTTCAACCCCCGTTTCACCCTTTCATGTGTAGAATTTCTAAATACCCTTGCTTAGTGCATACTGTAAGGCCTCAGCCTTACAAGCTGGTTAAAACCTTTTTCGGGTCGCTCGCCACAATACCTACACCGCATGAAGACCATACCTTCCAAATGTCACGTCTCTTGGACCAGTGGCTTAGGCCGTGTGTTGGTTTCAGGCAACCAGGACTTTTAATTTTGTATCTATAGATTGCAATAAAATTGAATAATGTTAGTCTGGTCCCACTTAGAGAGAAAATACTAACACCAAGTCTTAATAATCACATAGGGTATGACATGCTAAGTATAGGAACTGCAAGGAATAGTGTTAGTTATGAGACGTCAGTATTAATTTCTTTAACTACCAGTTCCCTGCAATTGCTATCTAGATATTATTTCTTGCAAACATTCATTCATAAATTAGATTTCTGAATTACGTAAATGTATTTATTATTAATTAAACAAGAATCTAATAAGGTTTATCTTTTATCTTATTCTTATATATAAAAATGAATCCCCATTTCCCTTGGTCACGGCATCACGTGTGAACGGCTGGACCGATTCTACCGAGACTTTTACTGGCAGATAGCTGAAGTTTCAAGGAGTGTTTTAGGTTAATTTTATTAAAAAAACCAGCATGTAACTAAATCTACGCGGGTGAAACCGCGGGGCACAGCTATTTAAGTATAAAGGTCCTGATAGTACCTCAGTATCACTGCAGTCTATAAAATCCTATTTTACTAAAAATAATCTTAGCACAAATATAAGTATAGCCGCTGTAATTTAATGTATTATGCTATTAATACCCCATGTTATCTTTGGAATAACCCAATGATAATATGGGAATAGTACTTTCTGTTCCTAACCTTATTACATTACCTACATAAAGTTCAAATTTGGAAGCCCTATTTATTGGCGATTCATTTCACATATCAATACTAGGAAAATATATTCCACGAAACGGAATGTTTAGATAACGAATGTGATTGGTTAGCCCTTGACTGACCTGTATTGTCCGGTACACAACGCGGTTTAAAAATGCTCATGTGTACGTAACGTTTATTTTCTATTCTATTCACACTATAGCACGTAACGACAATATTTACAATGCGGTATTTCGTATAAGAACGAAAGCGAAAATAATTTCAAATAGAAAATACAATATCGTTACAAAATGAGCAAGTCATCCTACAAAGCAGGGAGATTAAACGGACTGCCCACCAAGTTTCAAATAATCCTTTAAAACAAGACAAAAGGAAACCATCGTTATACCGCCTACAAACTTTTTCAATATCTCCCTCGACAACAATGGCCGGTGTTTTATTTTTTTACGGAGCTCAGGGAATAAATTCCCGTATCAAATTTCTCCCTCGGTACACCCACAACTGTATTTTACTGGCTTAACATTGATACCGGCGTATTATCTACGGAACAGCGAACACGGATCGGAACTAAACAAACGTCACATACAGATGCAGTTTTCTTCTCTTCTACGCACGCACCGCAAGATCTTTGTTGACGACAGTACGGAAATACTCTGTGTGTAACGTCCCATATTCTGGTTCATCTCGACGGCTGGCGTTTTGGGGGAAATGGGATCTACAAGCGTGCGGGTGAAAGTCGATATTCGTATAGTATGAATGCCGCTTTGGAAGGGCGGTCGTCGCGTAAGCTACGGCCACGTGCACCTCGACAACTTGCGCTTAGTTCTTCACGAACTGTGTGGGAGGTTAGTCCGCTACATGAATATAATGTTCCTTCAATGTCATGCGCTATGAGCGTTCGCCGCGAAAAAGCGTTTTTCGCTTACGCCCAGTAGTGATGCGTGTGTGAGTGAGGTCGCCACGTGATTTTGACAGTCAATCCGTGGAGAAAAGCCGGTCTGTTTGGTATCAACTGTGTGACGATGAGCCGGGTCTAGCGCTTCGGGGAAAGTGTTTTTACTGATAAGAGTTTTGTGATTAATTGCTGAATTTGATTGTAAAATGACGGTTTAATCACGAGAAGTTCTCCTAAGGATGTTTAATAAATATTTGGCGCAGTTTTCCATCACTATGGAGCATTTACGGTAAGATTATGATATAGTTTTGCGCGTGTTTACTGTTTTCGAAGATTAATGATATATTCTTAGCTGTTTCTGTTTATTTCCGAAGTAGCTTAATATACTGCCTTAGATTGTCATTTAGACGTCTCTGTTTCCTTTTACCATTAGTCTTTGTCTTATCAATTTGAAATAGAGTTTATTTCTGTACATTTTTAGAGAAGTTGTATGTAGATTTATATTGCTTTGTCTAGCCGTTGACCTAAAGGACGTAGCCATTATTAATTCAGATGAATGGTGGCTATGTGTCCTGGGTCCTGTGACATTTATAATCATTGTTTATGGATAGCGCCACTTCTGCGCATGTCCGTTGCTATGTCAACAAAGGTATATAAGCCCGTATACAAGGATGAGTTTACGCGTGTGTGCATTTTAATGGGTCTCCGGGACTGTTATAATGGTGTGTTATTAGATATTATAACTCAACTTCTGCAGGCTCTCTCATCGTTGTGACTACAATTGTGTTATTAAGATGCAATTCTCTGGTTATAAAATGTATAGGTATTTTAAGAAACTGCCTTTACCAACTAGTATACATATGAATGTTTCCTAGGTTTAGTAGTTTCTGCCTGCGACTATGTAAGTTGGACTTTAAGTGCAAATTAATACTAGATAAACCCTTTTTAGGAATGGTAAGCATCAAACGGCCTTTTGATTCGGATATTTATGAAGATTCCTCGTTCTTTTGTTAAGTCAATGTGTAACTCTTAATTAGGTTATAAGGTCTATAATTTATTGTTACAAAGACCTCACTGATTACATAGGTAATGATTTATTCGTTTTTCGTACCAGTGATAAATATAGCATTTTGATTGATATAAAATAGATAACTTGGTATGAGTGTGCTGTATTGAAACAACATATTTTTATTATTCCTTTCTATCGTGTAATATTCAGTAGCCAACACATTTTTTACTGATTGATGTATGAAAATATTGATGGGTGCAAACTCATCAATATCTTGATGCCTTCCAAAAATGCCATAAAGGCATGGTTTTAAGCCGCTGTCATGAGTTTTGAGCGCTGGCCGGTATGTCTTAAAGCTTTGGGTTTTTCATCATTTATTCTTCTCTTCTTTTTAACGAGCGCTCAACTATGAACTCGTGACGCCTATGCTCAGCTGTCACTTTGACACCTGAATTATCTTGACAAATGTAGATACTGTTACCTCTACCTACCCCTTTAAAAAACCCTTTAAAAGAGGTATGAAAATAGTACTATAAAGACAGTTTATTTAATTACACAAAAATAAAAAAATGTCGTCAGTCGATTCGACACACGCCGCATTGAAGACATTACCTACCTATCTACGATTGAACGTGAAATGCTACTATCAGTTCGAACTCACATCATTATCACTTACTTATCAACGTTCACTTATAACAGACAACTAACACGGTGACTGTCTTGCACCTGTCGACTGATAATCTCTTTGTTTAGGAGTTTTTTATAGTTCTATAAGTAATGTTTTTTCTTGCTGGTTCTCGTCAGAAGGCTAGTTTCCGAACCGTTGGTAAATTCTTCCACATTCGTGTGTGCCTAAATTTAATAAAACAGTTTCATTTTCAATGCATGATATTGTATCTAAGGTGTGTTGTATGCTGTATATGTTTTATCTTCAAATTGATGTGTAAATATATCTACGCAAATAAAAATCGATTACCGATTATAAGTTAACGCATCATTTTAGAATGGCTGCACCTATGTGACTAACTATTTTATTTTACATAACAAACTTTATTTTTTGTTATTGATGTCTTATCAATAACAAATAAATAAAGTTTGTCGACCCTTGCGCATTAGTAATAAATTTGTGTCTGTTTCGCGTATTGGATCATCATTAAATTTTGCACTCAAGTTGTCCGGGGCTACCGAAATAAGCTTTTATTTAGAAGTAGAAGTTTGTATATTCAGTACTACAGTACACAGTACACATATAAATAGTATTAAAACATTACATTAAACGATCGAGATCCATTGGTAATCCAATTCACCTGTTATATTCTCATGACGGGCAATTTATTTGTGTCATTACACTCGAGGTAAAAATAATGTGCCCTTTTCTTTCCTTTGTTGTTTTACCGAGGAAGCTTTGGCTGATAACAAAAGGAGGGTTATGTGTTTAACCTAATTGCAGTGAAAAGAGTCGGTGGACTATTTCGGTAATAGCTCCAACGAGACCCATGGTCTTTAATTAGTGTCATGACTCATGATTAAAAAGGAAGCTAAGAATTTCGCTATTTCGTAGTTTTATTTTATTTTAATGGATGCCCTGTGGTAATACTTGCTTTTTTGGGTCGTAAGGATTTGGCAAACAAATTTAGAACCTATTCCACACCAATTAAGCATATAATCTCGATTTAAAGTTATTGCCCGCGCTGGAAGTGTTACGAAACACACAGTTTACACACTGTGTCACTAATACTTCGTAAAATTTACATACTATGTCGAATCGGTCGTGTCACACCGTGTAATATGTTCCCGGCTTCCCAGTGCGGTGATGCAAGGGACTTAAACACTTCCAAAGTACATAACTATTAGTCCGTATTGCGTGCATATAAGGTGCAATTTTGCTTACATCAATATTGGTGTGGCTAATCCGATAAGAGATTAAAATTGAAAGTGTGCATCTTCAGAGTGTATGAAAAATTAGTATTCTGAGGAAACATTTCGAAACAAATACCGAACTACGTCTTTTAAATGCGTGGATGCATTGTTTCTCAATATCATGGAAATCTCTCATCGATCGTCCAAATGGTTTGCCAATTTAACATCTTTGGCAATCGTTACAGGTCAGTCAGAGGCCTAAGAAAGTGTGACAACTGGTTTAACCCAGATTGCCGATTTACCTCGAAAAAGGGGTTACGAAGGTCAGGTGGCAGTCGCTTCGTATAAAAATCAGGTGTTCAGTCACATCGGGTTGAATCAAGTGCTGACCCCAAATACATGGGATAAGGCCAGGGAGATGAAATGGTTTGAAACACACCCACACTTTTTCAGGTGATATTACCTTGCTAAGCTCGAAACTAAACAACTAATTTAAAGTACTGTCAAAAAAAATTAGGCAGTTTTACTTTTTTAGTGAAAAAAATTTTTTCGTTCTTTTTTGTGACTTTTTTTTACAAAGTGCACCAGTTCATTAACTCATGTAGATGAAAGTTCTCATCAATGCGAATTAATCAAGGCCAAACACTAGGTACTTGCTGTAAATCGTTGAGGAGTTCCTTCGACTGTCTTTCGGGTCCATCATCAGATAGACTCCATACCTTCATAAAAATATAGTATTGTAATTAATAAATGCACTAGTCGCCAGTAAGAGTTTCGAAGGTTCCCCTCGATTTCTCATGGTGATATCCATCAGATCTGAATAAAAAATAATTACCTTTCAAATAAAAACAGAATCATCGAAATCGGTTCACCCAGTCAAATGTTCTGAGGTAACCAACTCTCCTTTTTTTGAAGTCGGTTAGAAACCGAACCAGTTATTGAATCTAAAGAATTTCCCAATTTGAGTAATGTCAAAATAACATAAATATTTCCTTTCGTTCTCAAGTAATATTCAAAATAATTATAATTAGAACGTCGGATCCAATTAAGAAAATTCTCAGTTAAATCTCGTGGGTATTAAATTCTAAAAATATCAATGAAGCATTATCAAGCTTGCTTCAAAGGAACACATTGATCATACAGACCGAAATACACCTGATTTATTTAGGACTAGCGGCCATCACGCGGTTTCACCCGCGTAGTTCCCGTTCTCGTAGGAGTACGGGGATAAAATATAGCCTAGCTGATGATGTAGCTATCCATTGCTGAAAGAATTTTTAAGATCGGTCAAGTAGTTTCGGAGCCTATTCAATGCAAACAAACAAAAAAACAATCAAATCTTTCCTCTTTATAACATTAGTGTAGATATTATTTTACGCCTATAAAAGTCCACTAGTCACAATAGTTTATGAGCGAGATAATTTATGTATGAACCGCGTCACTCTACATATTGTACACGTATTATGCGTATGCGCATTGCCAGACGGTGACATTTTGCTCTGAGCGCAGACAATTGCATTGACTTATCGATTGACTTGTGTATTGTCTGGAACGAAATATATCTAGGCTTGAGTGCAATGTTTTTACTCTAGCGATATTGCCTGCGTTTTTTCTTAATTTTGTATGGGAGCGTTGAAAGCGCAGCAATCGGCGAGTGTAGTAAGTTTTACGTCTCCATACAAAAAAAAGCGCAAAACGCTAATAAAAAATTATTCTTCGTTATATTAATTTTCGCCTACTTCATTTTGTGTGGCAGGCGTTGCATTGATTGATTTACAATAAATATGTCCAACTTTTTGGGCTTTGTCAGATACCTATTTACGCCTATTTCATTTGCTGTTTGTTTCAATAAAGCTGTGTGTATTTTTTTATATTTACGAGATACAATATCCATTTAAAAAGTAAATACATACGAGTACGTATGCTCAAGCTTTAGTTCCCCGAAAGGGTAGCCAGAGGTGTTCATAAGAATACCCACTTTTCACTGAAGATGATTAAGTGCCAACTTGACTGATGGTGAGTCTATCGCTGTCTCAGGCACTATGCACTCGTCTTTGGATTACTTCTTAGATATATACAGGTTTCCTCACATTATTCCTTCACCATAGAGCATGTGGTGACTAGCGCGCGCTTTTGTTAAAAGTCTTACAATAAGCTTTAGGAAGTATTTATCTGCATTGACAAAAGAATACCTATATCTATAAAGATAAATAAAATTGAAGTGTCTGTTTGTAATTCCAAAATAACAGCTTTTCACTAAATGCACATGAAAGTATACACGATACTGACACTAAAAAACCAAGTTTTCAAATTTTTCTCTGTCTGTCTGTTTGTTCCGGGTAATCTCTGAAACGGCTGGACGGATTTTAACGGGACTTTCACTGGTAGGTAGTTGATGTTTCAAGGAGTAACTTAGGCTACTTTTACTTATTAAAAATTTTAGGGTTCCGCGACAATAAGGAAGAAACAAAATCTACGCGGTTGAAACCGCGGGGCACAGCTATTATATATATGAATACTCGTATAAGAAAAAAACAAGAAAGCAATTTAATAAAGAAATACATTTTTCGTTGATTGATCCGTTTGGTCAGGTACTTGAATTTACAGAAAATGCTATAAATTCAGTCACCTTGCAAGTTCTTGAAGAAATAGTTCTTGGTACCGTATTCAAATAAATTGCATGCACGTATGTCATCTCTGTGGGAAATGTCTACGTGATCCGAATTCCCGTGCTTATGCTTCGGATTTTCTTCGATTGTAAAAATAAATATTTATATTGTTGATTTCTTTTAGCCCTGTTTCATTTATATTTAATGCCCCACCGTACTTAACCTTTAGACATTTTCGGTATAGTAATCAAAGAACTCACTCTATTGTCGGCTAACACTTTGACTTCCTTGTACGAAATGACGCTGACTTGTTCCTTCAGCTGTTGTATGTAACTAATCATTGGTCTACCTCTTCTTTGCTTCACCGACAAGAGAGACTCTTAAATAAATGATGATGATTAAGCAAAGAACGCTCTGTTTTAATATTATATCTAGCTGTGGTTCGCGGTTACACTTATTTCGTGGATGGCTTTATTTCGCAGAACCCGGATTTAAAATCATAAGATAATCCTTGTAACCTCAGCTATCTGGTAGTGAAAGTTGTACCGTTTTTAATCGGACAGACAGACACAGAAAATAAAAAAAATGGTAATGTCACTTATAACCAAATTTTTTATTTTTGTACAAACGTTCAATGAATTAAGTAAAAAGCTGTTGATTTGGAATTATAAACAGATACTTCAATTTTATTTATCTGTATAGATAATCATTGCTGAATTTCTCCTTAATCAGTTCTCGAAGGCGGCGAATGCAAGTTTTATTTGATTGTAACAATCAAACACACCCAAATTTTGCAATCATTATATTGGTGTGGTATTTCTAATCTCAGTAGAATAATACAATTTGTGTTAATCGCTTTGGTAATAATATATAATACAAGGATACTACACAAGGAATTCCGAAAAAATACATTTCAAATAATTGTATATTTAAACTATCTGTGCCTGGCGGTTTCACACACGTAGGATTGACAATTCGAAATATATATCTATACTAATATTATAAAGCTGAAGAGTTTGTTTGTTTGTTTGTTTGAACGCTCTAATCTCAGGAACTACTGGTCCGATTTCAAAAATTCTTTCAGTGTTGGATAGTCCATTTATCGAGGAAGGCTATAGGCTATATTTTTTCTCATAAAAATTAGGGATCCGTAAGAAAATTGCGAATTTGTAACCCAAGGTGTAAAATCGAAAACCTATTTATGCGTGCGCTGCCAAAACTATTGGCAATAGAACAAAATGATGTACCACGGAATTGTAGGTCTTATAAAGATCTACAAAAAAGTCCGCGATAGCATATATCTAACTATCATAGTTTAGTCACAATAACCGCTTTTATGTTCATAAAAAATATTAAATCGTCTGAAGAAAGAAACTACGTTAAATGTGTATCTTAATATTAATCTTTATGCAAATTAAGCATTATGCTATCAAGGATAATTATGTAGAAGTAAAATACCGTTTGTTTCATTCCAATCGGACATTTTGTTGAGAAATTATCACGAGTATAAAAATTGGAATTGAAAACGCAAAGAATTGGTAAAGTTTTATCAACACGTCTCTTTATTCCGGGTAATCTCTGCAACGGCTGGACCGATTTTAACGGGACTTTCACTGGCAGATAGCTAATATTACAAGCAGTAACTTACTTTTATTTAAAAAGAACATTTGGGGTTCCGCAGGAATTAAATTAACTCTGCGCGGGTGAAACCGCAGGGCACAGCTAGTAATATATATAATATGCTACTTAGTGGTATTATTTTTTCATTAATACTTCGTTCGTATTAGTAACGACATAATGTTATTAAGTTTAAATCCTTCTTCGCTGAATGAACTATCCATCACAGAAATATTTTTTCAATTCAACTCGAACAACAACGAACGAACAAACTCTTTAGATGTATAATATTAGTATAGATTTAAGATTTAGATAAAGCCATACCTAGAAATTTGTCCTTAGATAGAGATTGACTTGATTAAAACCAATTCCTACAACAGTTTGATATTCATTTCTGTTTCTCAGAAATCCAGCAACACCTAGATTTTAGGGCGATAATTCTAATTTTGCCTAGAGCTAAACTAACTTCGTGTGTTATTATTTGTCAGGGATGAGATGGAACGTCTATTTTAAATCAACACGTCTGCTGGGTTTGAGTCATTGCTGCTAATTTATGTTGTATACCGCGAACACGGCTAGTGTTCGCAGTTTCACGTAAGCTTAACTTCATGGGTGGCTATGTTTCACGAAACCGTTAAAATCGGTCCAGTCGATTTAGAGATTAGCTGAAACAAGTGACAGACAGGCAGAAAAAAAATTGTTTCTTTATGTAAGTGTTGTATATAATTTCTGATGCATTTACTGAAAATCTGCAATTTTATTTATGTACTAGCTGTGCCCCGCGGTTTCACCCGCGTAGATTTTAATTACATGGTTGCCCGCGGATCCCTAATGTTTTAAAAAAAATCTAAGTAGTTACTCCTTGTAACATTAGCTATCCGTCAGTGAAAGTCCCGTTAAAATCCGTCCAGCCGTTTCGGAGATTACCCGGAACAAACAGACAGGCAGACAGAGAACAATTTTAAATCTGGGTTTTTCAGTGTCAGTAGCGTGTATACTTTCATATCCATGTAGTGAAAAACTGTTTTTTTGGAATTACAAACAGACACTTCAATCTTATTTATCTGTATAGATGTATAGATATAGATGTAGAATGTATTCTCAGTTAGATTTATGTGCTACGGTGAGAGGAATAGGATTTTTTTTAATTAGCTACAGGTGTGGCTAATTCTCACACAAACAGATCTTAAAATAAAAGCGATTAATAAATAAAACAAAGGTTTATATATACGTATCCGCCTGGGATACAAAAATATTTATTTATTCATTTTGCTATTGATCTTTCATAATATGTATTTAATAAAAATCTGTTATTGTACTTTATAAACAGATTCCCAAATTTATTGTACAGTATGAATACGCTACGTACAAATGCATGTAGGTCACACACGTTTGTTTTGTGCGGAAATTGAACCGATGACCCTAAGCGTGGGCAGCGAATCGGTCGAAAACCCGACCAAACTGTCGTCTTACAAATTCTGAGGGCCCGGGATCCCGGAGATTTGACCCACTTAAGGGTCTTAAGTAGTGTCTTCTTACGCCCACAACTAGCGATATGCGATTGCGAGATGTTTCAACAATCGAAACAATCGGAGTCGCTAATATTTTCCATCTACTCACCCTAGCTGTGAAACAATCGAGAAGTTTTTCGATAGTTTTGATGGTTTTGATGCAGGCGATTGGTTCGAGTCGCGCCAAATCTAGCCGAATAGAACCGATCGCTGGCTGACGCGAGACATATCGTCATGTTCGATGAGTGTAGACTACATGTGATTCGGACTCGCTACCATCGACTGTGATTAAAAACAATCGCGATGCATCGAGATGCTTGAACACTCGAAAAAATCGCAATTAACTTCTCGCCATCGCGCACCCACCACTAGCTTTACTATGAAGGCAAACATAGTGAGGAACTGCATATGATTGAAAAATAAATCAAAGATGTTTATAAAAGACCAGATATAGTGATGGACACCCCAAGTGTCACGTGTGATCCTAATTATTTTCGGTGATACGTAGCTATAGTGACTCCTAGGGAACTTTACTGGGAGTGCATGAGCTTATGTACGAGTGTGAGCTTATTTTCCAAACTTTGCAAGTAGCATACATTAAAAATAACAATTTCCACACATAATGTAAGGTTGAACAGCGTTGAAGAATATCAACTGACAAAGCTCTAATGATGCAATGTTGACTTCCGAGCAATTGTAGAATCCGGAGTCTGTAATGAAGCATTCGTGTGTCGCACTCTATTTTCCAGCAAACGCCTCAAGAATTCAAATGTATAGCGGGAGTCGGATGAGTCTGAGATGAGTCAGTCGGTTACGAAACGTGACTCGAATCCCTTTCATCTCACGGATAACTTTCGAGCGTACCAAGCGAAAGGACGCGGAAGTTTTTAAGTGTTTTATCATAAAAGGGCAAGGTTAAACTGCCATTCATTAATTTGTATCTTTACGAGATCTCAGCGTAAGTCTTATTGCTTTATCATCGCTCAGTCACTGATTATATTGAGACGAACTTCTTTCTTATCTTAAGCACTTATCATGATGGTCGATTTGTTATTTTAATTGAGTATTTTGTGTCAGATTTTTCTTTTCCGATCAGTTTATTTATTTAACGAGTTGCCAAAGATACTAATAAAGATAAATCGAAAGGATTATCGCACTCAAACATTAATGATCATATACATTTTTAATGTCAAGATTCAATTTCAATTTACATCATGATGTTGCCGGTAACCGGGGAGACTAGACGCGTTAAGTGAATCTTGGAGCTCACAAACTGCTGGCAAATTGTTCGTTATCCTTGATTACACACAATCTCAAGTCGCACTCAGATATTCATGGCAAGAAATATTCATCCCTTAGTAATTCTATTGAGTTAATTTAAATTCCGTGCACCCGGGAGACGCATAAAGTTATAACAAGCAAAGTTAACGACGTGGAACGGTGCCTTAACAAACGACGCACGGCGTCTAGAAGCGCGCCTGAAGCGTGAGATGGGTCGTCCCATAACCCTTCTGACACACAGTAATTTCATCGTGATACGTTTAACAAGTTTAAACCGGTTAGCTGAGTGCCTAGTGCGAGTTTTCTTAAAATCGCCGTCACAAGTCATCGCGTCGACGTAAACGCAGATTTGTATTAGCTCACGATAGTGTCAATTTTAGGCCGACAGAGGCGCTGTTTCGATCCCATATAAATCTGCGTTAACTTTGACGCGGTGACTTGTGATGACGGCAGTCAAAAACTCGCACTAACACAAACCGATTTCGACCGAGAAATATTACTGTGTATTCCTAAAATATCAGACTTAGGAAGGGGTCTCGTTTTACGCAACCATAAATTTGAAGTATTTAATTGTTTACTTCCTCTCGTATCTGACCTAAATAGTGATGTTATAAATATTTTTATAGCTCCAACCATTAAGAGTTATGAATTAAAATGTATTCATTCTTAGGTTTATGAAATAATGTGATGCGAGTGTTAACACCACAAATACTTGTAATATGATCGTCATCAAAGATGAAGGAAGACACGAAATTGGTTTTATCAAAGGAAAATCTGAGGAAGTGGTCGTCTGTTATAGCTTTTTGACACAGATGGCATACGTTAACATTAAAACCGGATTTAAATAAATATGCCTACATACATTTTGAGTTTCTCAAATAATCCTCTTCAATTTACTGGCAGTGAGTAAAGCTGTAAGTATGTGCTAGTTAATGCTAGCTTAAATTTTTCGACCATTTCGCAATCATTTACACTCTTTAGAATTAAATATAGTGTAGTCTAGTATATAGAGTTTGGAAGTTGGCGGTGTATATCTCTCTCCGGTCGTGTCAGATTGCCGTCTCATCTGACTATGAGAGTGAGGGAATAAAGAGAGCACCTGTGTTTGCGCACACACTTGTGCACTATAATATCTCCTGCGCAGTTGGCTAATCCTCGTTGAGATTAGGCGCCGTAACCGAAATTCGGTAGGAGACCATTATTATATAGTAGATAAAAGGTCCTGAGCTCGATCCCCAAGTCGGGCACTGTTATTGGGTTTTTCCATCTGTAATTTCCTCGAAGCAGCGCAAAGTCCAGATTCATGTCTGGTTAAAGGCAATAGGCTCGCCCCAACATGACTTAAATCTTCCTGGCGAAATGTGAGTGCATTTGAAGTACACCTCTGCCTACCCCTTCGAGGAATACAGGCGTGAACATTTATCTATGTCCTAGTATAAAGTCATTAATATCTTGATCATCTGATACGATGAATCAACAATAGTTAAAACGCATGCATGGCTTAAATGTAATCAAGAATTTATGGGGTCAAATTCATAGTGGAATTTAATGACCCAATTAACAAAGAGCTAAGGAATCATGCACGTAGTTCACTCCCTTTATACATAATCCTGTTCATCTCTCGTCGTTGATTGCTCTGAGATTACTGCTATTATAACGATGTATTAGTCGTAGAACGACTCATATTCAGCTAAATTGGTTTCCAAGTTAAAATCTGGAGTTCGAAAATGTACAGTTCTAAAGTTTGAAAACAGCTTTTCACTAAATGAAAAAGTATGCACGCTACTGACACTAAACAACTAAGTTTTTAAATGTTTTCTCTCTCTGTCTGTCTGTCTGTCTGTCTGTTTGTTCCGGGTAATCTCTGAAACGGCTGGACCGATTTTCACTGGCAGGTAGCTGATGTTTCAAGGAGTAACTATGGCTACTTTTAGTTATTAAAAATATTAGGGTATCGCGACAATAAGGATGAAACTAAATCTACGCGGGTGCAACCGCGGGGCACAGCTAGTATCATATATAAGTATCAGTTTTTCCTAAAATTAATTATGAGGTTTAAAAAAAAATATTTTTCTAGTCGCTGCACCTCTACCTCGTAGTCACGCCTCAGCAATTTCCAGTTTTATTTCAAAATACCCTCGTCATCAAAATTCGCCCAAACTGACCAAACTGTGCGAAATAGTTTTATAGCGCTATCAAAATAACGACCACAAACATACGTGTGACGTGAATGGTTTGATGACTTTTTAATTACTGGATTGGGGTCAGCGGCCTTTAGTGAATACAATTCTGACTTTTCCTATTTCCCCAAAATAGAGCACTTTTTTGCTGCGGTCGTTCATAGAAATGATTGCAACATTCGGATCTTTAGAACGTTAGGGACTCACTGTTGGCAAAAACTCTTAATTCGAATCCCTCACCACCACACAATTCCTGTACCAATGAGATTTCCAAATCTTAAGTGCAGCCACACCTCGTGCCTTACGGTGAAGGAAAACATCGCATAGGTAGTGCCTGAGACGGCGTTAGACTGACCGTTTGTCACATTGGTACTTAATCATCTTCGGTGAAAAGTGATTGTTATTATCACACCATATCTGCCTACCCCTTCAGGAAATAACGGGTTGAGTAAATGTATGTATGTATAGATCAAATAGTATTCTGAAATTAATATTAATCTTAAGATTAGCTACGAGTACAACTCTTACAAAAATAAACGTGATTCCCGTTCGGACTCTCCATTAAATCATACTTGAAAATAATCGCATTAAATAAGCTTTACCAATATTATTTTGGCGCCGTGGAAAGAGGTATTCTTAGTTACATAATGATACCCATTTTAAACCAAAGTTGTAACTAAAATGGAACTACGTAACATTTCCAATTCACTCAATGAAATTGTCATCAATTAAGATTAAAAGTATCAAGCCCTTTCAATCGAAATTCACTTTCAAACTCTTAAGTGCGTTAACGTATCTAGTGACCCACGCATTTTATAGTTTCACTTCAAATATGATTACGAAAATAATGAATTAATACTTATAAGATACGCTCTATGTGTGCGCGTGGGCGATATCACAAATTCGAATTTCTCTTTGTCGAACAACTCAAATGTTCGAAACGGTATTGTTCATGTGCTGAACATGCTGTTATAACGAGTGAAATATCTTTGATGTAGTTTCATCGCAGCTCATTTACGTATGTGGGTATTGTATTGGGATATACACCGTTGCTTTTGTATGGTCCATTAAAGTTATTATCCTTTGGGCCTTTGCTGTAGTAGGATTAAGAGTAGGTTCCAATCTCAGTAGTCTGCACCGGGTTTCTCTTAAATAGTAAGTTCAATGATAACGCACGAGCTTGACGATAAAGAAAAACATTCTAAGGATAAATGCAATATATATAATACTAGCTGTGCCCCACGGTTTCACCCGCGTAGATTTAGTTTCATCCTTATGGCCGCGGAAACCCTAATAAATAAAATAAAAATTAATAAATAAAAGGTAGCCTATGTCCTTTCTCAGTGTCTAAAGATTGTCTGTGCCAAATTTCATTCAGACAGACAGAGTTACTTTCGCATTTATAATATTAAGTGGGGATCCGGGATGAAATTTAACCATGGTGGCCCCACGGTCTGAGCAGGCGTCTGCTACGCAAGCAATGCAAGTTCTGACCTCAGCGGAGACCTATATCATTGAGTTTTTTTCTAATAACATAACTCCTATAATTTCACCTACGTGCTTGCAACGGAGGAAAATATCGCGAGGTAACCAGTTTTGTTTGAGAAGTAGGTTGTTATAAAATGTATAGTGCCTAAGACGGCGATGGATTTACCCTCTTTCACGTTGGCACTTAATCATATTCGGTGAAAAGTGGATGCTGTTAATACAACACCTCTGCCTACCCCTTTGGGGAATACAGGCGTGATCATATTTATGTATGGATATATAATATGTATGTACCTATGTTCTTTCATTCATTCGTATGTGTTAGTAAAAATTTGTTCCAACAAATGGGTATGTCAGAACCACTCATCGATCAAAAACCCTACCGACGGAAGGGTCAAGGGCTTAATTAGTATGCGAGGCGATCCTTCACGAAATCGATCTCCTGATCGGCATCACAATTAAGGCAGACTCAGCATCTCCGTCTTTCGTACCAAATACTTAATTACGAAACGTGATAAACATTATGATAGCGATATAGAACGGTACCAACCGCATGGATAGTCCATGGTGACGTATTGTCTTCGTATTAAAAAGCACTGATATTATGTAAAATCTGTCTTCAAAATACGTATTAGGTACCTATATTTTTTTTTAAATTCCGTGTTTTATAACTGCATGTCTCATATGTATAACATTATCTATGCAACTATACAAATAATGATCTGTTTTTAATTTCCAAATTTTTTTATTAATTAAATGCATATAACGGCAACTACATAAATTTTTTTTTTATAAAATCTTGGTCTAGGTATTTCACTGGCAGACAGCTGATATTACAAGACAATGAGTAACTTGTATACGCATGAAACTAAGCGAGGCACAGCTTGTTGTTAATAAAGTCGTCAACTTTTTCAAACACAACTAATTATCTCGCACCAAACCAAATCAGGAAACGCTTTAAATCTGCTACACCCAATTAAACGTTGCAAATGTTAGAACTGCATTCACCACATTGCTTCGATGCCGTTCACGCGTGCTTACCAAAACATATATCGTGTTCTAGGGAAAGCGGTTTCACTGATAACTCAATTTATAGGGCCACGTCTTTGATAACATACATTTAAAACCAGATATAGCACTGGTTGGGACAAAGTTGTTTCATTTCAAATCACATCGATTATACAAATTAAAATGTTTGGACAGATGATTATTTTACATAATCTTTATCGGGCTTTGGAATGCTGATTACAAAACTGCTTTTTATTGAGTCAACTAACCGTCTTAACCATTGTTTCCTTATTTATTAGGTCTACTTTTAGGGGATCCGTGGTGTCCTCGGGGTTAGAGCAGTTGCCTGCTACGCAAGCGACGCAAGTTCGAATCTTAGCGGGGCCTGTACCTATGAGTTTTTCTAAAAACTTATGTACAGTAATTTCACACCACGTGCTTTACGGTGAAGGAAAACATCGTGAAGAAACCTGCATATGTGTAGGAAACATGTATATTGCCTGAGACGGCGATGGAATCACCATCTGTCACGTTGGCACTTAATCATATCCGGTGAAATGTCGGAGTTGAAAATTAAAACACCTCTGCCTACCCCTTCGGGGAATACCTACAGGCGTGAGCATATGTATGTATGTATGTACTATTAGGGGCTGACAACTCGGTTTGTCACTCACACATACATTTTCTGAATTAGAAATTGTATCTCACTACGAAATTGAGTTGCATCAATAAATTTGCTATTCCTATGGAGAAAATTTTGATTCTAATCAGGAATGTTTATTAAGTAGATGTAGTTTATGTGCAATTATCGATTATACACATTTTTTAATGATGATACTCATTTCTGCGGGTGGAAACCCGCCAGCTTCCAAACCTTGAGCATTCTGAATATCTTGACAGAAAACCCCAATATAAATTTTTTACCCCACCTGGGAATCGAGGTCGGGACCTCGTGATCGGCGGACTTACTAACTACTAGGTCAACGAGCATGTAACTTACTATAGTTACATTATTAAGTTACCTACCATATATACCATATACCATTTTGTATCTGCATCATAATGTAAAGATCCAATTAGTTATTAAATATTATATCTTGTTTATCATCACCAATGACAGGTGAAATGTTATCATTCCCTTTGATATGTAAAGTGACATTATTCCGAATATTAATAAAACTTGGGAGCTCCGTAATTAATTGGAAATGTTGCTTTGGACATTTATGTGTCTTGAATGGTTTATTTAATGTTGTTTATGATAAGTAACGAAGTGGCTATAAACAAATTTTTGAGGCAATATTATAAATCTATTTCTAAATAGTAACGTCTAACTACTCTAATACGTCGAATTTAAGATGAATAAGTATGTTGTATTTGTAGTTGTCCCTCCGGAGACCTACTCAATTTATTGCCTGCTTACTCGACGTCGAGTGTCGGTTTCAAAGATACGAAATTGAACTTTATCGCCCCTGTATTATGTATCAATTTGCTATGATTGAAACCGACTCTCGTCGTCAAGTGCAATGCTGAGAAACCTAACAGAATAACACGGCTGTTCTTCTCAAAAGGCTTGTTTCCGAGAAATTTTCGACATTCATAAGTGCCGTACCAGGGCCAGAACTGAGTATTTTTCATTTTCATATTCTAAGTTATAATATTTTTTGTTACTAGTAAAGTTAATTCGTGATGGTGTTAGACAAAAACGGTATTCTCCACTCGAATATCAAAGCAAAACCTCAAACGACAAAGTTTTGCTCAAACAATTTACAAAATCAGTTAGCGAAGGATGTTGTACAAAAACCGCAACATCGAAAACGTAACGAGCCAAGTTAAACTCGGCTTCATTTTGAAAATTCTGGAACTAATTAGACACTGCGCTTGCAACCTGTTAATTTATAAATGGCGTGCTAGTGTGTTGCAATGCTTTAATTTCGTTTTGTTAAAGAGTTACGTTTTTACAGTTTCCAAATAAAGAAAACGCAGTAACGCCAAGAACTAAACATTGGAATTGTAGAGAGGAATTGTTACAGAAAATATTCACAAATAAATATTTGGTGCCTTGTCGGATAAATTATGGTAGTAAGCAGTCAGTCAAAGTCAGTATGAAGCTTGAAATTATCATAGAGATCTTACCTTGGCATAATAACTCAATATAGTGTAGAAATAGCGTATAAATAGGAGGGCCAATACAAATGTAATAACAAAAGTAGGTGTATTCCGTAAGCAAACCTCCGTGGATCCCAAATGTTTTTGACATTCGTGTTACAGTTCATCTATATCTATCCACTATCTACCCATAAATAAAATAAAACTACCTATTTGTAATTCCATATTAACATTTAACATTATACGAAACTTACATTAAAAAAACAATATTTTTTTTCTCTTTCTGCCTGTCTGTCTGTTTGTTCTGGCTAATCTCTGAAACAGGTTTACCGATTTTAAAGGGACTCACTGACAAATAGCGAGTAACTAAGGCTACTTTTCTAAAAAAAATAATATCGTTCTGCCACACCCATATAATTTAATTATAATTTAATTAATTCTAGTAGGCACATATAGTATGGAATAGAATAAGTTTTTAACAACACTATAATATGTTACAATATTCTCACGTACACTGCCAAAAGCAGTAACGACCAATGAACTGGCTAAGATGTAAAAATCATTTCAATTTTAAACGCTTATTATTTTGGCTACAACAAAACGTCAAATAACGTAATTTGTGCACGTTTTAAGAATGCTGGAATGTTTATAAACATTTATTGAATTCGTCGCTGACAATTAATCTTGTAATGACTCAGGGTTTAAGCACTTGGCACGATTCTTAATCATCTAAGTCTTTGATTATCTTATTACAGACTTATAATTTTATTTTCATACATGCATTACCTTTTGGAATCTCATACGTAAACCAACGACTTCGCTAGTTAGCTGATTGAATTAATAAGGTTTTATATATAAAAATAATATTATTGTAAATTCACGACGAGTCACTCGAACCCATGACCTCTGCAAACCGTGCGGTAGCTTTGCCAACTGTGTTATTCGTTATTACACCTCATGCGTCGAAATTTTCCTTCCCTTGTTTTTTTTGCGGTTTTAGGGGCCGCCTTGTACCTATTGCTTTACGTTTAAGTGTAAGGTACCAAAAAAATATAGTAAAATAATATTAAGTTATTGAATTTTTTGTCAGTGCCAAACGTTCTAGGAAGTCGTTCAAAGGGTTTTTTGTCTGAGGAATGTATAGGAGGTAGTCCTAAGATGGTTGCGTATTCTGATAATGGATAGCAATTTAATATCCTTGAACGGTTGATCCTTGTTACTTTTTTCTATCCAAGCATCGCAAGATTTTCATTTTTTGGAATAAAGAACATTTATATACAGAATCAATGGATGGTGAAAGTTAAGTTCTGTGGAGCAATACTACGAAGGGATTGATGGAAACAGTCTATAAACTCAAATTTATACCAAAGAATCATGTAACTCCTCGAAATGTAATTCAGAAAACAAGCAGGTACTTGCCACTTATTTTTTTGGTCTCTAAAGAGAAAAAGTCTTTCTAGAAATTACAGTCTAGAGATTACGTGACCAGAATATTGGCTGCATGACTTCAGTAATAGAACTTACAAATTTTCAGTAAAAAATATCCACTGTCTTAGCTGAAGGTATTTCGGAAATAATCGTTTTAGTGGTTCCATTACAAATTCAAATTAGTTTTCGGGCCTGATGCTCAGATGACAAGACAAATCGTCTGTCTGTCCTCGGGTCGTGTTTAATGAAATTTGCCTCACAGTTTTGATGCTGGACATGTTTTACGATATTGTTAACATTATTACCCGGCGCGTGATTAATTACCGATACAGGTATAAAGCAAATATTCCACAGTTTGTTAACTAGGTTATTTGGAAGACGATTCTGGACTCCGGAACTTGTAGAGTAACCAATCTGCTTTGTGTAGTCCTGATGTCTGTGTACGTGGAGCAAGGAAGTGGAACGTTACTTATCGGTTTTCGGTGAAATTTGCAGCTTAGTAAACACTAACCTTATATTAATAGACTATTAAAATACCAATGCTGGGGCTGCGTTGGTATTGGCAAGTTTATGGCTCACACTGTCCCAGATGGAATTTAGTAATAAACAGACAAGAGTTGTTATAAAATATGATACGAGAGAAACCATTGGGAGTCTTCTAAAGGTATTCAACGAGGTATTTGTGACTGAGAAGGGATGCCACATATGTGAGTTTACTAAGCAAGCTCTAGACCAAATTTTTGTGAGGGGAACTTTATAAAGTTTTAAAAACTTACTCATTAATTTACTGCTAAAGATTTGAATTTTTTATAAATGTCTCTAGTACACGTATATGACATATGTACGCGATTGTTACGTGACACCCCTACTGACATCACGCCGGGGTCGTTTATAATCTCGCTAGATTTCTTCACGAACACTTCATGTGCCATGAAATGATCATAGATTCAAGTTAAGTATTCAGTTTAGACTCATCAGACAATTTTGAAACAAAACTAAACTTATTCTGACAAGTCAACAAAAACATATAATGTTTTCCAATTAAAATGGTTTTCGTGCTGTAAATCCATGAATTATCGGAATCGTTGAATCGCAAATACAAAGAGAGCCAATGCTACAGAGTTATAAAAGCCTACTCACTGAGTGCACTGCACGCGCTAATAGGAATAAACCTAATTAAGGCATCCAAGTCAAACACACAGCTTTCCGAAAAATAACGAGCCTCGTCCAGCCAGACTTAATTTACATGAATAGCGAAGCCGTTCTTTGTCTTTTAAGTTGCAATTAATTATTCCACTTTATGTAAATAAGCCCACAAACGCGCTGGAGTTGGACCTCCCTGGCCTTTTTGCGGGAGTATGGCTAAAACTTAATATTTTATATAGGAAGGAACTACATAAAACATGAAGTGGCTTTGCCTAATGTTGCCTAGAAGCAACGCGAAGTCTAAATAGTTTAAAGTGCTGTAATAAATATCACTAGACATTTTGAATAAATTGCTCTCAAGCAAATGTGAAATAAAAACGGTTAAGATGAAAAATTACCCATCTGTACTAAGCTTTACTAAATATAAAATTTTAAAGTATCCCTTAATATTATACCATACTTTCCAGATTTTTCAAATCACAATCCTGTTCTTTCATCTCTTTACTCTACTCATCACCTTACACACAATTAGGACATTTTGTATCTTGTTAGCAATACATTTACTATAATTAAATATTTGTAGGCATATCATGACTATAATAGAGACGATGAATACATGATCCTCCTTCCCTTATCCCATGTTATTTGTGATTGGCGCAATGTGTTTTTCTATTCCATTGCTCTCTACATCATATCTATATTCACTCTTATTCTAGTCATTTCATCTTTCACACAATCCATCCATATGTTCTAAGATCTTCCTCTCGCATAATGTTTGTGTGATAACTAACTCACAATCTTGAGCTGTACATGATAATCGTATGACCACCAAACTAAGTCGTCAGATAGAATTATTTTTTCAGGAATATCAATCAATCCCTTTACTGATAAGGGAAATGAAGGCAATTCAAATGCAAATTGTGGATCAGGTCATTTACTCCATCAATCCACGTCACTGACAGCGTGAAGGCCGACCGCGTAAATAACACTGATGATGCCGTACATATATCGGATCATGAGTCATTCTGGATCTTCCGATTCTTTTTCAAAGCTCATTTCGAAAAGGTATTCCACGTATAGCAAAAGATAGGTAGGTAACTATTTATTCTCATGGGCCTATGAAATAGTTATGCTGGGCATAATCTGCGCCTTACAGAATATAGCAGCCAAATAATGCTACCTTAAAGTTCCTATAGTGAGTTAGGAATCCAGCCTTTCAAGTAGAGGAAGATGTGTAGAGCAGTTATAGCTATATAACTGACTCGTCTTTGATTATACTTGACTGGCAATTCCATTCTGTATGTGAATGTGTCTCCGTTGTATGTTCCTAGTCTGCAATGTATACATTCTCAATCTTGGATATGTTCAAAAGTCCTATCTGATGATAGCACTTTTCACCCTCAGACTTTTATCTACTCACGAAATAAGTAAAATTAGCGTTATATTAACTGCGCGAACTAAATGTTCAGGAAACAAGAATACTAAGAACAGAAACTTCGTCGACGCTGACGTTAAAATCTGACGAAAACCACGCAATTTTGTCGGCAATTCATTATCGCCTTTGTACTTGCTAATGTTAGGTTTAATAACCCGAGTTTATGATACATCGTGGTTATGCCAACTACATTACGTGTGTTCTAATTCAATCAATCAAGGGAATGTATCTCATTCGTGTATGATACTATGCACGAACTGGCGCCGCTAAGTAAAAACATAATTAAAAACAAATTACCCTGATTATTTGATAACATTAAATAAAAGCGCAATTGCTGGCCTGATTTTCGAAGGTATAATGACAGATTTGCACTAACAAATTAAGGTATCAATGAACTCGTGACGGATTTTGTGTTAATTGATTATGATTAAGGTAAAGGAGTCTAGTTTAGTGCCTGGCTAATAGCAATAAGCTCGCCCTCTACTACTGGCGAAATATGGGTGTGATATTACACCTCTTTCTACAGAATATAGTCGAGAGCATAGATGAATGCATATTGGCTGTATAATTAAATATGTACTTGCATAAATTCCACTGCACATAGGAAAGAAATAAGGATAAAAATACATGAAACGTAGAAAATTAACACGATAAAATTATTCGTCGAAATCCACGATGACTCCAGCATGACATTTTAGCAGTAGCTAATTCGTTTCTGACTCAGTCCTAAGTGGACACAATAAACTTTAAAGATCCTTACAGACCACCCAATTAGTTTCGTAGAATAAGAACAGGATTAATAAAACATAGAGTTAAGTGCGAGTGAACTGTGTCATTAGGATTCACGATCTATTTTTGTTTAACTTCCTCGCAGCCGATGTTATTTTTGGATGATCGCTAGTAGTATAGATCACCGCGGATCAAAGTTTATTGATCGCTCAACTTGGAATGTTTGGACAGATTTACATCGAGAAACCAGACGAATCAACTATTGCAACACGTGAATTAAGGAAATATACTCTTTGGACAAGTGAGAATAACATGCATAACTAGGTCATACTAGTTAGCAGTTTCATAATTTTCCTAGCTAATAAATATCTTAGCATTTTTTGTGCAATTAAATCAGGTGTCGTTTTGCCAACATAATTACAGAGATTAATAAAACTTTTGATAGTTTCTGTCCGGAGCACGTAGTCTCCGTTTTGTTGTGTCATATTTAAGAGGACACAAGAGTACAGATTTTCTAAATTTTTTTATTCTTATAAAATGAAATTTTTCCATAATATGGAACGCAAAATTAAACATGTAGATTAATATAGTACTTATTTGATGTAAACCAACAAAGCAAGTCAGTGAGTATTGTTCTCAACAGCAATTTTTAAAGTCCTACGCAGTGTCAAACAATCATTTCATCTATCAGCAATATATTATGAAACAGAAAATATGAGCAGATAATATTTGCTCAGCTTATGTCATCAACTCTTTAACACCTTACATTTAAAGTATTCGATATTCCATTTGCTACAATTGTGTTTGATGAATTTTCAAAGCGAGTGTGGGTGAAATTCGTCACTTTACATTATTTCTATTCATTAGGCACATGCCGAGAATGTGCCGAGAGAGAACATGTTACCACAGCGCATTTGAGGCAATAGAATTGTTATTAAATTTGAATAATGAACTGTGTCTAAGTGTTATAGTAATTTGTACCATAATTCAAACCAATTACGGTGCAGACTGCAGGGTTGGTAAAGCGTGAAGGATGAACATTCTTTCTTAGCAATCCGGCTTAAAGACATCGCAAAAAGTTGGCAAATATCCAACAGGTTTTCTTTAAAAGACGACAGACTAAAGGTGGAGTGGAATTTATTTATTGAGGCTGACTCTGTGACATACTAAAATATGTTACAATTGAATAGAATTACTCACGATACACGTGTTGCAATCGGGACTGATTTACATACGTAATTACATCGTTTTGAATAGACTTAAAACAAAATTCCATTCTTGATGTTTTCAGAAAAATTACTGTCTCTGGTACTGAGTTTCTTGGTCCTCGTACGGTTGGTAAAGATATAACACATCCACTTTTCAGCGAACACAATGAAAGGAGTGTTAGTTAGTAAGGTACCTTATGTTTTTTGTAATTTGTAAATGCTCTTTTCATTTGACGGCACTCATTCTCCGTTTATAATATTTACTAGCGTCTGCCCGCGAAATGAATTACTTTGGGCTAAAGCTCACTTTAACCCACAATTGGCGTGATAGTATGTAGCCTTTAGCCTTTTTCGATAAACGGGCTTACATTGAAAATATTTTTTCAAATCAGGCCAAACTCAGAAATTACTGGCCCGAAATATCAAACAAACAAACAAACTCTTAGCATAAAACAACTATTAATATAAATACGAATGGTTACTCATAAAACGTTGCCATTAAATATATTTATCTAATTCCTGGAAGAGCTGAACGTTTGCGTGCCCTTTTATAAACTGTAGGAAAAATGTAACGAACAGTTATTTGATGAACAAGGAAATAGATTTAGTTCAAAGAAAGTGACATAAAATCGATCAAATAAGCGGTGTATTAAATACCACTCCTTTCCTAAAGGTAAGGTATGGAGTTTCTTGATTATAGATGTATGAATCATGAGAGCTGTACAAATATGGTGGTGGAATGTACTACACGTTAATAATCGACTCTTAGCATTGCAATGTTGACTGACACTATAATAAAATTCTATATAAATAATTTTAAAGCTAAAGAGTTTGTTTGTTTGGTTAAATGCACTAATCTAATCTCAGGAACCTGGTTTGAATTGAAAAAATCTGTCTGTGTTTAATCGGGGAAGGCTTTAGGTTTTGTTACATCACGCTGCGACCAATGGGAGCGAAGCATCAGTGGTATATGTTACTAAACGGGAAAAAAAACACTAAGAAATCATTATAATAATAGTATTTATTGTAAAACTCAATCAACTAATGGCCTATTTAAAACTTTTTTGTCTATATCTTAAACCAAACGTAACAAATCTTTTTAGACATTAATTTAAAAAAAAATACTAGGGTACATTTAATCGCTGACCCGCGGGGCGGTAATGCTTTTACTTATGTGAGTACCGGATATAGTTTCATATGCATTTAGTGAAAAGCTGCTAATTTGGAATCACAAATAGACAGTTAAATTCTATGTATCTGTATAGATGTATAGATTATTGAATAATAGTTAGAGCGCTTTCTAGTTCCAAACTAAACAGAGCATTTACTATGGGTACCAAACGACGGATATTGATAAACGTAGTCTCATCACAGCCGACAGTAATATACTTTTTATCCTGCTATCTATCTCACATTTTCATCAAACCCTATTTAGTCCGTAGAGCCGGGTAAAGCCTTTGTTCGAGGCGTCTTCATGAGCGTATAACTGAAGCTTTCACCCTAATTTACATGAATAGTGCACGCGCTTGCCATTGGCTGATGTGAAGTTAATTATTTTTCGGAATTTATAGTAACTCTCAGCAAAAAGTCTTAATAATGTCGGGGATTTGGGTCTCTGTGCCTATTAAAACGATGTATATCGTGTGAGTTGTGTTTATAGTAAGTTCATGTATTATGCAACCATATTATGCATATATACGTATAGGAGATAAATTGTCTTTGTAATTTTGTTGATAAATGGATGTTAGGAGGAAAGTTAATGAAATCCTAAGAAGTTCCAACGGCTCTAACATATTTAAGTTTTGAAATATTTTTAGCAAGTCTTAAATAAATAAAGATAATTTTATTTTGACATTGATAGGTTTCATCTTAATTATCTTTAAACTTCTGCTGTGACAACTTTCCAAAAAGTCATTGGTACAGACTGGTGGGATTGAAACTTGCATCGCTTGAGCAGGCCACTACTGAAATCACTCAGCCACCACAACTCTTAAGGGCATCATCCAAAAAAAAATTTTCATTTCATCTAGGGCCCAACCACGAGCTCTTATTGCAATGTTAATTCAGTTGTGCGACAGTGACAGATGTATGCACGTCACATACATCTGTCTCATAAATGAGTGAAACTATCATGGCAATAAGAGCTCATGGTAAGGCCCCTGAACTTACTCATCAGTCAGTTTTTATTTCAAAGTATCAGAGTTCATTCACTCATTACATTTCGATTTCTTAGTAGTAGTTACGCTCATCGTTTTTTAATGTTCTTTCAATGGAATATACTCTTATGTATTACTAGCTGTGCCCCGCGGTTTCATCCGCGTAGATTTAGTTTCATCCTTATTGCGAGGAATTCTAACATTTTTAATAAATTAAAGTAGCCTAAGCCTAGCCAGTGAAAGTCCCGTTAAAATCCGTCCAGTGGTTTCAGAGATTACCCGGAACAAACAGACAGACAGACAGACAAGCAGAGAAAAAATTTAAAACTTCGTTTTTTATGTCAGTAGCGTGAATACATTCATATGCATTTAGTGAAAAGCTGTAATTTAGGAATTACAAACAGACACTTCAATTTTATTTATCTGTATTGAT
This sequence comes from Watsonalla cultraria, assembly GCA_964035505.1. Classification (NCBI taxonomy): domain Eukaryota; kingdom Metazoa; phylum Arthropoda; class Insecta; order Lepidoptera; family Drepanidae; genus Watsonalla; species Watsonalla cultraria. The sequence goes on from OZ037723.1 coordinate 4,043,691, forward strand.
TTTATTTATCTGTATAGATAATATTCTCCGAGAATTGTATTCAGTTTTGTTCGCAATACTCATTATTTCTCACTTAAACTTTGATGAGTCGGAGATTACTTTACTGCATCTTATAAGAGTCGTATTGACTGAGTAATTTGAATGGCCGTCCGCTACGTATCTCACATGTCTGTAAAAATAAGTTTTTCGATGGCAATACAATATGTCTTCCTTTTTTCTTTAAAACTCTTAAAAATATAGATAAACTAGCATCCCCCCTCGCTTTACTTCGGGTTCGACGACATTGCATTACAAATCAATTAATTTCTCGAATCTTTTGTACCATAATTATAAACCTTCCTCTTGAATCACTCTACCTATTAAAATATCCGCATCAAAATCTAGCATATAGAGGGACAGACATACAGCGGGAAGCGACTTCTTTTTACACAATGTTGTCATGTAATAGTTAAAATACTGTCATCCTCTTATGTATGCATCCACTGCAGTACTTGTTGGCGTTTCCTCAAACTACAAAGCTACTCGGCTTCAAGAAAATAATGCAGTAAATAATGGGAGTGCAGTGTTTGTCTATGTACAGTTGACATAAATAATTCAGACCTCCATCAGGTCGATAAACCCGTCGCGAATAGGGCAACATTGTTGATTATTCAGGAAGGCCGTATATAGCTACCGAAAGCTTTGTATAAATATGTATGATATGGTTAGACGCAGTCCTAATCAGGAAGTCACTCGGTCATTTATGTATGGAGTTGAATTACACGTTTTGAAGATATATACAGGCTTATTGATACAGGTGCCGTCCTGAGTTATGAGCGCTGAAATTTAAATATCTGTTTGTAATTCTAAATTAACAGATTTTCTCTAAATGTAATTATGAAAGTATATACGGTGCTCAAATATAAAAAAAAAACTCTGTCTATTTGACCCGCTAATCGTTGAAACGGCTGAACCAAATTCGACGGGACTTTCACTAGCAGATAACTGACGTGTTATTCACTAAGGTGTCTCATCTCAGCGTCGCACTCGTCGTCGAGTGTCGGTTTTAAAGATACGAAATTGGATCATATCCTCTATATATTATGTATTAATTTCCTATGATAGAAACCAACACTCTTCGTCGAGTTCGACGCTGAGAAACCTTAGTGAATAACGCAGCTGATGTTACAAGTTTTAACCTGTGCTTTTTGGGAGTAAAAACTATAATTTCTGACATAACGCTTGTCACATAAAGGACAGTAACGTGAAATAATCAGTCAAATGAGAGCAGAGCAAAGAAAGTACCCGACGACCCCAAAGCTTGATCTAATAATACAACTTATGATTTCACAATTAACACGCCAGTTGTTGCCCGTCCGTTGCGGCTTGTTATAACAACGAGCCGACGTGATTTGAATTATGAAAACTGCTCCTTAATATTGCTCACGCTATTACGGTTTTGCAAGCTTTTGTTTTTCTTAAATTCTCACTTACTGCTTAATTAATTGCGCTTAATAAGATTTGCTAAGCGATGGTCGGGTTATTTCGTGGTTTAACTTTGAGGGTACTTTATATAGGTACAATTTGCATGTAAAACAAAATTAATTTTATTGTTGTATAGAATCAGTAGTTTACTGTAGAAGACGATTTTTTACCCACAAAGTAACTAAGCAATATTATTAGTGAAAAATGAAAATGATTTATTCAGTTCAGACCCTGCTAAAGCACTTATGAATGTCGAAAGACTGACCACCAATTCGAAAACTAGTCTTTTGAGAAGAATCGACAAGAAACTCAGTGTTTTTCTAGTCCATTTCTCTCGATAGGCTATCACATGTGTTCATCATCAACAGCGCAATAATCACTGTACCTATACATAACATTTAAAAACTATACATTATACTTAAAATCACACAACTCAAGATCAATGAATATCAAACTCTATCAAGACATTTTATCTCGAACATTTCCAATAAAATCTCGTCTATGGAAATTGTCCACTCCAGACCAGTCACTTCCCGTCGAGTCACTCCCAGCTACCGATCAGCTTTTAGAGAAAGACTGCAAGATTGCCATTTAAATGAATAATACATTTAAATAAACCAGTTTTCTGAATTACTTTGAACATTGATCAACTTTAGTTTTAATCTTTGAACTGTCGGTAGCAATTAGATAAAATGTGTAATTTGTATGTTGTAGTCAAATTAGAAATAGTAGGTTGTTATTTTTATTATGTTATCAATAACTTGATTGTATCGATTCATGTGGAAAGTTGCTTGTATCTACCGATTCTAAGCCTAGTGGAGTTACAGTTTAAAAAAACACCATAGTGATCTATGTTTACTTGATTGCAATTGAGATTACTTTTATAATTAACCCGGAGTTATAGTTAATGCCGTAATCTATAAACAGGACTATAAATCGGACGGTAATTTGTTAGCAATAAATTCAGAAATAACTTTACTTTCCAAAAATATTTTTTAGTGAAATTATGTTCAGTACTATGTGTTTCTTCCATTCTCAGTTTAAGTATATATGTACTGTTTTCTGCAAGTAATTATAATGTAATACTTTTGTTCAATAAATAGTTCAATAATATATAATCTTTATAGCAAAAATACCTAGCACATAATTCACTAGAATGTCTATATTCTTGACACAGCTTTTCGTCAACGCGTTATTTGACGCTGTTTAAATTTAACTCCACTAATCTTTTCCGGGGTTCATTAGTTAACCGTGCCCATTACAAACGTCAAAATTGACATTTTAATATGCATTATTAAATAAGACATATGACCAGAATATCAGAAATTACATGGATTTTCGACTCGTTTAATAGCGTTTACAGCAATAAGGCTCTTTTTACAACGTAGTTCAAGAAACGCTGACGCGTGCGTTGCGTCATGACAGATCAGTTGCATCGTGTTTTTGACGCGAACTTTCCACACCGAAGGCCGAAGCTAAATAAACATTTATCATATTGACAGATGAGTATATTACTTTTTCTTTCAATTTCGTTCCATTTGCAGTAAAATATTGATACAGGTGATTTGTTGTTAGCTTGGTGGTATCATTCAAATTTATTGCGCTGAGAACTGAATTTGGGTAATTCCTCGTAGCCAAATTACTACGACGAATTACATTTCCTTCAAATTCACGTACACACAGATAAAGCAAGAATAATTTTGAACATAATGCCTCGTTAAGCAGTCGGTCCCGGTTGACAATTTAACATCTTTGGCAATCGTTAGAAGTCAGTTGGAGGCCTAATAAAATCTGTCATCTGTCAGATGGCAGTCGCATCGGGTTGAATCAAGCGCCGACCCTAATAATGACCTATGGAATAAGGCAAAGGGAGCTGATTTCAATCATCATTGAAGATAAAATATAATAATATAAACATCACTTACCCAGTTTATTTGATATTTATTTATAGTTTTCAACGAAAGCAGCTCGTTAGAACGATTACTTCACTGAATGAGATCACGATAACATATTCCAAACACATATTCCGATGTTAAAATAACATCGTTAGTATGCAAATATTGGGTGCACAGTTAACTTTTATTCGTAGCTTTGATTCGATTGTTATACAAAGTAATGTATCGAGAATGTATAGAGAATTTACAACATCCTGTAGAGTTTTAATGTGTCTTTTATAATGTCTATGTTTGTCACCCAAGCCCGCCCAAGTTGATGGTATAATATGGCTTTTCATGAAAAATATTAAAATGAAATGATTTATTCCGTTTAGGCCCTGGTAAGGCACTTATGAATGTCGAAGAACTGACCACTGGTTTGGAAACTAGCCTTATGAGAAGAACTGGCAAAGCAAATGTATTTTTGAAACGCACAGCCTGCTGCATTATTCTGTTAGGTTTCTCAGCGACAAACTCGATGTCAACTGTCTGTTTCAATATACAAAATTGATACATAATACGTACATGAGAAAGTTCAATGTCGAGTGCGTCGCTGAAAAACCTAACAGAATAACGCGGCTGAAGCGGCTACTTGTACTTTTTGATTTCTTTCGCATTAAGATATAGTATAAGTAGCCTTAACCCTGTAATTTGCTTCAACTACAATGGAACTGCTGTAAAAGTAGCATTATTTGACTGTGTTCTTCTGTATCGTGGAGGTATCAATTCACAGACTGGTTAAATTTTCAAACAAGAAATCGTTATAGCCTTCTCAACTATACTGCTGAATTCTTTACAAAACTTTCTGTTCCATTCAAAAGGTTATCTTACTGCATTTGATAAAAGCCACCGTTTATCGTCCAAAAATGTTCATGCTCACAGAGTTAATTAGTCAACCAACGAAATGATTTGTGGCCTAACCATTATTTACGGCTGTATGCTGTCACTAGCGGGAAATTCACCTTTGTTCTCTATTTTAGGGTAGTTTTAAATAATTAAATAGTTTTGAATTTGGAAAATACTTAATTTACAATATTATTCTTTTTTTTAAAACATGTAAGCATGTGTAAAAAATCTATTGAAGACGGTGAGAATACTGAAAAATTTAAGAAGCCGCAATTTTTTGTTTATCATCGGTTTTGTTTTTTAATTATTTATTTTGTTATATTTTTTTGTTATTTTTCTTTGACTCATAACCATGTACCTATATAATAAAAGGAACAAAACAAAAAACGTAGGCCATGGAATTTCCGGTAATTATTACGAAATGTTTCTTGGTCTTTTAAAATACTTGCTCGTGAAAGATACACACTATACTAAATTATGTCTAGTTGACTATATAGTATAGTATATATCAAGAATATTTATAGACTTTCTGGATGCACAGACGCTAACGCGGGCACAAAAATTATTGACTTTATAATCATCATCTCCCTATCGGCCATTTGGGGTCAGCACTTGATTCAACCCGATGTGGCTGGCAATCTGGGTTAAACCAGTTGTCAGACTCTCTTAGGCCTCTGACTGACCTGTAACGATTGCCAATGATGTTAAATTGGCAACCGGGACCTACAGCTTAACGTGCTCTCCGAGGCACGGAGGAAACTCGGGCGGTCACCCATCCAACTACTGACTAGGCGTATGGTTGCTTAACTTCGCTGATCGAATTATATGCGCAATAGCAACTGTGCCGCTAGCTCCTCCAAATTATTGACTTTATAAATGGAAGTTTTATATTGAATTGCGAAAATGTTATAAACAAGAAAAGTAGTTCTTAGCCAGGCACAACAAATAAAGTCATATTTACAGACCTATGAGATACAAACTTGCATACCTACTTAGCAGGCGACTATTCAAACCACTCGGCCCCCATGCAACGATGCAAGTCTTAATATTTAGCATACGCCTCGATAAATGTCCTCCATTTAAAGCCAAACTTCGCTGGATAGCCATTACGCAATTGGAAACGATTGTTCAATCCTCATAGTAAGCTTTTCGCTAACGAATTCATTGCAGTAAGGTTTTTGAATCGATTGTTTTAGAAACCTATATGTAGCCAGCAGACGCGTTATTCACTAAGATTTCTCAGCGTCGCACTCGTGCTCGAGTCGATAAATTTCAGTCATACAAAGCCGTTCACAAAACAACAACATGCAGGAAATGTGAAGAGTATGCTAAGATCTAACGCAATTGGACACGTCCGGTCAATAAATTGTTTGCTAATAACTAGTAACCAGCTAATGTGTCTGGTATTGACAATATGACTGTATTAAGAAGAATATTGACTTTCCAATGTTAGTATTAGAAAATTAAAATTGAAACCAATCGTTTTGATAACATGATATCCGTTGTCATGAGCTGACTTAAAAAATAGTGCCCCTATTTTTATGCCAGACATCCATAATTTTATTAACAACACCTCAACGGCTTTTGTTTTGGTATACAAATTAATTTCACGCCATCCAAGAAATTGAATTCGTGTAGAAAAGTCGTGTAGGTTTTTCACGACTTTTATTTTTCTAAATGTATGGGCTGTAGATGTCTGGGAAGAAGCCATTTTTTTTAACGTGGCCAGTGTTCTTTAAGACTTCTGACTATAGTTCTAAGGAATTGATTGATATTATACCTTCATAAACCTTACCTCACCGCAATTCTATCCTATATATTTTCGAACACAATTCAGCATTCTGTTATTTCAAAGGAGGCTCGTTCCCCAAACACTTAATTTTTACAGTGGTTCTAAATAAAGAGTGTTAGGGTTTTTACGTTACTCTTAATGTTATTTTTAAGCATCCATAGCCTCAGCCTTGCCTTGGATGTCTTACTTTCTTTAGAGGTTCCGTTTATTTGTATAAATGAAGGTAGCAGACTGTTAACAAAGTTTGTAAAGACACCAAATTATGACAGCTCTGATAATACTCTTCTCACACCTCATACACAAATATATTTGCTTACACCTAGTTATTAAGTGGCGAGTAGGTTAAGTTGACATTTTGGTACTCATGCTGTGAGCTGGTTTGTCAGCCTTTAAATGTTATATAAATAAAGGGCAAGATTCAAATACCATGCTTATTTGTAATGTCAATCCAGATAAGCCTATCTATTTGATTTATTGCGAAGCTTACTGCCATTTTTAATCTCGGTCGCCTTAGCAGAACAAAACAAATGATAAGTGGTTTTTAAAGTAAGGCTTCAAACCCAATTCAAGATTGTTCGGCTAGTACTTCTGTATAGAAATGTTTTTCCTCTCTAAATCCTTCCAAAAAGCTTCGATGTTGGGATTAAATATTCGGACTCACATATTCCGAATCCGAAAATAAATAATCGTTTTAACTAAGTGACATCGCATAAGTTTCATTATAAAGTGATTTGATTAGAAATTCGATAAGTATGATCGAGTCGTGTCTTGTATCGCAACCTACTGCAGCTGAACCAAAATAAAGAAAAATATGTACCACTTACCACAATACAAAGAAATAACCAAAGCAAAGAAACTGGGGATAATAAAATCAAACATAATGTAAGCAAATGCTTCTTATGTCCTCCGCGCAGTGAACAAATAGGCCTCTGTAGTACTTTACGGGCCGTTAAATGACAGTAAACGGTTTTAATGAGATTATTAAACCACGCTGGGGTTCTTAAAGCAAGTACCCAAACCCTTTCGTTGCGAAATGGGCTCCGGTTTTTTGTGAGACGCAATGCCAACGTAGCGGAATGGGGTTAAAATATCGTCTGGCAGTTTCACTGCGGTAATGTTTTTGGCTCGACATGTTGAGGTCCTCGGTTGTATTCTTAAGTCGAGGAAATAAGATATGTTATTGTTTTTACAAAGAGAGAGTGAAGCATTGAGTGTATAATGCTTCTTAACTCTAGAATTATTTGCTTCATTCACTTCAAAAAGACGTAGGTTTTACCAAATGGGAAATCACGTTCGAATTTCGAAGTTGCACTCTTGAAACTACATAGACCTTATTGCAGATCGTAGCCAATAGCTAAGTGGTGGTGTTCCTGCGATTACTAAGGCTGACAGTGCTCCATATGATAGGCAGTCTTCATATTCAGTCTTCTATTTTATAAAAGGGGGCGATGGATGACTGTCCCTACTCAGTGAATGTATTACTATACTCTGCTTTTAATAGTATAAAACGGAGTTCCCATTTCCGTTGCGTTAGAACGCAATCGTTTTTCTAAACTATGTTACGGATCTTGATATGGTTTCTACTAATGTGTAGGAGTTTAACTCCTATGAGTCTATAGATAATTAGTTTTATTTTAATAGTCTTAAAGAGTCGAAATTAACAACTAAACGAGAGCGGGTCGCTAGTGGTGTTAAAAACACTGTTAAAGATTTCAAATCCATATTCATTCCGAGAAGGGAAATTTGTGAACGAATCAAATAATTTATTTTCCACGTAGGTAGCAGATCGTGGTTTTATTTCGCTTGTGAATCATTATGACAAACCAACACAAACCCGTTAACATCAACATCAAATATGACACGAAAGCTGTTACTATGTCAACATTACTTCGATTGAAGGTCTATTCATTCAATGTATTTATTATGTACTTTTGGTTAGTGGTACTTAGAAGTGCATTATGGATAAAAGCACGTCCGGATTTGACACCCTAGTATTTGTCGGGTTGTTAAAAAGTTGACGGGTACTAATTTCTTGCGTGGTGACGACTTCGAGCCGCAACACTTCGCCTTGAGTCAATTTCTGTCAATATCCTCGTTTATGCCAAGAGCCTATAAACAGGAATGTCGTATTGCGACTGGCTGAACCACAGACATGAAGAAAAAGGGTTTCGGGTATTCCCGTTGGAAAATTCTTTGGATTAATATGAATTATTACACTGCTAGTGATTTGGCAAAAAAATGCTGCACCATTGTAAAATTTTTAGGGGACTTACAAGACTTTAATTATTGGCTTTAGCAGTCCAGGTTTTCTGGTTATAGTTATATAATAGCTTTAACGTAACATAGGCTTTATTTAAAAATACTACTTTTACACACTTTAAATTATATATTATTAATCTGGTCATGGCAGTCCTTTCTTGGACGCCCTCTACCAACACTTCCACCCACATTTGCTATATGATTTTATTTAGTAAGTCGCCTACAAATTCATTTGTTTCATAATTTTATAAGTTGCGACACTCTTGATGATGTAAGCTTTTAAAGGCAAAGGTAGCTTACCATCAAGCGGACTAGCTGACGAAGAATACCTTTAATACTAGAAATTACAAAGTCTGGGTTAAAATTGAAGGGAGAAGTACCTAATTAAGGATACGTTAACGAGTATTTTTTATTTGGATTTAATTCCAATTCTGGTAGGAATGGTAAATTCTTCAAAGATAATTTTCCTCAAACAGTGGAAGGGATAGCTATAAAAAGACCCCCGTCAATTTGGAGAATTTGTCAAAGCGACTCACAACCGCGAGCGAATAGCGGAGTGCTTTGAACAAAGTGCCTTTTTGAAGACGGTACCGAAAAAATATGATGTAGGTCTGCATCAAACGTAATGTGAAATTGACGGAAGGAATGGGCGAGTCCGTATTAAGGTCAAAGTTTGAAATTATGGAATGACCCTTAAGATCCAACGTAGCCGAGTGGATTGAACGCAAACATTACAGTTACCAATCTTCCCGACCTGATTCCCAAAGAATTTTTCTAAAATGGCATACCACAAGCTTTACGATGACAGAATACACGTCACCATCCAAGTTGTTGGCACTTAATTATCTTCGGTGAAAACTGGGTGTTATAACACCTATCGCAAAATATATCTATATATCGTTTTAAGCAACCCTCAAAGTTATCGTAGCCTGAGGGTATATTGATCTTTGTTATAATATCTGATAAAACTTGTAAGGAATGCTAACTATTTTTACTGAGCTTAAGCCCAGCCGTTATCCGGGCTTCACTTTTGTGACATAATGAAGATAACCCGAATAACTCGAAGATTCCTGACACTTGCTCTGGAAAATTATGGCTGTGACTGATTAGCTTTTTAATGAAGAGAAAAACTGTTTGAGAACTACAACGTAATATTCAATTTACATTCTAAAATCGACCTTTGCCTAACATTAAATGTTACATGAAAAAAATAAAGCTTTTCGTCTCTGCTCAGTATCTCTCGGACATTACACCACCTACCCCTTCCAGAACCTTAACATAATTTCATAGTTAAAGACCAAATTCGTAATTGATACTAAGCCCAGGGACATAGCCATTTATTGCAATGACAGTTCAGCTGTCAGACAGTGACAGATGTATATACGTAATATCCATCTGCCTCATGATAAGAGCAAAACTTGGCTGGTATGTTCAATAAAAAATACCCTAAATTATGAAAGTAGACTTTCCGTAATATAATTCTGTGTCACCCGCAGGATCAGCAACTAATCTCTTACACGTCATTTAACACCCGATGTAGGAGGAAATGAACTGTCTACCGCGTTGAAATTAAATAGGTATTCTGATTAAATTATAACGGTTACGAAAAATATAACGCTTTATGAAAATCTTCGTTCACGCGCAACGTGGGCGTTGTAAGCCTATTTTTTAGTTAGGAACTAGCTGTGCCCTGCGGTTTCACCCGCGTAGATTTAGTTTTATTCCCGCGGAACCCTAATTGTTGTTTTAAAATAAAAGTAGCCTAAATTACTCCTTGTAACATCAGCTACCTGCCAGTGAAAGTCCCGTTAAAATCGGTCCAGCCGTTTCGGAGATTACCCGGAACAAACAGACAGACAGACAGACAGAGAAAAAAATTTAAACTTGGTTTTTTAGTGTCAGTAGCGTGTTTACTTTCATATGCATTTAGTGAAAAGCTGTTATTTTGAAATTACAAACAGACACTTCAATTTTATTTATCTGTATAGATAACGCTAGAGGGTATTATATTTTAGGTCTGTCATTCAAAATTCCACGTATATAGAAAATAGAAATATACAATATATTTTCTTTATAATTTCTTACCCGGTGCCGACCTTCTGCCATAAGCCCATGTCATTTGCAATTGACACATCATGAATATTTTAGTTTACTCCCACATTTTCTCTATCAACCGTCATCTTGATATTCACTACTATACACCGCCCTATCACATCCTTTGACACTATAAAAATATAAACTAAAAGTAGCATTAATAACTCATAGTAACATCCCCGAACTCCCGTCAAAAACGGTTCAACCGTTTCAGAGATAAGCCGGAACAGAGAGAATGGCATTAAAAATGTTTTTTTTTTAACCCATATGTAACATCGAGTAAAACTTGTTAAATTAATAACACAGATATAATAAGTACAGATTATCTAGCCATGCCCTCTGAGTATTACAGTCTATCAATCGTTGATTAGGTCTCCCAAAAATATATAAACAAATTGAAAAAAAAAAATTGTTTATACTTACATTAAACACAGCAAGTTGCATTTATACGGAATATATCAGAAGATAACGATCTTTGGTCGTTTCTGAAAAAATAACAATTTTGAGTTAGTGCAGTATACTTCTAGGGGTGCGATATGTAATCACCGGGTTCGTAAGGCTTGTTTCCATCCACAACTTACAAACTAAAGTCATTATATCATCTCTTTAGTATCATTTCATATGCTCATCAGTTGTCCAATTACTGATACATCTTTGAAAGTTCACGTAATAAACTCATTTCTACCTTCATACTCAGCAATTAGAGTGTAATTTGCGCCAGTTCCTAACAACCATAACAACGTACGGGCGAAAATTATCACCATTTTTCCAATAACAAGAGAACAACTATTCGTCAACTGTAGAAAGTGAAGGTAACTAACTTTGTACAGTTTCTCGCGTACGATGTAAATATTTGTTTTGCCACTTCAAGTGCCGACACTTAAGAAACTGACTGGTGTTTTCATGTCACATAGAATACTGAGAGACTCACGGCATAGTTGCTACTGTACATATCAGTTGATTAGCGAAATTAAACTACCTCAAATCAGGCGAATAGATCAATGTATGATCACCCGAATCCCCTCCATTCCTTGGGGAGCACGCTAAGCCGTTATTCCCGGTTTCTAATTGAATATCTGCCAGTAGTTATTGGTAATTAAAAAGTCTTAGAAAGCCTGACATCTGATATAGCCTGCAGAAGTGTTAGCGAACATAAGATTGCAGTCGCTTTACGTAAAAAGTTACCTGTATCACGACTTTGGGTTGAATTGGGTGCTGGTCCCAAGAAGATAATAGCAAAATGCTGCGTCAAAAAAGGTCTGTTTTGGCGTACCCGTACCTGTACCCGTTTGGCGTCCGTTTACTTGTTATACTGTCAAAAATTTGGTTGGTGTCAAATCACAAACTTAATCAGAATTTGTTGAACGACACCTTTTTCCGGAAGCATTATCGTTTAAGGACAATAATAAAAAATAATTACTTTATCAGTCAGAAATGTTGGTGTTACGATTACCTAACACACTAGTCCCTAAAAAATATTATTCAGCATCAAATCTGGTTGTTATAGGTGTAACTAAAAAACTACTGCTGCACTCCTATTTATAAGCTTTTTCGTTGCACAAGCAAAAAAAAAAAGTAGTGGAACCGTATTGCGAAGTAGCGAAGCGGAGCAAAACTTTTGTTTTTGTAGAGTTTGTTTATATTGGTAAGGGGTTAACGAGACCCGTGTGCAGATAGGCCTTGTTACTTTAAGTTCACAAATTACGATCCCCGTTTATTTTACGTGCGAACATTTTTGGCTATAAATGTACCTACTAATTATTTTCATACTACACTTTTGTGGTTTGTTAAATCGAATCGTAAGTCTTTAATTTTGCATTTATATAAACGTATTATAGTAATAATTATTTAATACACCAAACTACAAACCGGTAAATATTGTTGTAATTAATTTACAAATTTGAGCACGAAATCGAACACGACCATTCATTACCGTTTCGCATGCAGTAAGTTTAATATAATATTATTTTATCATTCCACTAGTACGATGGAAAATAATTTAGTGTTTTTATTAATATAAATTATTCCATATTCCTATTTCAAAAATATATATTTTTGAAAACAAAAAATCACTGATGCTTCATCTCTTTTTGTGACTCAAGTTGGTTAATATTTTTTTGTTACCAAGATTCACAGCTGGTGTTAAAATACTATCAAAGGTTTATTCCCAGAGATCCACAGCCCATACATAGATTCTGCAAAATAAACATTTATAAATTAACTACCGCGACCTCCACGACAATTAAAATTTGAATGTCATGGATGTCTGGGAATAAGCCAAAGCAAGCAATGTGTCATGTGGCAAATATTTGCCAATACTGTACGTTTTCAATCACATTAAGATTGTAATGAGCTATTTGCGAGTACTTGTTTATTGCCAGCACGTTACAAGACGTTCCGAAGTTTATGGGGTCTCCTTACGCAAATAATATTTACATAAATAGGTACCTACATATTTTATGAGACAAATGGTAAATGGCGAATGCATCTCTTAGTTTGGGGTTCGGCAACGTACGCGTGATTCCTCTGGTATTGCAAGCGACCATAGGCTGCGGTAATCACTTGCCACCATATGGGGCGCATACTAATATAGCTATAGCATCTTCAACATGGTGAATTTAAGAATTCATCTCGGTGAGTCTGATGCAATTTGCTTAATCTTTATCTCTGCCCAGTGCCATCCCTTCGACTGGCACCATTTCTTTAACTTTACTTACTTAATATGTTAACCTTGGTCTTCCACCTCCTATCTTTCTTTCTACTGTTCCTTTTTCCATAGCATCTTAGCTCATATGTGCCGTCTTCATTATTATCAAAGGAAGCTGTCGTGTTCAGCCTCTTTACCATATTTTGCACGAGAAATGCGACTTCTATGGCGATATTTCCTACATTTTTATTCCTAACCCCTCGAAAACGATATTACGTTCTCGCGGAGCTAAGTGCTTCTTACGTTGATATGGTTAAATTTAATTTTAAAAAGATTACTAGACACGTCATGTCATTTAGTGAGTTTGTTGTAGGAACTTGGAGTCAAATTTATATGGAAGAACTTTGAATTAGTTCATAGAGGTCTTTGAATTTCTTCTCAGATTTACTCACTGTTTTCCTCCAACGTAAAGCACGTGGGGTAAAATTACTGTCTTTGTAAAACTTATTGAAGAAGGCCGCAGTATTCGAACTTACGTCGCTTGCAGAAGGCGACTGCTAAAATCCCAAGGCTACCACGGGTCAAACATGGACTTACGCTATGTAATTTTTAATTCCGTATCACAGAAAAAGATGCAGCTACTTTAAACCAAGGAGTATCTTGTTCTATGTTTTGTAATAAGGGGGATTGTGACTATATTTATCAATTCATACAAACCTTGTCAAGGGCTATGTAGTATGCAATGCGCGAATGCTGACTGCGGTGTCGAAACTGCACATAAAGCATTTGACATTAAGGAACTGGCTACAAAGAGGCTAAGCATGGGTTTGTTTATTTTATATCACTAGTTTAAATTAATTTAAATAATTTTCAACAAATATGACTGTCTCGTTAATCTACTGGTCTCAAGGGTCTGCTGCGAAACATGAAGTTCTAGGTTCATCTTCAGTCTGGCAGTATTATTGGGGTTTTTTTATCTGTAAATTCTCAACAGGCTCAGCGCAATTACCATAACTGGCGTAATTTGAGTGAACTAAAAGCACCTCTGCCTTTTCCTTCTTAGAATACAGGCATGAGCATATTTCTGTTATATACATACACATCAGATTGTATGAATGGCCAACATGTTTTGAGTTACCCTTACATCCAAGTTCATTCACAAACTGTCCGTACCATCACGTGCCCATCGTCGCTTGAAAAATATTTCTATATCCATAAGATAAGCGACGCAATCTCCTACGCCGACCCTCAGCAGTGTGAAATATTACAGGGTGCTATTCGATGCGATCTGAGTGCTTTATGATGGCTTGCTATTTTGTGCAATCGTTCTGTAATATGTTATATCAAAAAGGTTAAACTGATGTTTCTTTATGGGGTGCGGTCTTCCGTAGCTTTACGGTGTTACAGGTATTATCTATATATGGGAGGGATAGGGAGGTCTCTTGATCGAAATGAGGAGCTGCCTGACTTAGGGTCTTTCACCTTACAAATAAAAGCAGCCAATTTTTTTAGGCAACAAATATGCATATGAAATATGTGAAATATGTTTAAATAAGTGAAATATGTTTAATTATTTTATTTAATTACTATTTGTTATTGATAGATATATAGTATGATATAGACATATGATAGCAATAAAAACTAGAAAATATATTATAATATAATTTTAAGTAGGTAGTGCCTCTCACACTGCTGCGCCCTAACAGTGTTTATGTTGGTTACACATAAATGTAACAATTATAATTAAGTTTATGTTGTATCATGTAACTAACTAATTGCAATAAATATATGAATATGTGGTCCAACTGATTGTAAGCGACTATATTGACAACAGATAGCTACTGCAGCTTATGAATGTCTATAAGCGTAAAACAAGTGTCTTTGACGCGTCGCGTATTTAATAATTAATTAAATCCATGATTTTGTTCTACTTAATGGTAGCATTATTTGCCTTCGATTTTCTATAAGGTGGAGGCACAGTACTCTGTCGCACAGATCCAAACATCAAATGGGAGATCACGTTATGTCTTACATCTCCTACATGATGGTTCTTTGGAATAGTGTTGTGTTTATGTGGTAAAGTATGTAATATATAGGTCGTCAGTATTGTATATACTGCTCGCATGAAATAGATAACTTTAATACGAAACGGACATAATACATTAAAATTATTCCGCAGACAAATTCGGAGGTAAAAACTAGTTTTCGAAAGCTCAGTATTAAGCCAGTGTCATATTTGTTCAATCTAGGAAATGAAACCAAAACTTTGACGTGACAAGATTGAACTATAGATTTTGAAAATCCGCTTACTACTTTTGCTAACGGCTTAACCTCAAATACCTAAGTAATACCAGTCAAAGTCAGATCAATCAGTTCAACAAGCCTCCAGGACAAATCCAATATAAACAGTTCATAAGGATGAAACTTGTTCGTATAAAATTGTTTTCAATTGCATGAGGGACAATTTTCAAGTGGCGTAACTTGTAAAAGTGGGTATGGGAAAAGTTTTGCAATAAGTGTGGCGAGGCGATGCACCTCGAGCGTGTAGAGGCTTTTTTTACGTACACTGTCCTGTTTTCAAGTTGTGTTTCTTTGTTCTCGCACACGTGGAAGTGCAAAAGTTTTCTAGTACGATCAAGATTGCTTTTCGATATATTTTTTTCCGTTCTGTAATGTTGAAATTTCAAGTTTTTTACGAAAGGCTCTACAGTAGCCACAAGTACGTAGCCTTTGAACGCCTGTTCTAATCGGGTTGAGGAATGATGATCTTACCTACCACAGGAATACTACACTATTCTAGATTAGCATACCCATTGGTTTTTTATATTCTACTAACTTGCGCTCGCAGTTTTATGCGCAGTCAGGTTCCTTATGCAAGCTTTCAACCCCCATTTAAATCCCAAGGAATATAATTTCAGAAAACTCTTTCTTAGTTTATAACCTCATCATTCATTTTCACGTTTTGGGAACCAACGGTGTAGATTGTGCGTTGATTTAAGTCATTTTGAACTTTATATGTATAGATTAAAAAGCGAGGTTTTTATTTAGTCTGCGATACGATCTAAATTGGACGGGTTTAAAACGACTAGCTATTTCTAAACATAACAATAGCTCTGAAATAAATTTGAACAGTGTAGTGGTCCAAAATGTAACCTAGATTCAATACAGCCTCTCAATAGCGCAAAGGCTTTAGATCACAAGTTTCCTATTCGAACAAGCTTCCGGTAGCTCGAGATTTCTCCAAAGCTTTTAAACGAGCTCCTGCAGATTTTACACAGAAATCTATATGTTTAGCTCGAGAGCACGCCATAATTTTTGTTAACAGTTTCCTGGATGTGAAAATATATAACATTTTCCGATGTTACAACTCTACACATTCTAAAATAATATTTTCTGCCGAGAGTGGCTCGCGGCGTGGCGTGGTGTTAGTATGTTTTGCGTAAATTTGCGGGTATTATTATAATATTACAGTAATTGGAAAAACTATCGCCCAATTTTCAAACCATTCAATGTTCATCGTTAACATTTAATATAAATAGGCCTGATTGAATGACACATTCCACTCATTGAAATCCTGAATCTATGGATCAGTCAGAAACTCAGTTAAAAACCAAACCAATAAAAAAACGCTTGATATTGCTCAAATCATCCGGAGACAAATTTATCAGAATGTGTATTTATAGCATCGAGGTACTGGTTTGATAAAGCAGGAATAAAGTTAAATAAAATACGTAACATCTGAATGGTACTTCACGTTGGTTCCCAAGGGGACGTCCCGTTTGTACACAGTTTCTCGCCGTCTTTACGACCTTATTGGAGTTTCAAAGTATATTTCTCTGTAAGCAAATAAAGAATATTGTTTAAGGAACTCACCGCGAGCATTCAATTTTCAAAATTGGTTTGAGGCGATTCGCTGCGCGAACATTACATTCGTTTCTGTAACAAACATTAATTGTTTCAAAATCTTCTACATTCATTTCTATATTTCTTTTGGGAGTAGTTACAGGATGTTCCCGTGGTTCTTCTGGTAAGATATTCCTTTTAACTGTTGAATCCCTGCCTAATAAAATTGTTATAATATCGTTGGCTGGTTCGAGAGTAATATGCGCAACAAATGCTAGGATGCTCGTGAGATGAATGCTTTGTTCGCGGTTTGAATGGTCGCAAACCATATTTGTAATGCAAATGCTCGGGATGAGTCCTTACAAACTGGCCTTAAAAACAATGAGAAGGGTGAAAGGATACGTCCATAAGGGATGGCTGGGTCAATAATATTTCCTTGTGTTTGATGTTAGCGTATTTGCTAAGAATATATTATTTATTCTATAGCAGTTTATTGCAGCCTTCAAGTTTAGAAGGGCATAAGTAAAGTATTCTATAAACCTAAAGTATAAAAGAGTGAACATTCTACCTTGGGTGCGATGCCAGGATTGATTTGAAATTACCTAATTAGTTAAAAGTCTCCTATTAACAATGATTTTAAATTTGAATTACTGCGTTACATTACTTACATTAACATTATTTTTTATTCGCTTCGGTCTGTTTGTTAAAGTATACATTAATAACTGACTTAGCATGTGACGTTACTATCTCATAATGGTAGTAGTAGCCGGGTTTATATTACCACGTGTCTTGCACTACTTACCATTATAAATTTACGTGGACGAAATCACTGGCCAGAAGTCAGTTTGTCATACATCTTTTTAAGTTAACTAAGACCACAGTATAATACACAAGCTTACTAAGCGGTATGCAATCTAGACATTTTTTTTAAAATAAAACATTTGCTCTGTAGTGTGCGAGAATTGTCACTTTTAATTTATTTTTAATTTTTACCTAAATTTAGAGCCAGTAATTTCGATTTGTTGATTGTCAGTTTAGGTAAATGACTGTAAAACACAAATGACGTATACGCGATCGTCCACGACTTGACCCTTTACTGACATTACGCCGGGGTCGTTTATTATTACGTAGATGCGCGCGTCTGTGTGAGTGCGTCATTTCGACAGATTTGTTCCTAAATTCCGTACTGCTTATAGTAAGCTCATACGTATTCTGTGCCAAGGCATTGCCAATCTTTGCACATTTATGTACTTAGCATGGCATGAACCCAGCTGACATCGCAAATCTAATCTTTATTTCCACTCGATTTCACATTCCATCGTTCAATCCAATGATAGTACAAGTGTTTTGAAGAGCTTTAATTCCAAGGTTTTAAACAAGAAGCCTAAAAATGTATTCTGTACATATCGTTTAAAAGCTCTGAAGTGGAACAATATTAGCCGTCCGAGTCTTTAGCGATCATTGACATGGGTTTGCTTTACTGTATATATAACATAACATTAATATAATATTATATTCACGCCTGTGTTCTCCAAAGGGGTAGGCAGAGGTGTATTTATAGTACACTCACATACACTAGTTATGTTTAAGTCACATGGTGGCGTATAACGCACTAACCAGGCCTGATCCAGACTGCAGGCTGCTACTCATCAGCATCCTCCTGCCCTTAGCGCTTGTTATTTGTGGTCGGCGCATGTGTTCTTCTCTTCCATTTCTCTCTATCAGCCGTCATATTTGTATTCACTCCCATTGTAGTCATACCACCTTTCACACAATGCACCCTATATTCATAAATAAAACGTAAACCTTAGTTTAAAAGAACAATTCGTTCAAGCAGACAACATTATTTTGTATGGAAATAGCAAGTTTAATCTTATATTATTTAAATAAAATATCAAGATCTAATTTAAAGTGCAACCGTGGAATAAGATATATTAGAGAATTTCCAAAGACACATGTACCTACAGATGCAACGTACCTACTCATTCACAGTCTTTTATTTTCAGTCACGATAGTCTTTTATTTTCTTACTAAAATAACTGACACAATTCTAAATAGTTTTTTTAGTTCTCTAATGAAATGCGATACTGCATCTTCAAGCTATTGTTTTCCGAGACAGTTTGTGGTTTGACATAATGTCGTTTGATTCTTAAACGGGACGGTGAATTTTATTTAGTTGCGAAATTCTGCTCTGAATTTCCTAAGACTGATGTTTTGGGCTCAGATAAGTTTTATTTAAACTTAGAGTTTAAATTACATTTTAATAATATATTACTCAAAGATAATTGTGTAAAACTTTATTTTTAATGTTTTTTGTTTTTTTTAAATTATTATTTTAAACATTATGCATGCTAATACAATTTTCACTGCAATGAATAATTTTAATGTAATTGATAATTATTTACTATGTAATGAAATGAGATGCCAAGTATGAAGATGCTAAGTTTCTTGCCAGTTCTTCTCAGAGGGCTTGTTTCCGAACCAGTGGTCAATTCTTCGACGTTCGCCCAGGACCTAAACTGAATAAATTGTTTTCATACTAGCGGTTATAGCTTTCAAAGAACTTTCAACATCCAATTAATTCCTATAGAATTTCGGTAAACCCTTTCACAATTTAACAAAATCACTAAAAAACACCCTCCAAATGTCTCTAGGACCTGCGGTTTAGGCTGCACGTTGTTATATGAGTCAATGACAGTCAATCACAGGCCTATTCCGTGAAAACAACATAGTTCTATCATTTTCATACGAGTCATTTGCATCATTAAACTACCGCAAGGATGAGTCAGGTCCGTGGGTCGTTGTTTCCTGTGCGCCCGCAATCAATATGTCATTTACCTCATTGATTGATCGTTTATTATTTATTGTAATTCCCCGATACTAAAGCTTGCTGCGATATTTTGATCATGTGGGCAGACAAAGAACGGTGGAGAAAGAGGAAATCGGAAATTGCTTACTATAAATGTTGCTTAATACATAAATATACATATAATCATGCCATCCCAGAGAGGGTAAGCAACACCCTCTTTTCACGAAAAATTTTTAAGTGCCAACGCGTCTGATTGTGATTCTAATTTCTTCTCGTCATGTTATGCAGGTTGCATATAAGCTACATCTTCGATATCATTGCATCTACACTACCATCTGAGTGTGATTGAAGTCAATTACAGGGGCCTACCATGAGCTCATATTGTCAAGATATTTGACTCATCATTATTTTGTGATAGTGAATGACGAGGATTCATCTGTCATTGTCACACAGCTTAACTAAATTAAGAGTTCATGGTTGGGCCCCTGTAACCGTGATATTCAACATTTTCTTTACGTAAACTTGCCTGCTGCCATGCATTGCGATAAACGTTTATTCTCTAAGCTAGTGATCATGGATACTTGTTGCGTTTTAGTCCGCACTGATACATTTTGTACTAATAATTTTAAAAAATATCTCTCAAATTTCAGAATCGATCAGGGGCCCAACTATGATCGTTACAGCAGCGGGTATAAAGAACTTCTTAGCATTCATGTTTAATTTTACAGTACTAAAATGAAACTTCAAAGCTTAGAAGTTATACGTATTCTTAAACCGATGATGGTAGGGCCCTAGGATCAGTTTTCATTTAAACATTGTAAACATAAATTTGATCTGTAAAGATGTACTTATATATTTGAAATGTATACTACCAGATACAAAACTCTCCAGTGCCTTTAAACATGTGACAAGCACCTGATTGATGAAGTCAATTATTCGTACATTTCTTTAAACGAGCTTTATTTATAAGCCGCATCGCATTAACGATTGTAAACGAAGATAAATCTATTTGATTTATCGATAGTAATATTGTGTAATCGATACCGATGTATCGATAATGATGCAGATGAACCTAAATAAATAAAGGGACGATAAAATCATTGAATAGAACAGATCGAAGGTGTGGGCGTCAATGTTTGTTATGTACATAAAATATGGATTATTCAGGGCCTATGATGGAATATTTAGCCAACACTTGTTCAAATAATTTCCAATATTTTAATTTTATTTTCAATTGTAAAATCTTCTCTTAATTCATTTTCATCTATACTATCTAATATTATAAAGAGGAAAGATTTGTTTGTTTGTATGTATTGAGTAGGTTCCGACACTACTAGACCTATCTTGAAAATTCTTCAGCAATGGCTATCCATTGCTACATCATCAGCGAATAACATCGGCTATATTTTATCCTCATTCTCCCACGGGAACGAGAACTACGCGGGTGAAACCGCGTAACGCTAGTTATTGATATATTAATCCCTTACTAAAAAAAAAATAGAAAATATAATATACTAAAGCCTTTCCCATTAGGGCCATCAAAGGGGTATAAAGATATGTTACAATACCAACTTTTCACCGAAGATTAGTGACCTTAGTGATATGAGTGACCCACAGTGTACACATATAGGTCACCCACTGTCTATGTTTTGTAATAAGGGGTTAAGAGAATGAATTTTAAACTAACGCCAAACTCACACCATTTACATAATTACAGCTAAGTATTGTTTCATAATACTCAATGTATAATATATAATACTAGCTGTGCCCTGCGGTTTCACCCGCGTAGATTTAGTTTCATCCTTATTGTCGCGGAACCCTAATATTTTTATTAATTTAAAGTTTGATATATCAGCTACCTGCCAGTGAAAGTCCCGTTAAAATCGGTCCAGCCGTTTCGGAGATTACCCGGAACAAACAGACAGACAGAGAAAAAATTTATAACTTGGTTTTTTAGTGTCACTAGCGTGTATACTTTCAAATGCATTTAGTGAAAAACTCTTATTTTGGATTTGCAAACAGACACTTCAATTTTATTTGTCTGGTAGAAGCCTCTCGTGACAAGAGAGCTGGGGCTTTTCTTGCCCAGAGAATCAGCATTGCTATTCAACGTGGCAATGCTGCCAGCCTTCTTGGCACGATCCCGAGAGACACCGACTTGGGACAAGTTTTCTACCTTTAATTAGTTTTAAGTACTGTTCCTTGTATATATAATTAAGTTTTATTGAATAAAAAAAAAAAAATTATCTGTATAGAGTATAGATGTAATGTTTGAACAAATTGTCACACAGACATGAAATAAATATTTCGCTTTTCTAATAATGCTTTTCTTTTATTTCAGGTAAGTCTTCAAGTACATCAAACCGGTCTATTTGCATAAGCGCAGAATATTGGTAAGTACTTATTATATTTTTTCGTATTCCACAGTATATTTAATTACGCCAAATCTATAAAATTAAAGGATATAACTCAATACGGTATATTTAAAATAAACATTTTCAAAAATTGTATCAGTCTGTCATCGACAGATAGTCGATGTTACATGGAGTAACATAGCCTAATTTTATTTTAAAATGTTTGGGTTTCGCGACATAAAGCCTACGCACAGCTAGTAGGAAATAAGACAATAGTTATTTGTTATACAAGAGTGCAAAGTTGCTTTTTAACCGCGTGTTCAATTTTGATGACCGAGCAAGCGAAGGATTCTAAAATTAGAATCCTGAGCGTTAGCGACGGAATCAAAAGAGCACGAGGTGAAAAATCTTTGCACTCGAGTGCAACACGTAACTTTTCATTCCACCTCAGGAAATGACTAAATGAAAAAAAAAAAAGTTGTATGATATATTCGGCACCATAGAGGTAGCAGTAAATAGGTTTAATGTTTTTTTTAATTCATAAACTTAGTGCACACGATGTTCTAA
This sequence comes from Watsonalla cultraria, assembly GCA_964035505.1. NCBI lineage: Eukaryota > Metazoa > Arthropoda > Insecta > Lepidoptera > Drepanidae > Watsonalla > Watsonalla cultraria. The sequence goes on from OZ037723.1 coordinate 4,066,300, forward strand.
ATTCAATTTACTTTATCCTCTAGAGAATAAAAACGGCTTTTCCACTCAGATATTGAAGATTTAAAATACTCTTTCCGAGGTGGTGGGATGAAAATAATATTTTAGTGCGGCGAAATTGCAAATTATTTCAACCGCGCGCGCATGCACGGTTGCACGCATAATTCAAAACCACTAATGTGTAAGGCGCCAGCCTCACTGAATGATTAATCCAAGTGAATCCAATAGACCCTTTGTGTTCCTGTAGTTGGGAATTTCGCCAACGCACTATTACTGGGGATTGCAATCGCTCATTGGATCACATTGAATCGTGTGTGAGGATCCTTCAGAATTAGTTCAAGGATTTATCATGTTTATGCAAAGGGCATTGTACTTACAACAAAAATACAGTCGATTTGAGAATATTTTTTTGAAGTCGTTTAAATATTAAATGCGTTATTAAATTTTTGGAAACAGTGACTAACTTTCTAATGTAGGTAAGATATAAGAGACATGCACGTAGATTGAAAGGTAATTCATAAAGTATTATGTAGTTTTACGATTTGATAACTGTAATAAATATCGTCCTACGCACACCCACGAATGTCATCAGTCGAATGGTGAACAAGTAAAGTATTATTCAAATATTATAGCGTTTGATATTTGTATGATATGAAAGTTTGAATAGATTTGTCGTTAATAATATTTTATGAGTTTCGAAAAACTTTTTGATTATGATGCTTCGTATGCAATAAATATGCTTTGGCAATATTACTACAGTGTTTTTTAAATATAATAATAATCTTGACATTCATTTTATCATATAAATAGCAGAATACATTAATTCTGCGTAATTTCAAATTTCTCTTGGTTAAGGCTGTTTACTCTTTTTTGATAAAATAATATATATTTTTTTATCAAAAACCCTACATTAATATATTGCATATTATATAACGTCTGACATTCGCTCTAATCAAAATGGCGAGCATTGTATCAATGAAATTAATCAACGTTTTTTTGAGAAAACTAAACATAGATAACATAGTGCCGTCACGAGCTATGAGCGCGGACCTTGATTGCACAGTAGTCATTTTATGAGTCTGTCTCTACCTGTCTCTGTCTGACTATACAAGACTAGCTGTGGCCTGCGGTTTCACCCGCGTAGATTTAATTTGATTACCGCGGAACCCTACATTTTCTTTATAAATAAAAAGCCCATGGTACTCCCTTTAACATTAGCTATCTGCCAGTGAAAGTCCCGTTAAATTCTGTCTAGCCGTTTCAGAGATCACTCTTTGGCAAATAACTCATTATTAGGTACCAATTCTTTGCGTTGTTATACTCGTGATAATTTCTAAACGCAACGTCCTATTGGAATAAAACAAACAGTATTTTACTCCTACATGAATACCCTTAATAGCATAATGCTTAATTTGCATAACGATTAATATTAAGACACACATTTAACGTAGTTTCTTTCATCAGACGATTTAATATTTTTAATGAACATAAAAACGGTTATTGTGCCTAAACTATGATAGTTAGATTTATGCTTTCGCGAATTGTAGATCTTAATAAGACCTACAATTCCGTAGTACATCATTTTGTTCTACTGTCAATATTTACTATAATAGTTTTTGTAGCGCACGCAAAAATAGGTTTTCGATTTTACACCTTGGGTTACAAGTTCGCAATTTTCTTACGGACCCCTAATTTTTATGAGAATAAAATATATCCTATAGCCTTCCTCGATAAATGGACTATCTAACACTGAAATAATTAGAGCGTTCAAACAAACAAACAAACTCTTCAGCTTTATAATATTAGTATAGATGTGATGGTGTATAATATACAGCAGTAGGTTCGTAAATTGTCTCAGGATAGTATAACTATTCAAACGAGGCGTCAATTATATCACTTAGTTATCGCGTCTCAAAGGAGTTTGGTTAAGTTATCACCCAGACAAGGTCAAGGTGAAGTTCAATAACTTGTGATTTCGATAGAATCGTGATAATTCTATAGTCAGTATCAGAATTCACTTCAGTTTTATATTATTTTAATTTGAATTTGAAACATGCGATAACTTAATAGTGCACTTACTGCGTGGACTAAACGATAACTTACATACTAATGTTTGTAAAAAGTTATCGCTTTTAATTGCTCCATTTTAATGCAAAAGATTACATTTAAACCGTTGTACCGGTAAAGTAACTGTAACGAGAAAAAAGTGCATATTTTCACTGCGCGTTCTTTATCTATACTAATATAATAAAGAGGAAAGATTTGTTTGTTTGTTTGTGTTGAATCGACACTACTAGACCAATCTTGAAAATTCTTTCAGCAATGTATAGCTGCATCATCAGCATGTAACATAGGCTATATTTCATCTCTGTACTCCCACGAGAACGGGAACTACGTGGGTGAAACCGCGTGACGTCCGCTAGTTATGTATACTGAGCTTGATTTTATTCACCTCGCGCGATACATATAGACAGAGACAGACTCATAATATGACTACTGCGCATTCGAAGGTACTCGTTCTTAACTCGTGACGGAACGTGTAAAATAGGCTTCATCGTTCCTTTAACGATCAACTAATAGCTATTGCCTACTACCAGTAGCTAAACAACTAAAAAGTCATCCATCAACCTTTTGTCAGTGTAAACTGTAAGTTGACTCATTTATATGCATCGCTGCGAATGGAGTGGCTTTTACAATTTGATTCCCTTTATTCTTGGCTGACAGTGTCATTTAAAAATAGAATAGGCCCGTTTATATGCTACTATTTTGTTTTGGAATAGACAAAAGGTTAGGTGGATGTATTTTTTGTGAATGCTTTGTTGTTCTAGTAGTGGAGTTATAGCTATAAATAGACTTCAATGGAAAAATAAAAAAAAATTGTTACTATTTTTTTTCTATGAAATGAACATTTTATTTCACTCTCTTTTGCGTTTTTTTTTAAACTTATCTGTTAATATTAAAATCAACTAAATAAATAATCTCCACAGAGGTTGACTAGCGAGAACGTAACTCAAAGAAAACATTATTTCTTACAATTAAATAAATTTTATTTATCGCACGCTCGGGCACGTCATCACTTTATGTTATAATACAGTGTCAGGACAAGGTTCAAAAGAAAAAAAAAATCTCAAACTCAAACTCAATAATATCTTTATTCGATTAGACTTTATACAAAGTACTTTCTAACTTTCATTAATAAGTTAAAAAAAAAACGGGTAGGTAAGACAAAAAACATCTCCATAGAGTAAGTAAAACCGAAGACGGCCATAGGATAAATAAAGAGTAATCCTTAACCTCAATTCATAGCAATCGTTAACATTTGCACCTGTTATCATAAATTAATTTTTAACACTATAATTCGCGATCAGCTAACTATAAAATAACACCAGTAGCATACTCGGACAGATAAAATTAGCTGTTAGCAAACATATATTCAAGCGATCGTGACAAAGTTGTCACTTTATACAAATGTCTGTCGCCGTATATCTTGAGTTGACAAGCGAATGTCGCAAACTAAGTGAGCTTATAAAACAGTAGGTCTAAAAAGGCCACTTTGGGAGAATCATAATGTCATCCAATATGGTTCATCATCGAAATGACAAAATGGGTAGGTGCAATTCGTATTATGATATGATTCACGAATGATTACAATAATTCGTAGATGTTAGTTCCTAACTAACTGTTTATGATTTGGATATTTGTGACAAAAACAATTCGTATAATAAATGTCAGGTGAATAGCGAAATATTAATTCGATGATGAATCATATTCGGATCACATTATGATTCTCCCAATGAGACCTTTTTAGACCCACTGAGCTTGGGCTTTGTACTGCAATTAAAGTGATAATATTGAAATATAACCCTTATATCTAGGTTATAAGGGCTATTTAAAACAATTTCAGCGCACAATAAATCTATTTAAAGTGTTTGCACGCATATTGTAACATTATTGTACGTAGGGCATAAATCTTTGTAACTAATGTATCGTCTCTTAGCGGTTTTGTTGTGTTTTAAATAATGGAACATCTATCTTTCGGTGCATACTTGACAGTTTAATTGATATTTTAAACTCGATTCATTAAGATAAAGCAGAATATTGGAATAGGATTCAGTAATAAAATATACGTGTTAAATTTATTCATTAAAATTTTCATCTAAAGTTATAAATTTCTAAAAGCAAAACGTTGTCTCATTGATTTTAGTCCATAAGATTTTCGAGGTGATCTTTGGCAAGGTAGAAGCTGTTTCGAGCATGCGAGCTCACTGAGCATTCAACAAGCATTGGGTAGAATAAAACAGTTATTTATTTATTCATACATACATACATACATATGCTCACGCCTGTATTCCCCGAAGGGGTAGGCAGAGATGTTGTAATTTTCAACACCCACATTTCACCAAATATGATTAAGTGCCAACGTGGCAGAGGGTGAGTCCATCGCCGTCTCAGGCACTATACATACGTCTTTGAATTATTTCTCAGACATATGCAGGTTTCCTCACGATGTTTTCCTTCACCGTAAAGCACGTGGTGTGAAATCACTGTACATACGTTTTTAGAAAAACTCATAGGCCCCGCGGGGACTCGAACTTGCGTCGCTTGCGTCGCCATCGACTGCTCTAACCCCGAGGCCACCACGGCTCCCTCGGCTTTATTTATTCATTCAAATTCTATACAAAATTACTAAGTACTTCTTACTTAAAAAAGAAAATAATTAAAATATGTAAAGTATGACAATCCTACTAATCTACTAATTATAATCGGAAAAGTCCAAAATAAATTACTGACAGTGAGTTTTAAGATCTATCACAAAACACTTACGACGTAAAACGTAAAATTGAGCTACCTCAAGCTCTAACAATGTAAAATATTTTTAAAATATTACTCAACTATCGCAATTGCGCCTCTTACTTATGCAATTAAGTTGTAAGTTTGATTGTCTATGTCAGGTGTGAGCGGTTCGTTAAGCCCACGTAATGTTTCGTAAACAATATACCCTTCGAGGAGTATCGGTGCAAGGCGGCTTAATACAATGTTCACTGATATAAAGATACTAATGATTTGCATTTTCGTTGCGATATTGATTGCATAATTTTATTTTAATTAGTCCTGGGCTAAATAAAATTTCGTGGCATCGTTGCAGGCTCAAGAACCGCTGGTTTAACATTGTTAAAGATTGAGCAAAGTGGAGAAGAAGCAGGAAAGTGGAAGAGTCGTGGTGTCCTTTAAATGTGAATATAATATAGGTACTCGTTTTTACTATTGTCTTTACCATCAAACAGTAATTTATCTTTATCACTGCTGGACAGATGCTAAAAGTAATTCTTACTAGCGGACGTCACGCGGTTTCACCCGCGTAGTTCCCGTTCCCGTGGGAGTACGGGGATAAAATATAGCCTATGTTACTCGCTGATGATGTAGCTCTCTGCTGAAAGAATTTCAAGATCGTAGTAGTAGTTTCAGAGCCTATTCAATACAAACAAACAAACAAAAGTATAATAACATCTTTCCTCGTTATAATACATATTAGTGTAGACTAGGTACATTGGATAATACACAGAGTATTGATTCAACTCTTCCAATGTAAGGTTCGTAGAATGTGGCAAGCGATGGTCTCTGCCTACCCCCATGGGATGCAGGCGTGAGCATATTATGTATGTAATCTAAAACAAATTATTTTTCAATTTTGTTTCGTATTTAGCTTATAAAAAGACATTTATTGAATAAAAGCTTAATAATATATACAAGGAACAGTACTTAAAACTAATTACAAGTAGAAAACTCGGCACTAATCAGTGTCTCTCGGGATCGTACCAAGTAAGCTGCCAGAATCACTATACCAATTATATAACGTCATATATTATTCACACAATATAATAAATTGGCGACGCAGCAGAAGGATCATTTAACGTAATATTAGGCACGTACTTAACACAGTAGCAAACGGTTAAGTCGCTAGTTCAACATACGAACCGAACAATAGCTGGATATCCCGGAAGCCAGATGGTTTCGCTCCGACCGAGTGGTACAGTAAATACGCGGCTGTAACGCCCCGAGACTTTGCTGTGCTGCACTATCATAGGTATTCCACTTAGGGCTGTCACGTAAAAATGGTAGCCCTAGGAAAATTGTATTGCTGTTCGCTTTTCTTTTACTCAATTATTAGTGCAACAGAGAGACTTATGAAGACAATTTGTCCTATTAAGAAGTTTATCATCACTATACAAAATAAAAAAAAAATAGTAAATGATATAAAAACGGGGAAGGAAAACATCGTGAGGAAACCTGCAAATTTCTGAGAAGTAATTCAAAAACGTATATATATTGCATGAAACGGCGATAGACTCACCCTCTGTCACGTGTGTGGGTGTTGTTGATACAACACCTCTGCCTACCACTTCGGGGACCCTTCTGGAATGGGGTGGGCATATTTTTTTTTATAAAAACTTAACCCGTCTTCATTAAATCTTTTTTTTAAATAGAACGCTATATTATTTTTGAAAACACACAAAACATTTTTTTTTTTTAAAACTAGCTTGTATTCTGGTTATAACAGTATCTAAACTTATTACTTCAATATAGAGCCGTGGTATGAATACTAAAATATGATTATACAAATGGCAGTTTCAATCACACCGGTTTGTGTTACTTTCGAATGAGTTATTTGAAAACTTATGTAGCATCCATCGAACTTAGATGGATGTCATCATGAGTTCTAACGACTCTATCTACCATCTTGGGTGCGCATTATATAAGAAGTGGTGAAGATATTACAACCATACAAGGTTATTTTTCCATTTAACTGCCTTGTTGGTCTAGTGGTTAGTTAGTTCACCTACCGATCACAAGGATCGGGTAAAAAAATAGGATTTTCCGCAGAAATTCACTGTAAATGCTCGGAGTTTGAAGAAGGCGGTTTGCACCTGTGTTTGCATGCACACTTGTGCACTATAATATCTCCTGCGCAGATGGATAAACCCCGTTGAGATTAGCCACCGTGATCGAATCTCGGCAGGAGATCATAATTTGTCAAATAAAATGTCAAAATACAAACATAGATAGCCCTACAGTTTCAAAAGTTCTTCAAGAAACGTAGCGATCGAATTGCATTGTTTTCGAAAACTTGAGAACTGAATCGCTTTTTATACTCAACCACAGTAGCTCTGCTCACTATAGAGACATATTTGATAGCTATATTCATATATTCATAAGGTGTCATGTTTATTCTTAACTCCTTAATTCAACTTCTAATGAGTGACTGTCTCCTTTCATCCACTCGAAGGGTTAATTTATTAACAATTGTTACATAAAAATTCCTACTCAATTTAAAAGCAAAGCACATTGAGCATTAACAAAAGAATGTTCCGAATACAAGGACCCTAAAATATCTCAATTATTCTTGAGTAATACCTAAGAGAATTTTTACGATATAGGTCAAGTCCGATTTTATTATTGGATATGACTTAAAGATTTAATAAAATGTAAATTACGGTTTGACGAAGGGACAGTTACTGGTGATTTGATTGGATCAAATTTCAGATTCAGTAAAGATGTTGAGAATTCATATTACTATTAAAAAAATATCGGCAAATACATTGTGTAAATAATAAAAAAACCGGCTCGGTACGAATTGAAAACTACGTACAAACATGAAAAATTTTTGGCCTCATACATCGGAACAGGTTACGGGCAGTTTACCAACTGCAAATAAACTGCAGCCGATGTGATGGAACTACAAATATACGGTTTTCAAATTTGCCCTTAACTTCTGCTATAAGACAAATCGTCTAGGCAAATTTAATGGTTATATCAGCAATAAGCCACATCGGGTTGAATTTTATTAAATGTCGACTCCGACAATGAATGGGATAAGTCCAGGCAGATGATGATGGTTATGATCAAAGGGAAGATTTTTATTCTTTTAAGATTGTTTATTCCCATACATATGCAGACGGACAAGAAACCTGTATGAGTTGAAGTTTTCCTTTTATGTTTCGAACCTTCGAAAATAAAGCTTGCTTAAAAATCTAACTTAACACAATTTCAAACATGTTTTTAGTTATAAACTTGAGCTCAACTCCAACCATCTCAGGGGTCTATTTGCTAGTAAATTATCTCAGATAGTCTATTCATGGAGTTGGAAACTTTCAGAATGTTGCCCGTAATAGAGTTAAGGACCGATATTTGTAAGACAATAGACCATTGTGCCGCGAACCCTTGGGTAGCAATCGTACTAATTGATATTATCTAGTTCAAGTGATTGTAATCTTATTTTACCATTTGTAACAAAATAACTCTGCTATATAGCCAGTTTTATTTGTTTGTTTCAATTAACTGTACAATTTGATCGGATCCAAAGACGAATGCGTCGTTTTGGAGAAAGGAAATGTCTTCCTAATTGACTGGATCTAATGAATTATTCAAAGAAGTAACAAGTTTTCTCTGAACTTCTAGATGCAAACTTTATGAACATTTGCTATTCAGTACTTAATTGGGCAGATCAAGGATTTAAGAGACAGCGACAGGTTCCTCCTCTGTCTCGTTGGCAACAAATTTATCTTTTTTTTAAATCACGCTCTGAAAATCACGAGATAAGCCTATTTGTATTCAATTTTAGAGGATAACTGTGGTCATGTACCAATGAGACTTTTATGACCACTCACTGCTTAATTAGAATGACATAGTAGGTGGTTAGCTTTTGAACTCTACCCTTTTTTTATCTTTACAAATTTGGTGTTAAGGAAGCCAAGTGAACTGATTTTGACGGAATTTCAAGTCCTGACAAATTCATAGTTCTGACTGTCTGACTGACTCATACATTACATTGATACACTCATAAAATGTACAATCAAGGTCAGGCGCGCTATTCTATAAGGTTTGTCAGCGCCCCACTCGATGTCGAGTGTCAGTTTCAACTAAAGGAAAATGTTGGACGTTCGACGTCGGCGCTGACAAACCTTACAGAATAAAGCTGCCCTCATAACTTGTGACAACAGCTTAGCTTATTACAATTTAAAATACGCTAGCAAACTCCACCCTTTAAGCTATACAAATACTATTAACCTTTTTGAATTTATATCTTGCTAGCCTCATAGAGTTGCAAATAACTTTAATGAATTCACTAATCCACAACTGTCTAGCGTAAGTATCTAAATATGTTAACAACAATTTAAAGCATGCAAACGTCGCGTGCCTTAAAATGATAAAGGGGGTTTCACATCTGATTGTATCGTTGGCTTACTGCCATTAGCTAAGATTTAGATAAGTATTGATAAACAGTGTACAACCGGGCTAACTACCGTGTCACCTATTAATTTGACATGTATAGTTTCTTTAAGCGATTGGTGCTATAACATTGAGGTTTCTCTCCGTGGTCCAACTTACTTTGCCCAACGAATAAGTAGCCCTATAGCAAAAATTACAGCCAGTTAAATACAAGCCAATAACATTCTGAATTTAAGAATTTTTTGATAGTATTCTAATTTTGCAGGCAGCAATTATGCTCCCTGCAGAAATACACTACTTTCTTCTTTATCTTATTTTTGCAGAGGAACGTTTCATACGATCGGATTATTTTTGTACCAAATTCAAAAATAATTCTATTACTTTATGATTTATGTTCTATTTGATGACTTGCCAATTTATCATCTTTGGCAATCGTTACAAGTCAGTCAGGGGCCTATGAAAGTCTGACAACTGGTTTAACCCAGATTGCCGATTTTCCTCGAAAAAGGGATTACGAAGATCAGATGGCAGTCGCTTCGTATAAAAATCAGGTGATCAGCCACATCGAGTTGAATCAAGTGCCGACCCCAAATAAGGGATAAGGTCAGGGAGATGATGTTCTATTTGATGACTATTTCAACTACGTAAACATACACTTTAAACCTGCATATGTCTGAGAAGTAATTCAAAGACGTATCTATAGCACCTTAGACGGCGATAGACTCTTCATCTGTCACGTTGACACTTAATAATTTTCGGTGGAAAATAGGTGTTGTTATCACAACACCTCTGTCTAGCCCTTCGGGGAATATAACCGTAAGCCTATGTATGTATGTATGAATCAATCAGGTGTATTTTCTTTCCGAAACTATTCAAATAAGCTCAAGTGTGGGTTCGTTTCTAAAAAAAGTTCTATCTCCAAGGCAGGGGCTAAACGTGCTGCTATTCTCAGTTCATATTTGCCTTAGGATTTGACACATGTTTGTAGTACGTGTCTGAAAGTGAAGCACAACTGCTATTCTCAGTTCATATTTGCCTTAGGATTTGACACATGTTTGTAGTACGTGTCTGAAAGTGAAGCACAACTGCTATTCTCAGTTCATATTTGCCTTAGGATTTGACACATGTTTGTAGTACGTGTCTGAAAGTGAAGCACAACTGCTATTCTCAGTTCATATTTGCCTTAGGATTTGACACATGTTTGTAGTACGTGTCTGAAAGTGAAGCACAACTTATTAGATGTGCGACTAAGGTTCCAAGTGTTGGGCAAATAAGCATAGAATAACTAAACTACCATATGGCATGAAATTTTATTCAGATTAGATTTATTGCAATAGAAGTACTATTAAAGTAAGTGTTGATTTGGCAACTAAATATTTATAATATTACTAAGTAGCTGAGCTCCGCGGTTTCAGCCGCGTATAGTTAATTTTAAGTTTTTTTTAAATAAAATTTGCCTAAAACACTCCTTGAAACATCAGCAATCTGCTAGTGAAAGTCCCGTTAAAATCCATCCAGCCGTTTAGGCGTGATGCGGTGACCAAGGGAAATGGGGATTCATCTATATCTATACAGATAAATAAAATTGAAGTGTCTGTTTGTAATTCCGAAATAACAGCTTTTCACTAAATGCATATGAAAGTGTACACGCTACTGACACCGAAAAACCAAGTTTTAAAATTTTTCTCTGTCTGTCTGTCTGTCCGTCTTTCTGTCTGTCTATCTGTCTGTTTGTTCCGTGTAATCTCTGAAACGGCTGAACCGATTTTAACGGGACTTTCGCTAACAGGTAGCTGATGTTTCAAGGAGTAACTTAGGCTACTTTTATTTATTAAAAATATTAGGGTATGAAACTAAATCTACGCGGGTGAAACCGCGGGGTACAGCTAGTTTTTAAATATAAAATAGATTAATTTGGATTGTTTATAGTTAAAAATAATTTCTGTATTTTTTTGACGACCCTGTTACCAAAGAAAGATATAATTTGCAATTTAATTTAATAAGTCCTCAAAAACGATTCTTACAAAGATCTAACAAATAAATCATTCCGTACCAAAAGACGTTCTCCGAATAGGCAAATATTGACTTTCTTAAGTGTCTTTTAGGGTTTGAATTGACTTGGCAACTTTGATTTCCACTTTATAAAAGTGAGTTGAGACGGGCAACAACTGTTTGTTCATAAACACAAACAGAAAAGGGACGGAAAATGTTGGAATATTTACCTTTGAGTTTCGATTCGTTGAGTCGATCATAAATTAATTTACTTTGTCCAAAAATAATGTATCTAAGTGCCTGGCTAAGTACTGCATGCTGGTCTAGTTCTCAAGCAAAATAACTGTAAGATAATCTATACAGACATACATACCTACATACTACATATGCAAATGAAGTGTCTGTTTGTAATTCTAAAATACCAGCTTTTCACTAAATTTATATCAAAGTACCTATACACGGTACTGACATAGAAAAAGCCATTTTCAAAAAAAAATCTGTCTGTCAGTCCGTCTGTCTATCTGACTGTTTGTTTTTGACCGATTTTTACGGAACTTTCACTGACAGATAGCTAATATTACAAGGAGTAACATAGGCTACTTTTATTAAAAAATAACATTAGGGTTTCGCGTGAAATTTATGAAATTTACTCTACGCGGGTAAAACTGCAAAGCATACCGAAATATATAAATTATATGTCGTTCTCATAAAATGAATACTCAAGGCCAGCGCTCAAAACTCATGATGGCACCTTCATACACGCACATATATATATATAGCCATGTTAATGACCCGACATATTTACAGACATACCATTAGGTTAGCTTTATCGCTGCCCTTTTATTATAGATTATAAATATAAATGAAATGCCGTTCTCTGTACACGGGTTTGCATTAAACTAAAAATAGTTTTATTAATATTACCCGAAGCAATTAGACCGTACCATTCCCGGCTTAATCTCGGGGCGTGCATTCTGATTTATTACTTTTTAATTGATAGTACAGTCATGTCAAAATAATAAATGCGAGCGTCTGAGACGTGTTGGTGATACGGGTCCCATCCATAGTTAAGAATGAGTACTTGTAAATGCGTTGTAGTGATTTTTTGAGACTATCTCTGCCTACATAGGATCTAGACTTTTTAAGCGAAAATGTGTAGTGCAGAGCTTCGGTTGGCTACATAAATTTAAAAATACTCGAAAAAATCATTTTTTTTAGTGTTTATTTTATTGAAAATTTATATAAGAAGAAATAAGTTATAAAAATTAAAGCAAAAATAATCATTCTCTTATGATCCACATATCATGTAATTTTCTGCGCGTTCTTTACTCGTGGCGGGACCAGGGGAACAACTATGATCTTTTAACTTTACGGTATCAAAATGAAAAGTCAAATCTCATATTCATATATTGATTACGTTAAGCCACATGATAGGTACAATACTAACGTAATTATAATTATAACATACATAACTAACATTAACCCCGTGAGCGCACAGCAATGTGAGAGGCACTACTTAAACTTATAATATAATTATTTATTTTCTTGTACTTTCTATAGTTTCTACCATCTATCAATAAGTAGCTCAGAGGGCCTAGTGCGAGTTATCTTAAAATCGCCATCACAAGTCACCGCGTCGACGTAAACGCAGATTTGTATGGGCTCACAATAGTGTCATGTTTAGGCCGACAGAGGCGCTGCTCCGATCCCATACAAATCTGCGTTAACTTTGACGCGGTGACTTGTGACGGCGGCAGTGAAAAACTCGCACTAGGCACTCAGAAGTTCTTAATACGTTCTGCTTAAACTGATGATGAGAGGCCTCCAGTTTCTTAAGCTATGCAGATGATTAAGGTTCAGACTACGACGAAAGTCGACGAAAGAAAGAGGTTGTCTTTTAAATGTTACTACTGCTTTATTCCTACAGAGAAACGGTATTGTAACTAGCAAAATCATCATAATATTTTGATAAATGCAGTCCACGTCTATACGTGGGTCCGGAAGATAGAATGATGGATGAGTATTGATGGATATCGATGTCCAGTAGTGTATTGTGAAGCAGAAGATTGATCATTTTATTTGGGAAAAGGTTCGTTTCACGAGTGTCGACGAACTCGAGGCCGTGATGTCAAATCCTTCTGTGCCCCGAATAGGTTTTAGCCTGTTTTTATGTTGACAATGTAACCTGCGTATTTTCCACATTTTGTATGGGACCGTTAAAAAGCGCCCCAAGCGGCGAGTGTAGGAAGTTTTACGTCTCCATACAAAATAAACGCAAAACGCAAGGATAAGCGACGACGTTCAAATTTTTTAAATCTTATTCTTGGGGCATTGAATTTTACCTCAAAGTATTCGATACTAGCACAAGAATATTAATTCAGCATGATATTTGAATAATAATCTGTTCAATATTAAAATTAAATGATAAGTTAAATCTTTTTTTCATAACGAATCTTTTTCCCACGTTGTGTTGAGTCTAGAAACTTAAAGAAGAATAATAATTAGGGCAGAAGGCTAGACTTGTGACAACCATTACTATAAGCCTCCTTCACAACTTTTTAACTAAACTAACTAAAAAACTACTAAGTGAAAACCCGTACACGGAAATTATACCCAAAATGCGATTGAAGAAAGTTAGAAAAGGCTGCGAAATTTTGACACGCGCTATTGATTGACACGTAATTTAACCGAATACCTCGTGTGTATTTGTGACGTGACGTCATCACAAAAAAAGTCACCATAACACTATGATTCGTAAGCACCCTTTCTCAGACTAAAATCAGTATCACCAATTCAAATTGTATTCATGACGAATGATGACTTATCTGAGCTTAATTTAGATAAAAACTGCATAAACAAATGTGAATGAATCAAACGATTCAAAGGAATATACGGACCATTTTCACACACATTTCAACGTCACAAGATTTGACATGAGATATCGCAACGCGTGGTGTAATGTATAATGTACCATACATCTAAAATTCAGATAAATCGGCGTCAGTTGCACAGATGGAGTAAGTAAAAGTTTCATAGGGTTGCCACGTAAGAGTCGAATTTTGACAGCTCAACTTGACTAATAACATTTATATGAGGTAGGATCACGAGTAGCTCAGTTGGAAGAGCAACTGCACGGATTGCAGAGGTCGTGGCTTCGAGTCCCGTCTCGTGTTCGTATTTTTCTTTACCATTTATAAGAAAACATTCATAGTTTCAATAGGAAATCTCACAGAAATCACCTTCTTACAAATTATGTCATATCAAAACATCAATACATTTAATGTAACAGTAAAATTTTATCTCAAGCCATTGCATATTAAATGTAGAAATCATTAAGTAGTTTCAATTTACCAAAGAAAATAACAATCAAAATATAAAAACATCTTTAAAACTTGTGTCACCCCTAACTTGCAATTCTTACATAATATAAAACAATCCTCGTATTAGTCCAACATAAATCGGTTGCGGTTTAGTTTTTAACGTAATTAACCGAGAGAGTGCAGTTCTAACTAAACACGTTTTACCGAGAAACCCTTTGAATATTTCACACTAATTAAGATTTAATTAATTCGTGGATTCTGTGTATGCTAAGTGTTATTTTAAGACTAATGGAGAACTAAGCGTAGGCGCCCCTATTAGTCTCTATGATAGGTTGTAGACAATATTATTAAGTTCTTAGAATTTTGAACTTTAAGGGTTAGAGGCTAAGTTTTCTTTCAATAATTATTCAATACTAGCTGACCCGACAGACGTTGCCCTGTCTTAATTATGAGAATGCAGCACGTATTCTGTCAGTTCTATGTCAAACGTCATAAGATTACATCAAAAAAAAAATTATTGTGCAAAGCGCTAAGGTGGTTATGTATTCTGAAATTTTCAAATTTTCCACACAATTTTCTAAGTTTTTTCTTTCATAAAAACCATCTCCTGACAATAATAACGAACACAACAAAATTTTTTTTTCGAAATCGTTCCGTGATTTCGTGACCAAGGGAAATGGGGATTCACTTTTATATAAATATAGATTTATTTGAGTGCAATTAAATGTATGTTTAAATACAAATGAAGTGTACCTATATGTAATTGTAAATTTGAATCTTCCTAGATACGGACAAGAAAAAAATTCGATTAGGTAACTTATCCATGTTTCTAAAGGATTCAAATGTATGGAACACATAAAAAGCATTTTCTAATCTGATGAAAATGTAGCTAACCTTTAAATATCGCGATAGAAAGTTAACTAAACCTTTAACATTTAAGAGTCGATGGTAATTAAATGCTGCAGACTTACGATTCAGGAAGCGAAAGGCTTTGTTCCAATTGAATATTCATTTGTACGTTATTAACTTAAGCAAATTATTGTAAGAGGTTTTAAAGACTTAAACAAACCCAGTGAATTATCATCGTTGGAAGGGCCCTCAACTAATTGGTCTGATAAAGAAGAAATCACGAGGCGGTAGGTAGAGGTGTTATAACATACAGCTTTCAATGAAGACGAATTTAAAGTACTTAACAAGAAACTAAACTCAATAGCAGGGTGAGTACATCGCCATCTCAGGCATATTCAATGTAGGTTTCCTCACATACTGCCTTGTTGTTTTGTGGTGGCAAACCACTCGCACATACTTTTGCGGAAAAAGAAGTCATGGGTTCAGGTTCGGGTAAAGTGTAATTAGGTTTCGCCTTCTATTATTTCACCATTGCAGCTCCAAGAGTAGATTAGTGTCCGGACATAACCTGTCACCCATCCAACTACTGGCTCGGGTTTGGGTTGCTTAACTTCACTGAACGTATGATATGCGCAATAGTAACTGCGCCACGAGCTCCTCAGCTGCTAATAGCAAATTTGCCAGCACCAGCTCACCGGTTATAAATAGAACAGAGTGAAAATTCGGGATCGGTTTCAATTTTTATTTAATTATATTTTCCCAATGTCAATAAAATTGGCTAGTCATGACCATTAAGAATAGGATTAAATTCGTTTAAAGCTAAAAATAAACAGCCATGCATCTCGTTTAGTCTTAAATATTTCAACAATACTTTCTTCTGAAATATCGACAAAATGTCTGAATCTAGACTTATCCCTTCAGCTAACGAGCAAAGAACGTGTTGAGCTGATACATAAAATGAGAGAAATAATACGCTTATAATACGCCTGACATGATAACCAAAACAAGAGCAATATTTGCTTTCATTCGAACGATTTAAGCTGAATATTATAGCGAGTCTAAGCTTCAATTTGGTTCAATGCGACTGAAATACTCAAACAGCTGAAACGGAGATCATGAAAGGGTTTACAAATCTAGACTCTATTAAAGCCAGACATCTTTCATCTCTGGTAGCTAGTCTTTTGAAATCTAATTGGTATGCTCACTTCATAAGGTGCTTATTACACTTGATTTATTTCTTTACAACGTGACTCAAGTGTGAATTGCACGTGCCGTTGACTTCTCAAGAGATAGAACAAAACGCCACTCTCCGTGGATGTGTCTACAAAGAAAATATCTGCTTGACGCGTGACTACAAATCATCGGTGAAGGATTGTATTGTTTCCACTAAAGCTTGGAATAATTTTTGCATACTTTGTAAAGCGTAACACGCTTATATAATCTTTTAGTTTAAGATGTAATAGGTATTTAAATACATATGCTCTCGTTTGTATTCCCCACAAGACTCCGACTGACCTGTAACGATTGTCAAAAATGTTTGGCAGTCCGGACCGACCGAAGCGCTCTTCGATGCACGGGGGGATCCGGTCATCCATCCAACTACTGACTTGAGTTAGCATTGTTTAACTTCGATATGCGCAATAGCATCTTCGCCACAAAATCCTCTGGTAGAACATTAAAAAATATATTATTGAATGCTTAAATATAATTCTATTGGTTGGTACTTGTAGCAATTTCTTTTCACGAACACTGCTTCAGACGTAAAATTTTAACGATCCCTTTGTTGCTGTATCATTGTTTCAGGTAATTTATAATGTGTCACAATCGTGGCGTGAAAGACAGGTAATTTCACGAGTCTCTATTATGCTGAAAACAATGCGAGCGTGTATGTGACACTCCATTAGGCGGGGGCTATCGCGGTACAATGCTCGGCCTGTATCAACCTTCTGATTAATATTGAAAAAACTGATCGCACTGGACGTTACGCGCTATCACCGCAGGATTCGTGGCTTAATTACTTACTCATGACGTTATTAATGTTTATTTATAAATGGATTCCAAAAAAGGTGTCGCTTTAGTGTAGTCGTCGCAAATGAAGACGAGGTCCTGGATTCGATTAATACCTACGGATTGATTTATTCGGAAAAGTGACATTGGATTTTTCCATTTGTATTTATGGGTAATCTGTAGAAATTTGGATTAGTGTCCGGTTAATGGTTATAAAGTCGCCCCCTATTACATAGGACAAAAAATTATTGGTTAAATGTGGGTGTAATATGAGTATACCTTTGTCTACCAAACCTTTCGGTAAATATGTATTAAACATCATGAGGAAACCTATGTAAGTCAGAAAAGAAATTCATAGGTACATGAATTGGTCTAAAACTGTCACGTTGGCACTTAATCGTCTTTGGTAAAAAGTAGGTAGGTAATATAGCGTGAGCATAATGTACTAGCTTTATATTTTATAGCTGTGCCCCGCGGTTTCACCCGCATAGAGTTAGTTTCATGGGGGTCCAGCGGAACCCTTATGTTTTTTTTTAAATGAATAGTATGTTACTCCTTGTAACATTAACTATACGCCAGTGAAAGTCCCGTTAGAATCGGTCAAGCCGTTTCGGAGATTTCCCGGAACAAACAGACAGACAGACAGAGAAAAAATAAAAAATTGTGTTTTTTTATGTCGGTGCCGTATACACTGACATATGCATTTAGTGAAAAGCTATTATTTTGTATTTACAAACAGAAACTTCAATTTTATTTATCTGTATAGATATCCCTACGATACTTGTAGCCGAGGTTATACTAATAAACTATGACTAATAGATTTCCGCTTTTATCAAGATTAGATCAATATATTTTATCATTCGCTTGTCTTAAGAGTCAATTGCCCATATAAATATGTCATAGTAGTAATGTTTATATATAATCGCATTTAATCATATCTTTACTAAGCAACTCAAACATGCACTTTACTATAAACATTCCCATTTAACTGTCAAGTAATGTTTCATTGAATTACTGTGGCTTTATTTAAGTGGATATTTACAAATGACAGGTCTTGTAATTAAGTGCTATGTAATGTGTAGGTAGTGTATTGCACATGTTATACGATTTTGTAATAAGTACCTTTAGTATGCAGGGCTTACACTTACTTGACAAACATATTCGACACGGTACATCGGTAGGTGGTGAATTTTAATTTGAATCTAAAAATAACCTTAAACATCAATTTTTTCCGTTTGTATACGAGAACTTTCTATTTATTTTTGAGTATCCTACGTGAATTTTTTTTAGGATTTTTTGATATATCGGATCAGATCAGTCAGAGCAGGCCTTGGTTGGTGGGAATGAAACACCATAACCAATCCAGGTTTTTATTACAACCCTTGGTAATGACAACCCTGATATTGATTTGAAAACAAAAATATTGACTTGCACACTACAAATATATACGTAACTAAAAGAGAATCTCAATAGCGTGATTTAGAAGGGTACAGCGCCATCTTGTGTACAAAAACAAAACTACTTATTTACATAATAAACTACGTTAAATAGTAACCAACCAATGTTCTGTGCCAAAAATGTTCGCCTTAAAAATCTAGACCTTACGGTAATTAATTAAATATCGATAGCCTCCATATTTTTTTATAACGCATTTTCTATAGGTATGAAGTAAGATATATTTAACATACATAAACCGTCTATAGGTTATGCAAAACCATTTTACATTTGGAATTACATAATCCCTACCAATACGCACTATTCCCTCACCAGAATCTTTTGTAAGCAAACCCAATAAATTGTAACAATAAAACGCATTTCCAGACGTTGCCAACATTTCCATCATGTATTTTATTTCTTGGAATTCAATCGACTTGATTCAACAAAGAAAAATTCAATACCAAAAACCCAGCGGATTGAAATAGTGATGTTAGAAAACTACCGTAACACAAAGGCAGGGTTTTGTTGATTTACATTGCTGCTACTTCTTGGAATTTTCGTGTGGTCATTGGTCTGTTGCGTATTCACAAAGTACAGTTGTTCTTGGTGTCAGAAGAAATGTTCATATCTTTCCAAAATCAGTATCTCTATGAGAATTTCGGTATTAGGATTACAGCGACCCTCATGTCTTTCCAAAATCAGTTTAACAAGAGACACTAAAACCTAGGCATGTAAAAATACATTTGCACTTAAATCTATGAAATGAATATGGGTACTTCACAAATAACGCACTGATTCAGGCGCAATAAATATCGGAGGCGATCGACATTTGTTTGGAATAATATAGGTAGAGGAGTAAATTGAAATCAAGCATCAGATACTTTGCACCCAAACTGCAATACTTCACTACACCAAAAATAATTTATCGAACCACTAGATTTATTCTGTGCCAGTAGAAGCCACTAGACTGAAGACGAGTAAAACAAAACGCATTCGTAATCAAAACAGAGTTGGTATCAATAAATTGGATCTTAAATTCGTCGGCACTTGGTAAAGAAAAAAAAGCACTTACGAAAGGATGATCTAAAGAGCTCGGTCCTTATTACTCACGCTTTAATCATAAATCTAAATGCGCAGTCGCCAATCAACGCCACACTTTGCAGCTGGCTTTAATTTGTCTGAACGTTTCACACTGAGTATTTGTGCTGTATGGTTAAGGGCCGTTTAGATTGTAAAAAAAGACGTAGCGGTAAAATATCAAATGACTTGTGCATTGACATGCGGTCTTCATTAATTATGATAAGGATCAACGATTAGAATTCGTTCCGATTATGTTTGATGGTGTGCTTACAATCATTTCTTGTTCTGGTTTTTTAAATCTTGTGTGTTAACTGTATCAAGCAGCAGAAAGAGTAGATGCATCATTGTATACCATACACAGTTTAGTATTGTATTAAGTCTGAAATTAGTCGGGGAATAAAAGGAATTAATTCGAGGATTTTTTGTATGTTTATCATTTGCATCACTCCTTATTGGATAGCGAGGTTTTCATTTAGCACAGTCCCCAGAGCAGTTTTAAATTTTGAACAGGAGATCTAATTATTTCTCACATCTCTTTCTCCTAAAACAACAAAAATATAAAAATGTTTTTGAAATGACAGCTCTAACATTATTTTTTTGACTAGGAGTTGATCTCAAACTGATAGAGCATTTTCGTGGTGAACTAAATTGTTATATATTATTTCATATAAAAGTATTTCTCGTCCATTACTCGTCCATACTTAAGTGAGCGCATTTTAAAGCTTCGCTTACGTAATATTTACTATGACGTTATGCAAACACCTTAATGTGGCTCGCGATCTTTTCGCCTCGGTGTTTGTTTGTTTTGCTAATCTACTGTGGATTGGTCATGTCAGTACATTTTTCAATGAGCCAATTTATCAGACTGACAAGAGCTCTCCTATTATTATTTTATGTCGTCTGTTCATTTATCCAAGACGAGATTCCTCAATGTTTACATGAGTAATAAGACCGTATGAGTTGAATTTCAAAAGTAAATATTGGATCTAGTCACGCCTTCCCACAAAGCATTTCACTTTACAAACGTTAAATCAAATTGACTCTGGATATATTTTGCTGGCTTTATCCATGGATATAGCAATGCATGGGACATGATTCAACCCGATGTGGCTGATCACCTGATAATCATTTTTGTACCGTAAGATCAAACGTCAAATCTAAGAAGTTCTTAATACGCGCTGCTTAAACGTTCATAGTTATTCCCCTGGAGTGCAATATAAAACAATATTGTTGTGCGGTATTACCCCATGACGGATTAAATCTATACGCACTAATCTCAGTTCGGTCCGGTTTGAAAATTATTTCAGTGTTTGATAACCCATTTACCGAGGAAAGCTTCAGGCTATTTATATTATCACGCTAAGATCACTCGCGGTTTAAAGCTAGCGTTCGACATCGCGGGCAGAAGCTAGTTACGAAATTATTTCTAAGTCCCTAAATAGACTGCCTCGATGGTCTAGTGGTCGAACTCGAGGTCCTGGATTCGATCCACTGGTCGGGAAAAGTATTGCTCGCCCTCTTTTGCTTGGGAGTTAAAAAGAGAACTGGCGAAATGTGTGTGTTCTTCAAGTATACCTCTGCCTACCCCTTCGGGGAATATAGGCGGTGAGTATAGTGAGTATGGTATAATTACTAATCGGAGATCATACGTATTGAAATTGTCATGGGCTTCCTCTATAATTATCGCATTGCATAATATCGATAATTGATGCACTAAACTATAGTGTACTTATCTAGTGCAGCTTAACACACAATGGGCGCAGAGACGAGTTCGTCTTGACATTTAAACGGTAAACATTAATCTTAAACTATTATATTTATTGGTGGTGACAGCGTGTAACTAGGGTTTTTATTGCAGCAACATGATACAAGAGGGTTACGAGTTGCTTGACAAACATATGACACAGATTACATTGAAATTTGTTACGCTTTCTATTGAGCGTTTAGGATTGTATTATGGATGTTTTGTTTTGTTTTGACTAATGTAATAGAAACCCAAAAAGGATACTAATATTAAAGAAGTAGTACTTTATATTCCCTTTGGAATAAATTGATCCAATAAAATTTATATCCATTTTATTTGACCGAATGTAAGGATAGTGATTATGCAGATACTCAATCATGAAAACATACAGTCGAATTGATATCCTTCCCCTTTTTTTGAAGTTGTTTAAAAAGTTGTAAGTGTTACAGAACTCCACACACACTAGCACATTAATGCTGTGATGTGATGATACAGGGTGTGGACTTCTTAGGCGTAAGATTTTGGCATAGGACATCAGTAGGTGGTATGGTAGGCTGTAATTTCTATACCTTTTTTTCCGTCCTTGTACAATTTTTTTTTTGTGGTATATGTAACATATGACAATGCTTATTTTTGTTGTAAAATGAATTTGTAAAAACAAAACTTCCCCAAAGATATAATTAAAGACAATAATTTTTTCAAAGGCTAAGTGTTTTTTACATATTTTGAAATTGATAATTATGTAGCACCAACCAAAACTCTCGGCCGAAAATCTTCGCTTAAAAAGCCCAGACCTTGCATCTCACGTTTCAAGTAATTACTAACTGCCGACGCTTAACACACATCCAAAAACTCCTTGTAGGTATACAACCTTTTTGCAAGCCTGACAAATGAGCAAATAAAACAATATTTAGTTGGCAACTCAAATGAGAAGGGTACAGCGGTATCTCTAATTAGAAACTTTAGATCAAAGGTGGTTGTAGTTAATACGTAGCGAGGAACTATTCACAGTTGGGATTCTTCGCAACTTGCACGTTCATTCCAACAGTTCCAACTCAATAATTAGGCGCGGAATGTTGGCTGTTCTGCTTGAGGTGCATGTGGGTAATGCGGATCGATGGAGCTAAAGGCGTATTACTAGCTGTGTGCCGTGGTTTTACCCGCATTGGCTTAATTTCATGGATGACTTTATTAGTGGGGTCCCATATTTTTTAAATTACAGTTGCCTGATTTATTCCTTGTGACATCAGCTATCTGCCAGTAAAAGTCCTTTGAAAATTGGTGCAGTCGTTTTAGAGATTAGCAGACAGGCACACAGACAGATAGACGGATAGACAGGCAGACATAATGACAGAGATATAGAGATGCAGAAAAAAAATGTAAGTACCGTATATACTTTCAAAAGCATTTAGTGAAAAACTGTATAGAATAAATAATGTATAGTGTACAGAATATAGATTAAAGATTTACTTAGATATAGATATGCCTTTGGCTCCATCCACTCCATCAACCCAGCTGAAACTCCAAACTAAGTTAATCTCATATTATGCCTTACTATTACCATCACCTGAGTGTGTAACTACCATTATACGGAGAAATTAAAAAGTCAACGCCTTTGGTGCGTGATTGAATATTGAATAGATTTCTGTAGATAACAGTCGTAGTTAACAATAAGGTATGATTAGGCGTCTAATTTATGCTTGAGCAAGTGGAGCTATTGTTATGATAATAAATATAGATTTGGTCGCAGTAATAGTATGAATCATTAAATTATTACTTAAGGAGATAAACATACCTAAGAGGGGCCTACCATCATCGGTTAAGCAGAGCGTATTAAGAAGTTCTAAGCTTTGACGTTTCACTTTTGTATCCCAAAATTGAACGTCAAAGCTCAGATGTTCTTGATACGCGCTGCTTAAACGATCATAGTTGGCCCCCTGTTAGGAATGACACCTTTTCAGCTAAAAGGTAATACTGATCATGCCTACAGAATATCCACTCTCTTCTTCGCTTTCCATCGAAGATGTTCGTAATATATGTTAATTTGTCCTGCCGCTTCTGTTTTCTATTGGCTTGATTGTCATCACTTATTCTTCTATTGTTTTTAGCAGTTTCTCGTTTGTGCCCATTTCTGTCAAACACGTTCAAGGATGGACCATCTCCTACCTATCTAATGCCTTTCTTTATCTTTACGTCAGTGTCACCTCCTTTATTAATGATGTAATATGTGTTTACTTTTAAATATTGTTAGTAACTTTGTTGTAAGTCGAAGTTAATAAGTAAAACCATGTTTCTGTAAACCAAATTACAAGCGTCTATGTCTTGAACGTGCTTTACAACAAATTCCTGCCTTCTTAACTGTTCGTAGGAATAGCACGTGGACTTCTGGACGGGCTAACTTTAGTTTATATCAGGTATATGTAGTTGGTACTTACATAGTTCTAACAACGTCAGATCCGTTCAGTACAAATGTTTTATTTTAACTTATGTGCCCTGATATTTTGGCACGAGCTTTACGGTGAAGAGGAATATCATGAAACGTGCTTATATTTGAAGTGAAATTGAATGACGTATAAATAGTAGCTATGGCTTCTATCAAATGGAGCGTTTATTACCAGGCAGCTGCGACACTGCAGTGGTATCTATGTAGTGCCACACGGGTAATGTTTTTTTCTATTCACTATATACAAGTCTACTAATCCTACCTACTACTAAGCCTACCTTCCTGCTGCTGTACGTGTGCAGTACAAGCGTCGCACTACGGTATTGGCATGTAAACAATATTATGGAAGAAACAGCCTTCCGTGTGTAGTACGATAACCGTACCGCTGGGTCTAGGCGCCAATCGCGGTCTCGGCATCAAACGCTCAATTTGAAAGGCCCTAAAGACCGCGATGGACTCACTGTCTGTCGCGTTAGCACGCTAATAGGAGGTGTTGTAACATTTTGGCTTACCTTTACGGTTATCAGAAGCGTTAAGATGGACAGTGTAGCAAGTCTTAATTTAAGTTCAATTCCCAAATGTTTTACAAATTGAATGGTAATGAGCCGACAGGTGCATGCAATGAGAGTAAAACTGTGAACAATGACATAGCTACATAATTATGTTAATGAGAATTTGGACACCCATATCAACATGATAATTTGTATTCCAAACTTTTACTCCAAGAACAATATGTATTTTAGTACAATGGAGTGTTAGCCCTTTTTCAACGATTTTTTAATATTCGTATGTATATAATGTTTCACAAAAACACTTGGGTGTCCAGTTCTTTTAAAAATACAGTAAAATTACATTTCGAATGCTTTTGTGTTGTATTCGGAATAAAGAATTACTTTGTGAAGTCACTCATTATCGAGGCCCGAGGGACAATCTTCATAAATACCTGCCATTGAAGCACATTATTGTGCCTGCATTCAAATCAGTAATAAATGATGAAATGTTCTTTGATTCCATAAATTGATCCAATACAGAATTCAACCAGAGTTCATGTGAAAAATCATTCACAAATATATTTTGTGGTCATTCAATTTTACTCCAATTATTCTCAACCATCAAGTTGATAATTTGGTTATTATAATTATTTGTGTTTTCGTTTTTCAAAAAATCATTTTTATGTTTTTAAATCCCATACAATGCCAAAACAATAAAGATATTCTACAGTAGAAGAATTAATTGGAGAATCACTTCAAAATTGTTGTGGAGTAAATTTGGCTTTCTCCCAATTTTAAGCTATTTATGATAAAACTGACTTTCAACCTCAGCTTCGCCCACGTATAGAATGTTGGTAACTTAAGTTTAAGTTACTATTCATCCTATAGGCACCAATGTGTCTAGTTAGTAGACTTAGTTAGTTAAAACTATCTTGCTATTTCAGCCAAGTCCGAGTCTCCGACACAAGCGTAGGTACAGATTTTTACATGGATATTAATACTAACACTGGTTACCAATTAGTACTAAGAAAATAAATGACACTCGCTATGATTATATTTTCTATTCTCCGTGTATTACTTACATACTATTATATAAGGAATTACTTGCATACTAATACAATTTGTCACTATTGTGAATATTTATACCTATTATCAAATTTGATTTTGGATGATGATTTCATTATGATTTATATTGTTTCGATGATATGTACATGATGCCTGGCTGAGTTTCTTGCCGGTTCTTCTCAGAAGGCTAGTTTCCGAACCGGTGGTAAATTCTCGACTTTCATAAGTGCCTTACCAGGGCCTAAACTGAATAAATATTTTTCATTTTTCATTTTCATTTTTAATTTTTATAATAACTTTATTTTTATTTTAAATAATTTTATCATTGTTGTATTTCGAGTAAGTAAGTACATATTATACCTACCTCAAAAGCAACTCTCCGTGTTCTGTGATAAACACACGTAACGAAAAACAAACCATAATAATTACGCACGCCAGAATACTTGGTACGTGCGGAATTATCGTTGTTGCGTCAAAAAAATCTGTATTTACCTCACATTCCTTTTTGTCGTATAATTCCTTATTGTCAGAGTCAATTATTCGCTCAGGACCATCTCGACGGCTTAATGAGGATTTTGTGAATACATTTTACGTGAACGCTTCTTGTTTATTCGTGCGTTTGAGAGCAAACAAATTGCTCTAACGACGCCCGAACGAAAATAATAATGAAATATAGGTAGGTACCTGAACGTGTTTCAGATTTATATTCCAAATAAAATTTCATACTTAAAGCAGTTACAAATGGAAAATTCCTATACTTTTAATGATTGTTTATAATTATTGAGAATTTTCTGTATATGTTCACGACGACTGATCGAGGTTTAGCCTAGCCGCACACACGAACTATTATCTATACAGATAAATAAAATTGAAGTGTCTGTTTGTAATTCCAAAATAGTTCCAAAAACAGCTTTTCACTAAATGCGTATGAAAGTATACACGCTACTGACACTAAAAAAACAAGTTTTAAATTTTTTCTCGGTCTGTCTGTCTGTTTGTTGTAGGTAATCTCTGAAACGGCTGTCACTTGCAGGTAGCTGATGATTTAAAGAGTAACTTAGGCTACTTTTATTTATGAAAAAATATCAGGGGTTCGCGACAATAAGGATGAAACTAAATCTACACCGGTGAAACCGCGGGGCACAGATAGTTGTGAATAAAATATTGTCAATTTTCACAATATTAATAAAAATACACAATTTTATTGTCAATATGCACTTTATTGGCAATATTATTGCGTGTGTGCGGATAGCCTTACACTAAACAGTTTTCACTGAAGACGATTAGGCGCCAACGTGTCAGAATTATGAATCCATCACCGCCTCAGGCACCATACATACCTAATGAGTTTTTATATTTCTTCTCTGATGCAAATAAATATGCAGGTTTCCTCTTAGCATTTCCTTCAGTATAGTTGATGCAGATATATAAAAAATCTATATTATGCAATATGCAATTGGAACAGACAAGAAATATTCACAGAAGCAGTATGACAGCTTTTACATTTTATTGCAGAAATAACATTATTTTCCTCCGGGACTAAACAAAATTTATTTTGCTATGGCCCGTTGAAATCCAAACAAAATCAGTGCCACAAAATCGTAAACAACATTAACAAGACAGAAATATGCGTTACAAACGAACCAAACAATGGAAATAAAATATCATCAGCATATTTTCCCACCATTGCGAGAACCTTAGCACCTTATTGAATTACCGGTTTCTTTATGGTAACAATATAGTTTACGCAAATGTCTTAGAAAGCCGGTATCACTCCCAAGGGGCTCGAGTGACATTTCTTTATTTTGTGTAGCAAATGGGAATAGTAGCGTGTTAATAATTCATGAGGGTGTTGATAGGTAAGCTTGTAGCGAAATGTGAAAAACATAATAGGTGCGTGATTTAAATATTACCGTAAGGGTTATTACCTACTACGACCATATAAAGGCGTAATACTATAGTCACGTAGGATATGCACGCAGAGGCTTCGCACGTACGCTACGTCGCGTTAATCCGTTTTCCTCGCTACGTGTGTATGTTCACTGCTGCATGAGGATATAGGTAGGGTG
This sequence comes from Watsonalla cultraria, assembly GCA_964035505.1. NCBI lineage: Eukaryota > Metazoa > Arthropoda > Insecta > Lepidoptera > Drepanidae > Watsonalla > Watsonalla cultraria. Next base: position 4,094,022 of record OZ037723.1, read on the forward strand.
ACCCTAAGCCCTTCACCTAAACCTCTCACTGACATTGCCGTGACGGTATGCTATGTGTCGTATGTGTAACGTTAGCGTGGCGTGACGTTGAGCTGCTGCGTTATTCTGAAAGATATCTCAGCGAACCACTCGACGTCGAGTGCCGATTTCAAAGATACGAAATTGAACATATTACCATATATTATAAATTTCCTATGATTGAAATCGAAATATCGCGGATCACCTGATTTTTATACAAAGTGACTGCCATCTGACCTTCGTGACCCATATTATGATGGAAATTGGTAATTTGGGTTAAACCACTTGACTACCTTAGGCCTCCGACTGGCCTGTAACGATTGCCAAAGATGTTGAATTGGCAACCGGGACTCACGGCTTCCCGTTCACGCCCTCCCGTTGCTCTCGGAGGCACGGAGGGAACTCGAGCGGTCATTCCACTATTGGCTAGGTTTGGGTTGTTTTACTTCTGCTAACTGCTGATCGAATGATATGCGCAATAGCAACTGTGCCACGAGGTCCTCAGACTAGGAACGATAACATAACGAAATAGACAAGGCGTGAACAGTTGATATTAGCATGTTTGTATGTTATACCAAAGAGTCTGAGGCTTGAATGATCAGTTCCATAATCGTTTCGAGGTTACAAAGTACTCAGATACTCTGTCAAAATCCTATTAACTTGCGTAATGTTAACGAGCTTGAAAAGCACTATAAATTGCATGAATTTATTATTGGACACTCAAAAGCAACTTGGAAACTAGAACTCAGTTCAATAGGCACATCAAATATGGCTTAATTTAACGATGACTCGCAATTTCAGCTCGGGAAATATAAAATTAAGTGCTCTCAAAAGTTTGTACTTAAATTATTAATAAACCAGTCTTCAGATTTATTTATTTTGCCACAAGTTGTCGAGAGCCAAATTTTTACTTAAGTATTTCAACTTTGAGATTATTAAATCTTGATTCAGAATCCCTTGGTAAGGCTTTATAAATCAAACTTCCAGTTTCTAGTTATACTCGTAGATAGCGTTGATTGATGATGTAAAGTTTGTATTGAAGGTTTTTGCTACTTAAATTTCTTCAATATATCTATCCTAATACTAATATAATAATTATAAACGCTAAAGTTTGTAAGAATTTGTTGCTCTTTGAACGTAAAAACTACTGAATGGATTTTGATGAAACTCTATTGTCATATTGCTTATACATCAGAACATTGCTTATACATCACATAGGTTATAATTTACAAAGATATTGTGTGGATTGTACAAAAAAAAAGATAAGTCAAATACTGCTCAGACGGAGACGCGGGCACCAGGTACTTTTTCACATTTGTTAATACTTATACTTTCCTTCTGATCCGGCAAAACTCACTTGGTTGAAACACACTTCATAAAATACTTATTTAAAACTGTAAAAAGAAGAATATAAAAAAATAGGCCAGATTTTATAAATGGCAAAATGCACGTGTTGCAAAGGCAAATTTGTAACTGAAATCTTAATACGTAATCACATCTTCCGTTTACAACAGAGTATGATAATACAAGCTACAATATCTATCAATCCCGACACAAATTAGGCATACTACAGTAGAAGCATTCCTTAAATACACTGTATCTTGTGCGCATAAGTACACAAATATTCCGGATACTAAGCGAAGATATTGCAATGTTGGCATGTCTTAACGAACGCCAATTAATCTCAGATAATTCAGACTGCATCTGTATTAACGATAATTGCAGTCAGTAGACATATAATACAAATTTGAGTCAGTTTCTTGTCGGTTCTTCTCAGAAGGCTAGTTTCCTAACCGGTGGTAAATTTTTGGACTTTCATAAGTGCCTAAAGGGCTTTAAACTATATCATTTTAATTTTAATTCAATGTATACTAACTTGCTTGCTGAATACGGTTTCACTTGCGTATGATTAATCAACAAACAAAAATATAGAGATTTTTCCATGACTGAAGCCATAATCGCATTAGCTATCTGCTACTCACGGTCCTTCTAAATTCGGTCAAGCTCAGTCAAAGTCAAAGATTAACCGGAAAATACAAATAGAGAATAAAAATTGATTTTATTAAAAATTTTTTCGTTTTTGCATCCAGAATCCATTCCTTTGTTTATGAATATTGAAGACAATAAGCTAATCTAAGTATTAGTCCCAATACACATACATTCCTTTAGGTGTGTTATTCATATATATTCGCATAAAATAATGCAAAATATTGGAACAAAATTAATATACAACACGTTCGTTCTACTGAAGAGTCGGACAAGTTAAATTTCTTTCAAAGCTTCGTCCAGGGAAATTGTGTTGTAACATTTTCTATCGTTCCTCAAATGGGAATTTGTATTGGCATGAGTGTTACTAAAGTGTACTTCACGAGAATGTTGCATGAAGTGTTTGAAACTTTGTTGCAACAAAATGTTTTGTGATAAAGGAAAGTTTAGTTGGTAAATGTTAGAACAGCACCGATTGAGACGCCACTTGTCGTGGGTTGCTCCCACTGTAAACATCTTCTGTCTAAAATTATGAATTTTACTACAGGTACCTAAATAATCAGAAATAAATATTTGTCCAATGCGTTGTCTTGCAACTACCATAGTAATGTAACTGGCAGTGTTTGATAATGTCCTAGAAATTATGTGTCAATAATAATGCTCACGCCTGTATTCCCCAAAGAGGTAGGCAGAGGTGCAGTTGTAATAACAACACCCACGTTTCACCGAACATGATTAAGTGCCAACGTGACAGATGGTGAGTCTATCGCCGTCTCAGGCATTATACATGTGCCTTTGAATTACTTCTCAGACGTATGCAGGTTTCCTCACGATATTTCCCTTCACCGTAAAGCACGTGGTATGCCAATAACCTTACTCAATAATTCTTGAGTAAACCAACTTATAACTGGTTCAAATTTGCGCTAGTTGCCAACTGCTTATAATAAACCAGCTTAGACAGAGAGCAGAAAAAACTTCTGTACTTCTCCTAAAGTATAGAAATGTGTAACGTATCTATTAGGCATTCAAAGCAGGGCGACAAACGTTGTAACGTTGATGCGACAGAGTGACACGCGACGATAATATCAACGCGTGACTATGAATACTGTGAAGTAAGGATGCGGTCTTATTGGTGATCATTTAGTTAATGTAGCGATATTCATACTCCTGTAATAAAATCGATTATTAGACGGTATCACACTGCACCGCTCGCGCGGAACACCTATAGCTGTTTTATTCTGATAGCGTGATTTCGGACATGACAGCCCTAATTAATAAAACAATATTTGAGTTTCTTGGCCCGTCTCATCGGCATATTCGTTTCTAAGTTCGTAATTTCTATAAATATCATCAGTTACGCCTTGTTACAACTGCTATCTGACAGTGAAAGTCCCGTTAAAATCGGTCTAGCCGCTTCGGAGATCACCCGGAACAGACATACAGGCAGTTTTTTTTTAAAATTTACATGCATATGCATTTGAAGAAAAGCAGTAAAATTGGAATTCAAACCAGACACTTTGATTTTAATTTATCTGATGATGATTGGTTTTTCAGTTGGTAGTTTTTCACAACTGCCTAAAACACCAGGGTCCGATCTGATTCTCGTGCAATATGACGAATTTTAAGGGATACGTCATTCAAAATGTTAGCCAACAATTGAGTAGTCTTACCGCCAGGTAAGACACATCCTTAGGTATTTTTAAGTTGACTTATGCGAGGCGTGAGGCGTAACAACCTGCGATGTTATGAAGCGCCCTGTTTACTGAAGCATTAAAAAAAAAACAGTCGAATTTTTTGTCAAAGGTTACTTTAAATTTTTCCTCATAAAATATTCTGATAGTCCTAATATTTAGTCTAGATTTCATTTCATTATTATAATAGGAGAATAGTCTCTAAGTTGAGTGACGTTTCAATTGTCAAAGTGTACGGTATTGTACCGTACAATTTTACGAGGAATAAATGCATTTCATTTCTGAACGTAAGTTTTTTTTATTTTTGCTATTTAGAAGTCCTTCTTTTGGTACACAGTTGCAATAGAATATAAATATAAAACCCGTCCATATAAATTAATTTTTTCACCTACCGAAGGTTTCTCTTATTAATACGCATAGCGCGTGTCAAAGTTCAGAGGGAATTAAGGTCATATTCCACAATGATAACGGTTCTAAAGTCAAATAATCGTAAATATAATTATTACAATGGCACGCGGATGGTTCCATGTGACCTTTCACCTCTGATGTATTAATTTAACTCTGCCCGAATTGGGCATAGTGTGGGAACGTATGGATTAAGCAATAACATTCTTATTTGTCATAAGATGTAAAGTAACAAACGACCGGACAATCTGCCCGATAGTAAACTTACAGCAGCCACAGATGCTTGTATGTAACGCCAGTAGTCACTTGCGCGTTGGCTACCCAATAAATAAAGAAATCTGTGTGCCAACATAACGTATGGCATTGCTAGCACAGTGACTTCTTTCCTCTCCTACATGGAGCACTGGCGACCTTACTCTTTGCCACGACAAAATAAATCCCCAAGATAGCTTATTTTATTTTACTCTTAATCTTAAATGGGCCTTCCCATTTTTCACCGATTATATTTGATTACATACTGTGAGCAATATAAATATATCAAAAATATTTTATAAAAGGCTGTCTGATTCAGGTTTCCTCCCGATGTTTTTAATTGTAAAGGTTTTTAGAAAAATTGGTACAGACCTGCGGCAAGGAACTGCTCAAACCGCTCTCAAAATAGATCTATGTACCTGATACTAGACTGCTTAAGCCATTAACATTCACCATACATAGTCTAAACGAGGTACCTTTTAGAAATAGTAACGCTAACTAGTCGTTCCATTTCTTCGGGACCTTTTATCGACAAACCAGCCAATTACGAGTGTACACACGTCAGGAATGAAAGCACGTAGCATTTGATTAAAACAAAGTATCTACTTATTTGAAAGTTATTGTATCGTTCACTTAGTAGCGCGGTGGTAATGCGTATCCCTTGAGACTGTGAGGCCTTGGGTTCTATCCCCTGGTTGAGGTCTTTTTATAAAGGATTGAAGTACGAAATACAAGGAGTCTAAAATACTGGAACAGTGCATTTAACGTATTGTAATATTCGAAAAACTTAATTTTATATTCGATATATAAAACTAATTACATTTAGAAAACATGACCAAATCAGTTTTTCTGAGACTATTGGAATAAAGCGTGTTATTCGAATACATTTTATCGGTGAAAATACCTTTTGGTAGTTCGTGTGACTAAGTAGATCTTAGTATCTTCTGGATTTTACTATTGATTTTTGGTTCATCGGTTGAACCGTGAAAAGGCAGGCAGACAGATATGTCACATCTAGAATCTATATATGGAAGTACCTACTTGTTATAAGTGTGAAAATGTCCCTACATGCCTGTTACCTTTTCAAGACTAATCTGTTTATTTGTAGGTATCTAATAAACACGATTAAAAAGTCGATCTAATGTTTCTAAAAATAATTAATATAAAACATTGGCTCCTATTCCGAACGAAAGCCTAAATTTATCAGACTATATACGTAAGCCGTAGACGGAAGCTAACTCCTACATAACTTAACGTCTCCTAATAAAAAGAGAAAGGTTAACTAGTTCTAACTCTGCACATTAATAGTATAATAAAGTAGTATTATGTCATAAAGTAAATTATATTGTGCATTTCCCTACTATTAAAGTGGCCTAATTAATGACCGGAGATGCATCAAACGAGCACAAAGGGTTGCCGGTCACATTGTTAACACACAATGTAGTGTTGTAAATACACATTGGGAGCACATGTGGTTTAGGTCGCATGGAGAATCCTATACGTTCAAACAACGGGCTGAACTAACGAATTTTCAAGAATCAAGAAGGATTTGTCACGTCTCTGCAGGGAAACCTATGTTGATTTGATGACAATTTTACACACATGTTTACATTCCACATTCTTAAAAGTGGCCAGGAAAAATACGAGGCGGGACTCGAACTTACGACCTCTGCAAACCAAGCAGTTGCTCAGTCCACTGAGCTACTCGTGATCCTACCTATGCGCTGATTTGTGAATAAATAAATAATGACAGATTTTTTTTTCTCTTATACACACACTTTATTTATACACACAACTAAAGTCACTAGAGCGTTATTGTAACCATATAAAAATATAATTGGAAGAGATTCACGGTCCAGCATTTGTGTTGTAATGCTGTTACGTGTGTAAACAAATTCCATACAAACTTACAATGTGTGAAATCGGCAAACGCGACGTCCACGTTATGTGAAAAATATTTAAATATACATAGAGCTCTTCGGTGAAGGTAAACGTCATGAGCAAACCTGCTTATGTCTGAAAAGGTATTGAAAGACATTTTATTGTGCCTATACCTGTTATTTCGTTGGTCTAGTAGTCGCATGCGGGTGGGTTCGATTCCTGGGTCGGAGGAAGTGTAAATGGATCTTTTTCATCTGTAATTTTCCAATAGCAATCTGGAGTCTGGATTGATACCCGGATACGCTTTACGAATATTCCTCGGGACCATAGCTGTCTATCAGTGAAAGTCCCGTTAAAGTCGGTTCAGTCGTTTTAGAGATTACCCAGAACGAATAGACAGATAGACAGTGATTTTCTTTTAAAATTTGCCGTAACTTTTATACACATTTAGATTTAATTAAAGGTTGAATTGGAATTACAAACAGGGACTTCAATTTTATTTATCTGTATGTATAGATTTCAATCGAACGAGTATATTAACCTAGTGGCACAATGCATTCCAGCTGCAGTGTATTGTTTCCGCCAGACCTTAGACCTCTATGTGTCAATAAATTAATTAACAGTGTTATCGACATGATAGATATACGATGATGTACCGAGCTTCTCGAGAATGTATTGAATTACCCCAATGTTAAAGTGAATCAAGTTTATTTTGTTACTTTTAAGACTTCCCTATCGGTTTTTGATAGGATAGTTTTAGGATCAATTGATTAATTGGCACGTGGGCTGTGGGAGGGTTACTTTCTTTAATTGTTGATACTTTTCGCAAGATTCAATTAGATTTAGTTTGGAAATTCTTGCGTAATTTGATGATTGAGTTTGTTTTATTGCTCAGACTTATTCCCACGCCTGTATTCTGAAGGGATAGGCAGAGTTGCACATTAAGTACACCCACATTTCGTCAGTTATGTTTTAGTCCCATGTAATAAGTAGAAGACCAGTACATTGCCATTAATCAGGCAATAATCCAGACTCTGGTCAGCTGCTGGGAAAATACGGATAGAATAACCTAATAATACCACCCGACCCGGAGATCGAACCCAGGACTTGGTGTCCTGCAGTAGCGCTAGCGACCATTAAAGTAGATGGGATTAAAACGACTCCTGAAGACACAAAATGTAGTCAAGTACCTCAAAATCTATAACAGCGTTTCTCATCTCGCAAAATAGATGGCGCTAGTTGCTAGTAATCATAAGTTTTAGTACAAATATACGACAACCTAAATCGCGCTATGAGAGTTACTAGAACAGATGGAGCCACGGTTTCCCAGGTATGTGATTGCCTGGAAGATCTTCCCTTTGCTGGTGATGAGTTTGATCACTCGCTTGATAAATCATATAAATAACTATTTGATTTTATAAACTAAACCAAACAAATTGAAGTTGTTTCGAACTGAGTAATACGAAGTTACTAAACAACAGTAATTACTAACATTATAATTACTTTCCAGTCTCAATATCAAAGTAATTATTTGTGCGGTTCGATATCACGTGAATTATACCAATTTATAGGTCACCTACTTCTCGCTATTGTTATGACAAGTTCTACGCTGCACAGCAATAACGTGCCATTATCTTGAATCATAGAATCACACTACACTAAGAAAAGTGACCAAGCGAATGGCATTCTTATTACGAGCGCCTTTAGACTTATTTTCCTTGTGTATGTAAAGGATAAAAATTTAATGGAATTAGTATTAAGGTAAAATTAAACGCCACTTTTTAGTACAAATATTTTATTCACAAGTACCTCACTCATCTCGAACATATACGTGTACCTTCTTACTCACCTTCTTTTGAAATAAAATCATCTAAACGCACTCTGTTTATTTCTTTTAACTACATCTAAAATACGGTACTGGCCCAAAAAAAAAATAAAAAAAAAATATCTCTCAGTCTGTCTATTTGTTTTGGCTAATCTCTGAAACGGCTGGACCGATTTTAACGGGACGAATTTTTCGATACAATTAGTTCCCAGGCGAAGCCTGAATCTAAGCCTGTAATGTAATTGAGGATGTATTATAATCATATGCGTTACTAAGCACTTAGGCGATTAGCTTTCGGCTAATATATGTGTTTCATTAATGCTTACGTTATCACAAACATACATAAGCCACTATAGATAATCCAATTGGCGTTGAAACGAATTAGACCGCCGTCCAACCTCCTTCAACGATTTGATGGATTGGGCCTCAGGACTTTTGTTCTACCCATAATTAATTTGCTCTATTTCCGTCCGACGTGGACCATTCACAGTAATGTGGGCATTACTATACCCTGTGCCCAACAATGCGTGGATTATACAAAGATACATAATCCCGTGCGTTACAATGCTTTGAATATTCATATTCAGGCGTTCAAATATTGTAGTCGAGGATTCTTTTGTTGAAATTAAATCGTCGGTATCACTCAAATGATAAATGTTTTATTTTGTGTTCTACACATTTCATGATTTGTAAACACAATTTTTTTTATACTATTAGGATAACTACGCACACTAGAGGGGACTCGAACCCACGCCCTCTACAAAACTTGCCAACTGAGCTACTCGCATCTCGCCTCATGTGTCGAATTTCTCATGAAACCGCATCACGATTGCCTCGTTGGTCTAGTGGCAGTAGTAGTGGTAGTAACTGAACTGTGGAACACGAGGTCCTGGGTTGGAACGCCGTAGCAGCCTGGATTAGTGCCCGGTTAACGGCAATAGGCTCACCCCCTATTATATGGGACTATACGTAACTCGCCAAACATTGGTGTATTTTAATTATACCTCTGTCTACTCCTCCAAGGAATACACGCGTGAGCATAATTATGTGTGATAACAAATCCATTGAATCCCCGTCAGCGTTTATCGCCTTTAATCTGCAATTGCCTTCAAATACAACACGACAGAGGTGTGAACATAATTTATCGTATTCCGCCCATTGGATTAATTCACGTACACGGTTTAAGCTCTCAATGTATTCTATTACCTCCACTCGACTGCATATTGAGTTGTGAGTAATTACATCGAGTTATTTTCACACGTTCCAAATAAGCTTAGAACGATACGAAATGTCGAATTGTCTACCCACGCTTAATGGATGCACTAAGCTGCATTAATCATCTGTACCCACATAAAATCTTCAGCTAATTTGGTATTAAGCAAAAACCTAACATCACTCAATAGTTAGAATGGGTTGCACCAACTTCGAAGGTGTGATGATAATGAGTAACCACATTTCTATTTTTGAGTTTACTTATATTATGCCTCATAATAAAGGCTAAAAATCGGTAACTTTCGGTAACGTGCTCGAAAGATAGAAATTCAAAATCTGACGTAGAACTGTAACAGTCTGTTTATCACGAGAGGTTTAGACTGCTGATGTCCGCTATAGAAGTTTATATAACAATACAACATTTTATTGTTTCGTACGACATAATATTAAATTCAAATCCAAGCGAAAAGCAGAAGTAATTCCAGATAGATCTAAAATAAATATGACAAAGCCTACAGCAGCGTTACGTGACCAAAACGAATACGTCATCTTAGACCGCACCGTATCTTGTGGTCAAGCAAGTAATCCTACAAACATACAATAAGACGGGTGTACAAAAGGACCGAGCAATATTCAAATACAAACTCAAAACCTCTGACTAAGATAGTCCTTGATCTAAAAGTAGCTTTATCTCTTTCTGTGATACGGATTTAAACAGGGATAGACATAGGTTTAGTCATGGAGAGCAATAAACTTTTAACAAATTTTGTCAAAAGACACGGTACATACAAATAGAGCATGTTCGAAGGTGCTTTTTGAAAAGCGAAGTCTCCGCGTTTTCTTTTGTTTCACATTTTCACACAAAAGCATTTTGCGCTGCGAAATGATTGTGCGACAAGTGAATAATTTGCATGTGAACGCCGACGTTGAAAGATAGTGTGAATGCATTCATCGCTGTATTAAACAGACTGGCTTTGCTAGTAAATTACTGCGGAGTTCGCACAATATTATATACCTACAGCGACAATTTTAAAATAATTTAAAGATCAAATAAATATGCTCACGCCACCTCAGGGTCCCCGAAAGGGTAAGCAGAAGTGCTGTAACAACAATACCTACATTTCACCGAAGAATATTAAGTGCTAACGTAACAGAGTGTAAGTCCATCGAAGCCTCAGGCACAATGCATAAGTATCTGAATTACTTCTCAACATATGCAGGTTTCCTCACGATGTTTTCCTTTACCGTAAAGGACGTGGGGTGAATGACTGCATTTAAGATTTTGGAAAAAACATTGGTGCTATTCGAACTTCTATCACTACGACTGCTTAAGCCCCACGAGCCACCACGCCTCCTTTTGCTTATTATATTTAAAAAAACTTGTTTAACTATGACTGCCTCGCTAATCTGTCGATATACGGATAGCCATAACACCGGGTGTGTGTCCAACATCAATAGCACAATTCACGTGAATCACACAATAGACAATTTTGTTCTTTTACTTATTTTCCAGGTGTTCTTTTGGGCTTTTGTAATCAATAAATAGCACAAACGCAAATATGAAAGTAAATGCACTAACTTTTCGCACTCTATAAATGGCTTTGAATAGAAAATCGAGGACGGTGCTAACACATCGCAGTCAAATAGTAAAAAACTGGGGTCCAATATTCGTATCAATTAGAGCTCTCTTCACCCGATCACAAACACGATTTGAATTGCAAATTGTCACTTCTTCTTTTCGTGCCAATGCAACGGTAAATTGAACTGATTGGAGTCAGTCGTCCAATTTTATTTTACCTCACGATGAGTCTGGATGAATTTGTTTGTAGCAATTGGATCAAAATGTTTGATTCCAAATACAAAAATAAAAAAATATATACCAACGTCATCCCGACAAGTCCCCAAAGCTTAAGTAGACGTTGGATCAAAATTACCTCTATTTGCAATGTTCATGTTTTAAGGCTGCACCCTTAAATCGGGGAGGTATAGAAGAATGCATAAAAATATCAAGAATCTTACTGACTGAAGTCAGAGCACAGCCAAAGCCAAAGTCTAAGACATGGTCTTTGTGATGTGTAGATATATAGGAAGAAAGAGGTTTTCGAAATTCCATGCTCAAAGAAGCGGGGATTAAAAGTTTGTATGAGAAATCTTACTGGCACGCAGGCGAGTAGCAAGATACATAGTGAGTTGAAATTGTATATTATTGTGTACTCATTGCTACTTACTCTCGATCTACTTTTCGCTGACGAATTTCGTTGCGTATAAGTGTGGCTGCTTGGAGTAGCACAACTCGCCTACGAAAAATTATCATCATTTCTACCTATACTATTTCCATTTAAGCCTGTAGCAGCGTTTCTTTACTCGCTACATGGATGGCGCTACTCGCTAACAATTGCAAAGAACCTAAAAAAATACCTATGTGAGAACCTAAATCGCGCAATAAGAGTTTTCGAGCGCATTGTATATATACAAAGCGAAACGAAATCCGTGTACCTATGTTAAAACGTCAATACTCGGGCAGAGTATAAAGTGTATCCTCCTTATTAAATAACATGGTTTAAACAAACAGACCGTATTGAAACTATGTCCATATGTTTTGAAAACCGTACGACAAAAAGAGATGGACTATCTTAGGCTATGTTGTGTTGTATAGGTTAAAAGTATGTTTTTTATTATTGCAGGTATCAATGGATGCTTCTCTTGCTCATCACTACATGTTCGGCTAATGATGGATTGTTTTCATCATCCAAATATCCTACCGGTAAGTCACATTTTAATAAAAAATTTTAACATATTAATCTTTACCTATACTATTAATATTATAACGTTGAAGAGTTTGTTCGCCTGGTTGATATTTTTGTGATGGATAGTTCATACATCGTGGAAAGCTTTTTGGCATTAGGGCTTTATGGCATCACGCTGTGAGCACAGCATCTATGGAAAATGTGAAAAAACGGAAAAAAAATCACTTAGTAACATAGTTTTCATTTTTGGTATTCTTGGTAATCCGTTAAAACCGCGCGGTAAAGCTAGTCTATACAAACAATTCAAAGTCCTGCCTGTCTGACTAACTTTTATATCGACGCACAGCCTTAATTGATGGTCCCAGACACATGAAAGTGGCGGTGGCCTTGTTGAGGTGATAGTAGCCAGTCAAAGAGGATTTTTCGAAATTTAAACCCAAAGGTTGTCGTAAGAATGTATGTGAAATCTTAGCACGACGCGGACAAAACTACGGTCGCACGCAAGTATAAAATTTTTGACAATTCAATAATGAGTTTAACACAATTTTAAGTCTTACCCCAAATAAAGGTTTTACAACAATTTTAATCCTACCAGTACATGTCATACATTTACGATTGTGTAAATTTTAGTAATCCGATTAAATTAAATATGCACCTGTTTATTACAATCAACCGTTATAATAACACTTACATAATTCATTAAAATTACTCGGAGTATTAAATATTTGATGGTCGTAATCACATTTATTAGCTGGCTTCTTATTCCGGACGAATGACTTTCAAGTAGAGTAGTTAAAGAGTTTTATTCTATAGCTATGCATTACAGTTTGATAAAAATGTGTAATCAAGGTAGTGTATTAACTAGTACAAAAGAGCGTAGTTTTTAATAAAGTAGCTACGAAAGATAAATCCGCAAAATTCATTAAAAACGGGAACTCATTAATGATTTCTAGGAAGACCATTATTTGCCAACTTTTTTTTTAATTAGCATTAGAACGAATCTTTATTCTGTAAATAATGATTATATCACAGGGACATATGTGAGAAGTAAAATTACGTGGCGATGATAAACCCGCATTATACACGCTGTTTGAAACGGGGCATCCCTATTCCGAGAACCACAATCGTTTTAACAACGCCATTTGGCGTACAAAGCGGAGAAAACCGTTGGGCGTTAATTGTCTCTCGGCTGCAAACAATTCGTATGAAAAGTGCCTTCGTTTGTGGCACGCGCGGCTCTATTTTGTGCTTCACTTGATTTTTGAATCGTCCTATCATATTTCATACCTGGGCAGTAAATATTTAAACGAAGCTACGAGAATACAAAGAAATTCTGTTAAAATATTAATTCGAATTTCTGAAGCCAAAAATTATACGTTACTGAAAAATTGGTACCTAGAAAAACACCTCGAATATATTATCTATTTATTGGTTACGTTTCTCGTAACTCGTATCGTTTAAAATTCGTGCAGCTATGCGGGTTAACGCGAAATTCTACACCTTTAAAATCCTATTTTTGGCGTGTAAAGTTTTACGTATTAATAGTTGATTGATTGTAATCAATCAACTATTTATGCGAAAATACAGACAACATTTTTAAATAGATTTAAAGTGGTTGTTTCCCACCTTGCAATACAGACTTAAATAGGAGTTGACTGTCTCGTCTGTCTAGTTGTTGCAAACGCCACTATGTATCACGAAGTCCTGGGTTCAATCCTCGGGACAGGCAAAATACTCTCTACTACATGGGACTTATACGTAGCTGGCGAAATGTGGGTATTCTATACACTTCTGCCTACCCGCGTGATTACAGGCGCGAGCATATGTATGTAATAATGTAGTCTTTTAGACCACGTAACATTAATATTGCACAAAATCTTTTTAATATCACAAAATCCTTTTTACTTTATAACCAAGCCACTTCTATTCACTTAAGGCGTCCATTTACTCGCCCAAGCTTCTATGACTCTTGACCATACATGTAAAAATATTCTGAGAGCGCAAACACTGCAATTTCCACCCCGAAGTCGCTTAAAATATTTTTATGGCATATTTTAAATGTTGGTAGAGTAAAGTTAGCGCTGAGAGGGTTGCGCAGTATTATTACCACTCAAACTGAGTGTCTGCTCACTGAGCGAGATGCATTTAGTGAGACGGCGCAGGAATTAAAATCAAAATGGGTTTTATGCCTTTTTCAAGACAGAAATAAGTGCCTGCGTTTTGAACAACGACCAATTTGAAGGATTAAAAGTGTTTTGAAACCTCGATTATTCAGTTTTATGATGGTTCTCTAAAGTTGGGAGGATTTTATTTGACCTTACCATCAGGCAGGGTCAATACAAAAATGGGGACATTTTATTGTTTTCTCATTTCCCTTACATCTCAGTGGCGACCAGTGCTGATGCTACTTAGCAGAAATTGGTCCTTAAGTTTGTATTGTAATATTAGATTCTGCCCGCGACTTTATCCGCGTGAAATAGTTACTGTGGGCTAACGCTTACTTTAACAAACGATTGGTCTTAGCGTGATGATATTCCTATAAACTTCCACTATAAATAAGCTTTATTTATTAGTAAATATATAGTATATATAGAGAGTAACTATACATCTGTCACCGTCACTCTATCGAATAACCCACAGTAAAAGTTGGTGGTAAAGTCAGCGCAGGAGTTATTATTTATCACGACTCGTTAAATTCCTATATTTCACAAATCATTTGTATTTTCCAGATGTTCCCGAATACGATCTCCTCCATGCCATCGGAGTTCCGTTCAGTAACCCCAAGACCCAGTACTTCGACGAAGGTCTCGACGGATTCCCAGCGTACGGCCTTATGCCTGGTTCCGACATCAAGTCCCCTTACCGTCTCTTCATGCCTGAGAAACTGTATGCAGACTTTTCCATCACCGCTACAGTCCGCCCCGCGAATAAGGACGGGGGGTTTTTATTCTCCGTCGTCAACCCTTTGGAAACTGTTGTTCAATTAGGGGTACAGTTAATCCCTTCCGGTCCTGGTCTGATGAATATCTCTCTCCTGTATACGGATGCGAATGTATACGCTTTGTCGCAAACGATAGCTTCATTCGTAGTCCCTTCATTCGCGAAGAAATGGAGTAGGTTTGCCTTGAAGGTTACTACGGAGAATGTGACGCTGTTCTTGAATTGTCATGAGTTTGATACTGTTCTCGTGAAGAGGAGACCTTTGGAGCTGGTCTTCGATTCGGCGTCGACCTTGTACGTGGGACAAGCTGGACCGCTCATCAGAGGCGCTTTTCATGTAAGTACTTTTCTAGTCACATACGCTTTGAAATAAGTTGATCATTTGCGAATTTGAGCTAACTAAATATAAAGTATTGTAATCAAGTTACTGACGATTTCTTCTACTTTTTTTGATTAAATGTGTATATTTCAGCTGAAAACCGATTGACATTTTATCGACACTGAATAAGATCCCATGCTTTAAACATTCTACATAATAATACGTATAGTAAGCACTGAATTAAAAAAATACAAACGCAAAAATCCTTTCCTTAAATAATGATGGTGAATTACGTGAAACGTGTTGGTATAAGCACTTTTATATACGAAACCTAATTCGCACGAATGCACGAAACCAAAGTAGAGTAAAAATAACCCGACAACGCGAGCGAGGTACAAAAATCCCAAAGTGGTAATACGAAGGAAACTTTTCTATTAACTTCAAGTTACACGGGCTTACAAAGTATCGCTCCTTCCCAACTTGTTTATGCAATTATCTTCGTAATAAGTTCGTATTATACTATATGGAATCTTTTCCTTCCATATCACATGATGTTGACACAGGATTTTATTTTCTTTGTGACTGTAGCTTTACGCATTATCAATATTGTAAGTACCTAAGTAGGTTCATATTCATTTATTTAAATAGATCTTTTAGTCTCGTCCCAAAGCTTGTTCTAAGGGTACCAGAACAGGGGTATTATAAAAGTACAATATATACATTAAGGGCTAACGTACATATTAAACTACAAGGAATTCTTATCTTAATAATATAAATATTTACATGTCCTGCCAGTTGTCAGACACGAATAGCAAAAAACCCGATTTTACTGACGTTTGCCGCCATCTTGTGAGGTACCTATATTTTTCAATAAATGAAATGAAAACGCATTTATTTGAATTCGAATTCAATTCAAATAAAATACAAATGCATATCTAGATGTCATAGCAACTATCCCAAACAATTTATCAATAAAAGGAATGCCATTATTGTTGTCAATAAAATGGCAATACTTCAAACAATGCGCAACTAAGAGACCCCGAAATAGAACCCAACTAATTGCCGGATAACAATAGCATCTATCACGGCTTTTCGTATCGCAAATATTCCTTTTATGCTTGTTTTCAGCCCTTTATTTCAGCCTTACGAGCCCGATACAGGGGTGGCCATGCGTCCCGTTTTATCGCATGCCTTTGTAAACAAAGCTGCTTTTACCGAGACAGATAAACAAAATTCTGTCGCGAAGGTTCGGGTTAACAATGCGACATACACAGGGTTGACTCGCTTGGATAACTTAGATGGCACTTAGGTGGTTTTGTTGATGATTTTATCTATATTTTTATGCAAGCAAACTAGGTGTGCCCCGCGGTTTCTATAAATAATTGTAGCCTAAGTTACTCTTTGTCAAATTTGCTATTTGCCAAAGAAAGTCGCGTTTAAATCGGTCCATGGGAGATTAGCCTGGCTTTCACTGGCGTACAGCTAATGTTACAGGTTACTAAGACTACTTTTTAACCGACTGAAAAAAAAGAGGAGGTTATAAATTCGACTAAATTTTATTTAAAAGAAACATTATGTGGTAGGGGAAAATAATGAGGTGGTTACCTGCATACTTACGTGTCTGAAACGCCACAAAATAATATCCATCTTAAGACCTTATTAATTATGTACACTATTACTAAGTTGGACAAACGTAACAGCACTATGTCACTTTGACCGAGCTCGTATTTTTTCCGAGTAACCATTTGAATTTTAACTCTCCTTATACGCCAAGACTGTTCAAAAGATTTATTCAATAGAATTCCGTTATCTTAGGAACGCCAAATTGAATCAATGTCAAATTAAAAAATGAGTTTTTTTCATTCCTTGAAAATAATATATTGCAGAATAGCTGTGCCCGCTAGTTTTACTAGCGTATGATTAAAAAATCCTAAAAATTCCCGTTAAAAACGGTCCCGTTTCAGAGATTAGCCGGAACATAGACGGACAGAGAGAAAAAAAATTAAATTGTTTTTTTTTTTGTACTGTGTATAATTTTCAATGTATTTAGTTAAAAGCTGTAAATTCGGTATAGATTTGTCATGACATGTTCTGCCATCGACCATATTCCCATAAGATTCACACTGGTTGCAAACAAAGTATATTTCGAAACATGCTTGTTTGTAACAAACTAATCCAAAACACAGTAGTCCCAAGTCACAAAAGTATCAAACTTGTACGTTGCAAGATTTGATATGCAGACCTTATACTGCTTCCGAACTAACTCCACCTGAAAACTGAAACACGGGATGAGAGAAACAAAAGCCGCATAATACCCCGTAACATAGTTTCAGTTCGGAACTTCGGGCCTTGTTACGTCTCTCTATTAAATGAGCTAATGAGCGGGGAAAGAACTGAATAGAATAGAAATGGACTTATAGCTGAGGTTATGCTTTGAATTAACTTAAACTACGGCCTGTTATTTACTTTATAACTGACTTAAAAATAGAAGGAAGTATTTTAATTCAAACGTATATTTTTTTTTTATTTCTTGGTTGCTGATTTTGTTTCTAATCTATGCATACATACATACAGATAAATAAAATTGAAGTGTCTGTTTGTAATTCCAAAATAACAGCTTTTCACTAAATGCATATGAAAGTATACACGATACTGACACTAAAAATACAAGTTTGAAAATTTTTCTCTGTCTGTCTGTTTGTTCAGGGTAATATTTGAAACGGCTGGACGGATTTTAACGGGACTTACGCTGGTAGGTAGCTGATGTATCAAGGAGTAACT
This sequence comes from Watsonalla cultraria, assembly GCA_964035505.1. Taxonomy (NCBI): domain Eukaryota; kingdom Metazoa; phylum Arthropoda; class Insecta; order Lepidoptera; family Drepanidae; genus Watsonalla; species Watsonalla cultraria. The sequence continues at coordinate 4,112,079 of OZ037723.1, forward strand.
TAGGCTACTTTTATTTATTAAAAATATTAGGGTTCCGCGACAATAAGGAAGAAACTAAATCTACGCGGGTGAAACCGCGGGGCACAGCGAGTCAGCCAATAAAAATAATCAATCAACGAAATTCTGACTTAAATGTTATTATACAAAAGTATGTTTTACCATTGTATAGATTTGGTAACAAATATTTTATTCGATTTAAAAGTGTTAGAAAGAATTATTTAATCCAAACTTTGAAGGTAGATTACATTTGTAATACTTATTTGTAAATCTTGTAATGAAACATCTAACGCCATCTGTGGGTTCTCATTTGTACTGTTTCAAGAACTAACGAAGTAAGTTAATTTTGTTACCGCAGTCCAGTCACACAAAAACGTTTCATTTTCTGTGGTCTTACATTTCGTTACGTAAGCTTACTAAGCCCACCTTCTCCAAAGGGGTAGGCAGAGATGTAACAACACTCACTTTTCACTGAAAATTATTAACTGTCAATGCGATACATATTGAGTCTATCCGCGACTCAAGAAAAATAGACACTTTTTTAAGTTTGTTCTCGGTAGGTTTCGTCACGTTGGGTTTTGAGTACCGTAAAAGTCATATTGAGGCATTATAGCTCTGCATTTTCTTAGAACAAATTATACAAATTATCTATATATAAAACATGAATCCTCATATCCCTTGGTCACGGCATCACGCGTAAACGGCTGGATGGATTTTCACTGGCAGATAGCTGATGTTTCAAGGAGTGTTTTAGGAAAGCATATTAGGGTTCCGCCATTACGCGGGTGAAACCGCGGGGCACAGCTAGTCTAATATATAAAATTCTCGTGTCACAGTTTTCGTTGCCATACTCCTCCGAAACGGCTTGACCGATTTTGATGAATTTTTTTGTAATTATCCGGTAGCTATGAGAATCGGCCAACATCTATTTTTCATCCCCCTAAATGTTAGGGGCAGTCCAACCCTACATTTTTTTTTTATTTATATGGCAAAACAACGTTTGCCGGGTCAGCTAGTATATTATAAAAATTAATTAATTACACACCAATGAAATTGAAAAAAAATTGTCGCTTGGAATCAAATCAATTGACCACCAAAGCTCTTCCGAAATAAGAGAAATATTTCCGCGATTGAAATATGCCGCATAACTTTCGTGCTAGGATTCAAGATGCACCTTAAATATTTATAGGCATTTATACAAGTTGGGACGCGAGCTCGTGGTGCCTGCATGCCTGGTATTTCATATTTTGCAAGCGCCCAAAGTCCGCATACTTTCATAAGAGTTATGGCACCGTGCTATGAAAAAAATACTAAAACATTCAACTTCAGATGCACGTGTTGCAGTCAAAACTCTTATTCAGTCTAAGCTAGTTTTGACGGATTAGTGAAAAGAAGTTTTTACTGAAAATCTTTGTAAATAATATTATTTTAGGATCAATTTATTTTGTGAGTATAAATTCGAGTGAGTAGAAATTCAAAGAAGTATGGATAGTGGCTGAGATGGCAGTGAACTATCTGTCACGTTGACACCTAAACATCTGCAGTAAAAACTGTGTTACAATCTAATCTTCTAACCTAAGCTATCCGAGTATGCGATCCGGAACCTCTACCCTAATAACTTAGTAAAAGTAGTTTTGACTAATTAAGAGTTTTGACGGGGACATAAAATGATACCATTGTTTATGATAAGCAATCACTATAGCATAAACGTTTGCATGACTGCCACGTGACCGACCCTCATTTAACAGCCTTTGATGAAACACACGCACACATTAATAAATTATTGCCGTCTTTAAGGCCTTCTCAAAAAGGTTCCGAAAGGGTAGCAGTAATAGAACCCATGTTACTCCAAAGTTATTAAATTAATTTTGGTAGTTCGAAGATCATTCTACAGCGTAATACATATGTGTATTACGCTGTAGAGGATAGTAGAAAACCTGTCATCCAGATAGTAATGAATATAAATGCTGTGATGGCCTTGAGGTTTGAGAAGGTGTCTGTTACGCAAGCGACCTAAGTTCAAATTCTAGCAGGGCCTGTACTGTACCAATGAGTTTTTCTATAAAACTTATGTGTGATGTCACACCAAGTGCTTGCATCACCGAATGATGAAAAATATCGCGAGGGAAAAAATAACCTGCTATCTGAGAAGTAATTCAAAGACGTATGTATAGTGCTTGAGACGGCGATAGACTCACCATTGTCACGTTGGCATTTAATCATCTTTGGTGAAAAGTGGGTGTTGTCGTTACATCACCTCAGCCTACCCCCTCGAGGAATATACGTAAATAGAATAATATACATGCTATATTTTCGGCTGGATCGCTGAATAAAATTTGCTAAAATAAGGAAAAGAAACTGACCAACTTGTAAAATTAAGTCTAGGTAACATCTCTTTCCCCTTTTAAAACTTTTCGACCAAGACCACTTAGATACGCCCAAAAAAGAATTAATGGGCTTAAACCCTTTCGTTTAAGAGCTGGATTTAAAAGTTAAAGCATGTCCCAAATACTAAAGAAAAAGGAAGTCATTCAAGTCGCCCGCAGTCTAGTCAAATATGTAGGGAAGTGAATGCCAGGTCACGCCCGGAGCCCGAAGGTGCATTTTGGAACGACTGTGGTTGGTGTTACTTTTCTTCAATATAAGCTTAGGTTCTTATTCTGTAATAATTATAATGTGGTATAATTTATATATCACGTGAGTCCCAACGACCGAAAACTTATTAAAATAAAATTAAATGAACGATAATACGTAGCTTAGTATCAGCATGAAGCCAGAAAAACGCATGTAGCACATTAATAACCAGTATATTTTGGTCTCCCCTTTTTAGGTGGTTTAAGCGTAGCGTATTAAGAACTTCTGAGCTGTGAGGTTTCATTTTTGTACCCTAAAATTAAACGAAAAAGCTAAGAAGTTCTTCATACGCGCTGCTAGTTGGCCTGTTCATAATTATAAGAGATAATTGGTTAACCTACTTTTTTGCAAAAAAAAGCCTTGGCTAATCTTAACGTGTATTTTATTAAATCCGCACATTTTCGCAGGCAGATTAAACTTAGGTAGTAACTTATATACAACTAATGTGTTGTGTAAAGTATTACAGCCTTCACAGACCGTTGTCCTACCCTAGGAATGAAATGATATTTTTTACTAGCACTTTTATTTCGCCTGCCACCGTCGAGCTCACAAATTTACGGCACGCAAAGAGAATAGGAAATCCCCAAAAAATTGAATTCTCTTTAGAAAAAACTAACGTTGGGCAAAAACACTGGTAAATAAGAGCTAGCAACGAACTTTCCATAGATTCTAATAATACATATTATATTTTTTGAAGCCTGCCATTTTGTGTACCAAATTACGGCACGGTTTTCACAGCGGTAATTATTACATGCGTGGTACCTAATTATTTGTTATTATTTTGCCTACCCCATTGGTCTAGTGGTCATTAACGCTACTGCGGACGACGGACACGAGGACCTTGATTCAAATACGAGGTCGGGCAAAATATTATTGGGATTTTTCAAATGTAATATCCTGGTAGTAGTCTAGACTAGGCCCGATTAATGGCAATAGGCTACCTTTATTGCATGGGACTTAAATAAAACTGTGGAATGTGGTTGCACTATAAGTAAACTACACCTCTGCCTACCTCTCCGAGAAATACAGCTGTGAACATGTGCATTAAATTAATCAAATAGTTTTGTTACTTACCTAATCATTTCACCCTTTGAATCAAAAAGGCTTCTGTATAAAGAACTTTATTATTGATGTAACAAGCTATAACGCTATTTTATAAATAGTATTACGCTTTTAGAGAGATAGATAGATTCTATGACTTCACGGCATCTAGCTGTCTTAAGCAAGATAAACTAATCTGGAAGCAAAGACGATAAGTCTCTGCACCGCGAACATAGCGCTTCCTTGAGGAGTAAAATCTTACCATAATACCACAAAGGTAATCAATCTTCTGTAAGTTCCGGAAATTTGCGAAACGTGCAACTCAAAGACATGGTAATCTACACTTCATACAGCCTGGAATTATGCCAAATCAATGAGGTCAGACTAAATACGTTTATGGTGGAATTTACACGTCAGTTCCAAACAGCACACAGTAAGGCGTTTCTTTAAGGAGATAAAGAATAGATTTATAAAATATGATATGTAAATATCATCAGTACTTTTTACGATGCTCAGTTGACGCCTTTAACTGAACTGAATAATAATTTTCTAAATATCTGTATTTGATTAGACTTATAATAAATGTGTTTTCTCATTAAGTGAATTATTGTTATTCTTTTGAGAAATAAATTATCTTAAACCCATAAAGTACTTTCAAGTTGCACAACGACATTATTATACAGGATTATTGTACGCTACCGCCAGGAGGTAGCTTTTACTGAAAAGAAAGCAGAAACTCAGTAATTACTCTTTTCTAAAATATTTTAAATAGTTAACCAAAAAAACTTTCATAGCGTGATAAAACCATGTCCAATTATAATTTTTGGTTTTATATAATCGTGTGTAAAATCATTTGTCTACTACGCACATCTACCGTTGAAACAGCCACATCCAACACTTGTTAGGACAAAATATTCCATTCAGCTTCCCCTTGAAGGCTCTCAGGTCAAACCCCGGAATTAGTATTCAGCCCCCGTCACTGTTAACACGACACCTTTTCGACACGTTAAACTCAACACTCGAAATCTGCCTATGATACTTATGCGGGTGCGAAATGGAACTGGCATTTCGGGAAAATCTTTCCCCCATAATGGAGGCCTTTCGTTATATCGACGACAAACCTTTGCATTCGCCCCGCACTTTTCAAAAAACTCTCAGACGCACTCGATACTGTAATGACAACACACATAAATGCGGATACAGTGTCGATGTATTTGCAACTCTATAGCGTTGGGAGAAGGGTGAAATCAGGGTTGGTATATGTAAAGTTTGTTTGTAAGTTGTTGACGTGATGAGTGGTACGTTAAAACCCGTCTGTGTAGCGAGGCTGGGTGTGATATTTGTTTTGTGTTTTCTATCGGCTTTAACCTCAATGGTTTCAGTAAAAAGCATGTATTTTTGCATAAAAAATACTGTGATATCGAATGCGTTTGAAAATGTTTTTGAAATGTACTAGCGCGGTCTAACACTTTGACTTTGTGCATTACGAATACGTTCCTATTCTACTTTTTACTTGATGAAGCGTGTGACTATAGCGGTTGATTGTGGTCATGCAATTGTAATAAGTAATGCTAACTCTCCTGGAATTGTGTGACAGATCCCGTCACGAGTTATGAGCGCGTTCCTTAAATAGAAGTAGTCATTTTATGAGTATATCTCTCTCAGATGGTGAGTCCATCGACGGCCCTTTTTCTTGGATTCTCAGTGAGACCTACATACGTATTTCCCGATTGCAATTTAAAGCCTACTTTAAATATAAGTTGTGTCTGTCAGGAGTCTGAGAAAGACCGAATACTTTCTCAGACTCCTGTTGTAAGACGTCGAATCTTTACATAGGCTATAGGAGGTAATTTCGTAATGGAATCGTGTGAATTTGAGGTGAATCCAACCCGTTTCAACTTTTAAATTAAAATACCGCTAAGTTGTAGCCAAAGTGCAACGTAAAGGTAGAGTGGAACGGTGTGGTGCTCTTTTCTCTCTGCATACCCCGTAAGGAACATTGTATTTCCAAGAAACAGTTTTATGTTATCGGCTATATTATTATCAACATACTATATAGCAAACTGAATAAAAAAATATAAATAAGTTTTGTTACTGTGACTCTGACGAATGAATTCGTTCGTATTCATTTAAAGGGGAGACAGGTCGACGGAGACCGCGTGTCGTCCGATCCCGAGGGAAACCCACGTGTTTACTATACAGATAAATAAAATTGAAATGCTTCTTTGTAATTCCAAAGAAATATATTTTCACTAAATGCATATCATGAAAGTATATACGGCATTTACAAAAAAAACTATTTCAAAATTAACATTCCCTATCTGTCTGTAAATCTGTTTGTTTGATTTTGTGTGAATCTCTGAAATGGCAGGATCGACCTCTATTGGCAGATAGCTGATGTTACAAGGAGTAACTTAGGGTAAATTTGTTTAAAAACAAATCTGGAGTATCGAGTAATTAAGCCACCCATGAAAATAAGTCTACGCGGGTGAATCGACAACTTTATAGAATTTTTTTTTCTGTAGGCGTTTCGCACGAATTCAATTTACTAGCGTGCGAAACGACACCTTCAACAGTTTGTAGGGGGCGATTTGTGATCATGGGCGAATGTTATTAGTGCGAAACATCTGATGTCATGCTCACTAAAATGCCTTTGCTTGCGGCGGCGTCAGGGTGACGGGTCGCTCACTTCCCTCTATAATGGTTGAGGAGGGCGATGGCTGGCATTCTCGTCATACTTGTGAACAGGTGCTGCTTGTGGGGGCTGGTCATCTCAAGCTACGCATTTAGATATATTTAGATATAAATAGAACTACTAGACTTTTATTTATGTTAATTTTTATCGACATTTGTACATTGGAACTGTGTCCATGGGCTTACATTTCTCAAATGATTTATTTTGTTTTTTTTTTAAATTGTATAATATTTTTGAAAAGAGTAATTACTGAGTTTCTTGCCAGGTTCTTCTCAGTAAAAGCAACCTTCCGAACCTGGCGGTAGCATGTATAATCCTGTAAATTGTGTCATTCTGACGATTTGAAAGTGCTTTGTATAAAGTCTAATCGAATAAAGATACTTTTGACTTTGACTTTGACTTTGAAATTAACTAAAAATATTGGACGTTAAAATTGACCAGTCCGTAACCCTGCGAATGCATTATGAAAATTTTAGTTCACAATCAACACCGGTGTCCTTTCGCGCGAACATGTTTACTTTAATCATTTCCACCGCGGTACCTCTTTGTGTATTCAATTCCATCTGACAGAGTAGGTACGGGGTCGGGTATATGTTGCAACGTACAAACCGTAGGTACGTGCACGTAACAAACATTTTTATATTCGAATTTCACTCCATTAGGTTAAGTTTTACTTACTAATATTAAGTGATCAATGTATTATACTTTTAACTGTTTCCGTTGGGTGTGCAACAAGCTCCAGGTCAACAGCTCACCTGCTACGTAAGCGAAGCAAGTTAGAATCCCAGCATCCTGCACCAATAAATTCTTCTAAAAAACTCATGTGCAGTAATTTCACCCCACGTGCTTTACTTGAGGAAACCTGCATATATCTGAGAAGTAATTCAAAAACGTATGTATAGTGCCTGCAACGGGGTTAGTCTTCGGTGAAAAGTGGGTGTTTTTAATATACAACGCCTCTGCCTACCCCTTCGGGGAATACATGAATATGCATGTATGTGTGTTAAAAATATATTGTTAGTTAATATAAAAGTACTTAAACTACTAACTAACTGCCTCGTTGGTCTAGTGGTTAGTAGGTTCGCCTGCCAATCACGAGGTCCCGGGTTCGATTCCCGGGTCGGGTTGTTAACAGATATTAGGTGTCAAGAAATTCACAATAAAATGCCCGGAGTTTGGAAGTTGTCGGTGTTTACACCTCCATGCCTCGGAAAGCACGTTAAGCCGTTGGTCCTACGCCTGATCTCTCTCCGGTCGTGTCGGATTGCCTCCCATCGGACTATGAGAGTGAGGGAATAAAGAGTGCACCTGTGTTTGCGCACACACTTGTGCACTATAATATCTCCTGCGTACATGGCTAATCCCCGTTGAGATTAACCGCCGTTACCGAAATTCGGTAAGAAATCATTATTATTACTTAAACTACTTATTTTTTTTACATATATATTTACATGTAAATTACCCATTTGAAGGAGCAGCACTTAGTTCAGCTTTTTTCGATTTTTATAACCCCAGATTTATAATGTTTCACTATTAGTTGACTGAAGTCGGTTTTATTCTATCAAAGGTCGAACTCCTAAGCCTGAACCTGGTAATGCCATTGTCTTACTATTCAATTTGCTCGCAGTCCATTCAGTTAGGCGAACGTGTTAGCAATGCGAAGGGTTTTACGAACTTTTAAAATTTGTTTAGTATTTTATTTTAGTACTAGCTAGATAAACGAGTTATGTGGAGTACAATAGTAGCTCTTCACTCTTGAGAACCGATTATTATATTAGGAATCTACTTTTTACTTATACATTAAATTTTAAACGATACCTACTAATAGATTTCGCAAATCATGTAAGTTTGAAACTGAAAATAATAAGGTAAGGAAATTGGCATGTATCGAACATAGAAGAATCTCCATTGTTTGAAGTCAATTTTAAAATCATTATGATAACATTCGATAACAATAAAAATAAAATAGTACCGAAACTCTACCTAGGTATAAACGGTATATAGGTACGTTTAGATAACTCGCAGCGATTTCAGGAGTTTCAATTATGAATCAACACTTAAAGTCCATCGGTCAGTATTCAAATATGTATCGAAATACAGTATTCGAAACAGTTCAGTTCTAGACGTCTGACATCATAAGTCCCTTAACCCCTATTGTGCTGTCCATCAATTACAGCTATGAACCTAAATTATTAATCACTGAATTGATACTGGTTATTGAATAATGGTTACTAACTACACTAATTATAGAATTCATTTTAGATCATACTAATAAAATTATCAAGTTTTGACAGATGACAATGTCACCTTGACACCGGAGCGTCGTTCCTGTCAATAAGAGCTCATAGTAAGGTCCCAGTAATCTTCATAACCAATGATACTTGAAAGCTAGGCATAGGCTGTTTAACAAGAAGACTCAAACTCAAAAATCTTTATTTGATTAGACTTCTTACAAAGTACTTTCGAATCGTCAAAAGGACACAAAAAAATACGCTTATTTACAGGATTATAAATGCCACCACCGGTTTTGGAATTTTGCATTATGCTGAGAATAACCCGGCAAGAAACTCAGCAATAAACCTTTCAAAATTAAGTTTTTACAATTTGCAATACGTACAATATACCGCATGAATGTAAGCCGATGGACACAATTCCAATGCTCAAGTTGTCAAAAAAAATTGTATTGAAGCTTAATAGTGAGAATGGTAGATCTGCAGGCTACCTTTAATCAAAAACTTAAGTCCAGCCGCCACTGGCCGGTTAGTTTCCAACCCTAGCCATTGTATTTAGGAATACTTTCTAAACTCAAAATTTTAAATGAAAAATTGCTAGTCATATACATATTTGAAGTTCAAACATTGATGGTACGCCCGAGTGGCTCAACGATTTTCAATTAAAATTTTGTACAAACCATACTCGAATATTTGTTTATTTTGAACCTGTTTTTGTGGTAAATATTGTGGTTATTGAAAGCAAACCTTTTTGATAAAAGGTACAATATTTATTTTAAATATGAAAAAAAGTATTGGCTATTGTATTATTTACGGATTCATTAGTCAGACTCAATTAGGATATCTGATACTAATACAAATAATTAATCGTTTGTCTTACTAAACTTAGGCTCGAAGTCCTAAAGATCCAAAGAAGACTTCGGGCCTAAGTTTGGTAAGTTAAACGATTTGTAAGGTAACCCAACGTTGAGCACCAGTAGGATTAGTGACAGATCCTTACTGAGTCTAATAAATCCTAAAAAAGAGTCTCAGGGTCCCAGAAGAGCACGCAAAGCTATTATTGGTTTCGGTAACCAATTGAATTTACCAATATTTAAGGCTAAGTAGGATTGGAATTCTTAGAAATAAATTTCACAGCTAGATAAAGTAAAATACATTCCGTAGATACCTCCATAGGTTTTAGCACTGTGGCTCGCAATGTGATAATGCTCTTTCGATGGCGGATTGTGGTTGAATGGTGGATAAATACATTTCCAGCCCCGCAAATTACACCAAATACGCAATCAACAAATTTTAAAATGTACAACCCTAAACATGGGGTACTGTAATTTGCTCACGTCTGTATCTTGTGTACTTGTGTGAAAAGTCGTTATATATAATCGTGCATGAAAGTGGTCTACATGTTTTCAATGTACTGAAATGTACATGATTCTTGCCGGTTCTTCTCCGAATGCTAGTTTCCAAACCTGTGGTAAATTTTCGATATTCATAAGTGCATTACCAGGGCTCAAACTGAACAAATAATGTTTCATTATCGACTAGGACAATATTATATTAGCTGACATTGACATTTAGAAGACGTTTAATATATTATATATTTTAGTGTCATCGTTACTTTTTCAAACAAAACTTTTTGTCGCTGACTGTACCATTAATACAAAACCAGTATTAATGAAAACTTTTTAAATAATACAGGTTGAATATACCTGCGTACCAGCCCACGAAACCTTTTGTTTCTGAAGAATGTGATAATTCCAAGTATGTCGTTGAGAGTGTACAAACTTTGAAGACTTTTTCTGTGAACAAAGATTAATAATATAAAAACCACGAGAAAGTTATCACCAACACTTTGATCAAGTTGAATACTTCAGAAACTTATTCATTTAGATCATTATTTTGATTAGAATAGGGAAATGTAGGTACTGCAGTTTATATGAAAGTAAATTTCTTTTTTTTATCTTATTTGTACAAATTGTAATGGATCTTGATTATTAGACTAAGACACATGAAAAAAACTAATACAATATCAAAAAATTTACACACACAGTAATGCTGAATATAGCTATTATATCGAAAACTACCACCTTTCACCCCAACTTCCCGACTCCTATATCTCGTAAAAGACAAAAACTTCTTCGGTCAACTTACCACGAAGTTCCTGGCCAAACTTGATCTCTACACAAATCTTTCACACCCTTGTTTGTGATACGATGGTGTTTTTATCAACGAAGTGTATTTTGGCAACTGTGTACGGTGAGGAGTGGACTACATCTCAGTCTAGATCGGTCAGCTGCGCCGTGCGCACGCTATACGTATAAAGATGAGTATACAAATAGTTCATAAATACAAAATAGTTTTAATTTAAAGTGACAGTGTCAGCGTGACATTACGTAGGCACGCTACAGCGCTACGCGGCTACGGCGCGTGACAAACACGTGGTTATGCGTTTACGAATGCTTGTGACGGAGAATGACAGGCGGGTTTTGTATTTCAAATAATCTTAATTCAATTATATTAGGTTTGTTTTTGACGTGACACTTCACGTTATGGTCATATGTATAATGATATTAATGTTATATCAGAGCTAAAATAACAGTAATATGCCTTTTTATTATGTTTTCGGCGGTGCCAAGTTCATATCACAAGACTTGTTATTAAATACTTAATTACATCACAGCATAGGTATATACTCATAATTGTATAGTTCATACCATGTTTTGGAAAAATGGTCCTTATAAATATAGAGTTAAAGTTGAAAATAGCACACATACTTCATAATACGTGTCAAGAATGACACTAACCATAGGGCGATCGGCTTGTTTGTCTCGTCACTTGATTGTATAAAAACAAACTCCCGTTGATTTTAACATAGAACATACCTCCGATCACTCAAAAATAGCTCCTAGATGTATTTATTTAAAACTCATTACGGTTTACAAATACCACACCCTACCTTTGGTTCATGAACTTTTTTTTTTAATACAAAGGTTGCAAGGAAGTGGCCAATATGAATGCTTGTAAATATTGAAATTACTATGCCATCATAGTGGCACCTATTGTGAGTACAGTAGCTACACTTTTTCTTATAATAGACTACATATGCTCACGCCTGTATTCCCCGATGGGGTAGGCAGAGGTGTTATAATAACAACACCCACATTTAACCAAAGAAGATTAAGTGCCAACGTGACAGATCGTGAGTCTATCGCCATCACAGGCACTATACATACGTCTTTGAATTATTTCTCGGCCATATGCAGGTTTCCTCACGATGTTTTCCTTCACCGTAAAGGACGTGGTGTGAAATCACTGTACATAAGTTTTTAGAAAACTCATTGGTACAGGCCCCGCTAGGATTCGAACTCGGGACATTTGCGAAGCAGGCGACTGCTCTAACCCCAAGGCCTCCACGGCCCTCATAATAGACAAAGCTAGAAAAGTGTTTACCGGCACTTCTTAAAGCTGCCTGTACACTGGAGCGGAGAGCGAGGTGGCGGACTGGTGACCGAGGTAAACAGCCAATGATACAAATTGCGCAAAATATCTGTTTATGCAAATATATTGGTGGATTTTACCTCATTCACTCTGCTATCTCGCTCACTGCGTCGCTAGCGCCAACTCGCTCCTGAATTCAAGAATCAAACTTTTATCTCATTTTTCTCTGTTAAGCCTTCTCTTTGATCTCCTTTACGTCATATCTTAGCTGTTAGGTTTAATTTGCTTATCACTTTTTATGAGGCTACATATGTATCACTACCCTCGATGCTGCACTGGTGACCTTACAATAGGCTTAGGCAGAATTTTCTTTAATCTTAAATCTTTATCAGAAATGCTATACTCGTATATGCTGGTTGGTTGAATGTTAAATTCCCAAGTAGTCTAAGCAGATATTGATGGATATATAAAGTTATTGGATAACTTATAAGTCAGGGAAGTGAAGTTGCCCGCTAGTTTCCCAAGTAGTTCACTGTTCCAACCACGAATCAGAACACTGACACGATTCCAGACTTTAGCATCTGGAGCACTCGCTATCTGAGCTTGAGAGCTTCTAAACACGTTCTTAGAAACATTTGCTAACTATTTAAATGAAACTAGGATTATGTTAAGTACAACTCTAGTCTGAAATAGATCTGTTGTAAGGCACATGTATAAACAGAGTGTGCGGAATCCTAGAATTTATATGAAGTATGGATAGTAAGCTCAATATTTGGGTCTTGGAGAAGTTTGCAGCCAAATAATGCTACCTTGAGTAGTGTTGTGTTCCTGCGGTGAGTAAGGTCGCCAGTGCTCCATGGAGCGGAGGAGTAGAGTCGCTGTACTAGCTATAGTTTCATTATGTTATTTTCCTTATCTATACATCTATATCTATACAGATAAATAAAATTTAAGTGTCTTTTTGTAATTCCAAAATTACAGCTTTTCACCAAATGCATATGAAAGTATACACGCTACTGACACAAAACCACCAAGTTTTAATTTTTTCTTATGTCTGTCTGCCTGTCCGTTTGTTCCGGGTAATCTCTGAAACGGCTGGACGGATTTTAACGGGACTTTCAATGGTAGGTAGCTGATGTTTCAAGTAGTAACTTAGGCTACTTTTATTTATTAAAAATATTATGGTGAGATTAAGTCCATCGCCGTCTCAGGCACTATACTTGGGTCTTTGAATTACTTCTCAGACATGTTCAGGTTTCCTAACCGTCGTGGTGAGAAATAACTGCACGTAAGTTTTAGGAAATTCCATGTGCTAGGATTTTATTATTTACTAGCTGTGCCCCGCGGTTTCACCCGCGTAGATTTAGTTTCATGCTTCATTTCGCCTATTCCCAAGTTTTCGTAACGTATATGAAACGGAGTTAATGATAAAACAAATAATGGTCTTGATTACAATGTTTTGGATGCTTATGTTTGAGAAGTCACCTGCTACGCAAGGGACGCAAGGTCGAATTTCAGCGGCCTGCACCATAGAGTTTTCCTAAAACTTACGTGCAGTTATTTCTCACCACGACGGTTAGGAAACCTGAACAAGTCTGAGAAGTAATTCAAAGACCCAAGTATAGTGCCTGAGACGGCGATGGACTTAATCTCACGTTAGCACTTCATATTCTTCGGTAAAAAGAGGGTGGTATTATTACAACACCTCTTTTCTCCTTCTGGGATGGCATGAGCTTTTTTTTTATAGTATTTAGTGAAATTTTCAAAACCTCAGATCATCATAATATTTTGAAATTACGCATACAGCCCACTTGAGGGTAAATGTTCACCGCAGCCTATGGACTCTGCGAAGAACAAAAATGGACTTTTATAGAAAACTAGCTTTGCTCCATGGTTTCACACGCGTATGTCACGTTTATGTATGTTTATGTCACGTTCCCCGGGAACGGGATAAAAAGTATCATCCATGTCCTTCTCCTGGTTCTAAGTTCTAAGCTCCACTAATTTTCAGTCAAATCGGTTCAGCCGTTCTTGAGTTATAAATTGTGTAACTAACACGACTTTCTTTTGTATATATTTATTTATTTATTTATTTTATTTATTTTTATTTAAAGGGAAAACATACAGTTTATAAAACATACAAAAGATAGCATAAATAATAGTAACGAGTAAACCATTAACATAGACTCGTAGATTTCAACAGAGAAAAATATAAATAATAAATTCTCTCGAAGTTATACAATGTTTGGCGCGTAGGATTAGTACAAGTTCCAAAAATAAAATATCTTCTAGCAAATTAATTTGATATTAACATTGCCTTTCAATTTTCGTGGAAAATATAAAAAGAAAACTCAAACAAGTTACCCAATACCTATCTCATTAAAACGGACGACAGAAAATATGCACTGAACATTCGCGATACTTAATTTCGGATAAATAGGTACGCTTCAATAAACATCGCTCTTAAAAGTTGTTATACACAAAAAGCGAAGCGATGCGAGTGATTTATATCTCAAAATGTTCTCTCTGCTATTTATTTGAGATATATTGTGTGTGAAAATCTACTTACATAACAGGGGTGAGTTTAAATGTAACGCAACAAATTCAAACTTAATTGTGACTAGAAATTTAAAGGTTCTTGTGATTACTGAATTGCACTTGTATGATTTAGTTACGAATAATATGGATTTTTGTATATCTTTGTTGAAGTATTATACTTATACTAATCTTTTTACTTATAATTATCATATGTATAAATATAATAAATAATAATAAAATAAATTTATCATAATGTATAAGTGGAAATTGGATTGATCGAAGTAATCCAGTAATTACCTGTCAACAAACTACGTTAGGCATGACAGTATAGATAGACTTGACTTTTGATGCTAATATAAAGATCTAGCAAATTAATTCAATGCAAATAGTCAAACTACGCTTTACGATGAACGAAACGTGCACGTGTATGAGAAGAACTTTAAAAACTTATTAGGACTCTCCATCTGTCACGTTGACAGTCTACTTTGCACATGTAACGCCTACCTTTTCGAGATGAAAAGATAATGAATGAATAAAAAAAATATGTTCGCTTCACCTCAGTGGAAAACTGGTTTTATTCAAGCCGAGCACTATGGTAACGAGGTCAAATTGGCAGACTGGGAGGCGCCGTGATTATTGACTGAGAGGGAACGCACTGTTAACATAAACAAAACTGTTATAGATGAGCTACGCCACTTGTGTTCTGTGAATTTGTATTGTTAATGTTGGAAGGTGTGACTGACATTAGTTAACACTTGTAAGGGTGGAACTGTGACAGATTTGTAAGTAAGTACATGTGCTGTCACGGGATATGAGCGCTCAGCGAAAATAGTAGGGATAGCTGCGTATGTAGGCATTTGGTAGCGTTTGCTCCTAAAGACCCAAAAGGCCGGCGCTCATAACTTACGACATCACCTATGCGTAGTGTAGTGACTGCGAGTGCAGTACCTACGTTCAGTACGATTGGACCCTTTCAATTCATGAATTTCACGTGCGAGTTTGAATTGGCGAAATACGTAACAAGAGCGCCCAACCGTAGTATTACCAATATCTTAGGGAAAGTAAAACTTTAAAAAATTGTGCTGACGCCAGCCCAGTAGGGTCCATGAAGGGGTAAGCAGGGGTGCTGTAACAACACCCACTTTTCACTGAAATGATCAAGTGCCAAGTCAACGTGACAGAGGGTGGGTCCACCGCCGTCTTGGGCACTATACATTAAGTCCTAGGATTACATCTCAGACATATGCAGGTTTCCTCACGATGCTTTCACACTACTGTAAATTACTGTACTTAACTTTTTAGAAAAACTCATTGGTACAGGCAGCTAGGATTAGAGCCTGCGTCGCTTGCGTAGCAGGGGACGGCTTTTTTGTCAATAATTAACAAGACAATATTAACACAATAATGAAAGTCTAAAAGATTTACCTTTTCAAATACACAAACAAAGTTTATATTCGTAAGATACACCAGCGTGAAGAATAAATATTACAATGTCACGGCTTACGCAGTCATTTGGACATGCCGCAGAGACCGCTGCGGCTTTTGGCAAGATTATGAGGTCAATCCACCAGACTCCCAGACGCCGAGAGAATCGACTGTTTTGCAAACACACTGTTTACACATTCACTACAAAGAACTTAAGTACCTACTTAAAATGGCGACTTAGCTTTTTACAATAGAGACTCGAAATTGAATTTTTTTTTTTACACTCAGGTGGATTGTATCCCCGTTTGCTATCTTTGGATGATAATAAACTGAGCACTAAATATAATAGATATTAGTCTCAAATTTCAGACGTTTATTAACGGTTGTAGGAATACGTTTTAAAGGTCATGTGGGGGTGGGGCTTTGGTCCATCACAACAATGTAACTTCTCTTAACTTTCTAAAGACAAGGTCACTTAAAAGTCTCATTCCTGATGTTTTACTTCGCGTTTTAGCTTGACTTTTCAGCATTTTCCATGACAAGTAGAGCACTTTTCATCCCATTTTCTTGTTGGAAAAATACTAGATTTTTCCGAGTCTTCGTTAAGTGGAGCATCGTGTAAGCCTTTCTCGTATAACTCAAGACTTCACATTTTCTATTGGCTTTTGCCAATTCAATTAAACTACGAGGATTAGGTCTGCTTTCCGCAACAAGTTGATATTTTTATTATTGGCTTAATTTATTTTGTTTTGTTCTGTATTGACGATCATATCTCTAAATTGCTTTGTATGTACGTACAATCACATAATGCGGACATGAGTATTATCTATATATATAAAAATGAATCCCAATTTCCCTTGGTCACGCCATCACTCGTGAACGGCTAGACCGAATTTAACGGGATTTTCATTTGCAGTTAGCTGTTGTTTCAAGGAGCCTAGACATAATATTAGGAATCCCGCGAAACAAAGCATGTAATTAATCTACGCGGGTGAAAACGCGGGGCTCAGCTAGTTTGAAATAAAGGCTTAAACAAAAAGCAAGGTGACAAAAGTATAATATTATTTTAATATAATCTGTATAAACAAGGTAATAGAGCCACTATTTTAATTGAAATAAGGTTTGTAATTACTCCGAACTGAATATAGCGTCACTGGTATTAGACATGTCCAAAACCGTCGCTTAGTTTCGGTAATGGTTTATCATTGTCCCTATTCCCGTCTGTCACCTGAGAGGCTTTAGATATTGCCGTCAATTGATGGAATACGCTAGGAACTGTGTTATGTTTGTCGCAGCACTCTATACGGGCAGGCTATTGTTACGATTGATTGATACACTAAATGACATGTCCAGAGTATTATGTATTGGGTGCACTATTGGACATGTTATGACGTAATTTAACACACGACAATAATTATTAGAATAGCTACCTCGCGGAAATTCGCTCGCTTTGTATGTACTGCAAAGCCTAGCTTCTACCCGCAATTTCTTGACTATTACGGTTCTCGAATTTAAAATTTTCAATACTGTTTTACTGAATTCAAACAAGATTGAACACTTAGTGATACTTAACTAAGTCTCTACAATCACTACCTATATCCTAAAAGAGATCAAATTACAAAAAGATTATCTCTAAATGCCATTTCATACCCGCAAAGAGCAACGATTTTTTTGCAATTGGAATCATCTGCCGCGCACAGGCGGCGGTTGGCTGTAGCATTTGTCAGAAGTAGGCTTGTAGACAACGAGGTCAGCTGCTTAGACAAGACGACGCCGAGTTATCGACTGGATCAGCTGATGCTCCTAAAATGCCAGTAGTGTGGATCGCGGAGCGTGTGGAGACGCAACGGGAGGAAAGAATTTTGAATTCAGAATTCGTTGAGTTTTGAAATAAATAGCAATCGGCCAGCATTATTTTATAGCAGTTTAAGAATAAAAATAGCTATAACGTTATTTAAAGAAATACAGGGTATCAGCTATCGGTTTATTTACTAAGGGATGTGCTGTTTTATATTTCATGCAAGTTTCAACATAATAGTTTTGTGGACTGTTTAACAGGGTGTTATATGTAAGTAATTAGCTTTGCGTGGGTGTAAAGCGCGGAGTTTGCCTAACAAGTTTTACTGTTAACCACTAAAAGTTGGCTCAACTAACTAGAGATTTTAAAGGCGTCCGCAATTTAACATAAATAGGTACACTATTCTGTGTAGATATTTTGAGACTCGATAGACCCACCTAACATATGAACTCCCGCTCCGTTACCACGATAGTTTTTTGTTGTTGAGAATGCATAACTACCCACTTACCTACCTTAGAAGGTAATTTAAATCGTAACCAAACCAGTTACATCAAAATGCGAAATAACGATCAACATAATTATTCACTATGTTCATACTTTATCGAGCCTTTTATAAGAGAACATTCTACCAATAGATAAAGAAAAATATCATAATCACCTAGTATACATTTATTTTTAAGGAATTTCCATAGACCTCCCAAATATATAATCTTTTCCAGGGCTCATTAACAGATAAATTTATTCGCAATGTCTATTAATAAAATTGAAACTCCAATGGTTACTTTGAGAGATAAATAATTTAGAATTAAATTTAATATACAATTCAATAGCCAAAAGGTCAAGTTAGTCTATTTGAGCTTTCCTCGTGATGAGATTAATAATTGTGCATTTCGGATTTTACTCCGAAATTTTTCCCTGTTTTGCATTTAAAGGTATATAATTAAGGCATATAATTAGGTAATTAATTTTATTGACATACGTAATAAACTGTAGATATAAAGTGTACTTTACTACCAATTTAGTCCAGAAGGTAGCGTGCTGCATTCACCAGGAAATAATAATTGCTATTCGTATTGGACAAGGCGTTTCGTAGTTCAAAGAAATCGTCATGATGGTCTTGTTTAGTTATTAGTTAATAGGTAATAAGAGAAAAATAAAAATAATTTATTCCCATGAAATATTGTTTACAGTTAGGGTGCTAAATAAAAATAAAACTTTATTTAAAATAACTGATAGGAAGTTTGTATTGACTTGTACGTAATAAATTGTATGGTTCGCTTATTTAACCCATTTTAGTCATGTACTAGCTGTGCCCCACGGTTTCACCCGCATAGATTTAGTTTCATCCTTATTGAAAAATATTAGGGTACCGCGTACCCTAATATTTTTAGTAAATAAAAGTAGCCTACGTTACTCCTTTAAACATCAGCTACCTACCAATGAAAGTCCCGTTAAAATCTGTCCAGCCATTTTAGAGATAACCCGGAACAAACAGACAGACAGACAGACAGAGAAAAAATTTAAAACTGGATTTTTTGTGTCAGTAACGTGTATAGGTACTTTCATATTATGCATTTAGTGAAAAGCTGTATTTTGGTATTACAAACAGACACTTCAATTTTATTTATCTGTATAGATGTAAATATATGTCTAGGTAGCTAAACACCATTAAATTCAAGAATTACGTCACCTTTGAATGCAACACTCACAATGTATTAAAAATCATTAAAATACACCGATTAGGCTGGATTAGACCTAGGTATAAAATAAAAATAAAGTGAAACAAAACACAGTGAAATTAAAAAATAACTCAAAATGGCAATGGTGGTATCAAGAAAGTCCAAACTTTGTGTGTGTGCGTTACTGGTACTAGTAGTGTTGGGAATAAGTTTAGCAGTGTTATCGACTTTGGATTTTTACAAACAACATGAACATCATCAAGTGGGGACAGCCGAGAAATACAGCCAGTCGAAGTCGTCGCCACAAGTTGTGTATGCAGTGAGTAACGCAGTTTCGCATTAAGTTGAAACTATATCTACACACACGTGCCTTACAGCCGTGTTGTTCACTAAGGTTTCACTATTGTTATATAACGGACTTCTCAATTTTTATAAAAAGTTACATCCTATAGATATAATTATCATATATCATATCATAATTAGTGTTCATAGTTTGGCAGTCAGCGAATCTACCTATATTCAGCAAGAATTTTGCAAGATCCGTTGATGTTGATATGTTATGAAGATAAGAAATATAACATGAATAATTTCATTACGTTCTGGGGCCTAACCATGAGCTCTTATTGCCATGATAGTTTCACTCATTTATGAGACAGATGTATGTGACGTGCATACATCTGTCACTGTCGCACAACTGAATTAACATTGCAATAAGAGCTCATGGTTAGGCCCCTGATTATTTGAGGGTGTATTAAAAACGTTTCATACAAAATGTATTTGTATGATATTATACGTTTCTTGCAGTTTGAAAAAAAAATTAATCGCATTTACAACAAAATACATTATCCAGTTTCAGCCCCGCAATTTAATTGTCTTAAAGTGTCATCATTATAATACACACTAAAGTACTTACATTGTTTCAGGAATTCAATAAGTTCCTAAGCTGTTCAATGTTCATTGTACCACATTAAAGACAGATACTTCATCAGAAACTGTAGGTACTCTTCTAAAATAGTTTGTGCTTTACGCACTTTACAAGTCGTATCGTATCCCAAATGTAATTCCTTCTTTATACACCGGTATGTTCCGCAGTAATAAAAGGAGCTATAAATTCTCGGGTCCCATCCATTTGATAATTAAAGTCTTTGAGATGGATATGTTTTACTGTGCATACAATTTGTGTGCTGTGGGGAAGGATTGTCAAAGTCTAGCAAAAATAGGATGCTGTCATGTTTCAAAGTACTTCTAAGCAATTATTATACTAACACAGTTGAAGAACAAGGTAACATTATATCGGTTAAATTTTTACACAAATTTTAGGCAACGTCTGCTGCTACGTCTGTTTGTCTAGTTTGGTGTTATACTCTGTGACCCCGAAAACAAATCTGTATTTGAGCTTCTGCCCGCAACTTCGTCTGCCGTAAGGATATATATCATCTGATATGTATCATCACGACAGACACGGAAAGCTATAGCTTTCCTAGATAAGTGGGCTATCAAACACTGAAGATTTTTTTTAAATCGGATCAGAAGTTCCTGAGATTAGTGCGTTCAAGTAAACGAACAAACTCTCTAGCTTTATATTAAGTATAGATACCTACAAAAATTTGTTCATAACTTGCGTTACTTTATTGTCCCACAGCTGGCTTGTTTTAAATTGTCTAATAAATTTAACATATACTTTTAGAATTGCTAATTTGGGATTAACCCGGAAAGGATTCGGCAAGCCGCGGACACCGAGCGAAATGACCCTGTTTTACCGTACTGCGATATTGCATGACCACCAAATTATCTCGACCTGGCCTCATAACTCAATAAGGTATATTCCAGGTCCTACTTTACTGGTCACGTACACTCATAGACTCATAAAATTAATGGTATTCACGTGTCTCCTGAAACGGCTGAAATTTATGGCGTGCACTGCTTAAACGTAAGTACCTGACTTAAAAGAGGTATTCTTTTGTAGAAACCTACTAAATTTGCCTGCTAACCAATGCAGGTTTTTTCTAGGAAGATAACCATGTAAAGATTCCGTCACGACTTATGAGCACTCGCTATTTATTTGGCGTCGCGCCATAAATTTTAAGAGAGGTAGGGCAAAATGGAGTCTCCCGTTCGAAATACGGAGCTCCACCTGACAGAAGATCGCAACCAAATAATGCTACCTTTGATTGAGTAGTATTGTGTTCCTGCGGTGAGTACGGTTGCCAATACTCCACGGAGGCGAGGAGTAGGAGTGGAGGCACTGTGCTAGCTATACTGGTACTATTTCTTGTCTTATTATGTTGCAACAGAGACCAAGGGCATGCATTCCATATAAGCAAATAGTAGTTCTTACCGTTTGTGATGACTGAATATACACGTGTCGTGTGTGTGTGAGTGTCTATACCAAAACGTTTGTACCTACTCCGCGCCACATTGGTATGTTTTTAACCTATCTACCTACATACTCAAATTTATTTAACAAATTACAATTCTTTTTAATACAGATAAACAACTAACCACTAACTATAACTAAAAACATTAAAACATTAAATCTAATAACTAAAAACCTTAAAACCTACTTGACCTGACAGTGACTGCGATGCGCGAGTGACATATCCTGATGGACATCTGAAGATAATATTAGCGGTTACCGCATATTCCGTGTAGGCATGTTAGGTACTATCAGTTACCCTGCATAACTTGTTTGCACCATTTTTGTCAACACGTTATTGGTGCTAATGTGGAGCTGTATGTAATAGATAAGGTAAATTTACAGAGCTTTTAAAATTTAATTCACCCCTAAAACAAACTGGTCTTACGCCAAACTTAAGACAAGAAGCTAACATAAAAACGATGGGTACTTTCATTGGGGTAAACTACGCCATATTCCTTATCATAGGCCGGCACACATGCAATAACAATTTACAGAGGAGTGTAGAGCATCTTTAAGGAAAAACTACAGGACTGTTAGTACAATGGCCCGTCGTTGTGGAAATGTAGACCCATAAGGGCTCCGGACACATATTATGATGGTAATACTCTAATCTCACTAGAGCTGGGTTTTCAATCCAAACGTATTTAATCTTTCAAAAGTATTTACTACCTGATAAGGGTACTGAATACTTCTTGTATTGTTCTTTTTCACCAATTCCTTTAGTGTATTGACTTGGACTTGTTATTCATTCATAAGCACCAAATACTCGAAGTATTCATCATCATCATCATGAATTTAAGAGAAATGAGACTCTTGTCGGTGTAACCGATGCAACTCTTTCCATTTGTCTCTGTCCAATGCCATCTCTTTGACCTCCTTATACGACATGACCGACACAGATTAATAAAATGTAAATGTCAGTTTCATTCCAAATTAACAGCTTTACACATATACTAATAACAGGAAAACCGTGTACTGTACATAAAAATATATACTTTGTTCCGGCTGGTATGATTTAAACAGGACTTTCACTGGCAGATAGCTGATGTTACAGAGAGTAACATAGGCAAACATAAGAAGTAAACAAGCTAAGCTTATCACCATAAGATATGTTCGGATATGTGAGTAAAAATATATAGCTTAACTAGCTGTGACCCACGGTTTCACCCGCGTAAATTTAGTTTCTTCCTTATTATGGCGTAACCCAAATATTTTTTATTAATGAAAGTAGCCTAGCTAAATTACTCCTTGAAACATCAGCTACCTGCCAGTGAAAGCCCCGTTAAAATAGGTCCAGCCGTTTTAGAGATTACCCGGAACAAACGGACAAACAGACGGATAGCAAGTCAGAGAAAAAAATTTAAACTTGCTTTTTTAGTGTCAGTAGAGCGTATACTTTCAAATGCATCTAGTGAAAAACTGATATTTTGGAATTACAAACACACACTTCAATTTTATTTATGGAGGGGCTCGTGGCACTGTTGCTATTGCGCATATGATGCGATCAGCAAAGTTAGCAACCATACGCCTAGCCAGTAGTTGGATGGGTGACCGCCCGAGTTCCCTCCGTGCCTCGGAGAGCACGTTAAGCCGTCGGTCCCGGTTGCCAATTTAACATCTTTGGCAATCGTTACAGGCCTAAGAAAGTCTGACAATTGGTTTAACCCAGATTGCCGATTTTCCTCGAAAAAAAAAGGGTTACGAAGGTCAGATGGCAGTCGCTTCGTATCAAAATCAGGTGATCAGCCACATCGGGTTGAATCAAGTGCTGACCCCAAATACATGGGATAAGGCCAGGGAGATGACTTCAATTTTATTTATCTGTATAGATGTATAGATATGTAGTCGTGTTCACAGTCAAAACAAACTTACCATATCCAGAAACATTTCTCAGTACCCTGGGAATAAGTTTTATCAAAGAAAAAGGAAAAGTAATTTGGTTTATTGGCTATGTGGTTTCCCCCTTGAATAACGTTCTAAGAAATCGTAAAAACCCCACGAGTGCAATTTATGTTTACTACCAGAAGGTGCGACCATTAGCGTTACTAGTATTTTGTGATAACATTTTCATGACCCAATGTATCGGTTATTTGAAATAGGACCCTAGGGACACTTTCAAGGCCTGTGTATTTGTTCCATTATTTAGTAAATTTTTGTTGTTGGAAATCTTTAAGGTGGAATTCCAACAACACATTTTTTTTCTCTCTTGGACGCATGAATAGTGTGGATCTGCGGACCAGAGTGCCTAGTGCGAGTTTTCTTAAAATCGCCGTCACAAGTCATCGCGTCGATGTAAACGCAGATTTGTATAGTGTCATCTTTAGGCCGACAGAGGCGCTGTTTCGATCCCATATAAATCTGCGTTAACTTTGACGCGGTGAGTTGTGACGGTGGCAGTGAAAAACTCGCACTAGGCACTCTGATATCATCGGTTTAAGCATAGCGTATTAAGAATTTCTGGGCTTTGTCGTTTCATGTTAGTATCGCCAAATGAAACTTCAAAGCTAAGAAGTTCTTAATACGCGCTGCTTAAACGATCATAGTTGGCCTCCAGTTCTTAATCAGTATATTACAAGTGGTCAAAAGTTACTTAGTTACTTGCTTTGAATTAGGCAGCTTTAAAACGTAGTTATAGTTGTGTGAAGGATCTAAGGAAAATAAGGTTTTGTTTGCATATTCAATTTATGATTACATATTTAACCACATGACTATCATAATTATGTAGGTATTCCAAATCTGAGCCGTTTATTAAAAACTAGCTGTGCCCTGCGGTTTCACCCGCGTAGATTTAGTTTCATCCTTATTGTCGCGGAACCCTAATATTGCTAGGAAATAAAAGTAGTCTAAGTTACACCTTGAAACATCAGCTACCTGCCAGTGAAGGTCCCGTTAAAATCGGTCCAGCCGTTTCGGAGATTACCCGGAACAAACAGACAGACAGACAGAGAAAAAATTTAAAACTTGGTTTTTTTAGTGTCAGTAGCGTGTATACTTTCAGATGCATTTAGTGAAAAACTGTTATTTTTGATTTACAAACAGACACTTCAATTTTATTTATCTGTATAAATTAACTAGGAGTTGTTATCAAATCTGGTGCATTACGAGACTTTTTTAAATTATTTATTGAAACACAAATTTTGAATGAAAAAGCGAAAATTTTATAGTAAAATTTCAGTGGTGAAAATCCGCTAATATTTTCTAGGAAATTCCATCGGGCAATCAAACTGCAAGTGTGCGAGTCGAGGCATCATTATTCACCACAGTCCACAAGCAAGCCAGAATGATGAATGCACCACTCTCAAGCGAAGCCTGCACCGGAACGCCAGCCAAAAACCTGATTAGAATACAAATATTTATCACCGTTCATGGGTGATAGAATACTAAATGCTGGTGAATTATTTCTCTTTCTTATAATAACACTAGCGAACCCTGTGGTTTCACACAAAAGTATTTTAATTCTTCGGGTTAATATATCTACAGCCTATGATACTCACAAATAACGTCTTCTTTGGGTAAAATAATTTCCAAAATCGGTTCTGTAGGTCTAGAGAATACCCCCTACAACCTTACAATCGTAAAAGATCTTACTAACGGACGTCACGTGGTTTCACCCGCGTAGTTCCCGTTTCCGTAGGAGTACGAAGATAGTACTAATTAACTGATAATGTAGCATTAAAAAGGTGAAAGAATTTTTCTAATCGGTCCAGTACTTTTACTTGCTACTTGCAGTTGCGTGCGGTTACTTACATACAAACCTTTCCTCTTTATAATTTCATAGTATAGAATTATAGATTAGATTAAACTATTATTGTATAAAGTCGCTTCTTGAGTTTATTATTCATAATAATATGTCATATCTATTTTCAAAACTGTAATATTACCTTGAAAAATGAGCGATGAATATACTACCGACGTCGTAGCACCTCGAAAATACATTTCTCACGTGAAAATATAACCCTCGCAAAATGCTCGTGGCTATCAATTTTATTTACACGTCAACCCATTGTGGTGATCTTATCTGATTAGGCCGAGTTACGTTTAGTCCCGAATAAATCATGATTCTGCCAAAATTTGCATTATTTTGCGTGAATCGTGATCAATTGTCGTTAGAATGGCTTTATTACGCTGAACCGGAGCAAGACCCAGTGGAATTATTTTTATTGGTATCTGAACGAACCGTTTGAAGGATGTACCTACAATCAGAAGGGTTGTCAAGCTATGTCATGAAATGTAAATCATGGTAAATATAGCATGACTAAACTGTTAAATAAAAAATAATTAGAAAGTAGCTCCCTATGAAAGTAATTACGTCAAATTACGAAATTTTGGGCCCTTGCACCTTAAATAAAATATTTTTACTCGATAATGAAGCTTTCTGATTTTGGTATTTTTGGAATAAATATATTTTTTTGCAAAAAAATTGCTGCTCATCAAAATATTATATGCATTTTTACTGTACTTATTCCATGTTAATCACTACAGTATAATATTTCCAGTTGGCGTTATATTAGGTACTGACGTATCTTTTGTAAACTACATTAATAAATAATAAAGCATAAAAATAAAACAAAATAAAAATACTGTTACATAAAATATCTGCCCAATACATTGATAAAACTGACGCATTTTAAAACTATAAAGCGATTTTTACGTTCAAAATGTTTTCGTTCAAAAAAGTTACAGTAATGTAAAAGCAATAAATTTTGTGGACACGAACTTTACCGGGTATGTTGTCAGTTTTTTTACCTATCGAAGCGGCGAATGACGTCAGCTTTATCCGATCTTGCGTCCTGTTCTGCGAAAAACATGGTATCCCTACATGTAACAGGGAATAAAACGGGCAGAGAATTACTTTCAGCGTGAGCTTTCGTGCCATGAAAATTGAGGTTGGACACCAAACTTTTGTCGGTAGTATTTTTAATTAAAAACTTTTTGAGAAGCATCAATATTTGTTTGGTGGCACAACGTAAATACCATGGTATTTTTTTAATTTATAATTTATGCATAGGGTAATTTTTCTGGAATCTAGAACAAATAGTAATGGTTGAAGCCTGCTTAACTGTTGGATTATCTACGTTTCAAATGAAGTTTTCAACGGATTTTAACGAGATGAAGTTGAATCTATACACTGATAAACAAAACTGATGTGTCAGTTTATAATTTCAAATTAACAGTTTTAATTAAATACATCAGAAGTACATACGGTACTCACATAAAATAAACTCCGAAACGGCTTAACCGATTTTAACGGGATTTTCTCTGGCAGATAGCTAATGCTACAAGGAGTAACATAGGCTACGTTAATTAAAAAACACAGGGGCCACAGCTGCAGAGGAAATATTGTGAAGTAAAACCCGATATGCATATTATGCATTAGCCAAGTAAAGTAAGTAAAGGACCTATAAGGAAGAAGCATAGGTGGCTGACGTGAGATCGTGAAAATGACTACTACAAAGCAATTATCAAAACAGCATAAGCAATTTGTCGGCTTTGAGTTTAATTGTCAATTTGTGAACACCAAATGAAACTGGAGTCGGAATATCGCATTCGAAACTAGAACTTCATTTTGTGCTTCAATGTTCTATTAACTGACGCGTAGGTAGGCGAGGCGGATATTCTTAAACCACTAGACATTGACTCAACCACTGCACTGATCACTTGCTTAATAACTTTTTAATTGGCTTTTTTGATAGGATAAAAGGATTGTTTGTTTTGAATCACTTCAAGATTTGATAATGTGGCGATTTAACTTTACGTTTAAAATTAGTTCCAATCGCTGAAAGCTTTTTTGTTCCGACAGTATAAAATAAGTAGGTTGAAACTTACTTATAAGCTTTCAAAAACCTGCTAACACCTGTGGGTTATAAGATGATTCGCATGAAATTAACTGGCACGAAATGTGCCAATCCACAGTTCTTATTTTGCATGAATTCTAATGATCACTTTTATAAAATAGTTTGATACATATCTTGATGTATTTTTACGCAGCTTTGATTGATATATAAAATTTATTTAAACCTAAATAAGATACTTTATAGGACCACTCCGTTATCCGTCTGTGTGTCTATCAAAACCCTTTTCTCAGGCGTGTTTCAAGTTGGAATTCATGTGAAAAAATTATCCTCTACCAAATCAACACAGGCATAAGGTACACGACTCCGACTCGCACATAGTTTATATTTTTATAATTATACGCCGATTATTTTATTTCCCAGGTACTTCCATATCACAGATTAAATCTAAAGGCCATTAAATTGCGTTAGGCGAATGACACCATAATAGGACCCTTAGATTTCGTTGAATGCTGACAACCATTCGTAATTAGATCTTGCTTCCCGTAAAGAGAAGTTAGTCCTTTGACAAAGAGCGATGTCGGCTGGCTGGATGACTTGAGTGCTACAACTGGAGCGTATGAATTTTAATGGCGTCAGCACTATCTGAATGGTCTTTAGTTGTCCGTACTAATCATGTATACAGTGCCGTCATGAGTTTTGAGCGCAGTAGTAATTTTCAGGGTCTTGTATTGAGTGAGCCGGAACTACATGCAGTTATCCTCATCAAAGCGGGCAATAATCTTCTTTATCTTATATATAAAAATGAATCCCATTTTCCCTTGGTCACGAAATCACGCGTAAACGGCTGGATCGATTCTACCGGGACTTTTACTGGCAGATAGCTGAAGTTTCAAGGAGTGTTTTAGGCAAATTTTATTTAGAAAACAGCATGAAACTAAATCTACGCGGGTGAAACCGCAGGCACAGCTAGTATTAATATACAATGAAAGCGGCAGATATGTAAATAGCGCACGTAAAGTGAAGACACGAAGATGTCCTAATTAGGAGATTTTCAAATAATTTCTTTTATTCACGAGCATATCCTATCTTTTACCATACCATCGATCCTTCGCGGCGACATTAAAGGCAATTTACCGATTCTATGTGAACGAATTCAAGTGCAGAGCCTAGTAAACCATATGACTAATATCGCCTCACCTAAAATACATCTTTATCTACCCTAACTTCCGGCTATCGGTGATAGGGTTTCCATTTACCTAAGTTTCAATTCTCGGTATAAGTTACGGTTACTAGAGAAACCTTTTTCGTATTCTTCCTGCTTATTTTATAGTAATTTGTTTGTATATTAGAAAGTAGTACCTAAAATTTAGGTAATATAACTGTGCCCCGCGGTTTCACCCACGTAGATTTAGTTTCATCATCATTGTCGCGGAACCCTAATATTTTTTATAAATAAAAGTAGCGTAAGTTACTCCTTGAAATATCAGCTACCTGCCAGTGAACGTCCCGTTAAAATCGGTCCAGCCGTATCAGAGATTACCCGGAACAAACAGACAGACAGACAGACAGACTATAGGTACTTTCATTTTGGTACTGTTATTTTGGAATTACAAACAGACACTTCAATTTTATTTATCTGTATAGATTTAAACCACTCATACGATCAAAATTCTTCGACCAATATTTAGACGAAGTGATTACATTTTTTTATATTTAAAAATAAGCGCTATGAAAAATGTATTTCATGCTCGCGCTTGTATTCCTTGAAAGTGGAAACAGAGGTGTACTTCTAGTACAAATACTGTTCAATAGTAATTTTTTTAAAGTCACGTTAATAGGGGAGCAATCTATTACGAGAAACTAGAGATAGAAGGATCCAAAATTTATTACAATCTCGACTCGGGGATTGTACAAGCCAAGTATGTAGGTTGGAGTGTTAGTATATTACAATGCCGATAGATGGGGCGAATAATATTGAGAATCGCGCTATAGAGATTCTCTCCGGTATACGTATATACTAAGACTCGCTTCATAATAAATAAACTTTTTCCTCTTTGGTAAATCAGTATTTCATTACGATCCCAAGTACCTACCCGAAGGCCAGAGCAGAGTTTGTTCAGGGATCGTGTATAATATTTTTATTGTCACATTAAATTTATGCTACCTACTCATAGTTTTAGCTTATAAATTATCCTAA
This sequence comes from Watsonalla cultraria, assembly GCA_964035505.1. Taxonomy (NCBI): domain Eukaryota; kingdom Metazoa; phylum Arthropoda; class Insecta; order Lepidoptera; family Drepanidae; genus Watsonalla; species Watsonalla cultraria. Next base: position 4,141,963 of record OZ037723.1, read on the forward strand.
AAATCCAATTAATACGAACAATCATGACTTTCACATTTAATTAACATTTCTTGGTGATTTAAAAATATTTTTTTAGTACCAAATTACTTTCGTTACTTACTGGATATTTTACTTTTAGTTAGCTTTGTTTCTCAGTTTACTTAAGACCTTACGCCTAAGTAAGCCTTACAAGTTTATTTTCTTCATCATAATTACAATTTACCCGAAAGTTTATTGTATTTACATTACAGTTACTAAAAACTTTTTGTTCTAAAGAGTATTCGGCTGAAACTTTACAATGTTAACAACACACAAAACGTTTACTTTGTAAAGTTCTAGTTTTAAAACTTTGTGAGCAGTTCAAGTAATTTGTTATAAGACTTAGTAATAATAACGACTTGGGGAAATAGATTTAGATTTTCTTCCATACTTACGTCGCGCCTTTAAAAAAACATTTACAATGGCGCAATACCTAGATATTTTATACGCTACATCCCCACTGTTCAACTCAAATTGCTCAATTGCAACAAATTGGGCAATGGGTATTATCAACTGGTAATTGCTTAAACTACTAAATTGAACAGTGAGTAAACCTTCTGATGTACCCGCTGCTCAATCAGTTGAGCTATAGAGCATAAAATGTTCAGTTATTCAGCGACTGACCCTCCCAACCCTTTTTTCGAGGAATATCGGTAATCTGGGTTAAACCAGTTGTCAGACACCGTTCGGCCACCAACTGTCCTGTAACGATTATCAACCGAGGTCGACGGCTTAACGTGCTCTTTGAGGCACGGAGGGAGCTTGGGCTGTCTCCCATCCAACTGGCTGACTGACTTGGGTTAGGGTCGAATGCGCAAGAGAAACTGTGTCCCGAGCTCCTTAACTCAACAACCATTAATATAAATAAAATCTGCAATTTTTACAAAATCAGTGAAACAAAAAATACTTCGCATCAAAATCCCGGAAGCTAATTCAACCGTGTAAATCTTGGAACGAATACCTTTACGCTGTACTTAACATTGCTTTGGTTATCCACCATTATAAAATGACCCACCATCATGATATACTTACAATGAAACTTCAATGCCAAGATAAAATGGTGGAGAATGCAATCCTATAGGTTTGTCCGTTTAAATTTAGTGCGTAGCGGCGCGGACGCATGATGACACGGGTTGCGCGGACGCATACATAACATACCCGTTTTGAATTACGTTATTCAGTAGTGAAGTGTGTATTGTGACGTAATATTGAATTATAGAGCATCTTACGGGATATTTTATGCCTTTTTTGCCTGTTTGCATCGATTTCATAATGTACAAAAAATACTGTGATCCCGAGATTCACCGTTTTAATATTTTTCAACCCTTAAAAATGTGAAAATGAATATTTATAAAGCTTTCTGTTATAACTCTAACGTTTTTACGCTGACCGACTACTCTGGTGTCTAAACTCGACTAAAATTTAGTTTTGCGCTCCAATAACTCTATTTTCCAGCAAAATTTGAGCGCAAATTTAAAAGCGCTAATAGTTGAATTCACTACAACGGGCAAAATGGAAAAACTATGGAATATATTCTTGTTTAAAAATATAATACTAAAATATCGTCTAAATAATTGAAATATTTTCCATTTAAAATGTGTTTAATTAGATGAAAATACGTGTTCTGAATTATGTATAAAGAGGGCTTAAATATTGTTTTAATGTGTTGATAATAAACACTTAAGTAAACTGCAAAACTTAAACGGTCGATAAAGTGTCAATCGGTATGGAATCTATTTGGTTCCGTATTGTAATATTAGTTGTGATACAGGGGGCTTTTCAAGAACTGAAACTGTACGGATCCCCATCACAAGCGGAGGTGCAATGTGTGAACACTTTCGAGGTAAGTTCTAACAATAATTGACTATTCTTTCACTATTTCAGTTCTTAATTTGAATTATAAATCAATAATCTATGGAACATATTCTTATTCTATATATCTTTTTTCGAGAGTGTAACCTCCTTTTACAACTCAATAATTTTTATTGGATTATTTGATAAAAAAAAAGTTTGAGCATGGATCAAGACTACTTCAATTCTTGATTTTAAAATGTTCCAAATAGAAAATTGAATGACATTTATGTTAAATTTCTACAGGAAATTGGTAAAGGCAGCAGCGGCGAGGAGATAGACATAGACAATTATTTGGTGATTACACACTTTAGTTATCAATCACATAACGGTGATGTCCTTAACAATGTGGTGTCGGTATTAACAGCTTTGTGTTTGCTTTAATATTAAAGGAATTTTTAGGGACACGTCTAACAGTAATTTAAGGAATATCATAATACAATAATTTAATAAATTGTAGGGACCTATTGTCTGGTTAACAATTTCTGTTGACGGAAAGATAAAGTTCGAATCATCACCCTGGCCTTATCTCATACATCGTTTGATGATTCAACCACATCGGTAATCACCTGGGCCTGTAGACAAAGTATCTTCACGCTTTGCTGGTAGAAACGATACAAAATGTACGGGAATGACATATGTCACGTGACAGATTTATGTCATTTCCATAATTTTTTATCGTTTCCTTTAGCGCAAGCGCTTGAGAATGTTACTTTGTCTAGACCTTCTGATTAACGAGGAAAATCGGTGATCTGGATATAGTAAAGTTTGAAAAGACTATGAAAATTACTCGTAGTAGCGTTTGAAATTAGAATTGTATCTGATTTAATACGATTGGTCAAGATTTTGTTAAACAGGCACTCTAACAACATAACTTTACTGTTTCGTCTATCTGTATTCGTAGAAGTTATAATTTCCTTATTGCTCCGTCATCTTTATCTTATACTAGCGGACGTCACGCGGTTTCACCCGCATAGTTCCCATTCCCGTGGGAGTACGGGTATAAAATATAGCTGTTATTCGATGATGATGTAGCTATCCATTGTTGAAAGAATTTTCAAGATCGGTCCGGTACTTTTAAGCCAATTCGTTACAAACAAATCTTTATAATATTAAAAGAGATTTTAAATATGTAGATATCAAAGGCATTATAACTTCTATGAATTTGATGGTCTGCTAATTGCACCCACCCACCATGCTTACATACAATACGTCAAAATCTCAATACAATACCGGAAGCTTCATGTTCAATGTGATGAGTTAACCACACATATGCAGTCGTGCGAAAAATGCAATACATTGAATGTCATAGATTTTACAATACAACAATAAACTATTTGTAATGCGTTTTACCCAATACAATGTTGACAAACGGGATAGGGATTAGAAATACTGAACTTAAATTTTCAATAGAAAAGTAGTTGGTATATATGTAGTGTATTAGAACTCAATCTATCACTAGGCAACATAATATATTAATATATCGAAGTATGTTCGAAGTACGAAAAGATATTTCGCGTATATTATGCATTTTGCAAATTACGCTATTTTATTAAAATCATTTTGATAATATCAGATAATGACATATATATATATATCTTTTTTTACTATATACATAATTATTATAAGCTTTTAACATAAATCTAAAACAGTATTACAAAATAAAAAAAAATATAAATAGAAAACAGATTTGATATTATTATGTTAATTTTAAATAAAATGTGCAAAATAATACAAAAACCCACTAAGAAGGAGAGGTCATTAACTCTTTGCCAAAGTGCCATATTGTTATCGCGATGTCATTGGCTTTAACAACGATAATCTTTATAGCAAATAAAGATAAGGCAATGTCCGTTATACTGTCCCATGCCGCGGCCAGTGCAATAAAATAAATTGCTCGAGAAATTGTCATCAAAATTACAAGCTTATGACCACAATAGCGTACAAATAGATGACCGAGTTTATTTTTACGATTCGCTATAAGGAAGGCTTTAATAAACTTGGCAATTCGGTTTGTTGAAGCGAGATCTTAGGTCGTTTTTGATACTGAATTTTTAACTTCACGCCTTTTCTCCAATGGTTCCCAAAGCGATGGACTACTCGTATCGGTACATTTTCAGTATTTAGCAAAATATATATACGCCCTTATTACTAATCATAGTTCATCAAGCCTAGACAAAAGTCAGATTAAAACTAAAATCACTTTTGAAATCCATATCACAAAATGAGATGGAACTACTTTTAATCTTAGGATTACATTATGCGATGTTTTGTAACATCCCCTTTATTACGAAACGTACGTGATAGATAATGAATCTGTCATGCCTAAGACACAGGTCTTTACATGCATCGTTTTTCTTTTCAAACGTATGCAGATTTCTACGCATTGTTTTCTTTCGCCGTAAAAGCGTGGGGTAGCAAAAAACAATGGTGTTTTAATGTAAAGGTAGATGGTGTTTGCTTTGCAGCTTTGGATTCACAATAGCCACATTAAATCCTGTAGTCGCACTAATACAAACAGCTTCGGGCATCAATGGTAAACAAACTTGCTACCGATACATTGGATTGCAATCAATTAGGGTGGGGTCTGATTAAGAGCGGACGAGTATAAACGAAAATGCAATATTTTTATTTAAGAGGAACATGAGGATATATTCTGTTCTGAGGTTTGATGTTTTATTTTGGTACCGTAAAATTAAACGTCAAACCTAAGAAGTTCTTAAGACGTGCTGGGTGTGCTGAGTGTGCTGATAAACGTTTATAATTAGCCCCATGGCTACCCTTTTCATAGTTGTTTTTTTTATTAACTATTTTTGATAACCTTACCTACCTTAGATGTCACCTATCAAGCAACCACAAGATTTATCACTTTCGTAGTCAATTCAATGCAGCACTCTTGCTTCGTGTCGATTGCCTCTCTTCAAACGCATTCGATTACGCGATGCATTACTTTCAACATTCAATGTCTCGTATTGTCGAGGAAGAAATGTCACTTTACCTTTAAAATGAAATCACTGCTACTATAAGCTTGTATGCTTGGATACTAGAAGTTTCGTACTTTTTCATTTAAATGTAATCCATTTCATAGAGAGTTAACCTTTCTGGTGCTTGAATTAAAAAAAACCGTTTTCCTCTCTCAGTCAAACCCAGCCCCTTTTATTGGTGTCACATTGTCAAGTGTGTCGCTACATGGTATCGTGTTTACGACCCATATTATAGTCATAGTATCGTCTCTCATGCACGTTTTTGATTTGCACCTTTTCCATTATACAAACCACAACATGAATACGTATTTCTGCTTTTATTTCGCTCTTGAAATGAAGACATAATTTGTGACTTTAAAAATGTATCGCCAGTATATCGTCAGAATACTTTATTTAAAAAAATACGATATCTGCTGTATAGTGTTTTCCGTTTAAATACGGGTCTTCAGCTTTATGAGTGAAGGTTTAAATATTATTCGAAAGAGCAACGAAGGACTCAAAAAGCACTGCTCTGTCAGTACTTTACATCAAGAACCTAACTGACGATATTTCAGTGATTACTTGATCAATTACTTGGCAATAAATGTCATTGCCCTCACCAAACTTATACCAGACAAATTCAAGTGCAATCGATCCAAAATTAGTGACTGCATTCCCATAATTCATTCCTTCCAATTTTATCCCGAATTTCGTCCATTAGGCGTGCAAACTTGCAAGTTTTGGAATCAAACAAGCTGCAGTATCGTGCACAAGTAGCGTTAATGAGAACAAACTTGTCGGGCTTTGTTCGTGCAAACACTCGTGCTGCCATCGCTAACGACTTGTGCGGGGTGAATCTGCTCGAAATACTCCTGTCTCGTGTTTATAATGTTTGGACTCAAAGGATAATTAACGGTTCGTTTATACGACACGGGGCCTCGGGTTAGACGTACTCAATTATATGACAGCAGTTCACTATTAACTGGCAAAATTAGGAACATAACGACTAAGCAAATCTTTTCTATTGTGGTCATAACTTTTAGTAGGCATTGATTTGTATTCGGCATCTCCATTTCAAAATATAAAATAAAACTATTATCATTAAAAATAATATTTGCTAATCGATTCTATAACGATTGCACTAATCACACACACACATAAATAATTCACGGTACAATTGTATCGAGAGTAAGAATACTACCTATTGATATTTTTATCGAATCACATGTCTTTGCTTTCACTAAAGCACTGTGAACGTCCATCTCACTTGTGTCCATGTTAATATCTTTAGCTCCTAACTAATCCTATAATACACCTACTAACCGATTATTACCTACTAATCCTATTATTCCGCAATTAGAGTAAACTTAATTATAGAGTAAATATCTACGTTGATGATCAAATTATAATAAGATACATTTATTAGCAGTTACGAGTAATAAATAATATTATTCGTATAGTAACAGATTATTTTAGTGTGTATTTCTTAATGTCAATCTTCACTTCAATAACATGACAGACGATTATTTTTAAACATGTTTTTTTTGCGCATTGTTAAATTTTCAAAGTTTAACGACACCAAAGGTTAGCACCTTATTTATCAGAATCTCAATTGATGGTAGCCCATCAATTGAGATTCTGATGGTTTTTCAAGTGATATTGAAATATGTATGCATGACAGATACATGTCTTTCTTTAATGTAACTAATATCACACACTCAACATAAATAGGTCTTCATAAAGCCTATATCATACTAAAAAAAAAAAAATTATCAATTTAATTATCAAAAATTTTATAATCATTAATTAAAAAGTTTCCGGCAGAAATCTCTGTAATACATGGTGTAAGAAACTATTAAGTAGGTATTTTGTGGCGTAAGTAAGTCCATTTCAAAGTAAACCCGCGTTAAGCCGACACTAATTCAAAGGACAAATCCCAGCCTTGTTTACCCAGTACAACCGACTCTAATTGCGGAATACACGTGAATATTTAACCACCCTAGTTCAAGAGCTCGTTGCTTTTGTTTGTTACTCGTTTGCTAATGGAGTTTAAATAACTTGTAGGGCCATGTTCGAAATTTGTCAGGGGGGCCTACTATCATCGTTACAGTGACGTCTCACTAACTTCTTAGCTTCACATAATGATTAAATTCATTGCATGAAGGCGATGTAAAGCCAGATGCAATCTTTCGACACAAATGTGTTTCTTTTGTTTATTTATTACTTTTTGAAAGTATAAGTAATATACTTAATGTAGTAATGTAAAATTCTAATATACATTCCTAGCGATATTGGAATACTTCATGAAAATCATAAAATATTCTCACACACAAAAAAGTTGTAAAATTATCTTATATTTTACCCCCACTGCAATTGCACAGTATAAATATTGTAACCCTTTAAGTTTAAACGAACTATTAAAACTATACAACATTTTTATGAGGCAATTAAATAAGTAACTTTACTCATTTTTAACGAACGAGTAACGTATAATGAAGGAACACTAGCTCCTGGTCTTGGCGTCGTTTAATTAATTGTTAAATACAGGTGGACCAAGAAGAAGGGGACTCGGAAGGTTCTGGAAGGTACGGGACTATCCCACCGTTCCCCCCTCCGCCGCCGGGATTAGACGGTGAGCTGAACAAATGATACTTACCTTAAGTAATGATAGCCGGCCGGACTATGTATCTAATATGTTAATTTTCTAATGTATGTTTATAATAACTCGTTTATTATTTATATTTTATTATGTATTTCCTTCAGGAATTATTTTATATGATTATATTGGAGGATATTTTTTCTTAATTCAAAATTAACGGAATACAGTGTCATAACTAATAAAAAAGATTTTTTTTTACGTCATTCCTTAAATCGCATACATGACTATCCTTCATGTACATTACTGCTTGATTTTTAACTTTTTGATTAGTTAGATTTATGCGTTTCATGAAAAAAATAATTGAAAACTTGAATACCATTATTGCAGAGACATCTTACACAGAAATTTGGCACACTGCGTCTTTTTATAAATAATAGAATATAATTAAGTGAGGTATTGTAGAATTATTTTTATCATTATCCAGAAAAAAATATCTTCTTGTTTGACATAAATGTCACAGTTATTCAGAACGCCTAGCGATATTATTTTAGTAGTAACGCGAGGTAGTTGCGCGCAAACTAATATTTCAATGGCAGGCATTATTTATTTGGTTACATCCGCTACAATTGAAGTTGTGACAGATTTTAAAATTCGAATTGTTCGAATGAACATAAATGTTTTTCTATTTTAAAATCTGTCAGTTATTGTCGAAACAGGGTTTTTATAAATATATGTACCTATATATTTTATTTTTATTTTGCAACAATGAGTTAGCAGTTAGTATTTTAATTTTCTTCAGTATGAGCGGATCAATAATTATTGAGTTTTATAATAAATGATAGAGTTTGTCTCTTATTATTAACATGATGTCCGTTACTCAAGTACCTTTGATATTATTATTATTTTATTATTTTACTAAATACCTGAAAATATAAATGGCAAATAAACATTTGCACATAGTTTTCTGGATCAGGTTTTGTATCAATAAAACATTATTTTAGAAGTTCAGAACAAACAATATTTTACTTTAAGTACTTCCATTACCGTTAGTCAAATCAAACAACAAAATCAGTCTAAATAACAGCCACCGGTTATGACTAAAAGCATCCAAAAGTAAATATTGGAGAATTGTTTATTTTCGGCTACACAAACTATGTTTGTTCCAGGATATCCTCGATGGAGGGGCGAGAAAGGAGAGCGGGGACCAAGGGCAAGACTTGTTTATTTAATTTAATACACATTATTAATGTATATTTATCAACAAAAAGTAAAATATAACCAATAATTTCCCATGTGTAAATATTACGTGAGAGTTGCACTATAATCTACTGAGATGTATTCCTTCGTTCAAAATAAGAACGATATTTTTTTCTCTAATTAAAATTATGAAATACATGTTTGAATTTGAATTTAGAAGAAGTTCGTAAGTGTTTCGTATTTAACAGAACAGAACATTTGTATGTATGGCAAGAATACAAATTGCGAACCGATTATAATCACGCACTTATATGCCATAGCCATAAATGTATAATATTTATGTATAATTGCAAACAAAAGTGTGATCGGTTACGCATAACTCGCAGTTTTCACACAAAGGGCGGTCGGGCTTTGTTTCCCCACTCGATTTATAGCTGCTGCCACCCACTTTACATGGTGTGTTTTAGATAGCACGATACGATAACGATATTTCTAAAACAATAAGAGTATGAAATAATTTAAAAATATATTATAACCTTGTTGCTACTTTAAACTTACAAACACTTAACAATAATTTTAAATTAACATTATTCATTGCCACATGTACAACATTATTTAGTTTCTCCTGAATATACCTTTATCAAAAAATCACGTAGGTGAATGAAGCTGTCAACAAGATTCAAGACATATTATATTTTTAGGAAAAATAATGACCGATGGAAAATCATGAAATGTGATTAAGCTACAGATGTAATTTATTTTATTTTAATGATGAACTGGGATTCTACAAAAAATTTTTTTTATAATTCCGACGTCTGCATCGTTGACATATAAACAGACTTCCGTAGCACTCGTGGCATGATATAGAGCCATTACGGCGCACTTAACACTGTGTTTGGTGATCGTCGCCCGACCCCGTACGCACGAGTGTACTCGACCCGACACTGTTGCACTCGACGATACCAGTCCTCAAATATAGAATTCTATTTTTCATTTTTTAAATAAATTTGAACATTTTCGTTTCAAGTGTATTTTTTGACCTAACATAACGTAAGGTTGATAGATTTGCAGCTGGTGACACCTAAATAATATATATAATTAGCGACTTGTTAAAATTTTGGGTTAATAATTACTTAGTAAGGAAATAGATAAGTCACAAGGATGTGAACAAAGTTAAGTAAATAGAATTTTGCTCGAGTCGACACATAAAATTGCTTAAAATTCAAATGATTTCGTTCGTTACATTAACAATTGTCGATTTGACAATACTTGTTGAAGTTTAATAAAATAAAAACATTTTTTTAGAGGCCTAATATCAAGTAACTAACTCGATATTAAACCTCTTAGCTGGTACTTGGTACTCTTAAGAATTAAATATCAAAGGCCCAATTAACAGATACGTAACACGATCAATGCTCGGGAAGGTGTGTTCTGCTAGACGTGCTTATTGCCGACTTCCCAAATAAATGACCCGTCTGAAGAAAACCTATTTAAGTATAACAACAACTAATCGTTACGAATCGACTTTTAATGATTTAATTTAGGTAAATAATACAAATTGAAATGCCTTTTTCTTCAACTGTGTTTTGAAAAAATCGTTATTCGTTCGAATTTAAAATTCTAATTGAATAATTACATCATCTAAATAAATCATGCATCGATCCCAGGAAGCGAAATTTGCACTTAATTATAATTTTTCTTAACAATGAGGCAAATATGATCGTATACAGTCCATATTAAGACGGTCTTAATGTCTTAAAATGAGCTTAGTGTGCATAGACAGAATATTAATATTTTGTATCATTATAGGGTCTGCCTGGAGAATCTATAAGAGGTCCCCCGGGCCCCCCCGGACCTCCCGGGGTCCCGGGGACTCCTGGCACTGCTATCGAGATTTCTGGCTCAGGTTCTGGAGATGATGTAAGTATTAAACAGTCCTTTGTTTGATTCCAATAATTATTTTCAATTCATATTTCAAAATAGGAATTGTCCTCAGCAGATTTAAACGCTTGTAGAAATTTAAGACATCTTAATAATTGTGTAGTTTAACTGACGTGTGGTGCCATATTTTGGGCAAATAAGCCGCCTGTCATATACCTGTTCAAATTTGGAATTGGACGGAAATAAATTTCATACAAAAAAGCGCGGTTCGAAGTCGAGGATAAAAGCTATAATGTGGGTATTCACTAAGTTAAGAAGGTTAAGAATTAAATTTAATACCGGTATAATAAATGTATTCAGTTGCGTTAAGCGTAATGAGTTTTCTATTTGTTAAGAAACCGATGTGTAATTTATTCAAATAAAGAGCCTAAGATCTAATTTATTCTATAAGCACGATACTTCTCGGAATTATTTTTGATTCTAATAAATCGATAAATTTAAAGTGCAAATATTATTTGCATCTCTAAGGTTGGTGAAAAGCTTTAAATTCGCTCTTAATTTGACAATTGTCAGTATGGCGTGTAACAGGAATATATCCACTTTAACTTTAGTCGTATCGAAATTTTTAATCAACAAAAAGTTGGTGTCAAAACTGCTAAAACACCTTTGTGGCCAACCATACGTTATAACACCACTACACTGTATAAGGGTATAAGCAAGCTCTGAACAATCCCGCATACCTGTGTCTAGACCACAGCTCTCATTTAGCCTCCGGACATCAACTGCCTCCCCTGTAAACAAGCGTATCTAGATTAAGGGCCAAGTTACAAAACTGGGCGACTTTCAACATACATAATATTAAATAATTATTTATACAAAATATTTTAAATTTCATAGATCATTTCTTTTTTGTTTAAATCTATACAGATTAATAAAATTGAAGTGTCTGTTTGTAATTCCAAAATAACAGCTTTTCACTAAATGCATATGAAAGTATACACGCTACTGAAAATAAAAAACCAAGTTTTAAAAAATTTCTCTGTCTGTCTGTCTGTCTGTCTGTTTGTTCCGGGTAATCTCCGAAACGCCTGGACCGATTTTAACGGGACTTTCACTGGCAGGTAGCTGATATATCAAGGAGTAACTTAGGCTACTTTCATTTCTCAAAAATATTAGGGTTCCGCGACAATAAGGATGAAACTAAATCTACGCGGGTGAAACCGCGGGGCACAGCTAGTTTAATTATAAAATGTTTATCTTGATGCTACGGGTAACATTTTCAAATTTCGAAGTATACGAAATATAACGCCTGAATAAAATGTATATTTACAGAAGTGGCACTATCTAGCTTGCTTTATATTTCTAAAGGAGTTTTCACATTGAGAAGTTCACATCGGCCTCATCTTTTGCAAGTTGCAAACGAAGCATGAACTCACGATGGAACTGTTGTTCAAAACTAAGCTTAATAGTAAACAATTTAAGTACTTGTTTTGGTTCTGATCACTTACAACAATAATATACAAAAAAAAAACTATAATGTACCTATTTTTTATACAAAACACGTGGCAAGCAAGCGCAGATTCCGCCACAAACATCGGCAAGCGGCTGCTGCAACCCATGATCGCTTTCTTAAGTCGCTGACGTGTTAGATTTCTTCTAAATATTCTCCCCCGACCCCACCACTGCACTGGCGACCTTACAAACCATAGGAAGACGAAGCTAACTTTAGTCTAAGATAACGTTATTCAGTACTAGCTGTGCCCTGCGGTTTCACCCGCGTAGATTTAATTTGATTACCGCGGAACCCTAAATTTTCTTTATAAAAAAAAGCCCATGGTACTCCCAGTGAAAGTCCCGTTAAAATCGGTCTAGCCGTTACAGAGATTACTCTTTGGCAAATAACTCATTATTAGGTACCGATTCTTTGCGTTATTATACTCGTGATAATTTCTAAACGCAATGTCCTATTGGAATAAAACAAACAGTATTTTACTTCTACATGAATACCCTTGATAGCATAATGCTTGATTCGGATAAGAATTAATATTATGATACACGTTTTACGTAGTTTCTTTCTTCAGGCAATTAATTTTTTTTTATGAACATTAAAGCGGTTATTGTGACTAAACTATGAGAGTTAGATATATGCTCTTGCGGACTTTTTTGTAGATCTTAATAAGACCTACAATTCCGTAGTACATCATTTTGTTCTATTGTCAATAGTTTTTGCACGCATAAATATGTTTTCGATTTTACACCTTGGGTTACAAATTTGCAATTTTCTTACGGACCCCTAATTTTTATGAGAATAAAATATAGCCTTCCTCGGTAAATGGACTATCCAACACTGAAAAAAATTTTGAAATCGGACCAGTAGTTCCTGAGATTAGAGCGTTCAAACAAACAAACAAACTCTTCAGCTTTATAATATTATTAGTATAGATTTGTGTTGTGGGAAATAAAAATAACTTCGTATAAATATTTAATAAGTCGTTCACGTCTATTTTATTTTTCTATCATCAATCATTCCTACTTTTCCTCTTCAACTATTTCTGTTTATATTTATCATCCTCAGATACAACTTCATTTCCATAACGTCCAGTATAACATGTTTTTTTAAATCCCGCCATAAGTGTTTCACTTGCACCATCCAGAACGGACATAATAGCACTATCTCTGCTTACCTCGACGCCCACAATATGCGTACTTATATCAAACATGAACGTGAATAGCCTATTGAAAACTAACTTTTTACATCAACCCCGGTCACTAGAGGTGGCCTTTCAATTTGACTCCAAATTGAAAATGCCTTTTATGCCTTGTATTTGGTTCGACATTTTCTAAAAACCTCAGGACCTTACTCACTTAGGTCACACATTTGGGTTTATAAATGAAAATCACTCTCATTTTGTTTGTCAAATGTAAATTGAAATAAAGCTTTGTATTTACATTCCATTTCTAGAATTCAATACTATAAAACAAGCACTTAAAATGTTTAGTTTCTCTAAGAAAATTCGTATTCATTTTAGAATCTGAATAACGTAAGAAGTAACATAACTTTTTAGATATATTTACATGAAACACCTTGACCAGAAAGCCTGGACCTTGATTAAGTTAAAAACTAGCCTACCCCTAATACTGACTACATCATTCTAAGTAAAATTATCTTTTGAGGTATGTATTTATGTACATAAAATATTTTTTCTTTAAAAGTTCTCCCACGAGTAGAATTTTCAAAAATTGCGTGTAATATTTTTTTTATAACATCTCTTTATCCTCTCTTATTATAAAACTAGCTGTGCCCCGCGGTTTCCCCCGCGTGGAATTAGTTTCATCCTTATTGTCGCAGAACCCTAATATTTTTGATAAATAAAAGTAGTCTAAGTTACTCCTTGATATATCAGCTACCTGCCAGTGAAAGTCCCGTTAAAATCGGTTCAGCCGTTTCAGAGATTACCCGGAACAAACAGACAGACAGACAGACAGAGAAAATTTTTAAATCTTGGTTTTTCTGTGTCAGTAGCGTGTACACTTGCATATGTATTTAGTGAAAGGCTGTTATTTTGGAATTACAAACAGACACTTAAATTTTATTTATCTGTATAGATGTATAGATAATGTATAGATAATTGTTATATTTCGTCAACACCAAATAACATGGGACAAGGGCTAGATAATGAGGTAGGGTACAACGAGACCCTTCCCGTTTGATATTCGGAAGTGCCCGACTGGTGACTACCTTAACCTTACAGAGGCCACATTAGTGTTTCATTACTTATGAGGTACTTAATTACCCATAGGTACCTTTCTTATAAAGTATATCAGTGAGTGAGTGTTACTATGGGTGTTGAAAGCGTTCATAGGTACAGTAGACACTTTACAGCAAATATACTCAATTACCATATATTCTGGTTAAGGTTTATTCTTTAGCGCTTGTCTATAACTTTCTATGATTTATTTGAAACGTTCCCGTCGTGATTTTCATTATAATTGATTCCGAAAGAGAGATTGTTACATGAACAAGTTATGATAATATTAATTTACGACGATTTAAATAAAAATATTTTGTTTCTTGCATTCTTGGACTTTACCAGAGGATCCCAGTAAAGGTGAGATAATTAAAGCAATTCGTTTATTTGGTAAAGCTATGAATAAGCATGAATATTTTGTTATTGCGTGCCAGATATTTTTTCCTAAGCCCATAAGACTAAGTTACGTAAGACATTTATAAAATTAATTGATTACTTATTCAAGCATACGGGTAGTGTAGTCTTAAAAACAATATAATGTATTATATTTTTATAAATCTTAAATATAATTGTAATTATAATCAATGTACCTAATAGTCAAGAACTTCCTTTGAAAAACACGTAAAGAAAACAACCCGCAGTAACGAAAGTCCTATTGCAAGGAATTGTTCCCGACCGAATTAAGTTTGCATAATGAAGGGTAGACGTCCTAATGAGGTCCCTAGACCCGGATTTGGTTATATCAAAGCTTAGAAGGGTAAAAGTGTGGGAAGTATGGTTAGGAGGACTTCTGAATTGATAAGAAAATTCAGGAAAGACCCTCTCACATATCCGTAGATATAATTTAAAACGGTGACCCTCAAACACAGCTATGATTGAAAAGTTATCATAATGCAAATGAATAAAACCTTTTTTAAAGTATTATCCAACCTCCTCTAGCGATCGATTAGCTACTATTGAATATCTCGACTTAAAATAATATTATTTTCAGCCAATTTAAAGCATGTTAAAAATTGTTTTTATGATTTTAGGCAGTTCCTATATTATGTTTCTTATACCGTTCAGTGGTTACCGTAATAGCACAGTATGAAAATAAATATTTTAGTGATAGTAAAGGATATCTAGAAAGATATTGTTCCGATCTTAAAACCCTATTTCAATTTCTAAAGTAGCACGTCCATCAATTAACACAATGTTAGCTAAGCAATAACTCCACGTTAGTTCAGTATTAATTAAATGTTAGCTCAGCCGCGTTATTCACTAAGGTTTCTGAGCGTCGAACTCGACGACTAGCGTTGGTTTCAATCATAGGAAATTGATGTTTATAATACATAGAGGATAAAGTTTAATTTCGTATCTTTAAAATCGACACTCGTTCCTGTAGTCATCTTCAACAGGATTGTAGAATAAAATGAACCATAATAATTGTTCCAGCAAATATTCGGCGAGAACTACGCCTCCCTTGGACAGTGTGGATGCAATTCCAGCACAATCCTGTCTCTACTGCAAACTGCTCCCGAGCTTCAGGGTCCCCCAGGACCACCAGGGTTAGTCGGAGCTGATGGAAGAACCGGCGCTCCTGGTATTGCTGTAAGTCATATGTTTCTCACTGTATATTTTTTATCCTGTCTTGTTTTGTGGACATTGTTAGTTGAAATTTTCGTGAAAATCGGGAATAAATCGATGGTTGTCTAATTTATATCATTTTTTTTTACTAATGTCGGATTCTCAATCTAAAACTAATATTATCATTCAGCTTGTTATTTTCAACAAATGTTTCAAAAAAACAAAACATACCAACCCTGATTTTAATGAGATGGTTAGTTAATGAGACGCTGAATGACTTTTTAAGAGCAAAGAGGGCAGGATAATTTTATTATTTTATTATTATTCATGCCGAAATGATTAGGTGCTTGCTCCGCTGTATACTGTCGTATTCATTTTAAGCAGTATTCCGATCGTACCATATGCTTTTTAAGATCTATGTGATAGATACTTAAAAATTATTATAATTAAGGCATTACCTTTTCTAAACATCTGAAATAAAGCTACCCTCGAGTGCGCTAGTGAAATGTTGGTACTTCTCAGGCTGCAGTGTCCGTTTACTATTAGATGGGCTACGTAATTGAATAAAAGAAATATACACCTAACCATAATTATTTTAAAAATCCTTTCAGGGTCAACCAGGGATGCCGGGAGAGAGAGGTCTCGTGGGACCTAGAGGTGATAAAGGCGATAGAGGTGACACAGGTCCGAGAGGACCCGAAGGGCAACCGGGTCCAAAAGGTGAAGCCGGTGTCGATGGGCGGCCAGGGATGCCTGGACCCCCCGGACCGCCAGGACCACAAGGGTCATCAGACTTTAGTAATTTCGATGTAAGTGAACATAATCAATTGTTAGAAATTTAAAAGTTGCTCTAAATTAGTCGAAATCTTTACACTGAGTGTGACAGGGGACCTATTTTAGACCTTCAAGCTTAGAAGATTTCACTTGGCGCCGCTTGAATGATTATACTTGGCCCCTAGTGACCAGAAAACTAGCTGCATTCATGCTCTACCCTACTTAGATATATTTTTTCAGCTAAGTCCCGTAGTGACTTAGTTACAGCTCATTTATTTGAATACATTTCAACAAGGAAGGTTGATTGTATAATATTAGTTATTTTTACAGCTAACATACTTAAACAACCAGTTGAGAATTTTATACAAATATCATATTATAATAGTATCATGACCCTTATGTTTGTAGTTCGAGAACAGATTTAGATTTCACGAAAACATCTAAACCATGCAAAATTTCCATTTTCATGCTATCCATATTGCGTTGACTCAGTCAAATTGGAAGCCTAGACAAATATACAAGGTAAGTTTGACCTGAGGCCCTAACATGACCTCTTATTGCCATTAGTTTGACTCTTATTATGATACTGATGTATATGACGTGTATAAGTCTGTCACTGACGTCACTGTCACACAGGAAACTATCGTGGCTATAAGAGCTCATGGAAGGGCCTTTTTGAGCTATGTAGGTAAGCATTTTTCACCTGCAAAGCCATAATTATCATAGCTCTTATTATCATGATAGATTAATTGTGTCACAATAGCAGACTTACACGTGAAATAATTCGATTCCTTTTAGTTGTATTTCATCTGCAAAGCCTGAGCAGTCACCATAAACTCTTATTATCGTGATAGTTGAACTATGTGACAATTAAATACTTAAAGGTGGGATAAGCGATTTCTTTTAGTTGGATTTATCATTCTTTTAACAAGTCGGGCTGTTGCGAAATTTTTCGCTGTTTTTTTAAACAAACAAACAAACTTTCGCTTAAGTATGAAACTGGCTTATCCATGATTTATGCCGATGACAGCACCAGATAACGGAGGAAACGTTTCGAAGTTTCGTTGCGTGTATTGTATGAAGAATAATCTGAATCGCGGCACGACTGCTTCTTGGCGAAAAGTTGTGAAAGAAGATTAAACTCGTGGCGAAAAACAACATAATGCTGTTCAGTGAACGACAGATTCAATGAATGGCAAATGTTATGCTTAGTTCTTCCAAACAGTACCCAGAGTACATTTTTTAACGTTGACGAATTCCGCATTAGTGTGACCAGAATGCATTGCTCAACCATCTTTGGAATTCAACCATAGCCCACCTCCGAAAAACTATCAACACATTTCTAGAAAAAGCAAGACATAACATGGGGTACTGGTTGAAGCAGAAAGCAAGAAAAAACTTAAGATCGTTGTCATAAGGAGAATAAAACAATTGTTTCACCATTCCGTGCCATTCCAACATTTTCGTATTACCATGATTAAGCTTATTTTTACAATTTTATAACATATATAGATTTTAATTTCATGGTTGCCGCAGATTCCTAATGTTTAAAAAAATCTAAGTAGCCTAAGTTACTCCTTGTAACATTAGCTATCCGTCAGTGAAAGTCCCGTTAAAATCCGTCCAGCTGTTTCGGAGATTACCCGGAACAAACAAACAGACAGACAGAAAGAGAAAAAAAATATTTGTTTTTATATGTCAGTACCGTGTATACTTTCATATGCATTTAGTGAAAAACTGTTATCTTGGAGTTACAAACCGACACTCCAATTTTATTTATCTGTATAAATATAGATTACATACCTTCTTACCGAAAATTTGCAAATGTATGAACTAGAACCTGTTCACTCGAATTTGCCACCTTTTTCCTCATTTATAAGAGATGTTTTAGTTATTGACGTCACCGCTAGGAGGCGCTGTAGAATTTCTTATACAAATTTTCGGCGTCATGTCAGTCATTTTGTCCATTAAATATAACCTTCAAAAGTTATTGTCTCGAATTATTATGTCCTGTGATATCTATGATGGATATTATATCTATTCACATAATCACAACTAGCTACCTAAAATAATACTTTAAAGTAAAAAGATATTACATACACGGGCTGATGTTGAAATGTTTCTATGGAACCTTTACACGTGCTCTTTGAGTGATAAATGTACACTTTAAGTAATCCTTCTCTGATAGCTCGTGGTGTGCCAAATCATATTTTGATCACTTTAAATCAGACCAAGGTTTTATCCACAGTATACTCCTCTGATACAGCCCAATTTAGTCACATGTGGAAGAATATAACAGAGTATACTCGAAAATCCTTCTAATGTTTTAAACGCGAAAGTTTGTAAGTATGAATGGATGGATGGATGTTCGTTATTCTTTCACGCAAAAACTACTGCATGGATTTTAATGAAATTTTATAATAATATAGCTTATACATCAGAATAACACAAAGGATTTTTTTTTTAAAGATATTGTGTGAATTGTCCAAAATATAATGCTACGTAGACAGAGTCGCGGGCACCAGCTAGCAGTCCTATGTATGCTTCTATTTAACTATAGGAATCCGTCCTCGGCTCCTACGGTGGAGCTATTGGCAGGCCAGGCGCTCCGGGACCCAAAGGGGACTCCGGTCAACCAGGCCCCATGGGACCTCAAGGAGAAAGAGGCTTTCCCGGTCAGAAGGGGGAGAGGGGACAAGTTGGGCAAAGCGGCGGGAAAGGAGACAGGGTAAGTTTAAAAGCTAAGCTAGTGGTTTCAGAGACTAGTTGGAACAAAAAGACAGACAGAAAAACATCATTCTTGAAAAAAATAATCTTATATAAGTCCCCTGCATGCATTTTTCATACGAATTATAATATATTATTCTAGTACAAATACAGACGAATAATGTCTGGCTATCAAATATAACAGCGTTATTATAAATTCACTTCACTATTTTATTCACAAGCAAAATCTTAATTTTTTTCAATAACATTTCTAGCGAAATTTTTTCAATATTATAGATGCATATATACATACATACATATGCTCACGCCTGTATTCCTTGAAGGGATAAGCCGAGGTGGTGTTTCTAACGTACGTATACGTTTGTATTGTGCTTGAGATGACTCACCATCTGTCACTAAAAAGTGGGTGTTGGTATTACAACACCTCTACCTACTCCTTCGGGGAATACAGGCGTGAGCATAATGTTATGTAGGTACTTGCGGACGTCACGTGGTTTCACCCGCGTAGTTCCCGTTCCCGTGGGATTACGAGGATAGAATATAGCCTATGTTGCTCGCTGATGATGTAGCTACCTACTGCTGAAAGAATTTTCAAGATCGGTCAAGTAGTTTTGGAGCGTATTCAATGCAAACAAACAAAAAAACAATCAAATCTTTCCTCTTTATAATATTTTATGTAGGTATGTATGTCTCATGAACGTTTTACTTACAGGGTCATGCAGGTCCTCAAGGCGAGAGAGGAGTGAAAGGGGATCGTGGCAACCCAGGCTTGGATGGCAGGCCAGGTGTCCCCGGAGCGAATGGAAGACCTGCAGAAAAGGGTGAAAAAGGTACGATTTTTCCTTGCATGGTGCTGTCAGTAGTAATTTTTTGGGTCTTGTATGAAGTGAAGAAATACATAGGCAGCTATCCCCACTGTTTAGGCTAAGCGCTCATAACTCGTGACGGCACCAAGTATCTGATACTGGCAATAGGATCCATATATATAGATATCTAGATTAGGATCACTCCGGATACGGAATACTGATGACCAGGTGCTGTGGCGCACCACGGCCTGTCTGGCCGTACATTTAAATATAGGTTGATTGAAATGCTCTTGGCGTTCGTCCCTTCCCTATCTTGCGGCCAAAGGTGGTCACTAGACTGCCGTAAGGGGGCCTCCAGGCAGCTGGCTCGGCGGAGTTGGCTGCCATCGCACTTATGGAGGTCGTGTGTCAAGGCTTGCCTTATGTGTTTCGGCGAGCCTTGCACGGAGATAGCCTTTAGGTCAGTCAATCTCTCCCTTTCAGATAAATCTAAAAATTCTAACGAGCTGGTCACTGAATAAAATTTACTTAATTTATATAAGTATACCGTCTCGAACAATGCTTACATAGCTATATATTTACAATACATGCTAACAATTTGTTTTCGCAGACACCATTTACATAATTTAATCAAATAAAAACATGTCATTCTATTGTACGTAGGTATTATGTAAGTTTGTGGTAAGTTTTTGTGTAAACATTATCTATACTCTATGTGAGTACATATTTCAGTTAGCCGCTGGTCTTTTAGATATGAAATTTGAGGGGTGTGTTCTTGGTGAGGTGTAAGTATACAGTTTTTAGAAACCGTAATGGCGGTTAAGGTGAAATCTTACTTGCACTCAGGTGACGATGCGGGTAGGATCGAGTATACATTTATTTATATCACTGGCTTTGCCTCGCGGTTTTACCCGCGTATAGTAAATTTCATGGCTGACCCGCGGAAACTTAACGTTTTTTTAACAATAAAAGTATTTAAATTACTCCTTGTCAACAATAGCAGACAGACAGACAGCGTTTTTTAATAGTTATTTTTATGTCATTATCATAGTACTTTCATATGCATTTTGTGAAGAGCTGTTATTATGGAATTGCAAACATACGCTTCAAAATGTATTTATCCGCATAGAATTAGCAGGTCAGATACCATTTGACAAAGCGCATACTTTAATGATTAATATTCAATTAAAGATAACACGCATATATTAACAATTTATATTTATTTGACACAAGTGGGTACGAAGGTTAGAAAAATTATCTTAGAATTTAACAGATACAGTATTGTTTTTATTGCTTAGTCAGACGCAAAAATCATGATAAGTAATTATCAAAGTACGATAACCAATTTTGTTCATATATCAACAATCTCATAAGATAATAAATGTATCTCGTTGGTAATAGTAAATTATCTGACTGAATCATTTCAGAATTTAGGCGATCTCTTTAGCGGTCATAATTTATATCATTCCCAATATCCCGCGGGACCCTTATGTTTTTTTTAATTAAAAGTCTAAGTTACTCCTTGTAACATTAGCTATTCACCAGTGAAAGTCCCGTTAAAATCGGTTCAGCCGTTTCGGAGATAAGCCAGAACAAACAGACAGACAGACAGAGAAAAATTTTAAAAATTGGTATTTCTATGCTGACATACCGTGTATTCTTTCATATGCATTTAGTGAAAAGCTGTTATTTTGGATTTACAAACAAACACTTCAATTTTATTTATCTGTATATGTATAGATTAGAAAGACGATAACTCATGATAGGGGTGGCTACCTACTTGCATCAGAATAGATTAGATTAATACCTTACCTATAATATTGTTTGCGCAGGTGAACAAGGATTGCCAGGACCTCCCGGGCCAGCTACTTCTGGATCAGGATACGAGGAGTCAGAGTTCTTAGTGACTGGTAAGGATTCCATAAACATTTTTAGACGGGAGGAAATTTTGAGTCATAATTGTTGGAAATATTTCTTATTCTTTGACACACTCATCTATCACTTGTGACATGCTCTAAGTTCTCTTGAGAAGTGGATACTATACCTAACACATTGTTCCTTATGTGTAAAACTTGAAAATAGAAATGCTTTCAAGCCTAGAATCAGTAGTGTTAGTTGACCAAAATAAAAAAAAACATTTGAAATCAAGTCCTCCCTATTCCTTTTCTGGGATCATTATAATACTGATGATTGCAAAGTACTTGGTTAAAAGTATATAAAAAATATTTTAAATTATATTTTAGCAAGAGTATCATTAGAATGCCGAGAATAAATAAAATATTAAACTTTATATGACGAGCGCGCAACTTAATAATTTTCCCCAGGTGTATCTGAGTTTATAACTTTCTAATGACTCTTTATTCTATAGGACGTCAACAAGCGTCGAAAGGGGATAAAGGTGAAAAGGTAAGTATAAGAATATCTTATAAATATATTAACATTCTGTCTCACTATCAGCCAGTAAATTTTATTAAGTTAATATTTTAAAAATAATTAATAATTAATGACTGAAACAAAAAAAAATCATATATAAATTGAAAAGCAAAGCGACTAGAAATTGATAGATTTAACTTACCACCCAGCAACTAAGCTTGCCAATTCTCACGTTTACCATTCGTTATTATTTTAATATACAGGGTGAAAAGGGCAATCACGGGATTGATGGCGTCCAAGGGTTCCCCGGCAAAGACGGCAAGCCGGGCGAAAGGGGCGATATAGGACCATCAGGTTTACCGGGTATAGCCGGACCTCCGGGAGCACCCGGGTTGAAAGGAGAAAGAGGAGAACGGGGCCTACCCGGACCCATCAGCATAGCTTCTGGCAACTCTGACATTATCACCATCAAGGTATCTTATTATAAACTAAATAACTTAAAATACTATTTGTTAGTATAAATACCTCTTCACTTGCGCAGGGTTGCCATGCTGTGCAAAGTATTACCTACCAAATGTTTGTTTGAACTACGGTTGCTGTGTTTTGCAAATACTGTCATAATATCTCATACATTACTACTTGACATGGCACGGTCGTCGTACTGTGACCGCACGAGGAATGGTTTTAAGTCAGACTTTGCATGCAGAGACAAAGATTATGTTTTCACATAATCGATGGTTGAAGTCTCGGTAACCACATATAGATAATTGTCTAGTACCATTAAACATAATTATACTCACGCCTGTATTCCTCGAAGTGGTAGACAGGAGTGTAGGTACTTATAGTACACCCACTTTTTGCCTGTCATGTTAGAGGGCGAGCCTTAATCGAGCACTAATCCGGGTATATATTTCCCAGTAGAAGTACTGGGAAATAGATGGAAATCCCCAATAATACTTTGCCCGACCAAAGAATTGAACCCAAGATCTCGTGTTCCGCAGAAGCGTCTTGTGACCATTTGACCAAATAGTCTACTATTACCAGTATATAATTAAAAATGCCCGTATCGCAGATGGAACAGAGATAATATAAGTATAATAGCAAAGGTCACACGAGTCAAGGCACTCGAGTAATTAGATACCAACAAAAAACTAGCCTAGCTAGCAGTAGGCAATGTTTACGATGTCCCTTACAAAATTTTCCACATTTTTAAGACTCACAGCTCATCTGCTTGATATTGGCGTATCCCAAAAATACTCGATGATTTATTATTTTTAATTCCTCTTTGCAATTGAACAGAAAACTTGATGTTTATTATTAATTCCTTTATTTGTCAAAATTTTATTCTACCTAAGACAATCCTACGTCACGCTTTAAAATTTAATAAAGTAGCTAAGTTGTCTGAGACCAAAAAATTTAGAGGTCATCGATTTATATCGCGAGATTCGAAACCACGGTGTAAATTGACGACATCTCTTTATGAATAGGGTCTTGCCTTTTAGCCTAAGTAATATATATGTTATATTGTGATCTCATCAGGGTGATAAGGGTGACGGGGGCCCGCGAGGAAGGCGAGGTAGGCCGGGACCGGCGGGGCCAAGAGGCCTACAGGGCTTGCAAGGCCTTCCTGGGCCTCCGGGCAGACCGGGGGACAAGGGAGACATAGGATTACCGGGATGGATGGTAAGTTAGCAATTTTTTTTGTGTTTATTGTATAAAAATGCCTCTATATTAAAATGTCTTAACTATACTATTTTTATAATATTTTATTCCAAGTAATTTTTATATCATTCTGTCGAGAAACTGTTATGCGGTTGCAACTTCATGGAGCTATTTTCTTGATATAGGTAGGTATTAATTGTTTTTGAACAAATATTTTTGTAAAATAAAGTTTGAAGAAATACTATCCGACGTTTTTGAAGGAAGATCTTCTCTTAAAGCATTGCTTTATCAAATACTAATCACTCAAATAATCTTCTTTATTTATGCTCACATCGAAGAACTCGAAGGTAAGGGCAGTTTTGATAAATCTTATGAGTTAGTTATTCCAATTGGATCCTAGATATGCAGATCAAACGTGATAGTCTGACTGCTACGAATGAGGAATCATTGTATAAATATAAGTTTACTACAGGCAGTACGGAATCTAGGAACAACTAGTTTAGAATGACAGACTTATCGACAAACTTCCGTGGTTTATTTTCAATGTTACTTAAATAACCATTGTCATAAATTGTAAGATTTATAAATCAATTTACAGCGCACATCTACGAGATGGGTTATTCCAATAATCCCCATTGAAAATCCCCATCAATGGGGAGTAGTGGAAAAAAAGTCCAAAAATCCCCATTACGATCGAAAGCAGCTTGGAATGGGGATTTTTGGACAAATTTTCCATAAATTCCCATTAGGTTTAAAATTAAATATGAACAACATACTGTATAAGAAAAGGAAGCCGAAGTTATTTTAGAAATCAAACAAATTCATGTAATAAGGCAAAGCCTAAATTTAAATTATTGAATGTTGAAGAACGAAATCAAATCATAGTCTAAGCTTATATATTTTTTTATTATATCTTTTAAATATTAATTTTTATTATATATTTTATTTAAATATTTGATAGGTATATATGAAATTTTGTTTTTCATGTTGTAATCTCAAGTGCCTTTATATTATTTTTATTATTATGTAATGTCAGTAGGGGTGAGAAGTCGTGACCGATCGCGTATACGTATTTTCCGACATTTTTAATAAACTTACAAATCAACAAATCGATTTTGTTTTTACAGTAAATAAATGAGTAAATTTAAAAAACTTCTAACCCTTGTTCAGCAACGGCTCACTTGATGGTAAACGATTAAATAGCTCATGGACGCCTTCAACACCATGGCATAAATCCCGGTTGCTCCTGTTATCTACTCACCTACTAAAAGTTTACTTTGCAGAGGGCCTATTCGTGTTTAGTAGTGCGAGTTTTTCACTGCCGGCGCCACAAGTCATCGCGTCGACGTAAACGCAGATATGTATAGGATTGGAACAGCGCCTCTGTCGGCGTAAAGATAACACTATTGTGAGCCCATACAAATCTGCGTATACGTCGACGCGATTTCTTGTGACAGCGATTATAAGGAAACTTGCACTAGGCACTCAGTATGAAATGTTTCTAGGGACGTCCAGGTTCGTTGGGACCCCCAGGAAACCCTGGAATTGCTGGCCCTAAAGGAGAAAAGGGAGATCCGGGAATTAATATGCTTGACTTGACAACGGTGAGTAAAAAAGACAAATTTACATAATATTTTATTGTTTTTCTCAACATGCACGAAACAACAACTGAATAATTGACGTTAATATTGTCTCACCTATTCATGGATGTAAAATTCCAGCTTCGTAATATTATATAGTTATTGACTGTTATATATACATTATATAAGCTCGTATAGAATTATCATCATCATCTCCCTGGCCTATCCCATATATTGCTGTTCATAAAAATAAATAAATCTATATTAGCGGACGAAGCGAAAGTAGTTTGTAAGGATCGTAGCATGTAGTCTCTGCCTATCCCCATGAGATACAGGCGTGAACATATGTATGTAAAAACTATAATGATAATTTATAACATTTATATAACAAAGTTTTTAATTATATTTCATTTAATTATCATTAACACCTTCTTAATCATATATTTTGTAATAACACCACACTTGTATGTTGTATCTATCCAAGATAATCGAACCAAGTAAATTTATATACAAATAAGCGCTTACGTAAATAATAATGCTATTATCTTAATGATAACGCAAACGAAGGGGATTTGGTTCGATACTTTGTATTTAAAGTCAGATCATTGTATTTAGAATATACATGATCCTAGCATCAATCATAGTTTAATACTTGGATAATTTTTAATCCCACAAAGTGATTGACGTCGCTTCAAAATACTATTCTTTAAACGATCTAAATCGCAAACTACAAATACTCTTCTTTTTCCATATTTTCTAAGGTATATATACCAATTGTTTTAATCCTTAAATAAATAACCCTTTAGTATCTATTTAAATATTGAATTATTATTTTTATAAAAACTACAACTATAAATTTGATAAATCACGTCTTCCGTCTTTTAATCTTGAGCGGTAACCCTCCTATGAATCCTTCGGATACGATCCCAGACGGTTCTGGCAAAGGGTCTTTCAGACTGCAGGCTGCTGGTTCTACAGTATACTTTGATAACACAGCTGCTATCCCCGCCATTGACTGCATCTGGCCTAGTCTTGCACCTGCAACCAAGATTTAGGTTAATTGTTATAGTTTTCGTATCCTACCTATGAAATTCTAATATGCTTTCCTCTTCGAACGCATTAGAAGGAAAAGTAGAAGGATAGAGAGGAAGAGGACGACCCAGGTTAACATACATGAGATACACCGACAACTCTTAAATGTATGATGATGACCTATCAAATTAGCTGAACTATGAGAATTGCGATGGAAAGCGATAGCTTTCTAAAGAGAACCAGCAGGAAACTCAAAGAAATGAATGTGATATAATAGAATTTAATATAAAATAGGATAATTATGTATTCATTTTAGGCCCTTGTAATGCTAAGATGTAGAAGTAGTAGTAGAAGAATGTAATGATAAGCTTCGGAAAATTACCACCGGTTTAAAAATCGCTGTACCTACTCGAACATGCTATTAGAGCAAAACATTTTAATCTTTGAAAATCTCTTGCATTATTTAGTCTATTAATTTTCATTGGCACGCTTTTATATTTGTACCTAGCATGAGTATAGCGTTTTCATGTACATTGAAAGTAGCTAATATGAATTGTTGCGTCCTTCGTCTTAATACCTACGGTGTTATTACCGCAGGATGATGCATCTGATTGACAATAATTGGCGCTTGACGAGCGGTTGGCATGACACGCGATTGGTTTTTATAGTAACAGATACATTTGTTTGCTTTAGTCTGTATTTGAAAAATAACACCTACTTTTTAAAGTGCAAGAGGCGACTAGTAAAATTGTAGAAACGGAATTGTTTTCCGTATGCTAATAGTTAGTTTACAAGTTGTTAACCTTGGATAGACCGGTCTATCAAATATGTAATAAGTTCCTTCTCAACTAGCTGCTCTCCGTCATTTCGTCCAAAAGATATGAGAAATGATTCAGCTTAAACCATGACATTTTAGTCATTCAAACAATAATTTGATGACCTATTTTTGTTTATATTTCACCCTAAATTTAGAGTGAAATATGCCCTAAATAAACAACTTAATTATAAATGATTAGTCGAGGTCTTATAATGCTACGTCAGAACGTTTTCAAAAACAATTCTATCTTTTTCGATATTATCTCAGATAGACAAACAAAAAGTCTCTCAAAACATAATCTCTACAGACAAAA
Source organism: Watsonalla cultraria (assembly GCA_964035505.1). Lineage (NCBI taxonomy): Eukaryota > Metazoa > Arthropoda > Insecta > Lepidoptera > Drepanidae > Watsonalla > Watsonalla cultraria. The sequence continues at coordinate 4,169,871 of OZ037723.1, forward strand.
CAATCACAATATAGTTTGAGTGGCGTACAAATTAAACATTATTTTTTGTAGAATCGAGATACAAAGCTTTGAATCGTTATATTCGTAATTCCGAAGCAGACTCTTCTATTTATAGATGATAGAGGCAGCGTTGTGTATATAATAAAGGGGCCTGGAAAATAGTTGAGTGAAGCAATAATAATATATCGAAAACTATGATCATTAAGATGTAAAGAAGAAAAATAGAATTGTGAGACATATTTCTCCAGTTATTTAGTCACGTACCATCTTCGTGGACTTTTGAAACGTCAAAAAACATTAAAGAAATAGGATTTTGTGAATGACAACTTACCGACACACGCTCTTGGTCCTTCACCGAAAGGCAAAAATATGAAATTTCTAATGTCATCCTTCACACCGTCCCTAAATCTCTCTGGATCGAATTGTTCTGGGTTTCTGAAATATTTCTCGTCTCTATGTATGGCCTGTATCGGTATCATTAATTTAACTCCATCGTTAATAGTAACACCCAATTCTGGAATGGTGTACTCTGGTACTGAACACATCCGTACTAAATAGGCAACAGATGGGTACATTCTCATTGATTCGTAAAATGCCATTTCTAAATAGGTCATTTCTTTGACTGCGTCATACGTTATCTTATTGTTATGTTTTGGCAGCACTCTGTCTAGTTCTTCTTGAACTTTCGCTTGACAATCAGGATTGAAAGCTAGCTGATGCAAGGTATAACTGGATGCAGTTGAGGATGTTTCAAAGCCTGCTCCAAAGAACACAAACGCTTGAGCAGTCAATATTAAATCTGTCAATTCCAACTCTACGACTTTTGGTGTACCATTAGGATTTTTCTCTTCAATGGATTCTCCTACAATATTCCCTTTTTGTCTGAGTTCTAACATTAAATCTATAAAATCGTTCCTCCCTGAGGGTTTGTAATCTCTTTGCTTAAGAACCGATTGAACAAGATGAACCATCGTTTTCTCCAGCTCTGGTGAAAGGAATGTTAAATGCTTGCACAACTCGGGGAACATTAATTTCAAGGCACCAGATACAGCATCGCGGAAGTTTCTTTCGAATATTCTTTTGCCCAACTTTCTGAACTCTGAATTTTCATCGGATAGTGAATCCATATTTATGCCGAAACCGCACACACCAATGAAATCAGTAGTATATCTGGCCATGAGTTCCCTAGCATCATAATATTCTCTTTGGGAAACCTCCTCAGTAATAATTTGTAGCGTTTCTGCTCTTTCTGTAATGATTGGAAACATGGCCTTCAACTTGCCAGTACTAAATGCTGGCGTAAATCTTTGTCTGATTAAACGCCAAAGATCGCCATCGGCAAAGAACAAATTCTTTAACAAAGGTTCAATGACAGTCTTGTGTGGATTGAACCCTCTTGCATGAAAGTAGTGGAAGTCCGTTGTGAGAATCCTTTTGATTATTTCTGGATCCCTCACAACCAGTTCTGGCCTAGTTCCTCTGAAGAATCCCACAACTTTTTCTTCGGGAAATTTTCTGTACGTCTCGGAAGCCATCATAGCCATGCTGGCGCGTTGCATGAATTGCTTGAGATTTGTTCCGAAATACGGGAGCGGCCTTTCATGTTTAATACCTCGCTTTTTCCAATAGTCAAAAGTCCGAACTCCATACAAGTACAACGCTATTAGCACAAATACTACTAAAACTAGAAACATATTGACAGGTCTTGCGTTCACACAACGAACGTGCTAGCAATAATACACTCGGGCACTAACTGGCTTCGGCAATTTTAAGCAATCTTTTTAAACACACGCTCGCTATCACGAGTATCACGAGTACCAATGGATTTATACTAAAGGTTCCGTACAATACATGCATTTTACACATTTTATCACGTATTCTACTAGAAAATTATTAAAAAGAACTCACATTCGCATTATTAATATCAGTAAAGATAATTTTTTGAACACTTAACCCATTACTATCACAAATATAACACAAAACACTATTTTTATGGTTACTATGTGCAGTTAGAATCAAGCATATTTGATGAGTGTAGATTGCGGATGGGTTTGAAGCTACTATGAAAATTCACTTCATCCGTATGTGCTGGCGGCGCTAGAGTACTTCTTTCATTGGTATCAATTAATGTTCATAAATGCTCAAGCAATTGGTTTTGCGTAGTTGAAAAAAAAAATCTTATAATAATCAAAGATTTTTTTTAAGTTACAATTTAGTATTATTTATTATAATTTTTTTGATTTGATGAAAATTGTAGTGTGATAAAGTGAAATATGATTAATGCATATCATAATGTCGTAATGACCCCTATAAATAGTTGACCATGGCCAAAGTCAAGGCCGACTATTTCAAGCGATATACTTGCGTTCATACACAATTAAATTTAAAACTGGAATATGATTTTATCCTACGCGAGAAGGAACCCAAAAAGATTCCGGGTTTGATAGTGTTTATCGTATAAGGGCGTAAGGTATTAAACAGATAACATTTTGTTGTTGTTTATCTGGTATCCAATGTAATTATGTGTAATGAACAGTTTCATACAATATTAGTCATAAAGTAGCACTTTTTGACTCTTTTACTATTTATAGCGAGATTATCCTTTCAGCTTCTTATATGACTTTCAGGGTCATTCAAAGGGCTTCATTCGTTTTGCAATGCAGTGTAGTTTTAATCACCTATGAATCCATAGAAACCGTCTATTTTTCTAGTTATTGGGTTACTCTTGGAATACAAAAGTGGCAAACAAGCGTATAGACCGGATGGTGAGCGGCTGCAACTTATGAACGTTGCCATAATAGTACTCCTCCACTCCTTCAAATAGAGCACTGGCATCTTTACTCGGAGCAAGAATATAACATTATACTAGAGTAGCATTATTTGGCTGGTTGAAAATAAAAATGAAAATGATTTATTCAGTTTAGGCCCTGGTACGGCACTTATGAATGTCGAGAAATTTACCACCGGTTCAGAAACTAGCCTTCTGAGAAGAACCGGTTTGAAGAACAGGTTAGGTATTAAATGATTCGCACGGCTCACACGCGTGAAAGGCTCTCTTTTGGATCGACATTTTACTAACTTTACAGGAGAGACATTTAAGGATACAAAATTTGGAAAAAATATCATAATGAAAAAACGAATGCTCTTAATTTAATAGGAATAACGGATCGGACTAAAATAAATGTCGCTTAATGCAAAATGATCATTCATTCATCAACTTCCAGCATTCCAATCAAAACAACTACTTCCAATCAGCAGTAGGCTAGAACCGCAAGGCACTACTAGTTATATTATATATTTGAATATTGGGCAAAGTCAGAGCTAGTCAATAAAATCTAAAAATAATAATTATTATCAACCACTTGTGTACTTGACCTATACGGTCAAAAGGTGCAAAATCGTATGAAAAATAAAATGTAAACACAATTTGATTACATAGATTGCACATTCATTAATGTTCATTGTACATACTCGTACCTAATGTCAAACGATGATGAAGATTATTTTACCCGCAGTTCAAAGGAGAAAAGGGTGATCGGGGTTTTGACGGACTCCCTGGTTTAAATGGAGCTCCGGGTCCAGCAGGACCGGCTGGTCCTCCTGGCTCCATTTTAGACCCGAACCAATACCTGCCCGGACCGCCCGGACCGCCAGGACCCCCCGGCCCACCAGGGACCCCCGGCGTATCCATCGTAGGACCTAAAGGAGAACCAGGCATGAGCTACTATGAAGAACACCCGGTGCATGGCAATACCAAATTTTATGGAAGGCCGGGTATGGGGCAATTTTGTTGCATTTCTTATTTCAAAATGTATACGTAGTAATATAAGTGAAGAGCCCCGTAATCAACAGACCTGTAATAATGTGAGTGTGGATCCTATTTTAGTCAAGAATCGCTGCACAGGCGTATATACATGCGTAGAAGAAAAGTTCGAAACACTCGTAGTATGCGTTCGCTTGCAAATCTTTATTATATATACGTGTGTATGGCAATAAACTCCTAAACGACTGAATCGATTCGAATGATTTTTGTTGTTTGCGTTTGGGAGGCGCCCTGGGTGGTTTAGATTCACAAATCAGCCCGGCAGATGATGCTGCAGTCGGTATGCAGGACAACGTCTGTCGTGTCCGCTAGCTTTGTATAAATTTGAAGACGTAAAGTAAAGTAATTCTTCCCCGTAATATGCTAAACCCCCGATATAGTAAAAACACTGTATGTATCCGCCTAACGTGGCTTAACCTGGTCATATTGGGTACCTTATTACATTAGGCACGGTAGTGAAATCACATAGCAACACCAATAGCAATGTATAATTCTGTTCATGCCGCTGGACAGTCGCTAAGAGTGCTTTTGATGAACTCAAAGCCATCCGAGAACTGAAAGACTTGAAGGAAAAGGACAGAGACCGCAGTGGTAAGTAAAAGCTTATATGAGTAAGACAGCAAGACAAGTATGTATGTAGGCCTTGAATTCGCGATTAGTACATGTGCAAGTGGAGACTTATACTTGTGTTTTTGTGAGAAGCCACTACATTCGCTGAGCGCTCAAAACAAACTTGTAATGGAAGGTACCTAGGGACTTACCATAAGCTATTATTGCCATCATAGTTTGGCTGTGTGACAGTGACAGGCTGTGTGACAGGGAACTACACGGGTGACACCGCGTGACATCCGCTAGCTATTTATAAATTTATTACATACAGAGAAGATTCTCGACTTCAAAACATTTTATCGTGACCTTACAAATATTTTGCCCCAATCTAGTCGACACGTGCCACCCACAAAAAATCAACAACAAAAAAATAGTATAAAATTACTCGGTAGAGAAACAATCTGGTCTAGAGAAATATCTAGTCGGTTTTTTAAGTGTGAATATATTTGATTAAAAATGACCCCTTTCAAACAGTGCCTCAGCCATCCAGTTCAAACTTCCGAGCCGATGACAACACAGCTAAAACAACGGTGCCCGGTGCAGCCGTATTCCAAACTACAGGCGAAATGATGCGGGTATGTGGACACTAACAAAAAGTAACTGGTCTAGGAACTAACTAGAAACTACGCTCAGATCCATTAGAGATTGAAAAAACTTTATGCGTACAATGATATACGACTGAATGTGGAATGAAAACACTTGCACAGCCTTGGCTACTTGGGGGCCAACAATGATCGTTTAAGAAGCACGTACTAAGAACTTCTTAGCATATTAAATTTTACGGTACAAAACTGAAACTTCAAAGCTCAGAAGAAGTTCTTAATACGCTCTACTTAAGTTGATGATGGTAGGCCTTTTTGATAGAGGATCATGAGCTTGCCAACTTTTCCCTAATCTACACACGCTAGCGTCTCCGCCGAATACTTTATATGAGATCATACTTTGTATGAGAAATTGTACTGCGCCTCCTAGTGACTTGAAGAGATAAAACATCTCATACAACTGACGCTAGCGAGTAAAGATTATGTAAACGGTGCTCAGATATTCAAACAGTTCTCAAGGCAATAATGTGGCAGCCAATATCGTTTCAAGATCGAGGTCAAGCAGTTCTTTAACTACTGGAATGTAGATACGAAAAAATCAAAAGGCCTATTAAATCATCTGGACTTGAATCCCTAATAAAGTAAGCACGCGCGAGTAAGTAAAGACAGTAATGTCAAAATGATTTTTCAGCTCGCCGCAGCTAGTCCTGTTGGTGCGTTGGCTTATGTTATCGAAGAACAGGCCTTGTTTGTCAAGGTCAACTCCGGATGGCAATATGTTTTGGTAAGCTTTATACCTTAATAAAATAAAATCCAAATTTCATAATTTTCTGCGCAATGATGGTCAATTGAGGGTTTCTTTCTGAAGATTAATTTAAGTTTAGGCAAGTACCTTAACGCGAACTGAATGTGTGCAAACATCCTGTGTGATAAACATATATTTTTGTTTTGCTTTATAGCTCGGGTCTCTAGTTACCCAGTCAGCAGCCCCCACCACTCCCCCGCCACCGTCACCACCTATGCCAGCAGCCAGCTTGGTCCATGCCCCTCCAATATACAACATGGTTGAAAACTCACCAGAGGTTAATGGGCCCAGCGTAAGTATTATATGATATAATATTATAATACCGTACATTCTGTTATGGTCGTAATACACGACGATCTTAAGGCTGAAAAAATATGTGTTACGCTAACGTGACAGTCAAACATATAGCTAGCTTGACTTGTTTCATCAACGTTTCAATCCAACGACCTAAAGTTGGTGAAACACTGTCCAGTCAATAAATGGAACAATACAAATTTAGCTATCAGAAGCTTAAGCAAAATTAGCTTTTGCAAGGCGAAGAAATACTTGAGTCAGGGATATGTATGATTTATTATGAATACTTTGACATAAATGTTGTCAATTATACAGCTTCGGCTAGCAGCTCTGAACGAGCCACTGTCTGGCAACATGCACGGAGTCCGTCGCGCCGACTACGCATGCTATCGTCAGGCCAGACGCGCTGGTCTGCGGGGAACCTTCCGAGCTCTACTCACCAGCAGGTAAGGAACTAGCTGATAATGGTAGCATTATCATGTGGTATAATTATGACGTTCTGACGATTTCAAAGTACTTTGTTAAAATTCTAATGAAATAAAGATATTTAAAATTTAGAAGGTATTAAATTTGATCTTCTCCACTAAGTAAATTTTTTTTATCGACCCAATGATGTTTAGCAAAATATGTTTTCAACGTCCTTTTTTAATTTTTTCTGTCCATTTAACTGTCATGATGGTCAATTGTTCCAGTTCCAGTGGCGTCTAAAATACGTTAGCCGTATAGACCATTTGTTTTATTATTACGTTCATTAAGAACTACAGGAATTTGTAGAGAATTTCTTTTCATCTCCAATGATTTCGAAAACAAATACTCACCGTTTAGATTTAAAAAGTATATTGGTTTCAGAATACAAAACCTAGACGCCACAGTGCGGTACTCAGACCGGCACTTGCCCGTGGTGAATACGCAAGGGGATGTAATTTTCAAGGCGTTTTCGGACTTATTTGACGGCAGCGGTGGTATAATCAGTGGCTTGCCCAGGATATACAGCTTTAACGGGAGGAATATTATGACCGATAGAACTTGGTAAGTTAATAATAGTGATAGTCCAGATAGATAACCAAATTATTAACATTGCCTTAGAATGTACAATCTTACTCCAGCCTGACAGAGAAACACACGATTACATAATCATGTAGGTTAATACTAAACTATTAGAACTATATGGCATAAACTTACCCAACAAAACTGACTTATAGATCCAAAAGATTCTAAATTCCAAATCCAAAAGAATTCTTAGTGATCAATTTGTACCTTCAAGCCAGAAATATGCTAAAATTAAGGGCACAAGTGATGAAACAACCCTAAAAAAATTTGGTAGCTACAAGTGATGGAACGAAAATACCATACAAATTAGGAACAGGGTGAGATGCTGAATTTAATCAACACTTTCGCCATCAGGCCTCAGAAAATGATATGGCACGGATCGCACGCGAGCGGTGAACGCGCTTTGGACACGTTCTGCAATGAATGGCAGAGCAGTGATTCTAAGAGCAGGGGGATGGCCGCGTCTCTGCTTTCTCACAAATTGCTGTCGCAAGAAAGGTATTTATTTTAGCAATTGAAGCAAAATTGTAGACTAAAAAACAGTGCTTTTCGAGTCAATCTGTTGTATCTTTATTATGGCTAACCTAACCTAAGGCATTTTTCAGAGCAGTCCTTTTTCAGGATTGTTTTATAGGGTTTACTTCGAATTCGGTACTATGGTAATACTAGTGAAAGTCTGATGAAAGTCTGCAGAGATAGAGGACAGCACTCCTTAATGGAAAAAACCCCAATTCAGCATTACTTAACCAGTCTTGTGCAAGTGTACTTAGCAGTAGGCACTGAAAAGTAAAATATAATGATACTTAGCACAGCGTAAAGTTTTCCATATCATTTTAGACCTGTGTGTAGGAGTGTGTACGACGCAATCTACTGAACCGATGGATTTCCAAAATGGCCAGTTTTTGATATTTAATGAATATAACTAAGTAATTCTACTTCTTAAATGTTTCTATATTCAAATGTATGTAAAGTGTTGTAATGTGTTTGTATAAAACAGGTACTCGTGTGATAACCACCTCGCAGTTCTTTGTATAGAAGCAACTTCGAATGTCGGTGTGAGGAAGAAAAGAGATATTGCCAGGTAAAGTACGTTTGAAGAAGTTTGATTTCTATATGGTGTTTTGTAAAAGGTGACCTGGGGCTCCTATCGTGACCTCTTATTGCCATGATAGTTTAACTCTCATTATAAGAGGTAAATGACGGGTATAAGTCTGTCACAGTCACACAGTGGAACTTAGGTAAGGGCAATTAGAGCTTATGGTAAACCGTATGGTCTCTTTTGCTACACAATTTTAAAAACAGATGAACATAGATTTATCCCGGGTTAGGTCCAGTCTTGGTTTCCCTTATGTTTTGTAATAAGACTAACCAACAATTATTTAGTTCCAGGCTAAATGCATCCGGTTTACTTGACGACGAAGATTACCTTTACAATGCCGAAGAATACCAACAACTGTTGAACGAAATATTTGCTCAACCATTCAGAGAGAATTAATCGCTCGAATATAAATGTTTAGGAGTGTTTGTATTTATGAGATTAATCGATACAAGTCGTTAAGCTTGGTGTTAAAGAGATTCCTATTAAACTAAGCTGCGCTTGTAGCACGGGCCTGTAAGACAAGAGAATATACGTCACAGATTTTCTCTCCATTTGCTAGTATGAGAACAGACGAGACCGAAAGTAGAAGGTAATCAAAATAAAAACGTAACTTCATGAATTTTATCAACATTAAAATAATACTTTATTGTTTTTATTTATAAAAGCATTATCGTTAAGAGTTTCGAGTCATAAACTTAAAACAACTGAACAATCAAAGTAATACCTTTGTAATATCAAATAGAAATTGCCACCTGTTGTATACTTTATTTAAAACTTTGAATACACCTGCAGATATGTGGCAAGCAACCCTATTTTCTTTCTCAAACACAACCGCGAGTGACCTTTCGACGATACAACAATTCATGCTAGGCCTAAGTGTCGTCTTACACGCCCGTGTTCAGGTTGCTAGTTAGCTTAAGCCATTGAAAGTTACTACACACGTACATTCGTATTTTAAATTATTATAGGAAATATAAAAAATCAACAATGCAATTGAAAGAATAAATTTGTTGTTATTGAAAATTTTGAAAATGTGTTCTTAGATAATTATTATTAAATCAATTATGAACCAGCTCTAAAACAGTACCTATAGGCACAAGTCATATAACATTATTATTTCATATAAGATTTTGAATATTACGTATCTACTTAGTTTAAATATTATATAATGTGATTTATTTAATCGTGTTCAATATTTTAGTTTGAGACTGTAAATATTATTGGTATCGTGTATTTTAACGATTCTGCGTTTAATTTTAAGATATTATTTAAATGCATTTAAATTTGAAAATTTATGGAAACCTTAACTATTGTTTAATTCAAACATTTATGAAAGCTACTCGTGAAAATCAGCCAATAATGTTTCCCCTGATCAACCTTTTACCAAATGGACGTAAAGACGATAATAAACTACTGACAATGGTATTAGCTTTAATAATTTTATTCAATTTTTTATTCTGTTTTTTTAAATATTTCCGTTGTTGGAAATAGCAGCCAAGTTAGAAAGTAATGATATATCTTCATTTTATTCAAATAACTAGCTGTGCCCCGCGGTTTCACCCGCGTAGATGTAGTTTCATCCTTATTGTCGCGGAACCCTAATATTTTTTATAAATAAAAGTAGCCTACGTTACTCCTTGGAACATCAGTTACCTGCCAGTGAAAGTCCCGTTAAAATCGGTTCCGCCGTTTCAGAGATTACCCGGAACAAACAGACAGACAAACAGACGGACAGAGAAAATTTTTAAAACTTGGTTTTTGGGTGTCAGTAGCGTGTATACTTTCATATTCATTTAGTGAAAAGCTGTAATTTTGGAATTACAAACAGACACTTCAATTTTATTTATCTGTATAGATATAGATTAATAAGAACAGCGTTTTAAAACACGCAAACAGACTATGTAATAAAAAATAGTAATACACAGATAAAAAAAAACAAAATACATTTTCATATCACCCACATTTTTTTATTATGACGCAATTTATCACAAATGTAGGTACTATTTAGAGTAAGTGTAGAAACATAAAACTGCTTGCTACTTTATTTTATTAGTTAAATTTAAAATGTTACATGAAATCGTGCCATTAATTAAAAATGTTATTTTCTACAAAAACAAAAGTCTGATGAATATTTAAGTTCCGATGTATTTTGTATTATTTTCTACTTAAGTGTAAGTTGTTTATTTAGAAATATTTTACCACTAGAAGTAATATTTAGTGTCCTAGTCGCTACAACTATCACTTAGTATTCGATAAAAATACTGTTACTGTTTAAAAAAATATTATCAAATTTATTACTCTTTCATTCCTTGAATCGAAGTTAAATTCGATATTCTTAATTTGAACGCTAAAATGAACGTCTCTATTGTCACAAGATGGGTGCCAATGATTTCAATTACGTCGTAGACTTGACGCTGACGATTTCTTCACGATTTCGTTACGATTTTTTCAAACATAGATAAATATTGAAAAATAGTAAAACAAACTATACGATAACTTTACATGACATACCGAAAAGCATTTACGATTAGGTAATGTCATACTTTCTTAGATGTAAGTGCTTCAGCGTTGAATAAACTTTGTAATCCGTGTATTATACATTACGACGACTGTATTTATACTATACGTATACCTAAGTAGGTTTGTAAAATAAGTCGAATAAATGTTTGCACGACAATCGACCTTGCAGTTTCATTATCAAACGTACCTACATTTTGATGAGTCGGCAGCCGAAATAGTTATGTACACACACACACACACACACACATTCAACTATTATTACTAATCGAAAAACATCAAAATATTAACTCGGCGCAAATAAAAAAAATCTCCGACCACTTATTGCTAACTGGCTTCCACCCGCAGCTTCGTCTGCGTGGCAATAAATTTCGTACAAAAACTTTCCCCTCCATTTCACCCCCTTGAAGGTATAACTTTAACTTTGTCGACGTGATGTAAGAGGAGTGACGTAAAACAATAATTGGTGAACCAAAAAATATCAAAGTTCACAAATTGTTCTAATTGATTTATGATATCAGTGCGCAAACATAGCAGGTCGCCGCAGTCCCACTGGACTAGATACTAGACACCGGATGTTAGAACTAACATGCAGAACTAACACACAAAGTGAAACTACCAGATCACTATGTAATTTCAGTTCGTATACCGAACATTGAAATGGTCGACCACTCCTTTGACACAAAATAGAAAAGTAATAGAAGGGCGGTTCTTACGTTTTGTACTATGGGTCACAAAATAAAAGTTCACTACAAGCAAAACAGAATCTAAGAACAAATCGGTCGAAATGACACACTCAATGCAAGCACGCGTCAATAACAGTGAGGGGTGTCACGTCGTGGCCGATTGCGTGTATGTCACTTACGTATTTATAACAGTATTTTTTCAAAACTTCAAAACGACAAATCGACATTACTTTGACGGTAAATAAAAGAAATCTTAACTTACTACTCTCACGGTCAATTGAGCAAACGTTTCTACGATACTTTAGCTTATATTTATACTAAATGTATGTTATAAAAATTAATATTATAAAAAATTAAATTATAAAATATAAAATTTATATTTATAAAAGCTGTGGTGGCCTTGAGGTTTGAGCAGTCGCCTGCTATGCAAGCGACGCAAGTTCAAATCCCAGCGTTTCCCAGTTTCAGATATTTACCCGGAGCAGACGTCACAGACAGAGATACACTTTAAATTTGTTTTTATTTTTATTTTTGTAACGTATAGCATCCCTGCGCCTGTTAACGTTAATGATTGGAAGCTGCCCTTCTGTGAGAATCTATTTAATGCCTTTGATTCGCACGGATGTAGGTAGAGACTGCGATTGGCAGTCTAATTGATTTCAACCCTGCAGCCGAACTGGATTTCAGTTGAAAGTGGGAAGCACAAAACGATCCACTTTGGAGAAAACATAGTTTAGTATTGGCTTATGCTAGCTTCAGTAAAGTAAGCTAGCAATAAACCAAATTGTTCGAAATAATATTGGTTTATTAATCGTACGGAGGAAAAACTTGCCATATCACAACAGAGTATGAATGCAACAAAACGAAAAATGTTGGAATGAAATGAAAGTCATCAATCTAAATCTGTACATCTATACAGATAAATAAAATTGAAGTGTCTGTTTGTAATTCCAAAATAACAGCTTTTCACTAAATGCATATGATAGTATACACGCTACTGACACTGAAAAACCAAGTTTTAAATTTTTTCTCTGTCTGTCTGTCAGTCTGTCTGTTTGTTCCGGGTAATCTCTGGAACGGCTGGACCGATTTTAACGGGATCACTGGCAGGTAGCTGATGTATCAAGGAGTAACTTAGGCTACTTTTATTTATTAAAAATATTAGGGTTCCGCGACAATAAGGATGAAACTAAATCTACGCGGGTGAAACCGCGCGGCACAGCTAGTTCAAAATATCGTTATTTGATTAGACTTCTTATAAAATACTTTCAAATCGTCAGAAGGACACAAAAATACATTAAACAGGAACATAAATGTTACCAACGTTCGGAATTAACTATTGTTTTTTATATACTGTTTGGAGTATAAGCTGCCGTTTTGAACATTCTCACGTCTCAATGTATCTTTCGCATGGGTTGGTTATCTAAATTGCATCAATATATATTGTTATTGAAATCAATACATTATATTACGGACACATACAAGATGAATACTTACAAGTACCTCAAGTATTGGTTTGTAAATGTTCAAACGTCGCGTTGTCACTCGACCTTCCGCATTATTCTGTAAATGTCTGTCGAATTTCAGTTTCAAAGATACAAAATTTAACTTTATCGTCCAATATATTTATGTATCAATTTCCTATGTATGAAACCGACGCTATACGTCGAGTACGACGCTGAAAACCTTACAGAATAACGCGGCTTACGTTTCAGCGTGGCTATGTGTGTGTATCATTGTATGTGTGTAAATGGCTCAATATGTGATGCGCCTTTGGCATACAACTACAGAACCTTCCGTAAGAGTTATTAAACGCAAGCGACGACGTATGAACGTGTCAAAACCTATTGGGTCACAGAAGTATAAATGTGCTTATATAGAAAGCCTATCCATCTACCGCAGGTGTACGCAGCATTTTTCTCCTTGACGAACTTGGTCAATCGAAGAGGAAACTTTTCTTATTAAAGTAACGCGAGGCCTGAAGTCGTCTAAGGACGGTTCCGTTCCATCTCGCAATCCCATTAAAGCTGCGGATTGTTGAGATATCGCCGTGAACGAAGCCCATTCTATAATCTGAGGTGAGATAGAACTTGGGAATTCACTTCCTAGATTACTGGTACTCCGGATTTTGTATTTTGCTTTTAAAATATAGTAAGGGGTTGTCAACTTGACTTTGTTTGACTGGTTTCTTAGTTCTTTTTATATCCTTGAATTTGAAGATATGCTATCTTCACATAGATAACTAAATAAAAAACTACCTGTGCCCCGCGTTTTCACCCACGTAGATTTAGTTTCATGCTGTTTTTTTTAAATAAAATTAGCCTAAGCCTCTCCTTGAAACATCAGCTATCTGCCAGTGAAAGTCCCGTTAAAATCCATCCAGCCGTTTAGGCGTGATGCCGTGACCAAGGGAAATGGGAATTCATTTTTATATATAAAGAAGATGAAAGTGAATTTACTAATTGTATTTCACACTTTAAAGAAACCTTTAAGGTAACGTTTGGTCGCATGTATGTATAATTTTCGAAGCCATTATTCCAATCAAATAGATTCTAAATTGACCATTATTTAGAATTTACTATCGGATAATAAGGGTTAAACTATTTTAAAATTGGCAATTAGGTAAATGGTGATAATTTAAGTAGATGAAAACGATATATATACCTAAATGAAAAATATGAAATAGTCACTAGGAGCAAATCATATATACCCACACAGAATGTAATTCATATTTTTTTCTCTTTATGTCTGTCTGTTGATTTGTAATAACTGAAACGGTTGGACTGATTATAACGGGACTTTGACTGGCAGACATCTGACGTTTCAAGGAGTAGCTACCTTTAAAAAAAAAGGATTCTGTCTGGATAGAATCTACGCAGGCGATAAAAAACGCGGGATATAATTGGAACAGAAAAGAACACTTTCCACTTGAATCCTCGAGATCTCAACAAGTGTTTATTCTAACTTAGTACTCAAGACTTGATCCCTCGATAAGAAAGTACGTAAGCATTATAACGTGTTTATACAACTGTATCTATGAGTATTATGTTTATAGTTTTGTCACGAAATCCTCTTAGCAAACTTTGAGCGGTCGGTGGAACTAAACCGCTTTGCTAACTTGTCCCCCTCTGGTCCTCAAATCTGTTATAAAGTCTGCTCCAACAAGTCCCCGCCCGCCGCCACTTCAAAACATTTTGTATCAAACAAATGAATCGCTTGCTAAATATTCTCAGAGTTATGCGGTTGAAATTAGAAGTTTTTTTGAGCGCGCTTCAGATAAATGCAAAGAACATTATAATTCTTTTGTATAATTCGTGGCAGTAACTGGTAAGCTCTTTTAATAAAACTAAAATAAAGGTCTCAATAAACTAAAACGGAATTTGAGGTATACAGGCGTGTGTAAGCGTAGTATGTATGGAATTCAGCTTAGTTTACTATGAGAAAATTCTCTGGTTGATTGACTGACTTATATATCAACTCACAGCCGAAACTGCGAACGTCAGACTCAACTTTGATTCAAAAAAATATTACGTCTTGCGATATAAAGCCACCCATGAAATTAAATGCATGCGGGAGGGAAACCGCGGAGCACAGCTATTAAATTATAATACTTACATACATAATATGTTCACCCAGTTTTCACCGAAGATGATTAAGTGTCAACGAGGCAGATGGTGAGTCTATCGCCGTCGCAAACAATAATGGCTGATACGGCTTGGTGTATAGACATATTCGTACGTCATTGAATTACTTCTCAGACATATGCAGATTTCCTCACGACGTTTTCCTTCACCGCAAAGCACTTGGTATGACATCTGCACATAAGTTTCTGAAGAATTCATTGGTTCCGCTTATCATAATCTTAATAAAATTAAACTATAACTAAGTAACCTTAATAACTAAGTTTTATTTCGAATTTTCAGGTTGCACCATTCAGTAGAAGTCAAACTAAATAAAGTGGAGAATACCGGTAGCTACCGTAGAATTAGATATCTAACGGTATTTTCAATTTCAATACCCGATATTCAACTTGGACCGGCTATTGACCAATTTGCTTCAGAGTAGCAAATTGACTTTGCAACAGAACTTAGCATTGTTATGTTAACTAACCCCTTGGTTTATTAACTGAGATTTGCATCCCTCGAGATAACTTGATTCCTAAATGCAGGGGGTATACTCTCTTTCTCCGAAAACGAATGAAAATGAAACGTAGTTTCAGTTTCGCTTTGTTTTCAACAAACTCAAATTTTCTTTTGTATCTTTTATTACGGTATGTTATGTGTATGTGGCTGTTTGTTATTCCAAAATAGCAGCTTTTCACTAAATGCATATGAAAGTATACACGCTACTGACACTAAGAAACCAAGCTTTAATATTTTTTTTTTCTATCTTTCTGTCTGTTTGTTCTGGGTAATCTCTCAAACGGCTGGACCGATTTTAACGGGACTTTCACTGGCAGGTAGCTGATGTTTCAAGGAGGTGAAACCGCGGGGCACAGCTCGTCAAAGCATTTTATAGCAGAACACGTTTGGACGTAATTTTAGAATGAATAAGAATCGTGGTAGGGACTTTCGGCCGACGCTTCGTTTTTTGGAGTAAGCGAGTAGGCCCCCAGGTGTATATTACATTATTAGTTTGTCAAACCATAGTGCATTCCTAATTGTAGGTGGAATAGTTCACTGTTCAAATTATGATATAACTAGCCGTGCCTAGCTTTATTTCGCTTAACATAAGCTTTTTCCTGTTATAAAGTATGTTCTTAAGTACCGTAATTATAAATGCATTTAGTGAAAAGCTTTTAATTTAGAAATTTACACACAGACACTTCAATTTTATTTATTTATTACTAGCTGTGACCCGCGGTTTCACCCGCATAGATTTAGTTTCATGCTTCATGTCGCGGAAACCTAATATTTTTGATAAATGAAAGTTAAGTTAGTTACCTAACCTAAACCTAAGTTATGCCAGTGAAAGTCCTGTGAAAATGCTAAAATGAAACTTGGTTTTTCAGTGTCAGTAGCGTGTAACACTTTCATATGCATTTAATGAAAATCTTTTATTTTTGAATTACAAACAGACACTTCAATTTTATTTATCGGGATAGATGTATAGATAATATATATAATTATCATAATTTACAGGGACCGGCACTATATCTGTATAAAAATAGATTAAAGATATAATTCGTATTATCCCTCCAAATAAATAGTGCCGAATAAATATATCCTAGGAAACCCGATCAGATACCGCATAAAAGTACACTTGTCTGTAAAGAGGAAGTCAACGATCCGAACCAACAGATTGTGACCCCAGCCTTTGCCAAAGTTTGCCTTTACGAGATTGATTCTTACTTATCTCGAGCGTGAATTTCGTTCTAAACTTTCAAAGATTGAGTTCGATTCGTGAAGGAAACCTATATTTTAATACCACCACATTAGTTTCACTGAAATATTAATATTCAGGGTGAGATAGTGAACTCATCGCAATAAAACAAAATGACGTAACTCGTGATGGCACCTTTATAAATTTGCCATTTCTAAACAAAATTTTGTTTGTTTCAACGCATCTGTATTTAGACATCAATGCAGATTGTAATTTCAAATGAACTTTTCAATAAATGTATATGAAAGTATACACGATACTCACATAAAAAAAATTTAAAACTTATTCTGTCTGTCTGTTTGTTCCGGCTAATCTCTGAAATGGCTGGACCGTTTTTCGCAAAATCTACGCGGGTGAAATCGCGCAGCACAGCTAGACGTTCTTATTATAAACTACGTTACTGATCTTAATACCGTTTTAACTAACATGTAGTAGTCGAAAACGATGGGTTTAGAGCTCAAAAAAACTTATTATATTTATAGATCACTAGCTGTGCCCCGCGGTTTCACCCGCGTAAATTTAGTTTCATGCTTTATTTTGCAGAACTTTTATATGTTTTCTAAATAAAATAAGCCTAAGTCACTTCTTGAAACATCAGATATCCGTCAGTGAAAGTCCCGTTAGAATCGGTCCAGCCGTTCAGGCGTGATGTAATGTGTGATAAGGATTCACTTTTATATATATAGATAGAGAACATTTAACATTTAGTAAGTTTTAAAAATTCGTGACCCGAAGTGAATCGAGGGCGCGCCGCTAGTTGCAGTATAAAAGAGACAGCCATAACTGCTACATGAAATAGGTAGTCCCACAACCTGCTCCATCGAATGTCCAATATACGAGATTTTCGAGCTAAATCCACACGTTTCAAAGTGGTAGTAGATTGTCTGAAATTTCACCTCCTTTCTGTATTAAGTCAGCCCCCCTACGGGCACAATACGACAGCTTTTCTAACGGATTTATTTCAAGCCACAATAGCTGGATTTATTGGAAGAAATACTCTTTGGAATCGTACTATTCGAGTATTTTATTAGTGGCTGTGTCCCGTGGTGCTAATTTTACGAGGGACATGCGGAACCTTATGTATTTTTAAATTAAAGAAACCCAAATTACTCCTTATAAAATTGGCTATCTGCCAGTGAAAGTCCCATTAAAATCGGTTCCGTGCCGTTTCGGAGATCAGTCAGAACAAACAGACAGACAGACTGATTTTTTTTTCAAATATTTTTTTCTTTTCGTTACCTTATATGCTCTCATAGGCATTTAGTGAAAAGCTGTTATTTTGGAAATACAAACCGACACTTCAATTTTATTTATCTGTAATGGATGTAAAGATAGTAAAAACTAAAACCAAAGAATCGAGATAAATTATTGCCATTTCAATTAAAGTGTGTGCAAGTGTCTGCAAGCGTTGAGAACCGTTTGCTTAAATACAAATCTTTCATTCAAACTTTTAACTTAACTATAAGCAATATTATTTTGAATAAATTAATTACTGTGTTGTATACTAGCCCGTGGAATAGCACTCCGATTTATTTTCATTCGACAAAGTACTGTGCAAACAAACTTTGTCAGTTCAGTACTCTCGTACTTTGCACATTTTAGCTCTTGCAATTAAAATGATGATGATAATCTGGAGCTGCCCTGGGCCTGTAGACAAACTTACATTATCCTCACGCTTCGCTAGTAGAAACGATACAAAATGTACGGGAATTACTTATGTCACGTGACTGATTTATGTCATTGCCATACATGTTAAATCGTTTCTATTAGCGGAAGCGCGAGATAATGTTACATAATTAGCGTTCTTCATGAATTTGGGCCTAATTTTCATGAAGTTACTCATTCAATCCGTAATAAGTCCAGAATGCGTCACCTGCAGCTGAGGTACAGCAGCCACTTGGCTGAAACGATATTGCACACTACATGTCATCGAATTCATAATTATTAAGTACAATTATAACATAACCACCGATCTCAAAATTATTTCAGCAATCGATAGCTACATTAACAGCGACTAAAATACACTATATTATTTTGTCCCCGAATACCCACAGCAAGTAAAACAGCGTGACGTTCGCTTGAAGGGTATACATTTAAACCGGCTTTTTATTACGAAAAAAAGCTTACTTGCTGCTGCAATTTTATTCTTTGTTCTTCACATTCAACTCCACTTGAACATTATACGTTGTTTTAAATTTCAAAAGGAGAATATGGGAAGTTTGCCAAGTGAAACGGACAACGTTGAAATATACGGACTTAATTCAATTTCATGCGCTCGTAATACAGCTAATATAGACGAACAAAGGTTTATTGCAGTTTAAAAAGCGTCTAAATTAGTAAATTACTGGTTATGTCGACGACCTCGTTTGTCTAGTGATTCAGTATACCTGTAGACAAAGTAACATAATATTATCCTCACGCTTCGCTAGTAGACGTGTCACGTGACTGATTTATGTCATTTCCATATATTTTTATCGTTTCTACTAGCGCAAGCGCGAGAGAATGTCAATTTGTCTAAGGCTACAGTAGGCCTAGACAGAGTGACTTCCACTCGTTCAATCTCGTGTCAGAAGAAACAATTATTATTGAGATGAACATTTGCTTGCCTTGAGTACGGGCGTTTGCAAATCGAGGGTTAAAAATATATTTCTTTAACTGTCAAAATAGCGTACATTTGTCGTTTTGAAGGTTCCACAAATGTCGGTAAAACACGCGAATGACATATTCGCGATCGGCTACGCAGTGACACCTCTTTCTGTCATTACACCTATTCCGCTTATTTTCTCGTAGATGCGCGCGTGTGAGAGTGACATTTCGAACGATTGTTTCCCTGGTTCCTAACTGCTTGTAAAAGTTATTTTTTTTAAATAATACTGATTAAAATTTGAATTTGGAATTCCATTTTGAAAATTGGAAGTGGAATTATTACAAACGGAACCCTCAAAGTGCCGCGCCGGGGAGCAGAGTGGAAAGTCCTTTCAATTAGAGTTACCAAATCCCCTCTGATTAAACTGAGAGCGTGGCTCACCCACTGAGTGTTATATTCCACCTACATTATTACTGTCTACTGTGAATGAGAATCATCGAATATGATTTGGAATTAGAAGTATTTGTACTGTTGGATTTGCTTATCTTTACATCTATACGGATGAATAAAATTGAAGTAATCTGTAATTCCAAAATGACAGCTTTTAACTAAATGTATATGAAGGTATATACGGTATTGTCCTAAAAGGGAAAACAAATTTAAAAAAAAAAACTCATTTGGTCTGTCTGTTTGTTCCGGCTAATCTCCGAATCGGCTGGACCGATTTTAACGGGACTTTCACTGGCAGAAAGCTAATTTTGGAAAGTTTAGTCTTCCGCGAGTCACCCATAAATAATCGCAACGCGGGTAAAACCGCGGGGCACAGCTAGTATCATATAAACGAACTTCTGTCCATACCAATTTTATTTTCCACCCAAAGTGACGAAATATTTTCACAACTAGAAAAACATTTTAATAGTACAGCTGGGAAACATAGCCGGGAATTTGAAATAGAGTATACGGTATCATAAGGTAATATGGAGTAAACCGAGCGGTAACAATAAAACATGACGTTGGTTATAAAATGCTATGACACGGGGAAATTCGCCCGGGAGATAGCACGGAACAAGTTAAAAAGGAAAACAAATTAAGTTGCATCCATAAATGCTGATTGTAGCAAATGTACCTACGGACGAAGCCTGTGCATTCTCATTTTAAAATACGGATGCGTTCGGTGAAATCACGTCATCGGACAACATTGTGGATTTACTCTCATTTTCTGTTTGATTTGTTACGTTTACCTGTAGATTATTAACATTTTTTTTCTCACTAATATAATAAAGAGGAAAGATTTGATTGTTTGTTTGTATTGAATAGCCTCCGAAACTACTTGACGGATCTTGGAAATTATTTCAGCGATGGTTACCTACATCATCAGTGAGTAACATAGGCTAGTAGTAGTGTGAGGTTCTTTGAGTAATAAGCGTTATCGAAGTTCTGACTGACTGACTTATCGCACCGCCTAATCCGGGCTTATTCCCAGACTTCCACAGCCGCTGGTCCTAGTGACATTACATTTAGACGGTATGTTCTTGGCGAGGTGCAGGTATATATTATGAAAGAGTTTTCTGAAATGCTACCAATAAAGGGATTAAATGGGGAATGAATATATACAGATAAATAAAATTGAAGTGTCTGTTTGTAATTCCAAATAACAGCTTTTCACTAAATGCATAATTATGAAAGTATACACGCTACTGACAATAAAAAACCAAGTTTTAAAATTTTTCTCCGTCTATCCGTCTGTCCGTCTGTCTGTCTGTCTGTTTGTTCCGGGTAATCTCTGAAATGTATGGACGGATTTTAACGGGACGGACTTTCACTGACGGATAGCTAATGTTACAAGGAGTAACTTAGGCTACTTAGATTTTTAAAAATCATTTAGGGATCCGCGGGCAACCATGAAATTAAAATCTACGCGGGTGAAACCGCGGGGCACAGCTAGTATTTATATAAGAACTTAGTATTGCTGCCACCACGCAGGCGAAGCTAGTTTTCATAATAATCCTATGGTTTGCTCAAAACATATCCTATCAAGTCTTTACAGAAAATTTCCTCAAGGAGATAAGTGACTCGTCAGAAGCCTTCTACAATTACGTTTTACTAGGGACGGAACCCTCACAACGAGCGCTTATCGCACCCAAGGATTGGCCCTAAGAATTTGTCATGGCTCACATTTGACCTCTCTTCGATTTTGCTACAAATCATCCCCTTGCCGAGTTATGCTGACCCTTGCACTGAACATTTTTTGTTATGATCCGCACGGATATCGTAGAGTATGTGTGTTTTTCGTTGATATATTATTTATTTATATATTACAAGAAGAAATGCGATTCAAGTTGGAATTCAAAGCCCTTCTGCATGCCGTGTTTCTTTCTCGTTTTTCAAACTTTCCCAGCCCTCATACTATAACGATTTTATTTCAAGGTTTCAAGGTAAATTATACGCAGTGATTGAAAAAATCAATAAAAAAATACACTCATTTATCCCAAGTTGACATCAAATAATACATATATATCTAAAAGGGCAAACACATTCAAATAATCATAAAGCCTTTTTGAAACCACATCTGTAATTATCATAATGGCAAGATACTAAGCCACAAAATGCTTTGAAATGTATAGCAAAGTAGAAGCTTACTGATACACGGAAAGCCGTCGTCTGCTGAGATTTTTAGTTGAAACGTCGCCGTCGTAGCTAACGGAACTAACCGGTGTGTATTCTATCTTTGAACCGCAGCCGTTTCAAACTTAATTGAAACTGGGAATCCCTTGAAATCAGCCGTTAGAATCCCGGGGCAACACTATTGGGGGTCTCTTTAGATAAATTGCGGAATATAGACAAACTCGTTGGTACTTCCCGCTATGTTACTGAAAGGAGTATTATTGACAGGGTTTTTTTTGCGATTTGGAAGTATTGCAGTCATTGTGTCGGGTAGATTTGAGGACTTGCCTGCTACGCCAGAATGAAGGAATCTTGAGGGAATCTGCTACTGATGTGCCTGAGACGGCGATGGATTCAACCGTCCGTCATTTTGGCAATCCTCTAAAGGCTGAAGAGGAATCAGGCAGGAGGTTTTACTTGCGTGATCTCAATAAAAAAAATATAAAAAAGTAGCCTGAAATACCTACTTTCAAATTCTGTAGAAATTCAGATTATGTTCAAATTGCATATTAGTCAACGCTAATTTAGTTTAAATGTATCGATTTTATTTGTGGTCTGTCGATATTTCACCAGAAAAAGTTCTTATATATAATTGATGATCAACCCTAGAATAGGACCCTCCTGAGCTCTCATTTTGTTCCAAGTGGACAGCTGCTCTGCTCCGCTGAGCAACGATCTAATCCTCTCAATTAACTCATAGATATTATCTACTCCTACTTCTACAGCAAGATAAATTGCTTCTTTTTCCAGTTTATCAGACTTAAAACGCCTGATAGAACTGATCGGAATTATTTCAAGGAAAACATTCCGAGAAGTTAGAAGAACCTCTTGGAATAATCGGAAAAACTATCTGTATTTAAAGAAAGACTATCAAAAATAGTTACTTACAATCGTATAAATCCCAAGTACATATTTTTAAATTAGGGGCAAAGAATTCAACTGAGGCATGAATAAAATTTGAAAATCGTAATCACTCCATTCTGAGCTCACTCACTACATAACACTAGAAAATGAGCAAAATTTATACAACTAGCGGGGCAAGCAAGTGTTGATGGGAAACGGATATACCCATTTACGCATGAAAATGGCCCTGGTATGGGTTGGTAAAGACCGTGAAATTGTAGTACCATTTCACGGGTAATTGTCTGCAAACCATACAGTCAAGTATTTCGGTCAATTTGTGGGCATTATCTAGTCATCCGAATGAGCACACAAAACACTGAAGATGTTTCTGTAGAATATACATTACCAAGCTACGCATCACGGACTGTAGAAAATGTTTAACCCATCGGTTTTCTCATGCAAGTTTTGAAAGAAGATTGAAATGCTCGGCTTACAATGGATCTTTACAATCATAGAATTCAGAACAAAAACGTAAGTATATTACGACATTGGACCTATGGTGAATGACAGCCATGGAAACTTGCTACAGAGCATTGTAAACGCTTGCGTCAACGCCAAAATAAAAGATCTAATTCATTCGTGAATTCTGTACCTTGGGAAAACCACAGCTAGCAACTTGGGGACCTACCATGACCTCTTATTACCATCATAGATTCACCATGATTATGAGACAAATGTGTATGACGTGTTCACATGATCATCAAATTATCCAAATGAGCCACAAGAAGTAGGGCCTCTGATTTTTAAGAGAAGGGGAAGCTGCACAAGGGGCCCACTATAATCGTTTAAGCAGCCTATTAAGGAATTTCTAGCTTTGGCAATTAATTCTACGGTAAAAAAATGACAGGCTCCGAAGTTCCTAGTAAGCTCTGCTTATACCATTGATGGTAGGCCCTAGGTGTTTTAGGTCCTAATCTTGGTGATGAGCATCCCGTAACGAAGACAATTGATTGTGATTATTTATTAAATGATTATATAACTAAAACAACATACCCTCATAACTCCAGCGATTAACAGATCAACTCCCAACAGCACTTTCGAAACAAAACCAACTTTAAATTAAACCAACCCTTTTTAATCACGCGTAAAATTCCCAGCGATTCTGGAATCAGTGGAAAGTAACATCGAGTCACATTAGTCTAATGAAAACCGGCCCAGTGAAATACTTTTGCAATTAAAGTAAACACCATTGCTGTGTAGTGCCCCCAGAGAAATCAACCGCACTCGTGTTACCTAATTCCACACAAGTGAGCTCATAAATTGTCATTTCCCAGCCGACTTGCCCCTTTGAATGCAAAACATCGACTCAAATTGAAATGGTATTCCGTTGGTTTGAAGCTTGATTGGATCTGGTTTTATCAGGGATTGAATAACATTGCATGTTCTAAAACGTTTGTACGTACATTAAAAGGAAAGGTACGTTTCAACCACTATAAAAATTTAAAAAGTAATTATACCCTTATATGTTTTTTTTTTGTAAATCGTATTTTGGGAATTGAGACTGTAAGGGTGGTATTAAAATTTAGCGATACATCCTCTTGTATTAGCTCTCCTGGTGGTCTAATAAGTGGTTTCCATAGCCTGGTCTAATAATATAATATCCTATGTCTTGAAATGTTTATATTATTTAGCTAAGTCACAAAAAAAAAGAGTTTAAGATGCGTTTAAAGATATTTTTAAACTTCACTTCACACCTTAAGAAGTTTATTGAAAATTATTTACTATGTAATGAAATGTACACGATTCCAGATGAGTTTCTTGCCGCATCTTCTCAGAAGGCTAGTTTTCGAACCGGTGATCAACGACGTCCATAAGTACCCTTTTCATGCAAGTAAAGCTAATAAATGGGTATTAAAAACTATTATACACTATTCACTCACGGTGTGAAGTGATATCAGAAATTACACTCAAAAGCTTCAAAAGGACTAAATACAAGGTAATTTACATATGCTCACGCCTGTATTCCCCGAAGGGGTAGGCAAAGTTGTTGTAATTTTCAACACCCACATTTCACCAAATATGATTAAGTGTCAACGTGACAGAGGGTGAGTCCATCGTCGTCTCAGGCACTATACATACGTCTTTGAATTATTTTTCAAACATATGCACGTTTCCTCGCGATGTTTTCCTTCACCGTTTAGCGCGTGGTGTGAAATCACTGTACATAAGTTTTTAGAAAAACTCACAGGTCCCGCTAGGATTCAAACTTGCGTAGCAGGCGACTGCTCTAACCCCGAGGCCACCACGGCTCTAATAACTAATGACTAAATGAATAATACAAGGTAATTTATTATGGGGGATTCACTTAGTAAGCCAACCACAATTCCTTCCCAGAAGTTCATAGCAAATATCATGATAGTAGACCCCTCAATTCAGATAACTTATGTTGTTTCTGACTTTACTGTTTAGTTAGGACTACACTTAATACTTGTCTGAACATTCCTTAGACCAATGGGATAGTTAATATTTCGTTCAGCGTACCAAAATATTTCATTACCAATTTTTTTTAAATTGTTTTTTCTTTCAACGAAATACGAACGAAAAAGGTCATGTGTGGTAGAAGCAATGACATTAAATTAAGAGACGTGCTGCGGTCATAAAATGAACAATATATAAATTCAGTTCGTCAGCAAGGAAAGTGACTAGAATTATGACAACTTGAACGCCAGTTTTGGCACGCTAGTGACATATCTTTAAAATAAACTAATATCATTGCGGTGAAGTCATTGAATTAACGTAACTTTTGACGTTTAATAACCTTAAGTAAGTGTTATTTGGTATACGAAATTTATTTTACAACTTGTTACAGAGGAGCTCGTGGCACATTTGCTATTGCGCATATCATTCGATCAGCGAAGTTAAGCATCCATACGCCTAGCCATTAGTTGGATGGGTGACCGCCCGAGTTCCCTCCGTGCCTCGGAGAGCACGTTAAGCTGTCGGTCCCGGTTGCCAATTTAACATCTTTGGCAATCGTTACAGGTCAGTCAGAGGTCTAAGAGAGTCTGACAACTGGTTTAAACCAGATTGCCGATTTTCCTCGAAAAAGGGGTTGCGAAGGTCAGATGGCAGTCGCTTCGTATAAAAATCAGGTGATCAGCCACATCGGGTTGAATCAAGTGCTGACCCCAAATACATGGGATTAAGGCCCCTGGCCTTAATCCGATACGAAATTTATTTTCATAATCTCACTTAAAAAACAACCGAGTGGTAACCTTACAAAAGTACATAGAACAATTATAAACTTCCAATGAAAGTTATGATTGAAAATAAAGCCTTCATCCCAATTAAGATGTTTTAAGAGTAAACAGTACTCCAACTGTGCTTTCATAGGGAAAACTTTCTAAAACACACTAGTTATTATTGATCCGGCGAACTAAGTACCGCCACAGTCGATTCTTTATTTTTTTATTCCTGTTTATTACGAATAGCTGTGCCATGCGGTTTCACCCGTGTAGATTTAGTTTCATCCTTATTGTCGCGGAACCCTAATATTTTTGATTAATAAAAGTAGCCTAAGTTACTCCTTGAAACATCAGCTACCTACCAGTGAAAGTCCCGTTAAAATCCGTCCAGCCGTTTCAGAGATTACCCGGAACAAACAGACAGACAGACGGACAGACAGACAGACAGAGAAAAATTTTAAAACTTGGTTGTTTAGTGTCAGTAGCGTGTATACTTTCATATGCATTTAGTGAATAGCTATTATTTTGGAATTACAAACAGACACTTCAATTTTATTTATCTGTATAGATGTATAGATTGATTGTATAGGAGAGTGTTGTTTTTATACCTTTTCAGGCAAGTTTTTCTCTGCGTAAAAACCAATCTCGTACTTCAAGGAATATTCTAAAAAAAGTATTAGCAAACTCGGTTCAGCTGCTCTCGAGATTTGGACTTAGCAACACATTCAACGATTAATTTTTATATTATAGATATACTGATGAAAATTAAATAGGATATGATTAAATAAATAGTCACTGTCCAATTATAATGGCAATAACGGGTTATAGTAGGGCCCCAGGTCCACAGCGACACTTAGACAAGACAAATAAATCGATAATATAATAAAAGTCCTCTATAATTTTCTTCACGTTTACATCACACACGAAAAAATATATCGGGGGACATCTGCACTCTTTCGTCCAATCCGTAATAAAAGTGGATAGTGGACATAAATTGTGGAAGAGGCACCCCTATGCTGTGCACACAGAATAGTTGAATCCAGTAGTCCAACCACGCAGAGAGTAAAACATCAGAATCCTTCAAAACTTATATGACACGTCTGTTCATATCCCACATTTATTTTTAAGCCCGCTGAATCATGACCTACAGAATATTTTGTTTGAAATTGCATAGGGTTCAATTCAACTGCCACTGTCAAACAAATTGAATGACAAGATTGCTGACGAAATTTAATAAACGAAATTCACCCTTATGTTATAACCATGCATTGGCTGACTGCATCTCAAGTTTTACAGCATGCTTATCCTAAGTATAATTACGTATAAAATAATCTTCAATAAGCATAGTGCATAGTACCTAAAGTTGTCCATACTTTGAATAATTAATGAAATACGATTTAACATTGTTGCAAGTAAAATCCTTCGTCTGGTGCGGCGGTGGGTCGAAATGCACCCCTGGGGCCCAACCATGAGCTCTTATTGCAATGTTAATTCAGTTGTGCGACAGTGACAGATGTATGCACGTCACATACATCTGTCTCATAAATGAGTGAAACTATCATGGCAATAAGCTCTCATGGTAAGGCCCCTGATATTTCCGCCAGTGCGTCGCAAGTCTAAAATGTATGTGTTCAAATCTATGGTACGAATAGATTTTGAACACCTAATCTTAAGTGCTTTATTTTACAAAAAGAAGTTTGTAAGTTGAGCTACTGAATACAATCTCAATGCCATAACTGAAGGTCCCTCCAACCCGATTCTCTGCAGCAATCAAATTGCGATCAGTACCGCGTGAGAAGAATTTTTATACCTACCCTCCAAAGCCTACGATAAATGTGCGCCTACCCGAATACATTGACGTAGAAAGAGTTATTTGTATTGATTGAATGAGAGATACTATTTTTATTTACCAAAGGGTTCCGAAGCTAACTGATAAAGGATCTAAGCGGATATTTCTTTGGGATTTTATGGATTTGTAAATTTTCCGTGTAGTAATGTAATAAGCTCTACTACGGGTGATAAGCCTGAACTGAACCTATCAATCTTAAAGCGGGAACTTATAGTGAAGAGGGTATGAAGCATCGCCTATCTTACATTCGAGTATAAAGAATTTTATTTTATACCTAACTCACAATTTTTCTACTTACAAGGTTTTATTTTACTACTTAGATCGTTTTCTGTTTTCAAAGTATGGCTTTTTATAAGTCTATTTCTTTACGTATTTATCTGTGACGATTATTGAGTGAATTTACATAATCAATTGAAAAGAGCAATTTTATTTGTTCCTGGGGCCTTACCATAAGCTCTTATTGCCATCATAGTTCCACTGTGTGACAGTGACAGACTTATACGCGTCATATACATCTGTCTCAAGATAAGAGTTAAACTATCATGGCAATAAGAGGTCATGGTAGGGCCCCTGCTTGTAGCGCACTGTAAATTATCCTATTTCATTACTTTGATTGAACTACTAAAGCTCTATTTGAAATTCATTTCTTTTTTCTAAGTTACATAAAGATGATAATATTTTAAGTCACACCTCGGTGTATATGAGCATAATCTATATAAAATTCTCGTGTCGCGGTGTTTGTTACCAAACGCCTCCAAAACGGCTGAACTGGTCTAAAAGTCATCCAACATCTATTTTTCAAACCCTTATTTGATCAGGGTAATTTGCCCAAAAATAAATATGGCAATACAACTTTTGCCGGGCACAGCTAGAGATATAATATAATTACTCAGGTACTTAAATAAGTGTGACTATTTGATACACAATATTCTTTTAATGTATATGTAAAGTCCATAAAGTTTGGCAATTATTTAATATTTTGAACCATGGGCTTAACCCGCAGATTCACATTTTACATACGACTATTTCTCCACACAACCTACGGCTATTCATTAATGTAGGCAGAATATTTTGTGTTCAATTACATTATAATATTAATGTGATTCTATTGGCACAGGCCGAATGCAAAAGTTCTAGCGAAGCAAAGAGTGAAGTTTCAAACTTAGCCTTTCACAAGACCCGGCAAACTTACTCCGCAAACTTATCCCGTGAATATAATTTAAAAAATATACTGATATTTATCTCGTAATGTAGTGACACTATGAAGTGATTGAGATTCCTTTATTTGGCTATCCCTATTCTCTTAAATGCTCTCAAGCTATTATGATTTTAAAGGTCTCCCTCATCTTTGGAATAGAGTTTTGTGAAAACCAATGAGTTTTTCTAAAAACTTATGTATGTGAAATCACTGGATTTCACACCACGTGTTTTACGGTGAAGGAAAACATTGTGACGAAACCTGCATGTGTCTGAGAAATTATTCAAAGATGTAAGAAAGTGCCTTAGACGGCGATATACTCACCATTTTACGTTGATATTGATAATTTTCGGTGAAAAATGGGTGTTGTTATTACAACACCTCCGTCTACCCCTTCGGAGAATACAGGCGAGAGCATACATATGTATGTAGGTCTATAAATATTGTAAATATTTAATTACAAATCAAATATTGAATTACAGACATAAGTCGGTTTTATTCTTTTGACTAAGTAACTAAGAAACCCAATGCGCATCCTTAGCTTTAATTGTATTAAAATACAAACCTTGGATCTTCTCAGCTTACGATCAAAGCAATGCTTCGACGGAAAAAACGTCCCGTTCCAAACAAGATTTTCTACAAAACCAATATCCGAGAGTATAAGGGTTAAAGCCCCTTATAACTTAATGTATTCCTTTGAAGATTAGGGATGTTGAAATACTATTTAGATATTATTTAATGTTGTATTAACTTAGTACATAACATAGTAGGTAACGGGTATGGTGGATTACTTACATTTCACAAAAAAATCTATAAAGTAAGTATGACACTAATCTTAGGTTATGCTTAGAATAGCTATTACTAGATACTATTAAGTAATGTTAAAATTCGAAATTAAGGATTTCTAAAAATCCTAAGTTATGATCTGGTCAATCAATAAAACTGATTATTGGCTTTCACTCCGATCATCACAAAATTACACACTGCCGGAAAAGTGCCGTGCAATGACCTAAGTAGATATAGATTGTGTCAATTTGTTGACCCATATTTTTTTAAATAATGTTTTTGAAAGATTTGTACCTAGATTCCTTACTGCATGTAAAGCTTATGCTTATAGTGTGACAAAATCTTGGGGCACAGAAAAATAAATAGAACACGTTTCATTACTACGCGGGCAATGCAGCGGGCGGAAGCTACTATCTCATAAATTGTATGCGGCCAAAACTACATTCCTCAAACTGTTGAAACTTTCCCACACATTTATCACAAAACTGAATCCATGCAGCTGTCCCTGACGTGTAAGTAAAATGGCTTGCACGATGAGATTGAAAATATGAGGAGTTACAACTATGGTAAGAAGGTGGTAAATTACTACGTCAGCAATGATATTAGAAGAATAGATGCGTTACACTCTCTAAAACGAACAAAAAAATTCTCCGTGCGCAATGCTTGTCACTTGTGAGATACATAGAACGTGTAAAAATTTAAAACAATTGCAGGCCTAAACAAATTAATATTCTCTCGCACTAATGAAAACGATACAAAATGTATGGAAATGACATAAATCAATCACGTGACATATGTCAGCAGATTTTCTCAGTCACATTGTATCATTTCTATAAGCGTATCGTGAGGATAATGTTACCTTGTCTTCAGGCCCTAACGGCGGAGGTTAGAGTTCTGACGCCTCAATTTCGGCACGCTAGTGACAAATCTAGCTCTTATTCAAAAATCTAATATCACTGTACGTCACACCCAGAAGCCGCTTACTCACGTCACCCTTGAGTTATAGCGCGGTGCATGGCGCACTGACTAATGACTATGACCGTTGCAAAAATAGTTTGTGGCTTTTTGATACTGGCAGATGACAAATGGCACTTTTAGGACGATTTTTCATAAACACGGGAGAATTCTCATTTCATTGCTACTGGATGCGTTATAGCCATAATCCATACATATATATATATCTATTTATACATCTAAATCTATGTCTATCTATACAAACAGTTAAAAATAAAAATGAAGTGTCTGTTTGTAATTCCAAATAACAGCTTTTCACTGAATGCATTTGCTACACGTTACAGACATAGAAAAAACAAGTTTTAAAAATGTTCAGTCTGTCTGTTTATATTTTATTTTTAAACAAACAGGCATCGAACATATTCGGCTCCGGAATAAAATAAAGATAAACTATATAGTGTAAAAAATCCAAATTCATTCAATCGTTTTTGTGTTATTAAGTAATAAGCATCAAAACTTTTATAATGGAGACGTTGTTAAGTCTATCATAACAATTTAAAACGCCTTATCATTTAGAAAAGCAAAACGTTGTACTCGCTTCGATTGAGAGCATAATATGACATTGACATTTGATAAGCAAATTGTCCACTATAATTTAATTGTTAAAAGAAAACTGATTCTTTTTGATGACTTGGAAGAAATTTGGATTATTACCTGGATTAACACACATGAGGATCTCTTTCTCTCGTAAAAAGGTAAGGTTGACCGCGCGTGAAAGCTAGTGCATTATAATGTTCATGAGTAAAGCATAATAAGTGACACCATAACATGAGTAAATATTTAAATAGTCATGTGTCACCAATGTTAGTATAGTCCTACCTACCGCACCTTATGATGAGACGTGTGATATGCAGTCACTCAAAGACAAAGATCCCGCGTCATTCTAAACAAAAAGATAAGGGATTAGTCAAAATAATCAATAGTTAACACGCCCGCTGATAGCGTTATCAGCTCTCGACTGTAATACGATAGACGTAATCATTCGTGATCCACCGTCGGAACTATAGGTGCTTACAATGAACCACCATAACAATGAGGAAGTAAAAAAAGAAAACATGAAGCCATTCTCCAGACTACAAGAAAGAATCAAACACAAGTATGAAGAGATGCAGAAGAAACTAGAGAAATCAAAGTCGTTCGACTCTTTGTTGATGAATGACAGTGTGTTTGAACAGCGAAAATTTGCAATCAATATCGATGTAAGTGATGGATCGTCGATTAGTTCTGGGAGCAACAGTGAAGCACTTAGACATACAGCTGTAATAGAAGACTGGCCTAGTAATACTAATTTACAATATGCCTACGTCAGAGAAGTGAGTCATGAGTCTAATTTGGAGTTTGCGTTAGAAGAGAGTCAAGATAACAATCACCATTCGAGAAGATTTTTCAGTGATGACTTTCGGATAGCTAGTTTGGAATCGTGAGTAAATTTTACTTTCTTATGTAGCAGACCAAATATCTTTGAGAAATTTGGACGAGGTATTGTTAATAGAAAGAACCTGCCACATATCTTAAAACTAGGACATGAATGTAATGGGATATTGTAATTGACAGCAATAACTTTAACGCTGCTTTTAAAAGGATCAAAGTACATAACTTTGCTAATTAATCAATCAAATCAATTACTCACCAATATGTTCAGATTTATATCGCCTAATGCAATCTACGGTATTAATGTGTAAACGACATAAATACATACGATCTCTATTTGTTGTAAAGGAATGTAGGTCCTTACTCATTGTAAAAGTACCTTACTTACGTTATTTCCTTGTCACAAACCTTAAAAGTTCTAACTTTGTATTTGCAGGTTAAATGAAGTGGGTATTGCAGATACTGACGAATCTTATTCTACGCCTTCACCGTTACCGTCAACCAAAGTCACTATACGCGACAAAATTGGTACCCAAATATCAGTTGTCAAGGAAAAACGTCGACTGAAGAAAATTGAGAAACTGGCATCCAAAGACAAGGCGAAAGAATCCCGGGAAAAAGTCGAAAAGGTCTTTTTATTTACATTTAAAGTTGCTCGCCGCTCGGCTCCGAAAGCTCTTCTTAATGTTTACATAATTGACAATTCCACTGAATTGTTTTTTAGCTATTAGATTTATTGTGTCAGTGAGGGAGCTAGCTTTATAAGGAAAATTGTCGGCGGAGACGTACCTCCGTTAAAATTACACCATTTTGTTTCCGTCTCCAGCTCACTAGGTAGAAAATGTATTAAATTCTGTGATAAATGAAACGTTATATGAACGTGTTTGTTGCTTACTCAACGCTCTGTGTTTCTCATGGACGAAATCGGAGTTTAATACCAGGCAACTTATATTCGCTTTACTATAAATAATCTAACTATTAATTTTACAATGTTGCCAGCCTTCTTGGCACGATCCCGAGACACTGATTTGGGCTTGTAATTCGATTTATGTACTGTTTCTTGTACTTATAATTTAGTTTTTATACAATAAACATTAATATTCTTCTAAGAGTGCCCCAAGAATAGGTTCAAACATCAACATATTTTGATTGGGGCTTGAAATGTATTGATCCATCATTGTGTACTATAATTACACCTCTGCCTACGTTTTCGGGGAATACAGGTATATTAAATTATGTTTGTTATTTTCTAGTTGGTTTTAAGTAACACAACGATACAAACTCCGGGAAAAACATTGAAAAAGATGAAAGTTGCAACGGTTAGTGTCGCTCTTATCGAAGTCACTGGTTTGGAAACTAACACCTCGGAAGAAAAAATACGCCTCTTTCATTGCCGTTTCAAGTGAGTAATTTAAAATAATTATACCATAAAAGCAGTAAAGAATCTTGTAAGAAATCGTAGCATCCACATAGTGTCATTTACGCGTTTTACCGACATTTTTCAACGCGACAGTAAACAAAATTGGTAAATTTTGACAAGCCTTACGCCAACAATGGAGCAATCTTTCGCATTTCAAAAAATAGGCCTAGATTCCTTACTACTTGTAAATTTTTATTTATACTGCCTGTACTTTTATACTCGTTAATTAACCTTACAACAATAAGCGTGATTGAATTAATATTTATTAAAAAAAAATGTTACGCCACGTTTTCAAATATTGTATGATTTTTATGCATGACACAAGCTTTGAATCCAAATTCTTAAAGTGGTTGAGAAAATCACGAGTAGCTCAGCTAGAAGAGCAATGGCACGATTGACAGATGTACGGTGAGTGCGCATCCCGCCTCGTGTTCATATTTTTCCTAACCAATTTAAGAACCCAAATTTCAAATTAACATTTTGCTTTTATTGATTTTTTTAGACTCGGAACCGAAAAATACAAATCAAAAATAGCCAAAAGTAACGCTGGTGAAGTAAAATATCAGGAATTATTCAACTTAAGTATGTTCGACGAAACGTTATTAGAAATATGGTTATACGAAAAGGACGCTATTATTGGAAGGTAAGATGAGGGGGGAAATATTTATCTATACATGTATATCGATACTGATACATAAAATTATTGTGTTTGTTTGTAATTCCAAATTAAAAGCTTTTCACCAAATACTTATTAGATGATTACGTATAATTATATTTTTCTGTCTTTCTTTTTGTTTCGGTTAATCTCTGAAACGGCTTTAGCGAGACTCTCTCTGGCAGATAGCCGACACAGGGAGTAAACTTAGAATATTTTTATTTAAAAAGGAATTTATGGTTCCACGATATAAGCCACTCATGAAATTATATATAATACTAGCTGTGCTCTGCGGTTTCACCCGCGTAGATTTAGTTTCATCCTTATTGTCGGGGAACCCTAATAGTTTTAATAAATAAAAGTAGCCTAAGTTACTCCTTGAAACACCAGCTACCTGCCAGTTAAAGTCCCGTTAAAATTGGTCCAGCCGTTTCAGAGATTACCCGGAACAAACAGTCAGACAGACAGACAGACAGAGAAAAATTTTAAAACTTGGTTTTTTAGTGTCAATAGCGTGTATACTTTCTAATGCATTTAGTGAAAAGCTGTAATTTTGGATTTACAAACAGACACTTCAATTTTATTTATCTGTATAGATTATTCGACGCGGGTGAAGCAGCAGCTGGTGAAAGCTGAATAGTAATGCTAATTATCTCGCTTATCCTTAAATTGCTTCCGAAACTTATTACAGAAGTACCATCGATCTATTAGAAGTACAGAAGGAAGAAACACATAAAATGTGTTTGAATTTGAATAGCGAATTGGAAACAGTTGAGATGTTTATTCTACTTACAGTTAGTGGATATTTAGCTAATACAGTTGCTGATAACGACGAGTATCAAGAAGCCCAAAGGAAATTTCATCAAATTAATGAAACTATTGTAAGCTTTATTTAAATAATTACAATTAAACTTCATGTACCAAGTATATATATGTAAGCAACACAAGGAGATCACGAAGCTTCGGCCGAAAGATCGCAAATTCCTACCACAGTTCTTATTCGTTCTAAATTGAAAACTTGAATTTGATAAAAACGAAGCGATACTGAAACTACGGATACTTTCGTTCGTATGCAAAGTTTTGTTTTCGGAGAAAGAGAGTAGACCCTCAGATCTAAACACTAGACCATCTCTAGCGTTCGACTAGAATATTTTTTAAAATTCATATTATTAATTTTACAGCCCTGGTATCCTTTAAAGAGGAAGACAGACAACCCACCGCATGTCGGTTTCCTAACTGTCACAGTTTACGGAGCCAAAGGTGTATCTGGCTCGGAATGCTACTGTATCTTGGAACTAGACAATAAAAGAGTACAGACACATACTGATTACAAAACTAACGACCCTAATTGGACGAAAACATTCACATTGTAAGAGACTTTATCTTCTGTTACCATTCTGAATTTGCTTCCGTTGTCAATCTATGGATATCTCAAATTAATTTCCGATCTTAGGATGTATGAACAATTCTACACTATCGCTTCCGCACGCGACATAAACATAGATTTGTATGGCATCAAAACAGCTTCAGCCACAGCTCGCGCTAATTCGTTTCCATAGAATTCCACGTTTACGTACACACGACGGCGAGCGTTGGCGGTAGTGAAAAAACTCGCACTTAGCTCTCTGTCTTTCATTTCAGTGCAGTGGACGATATCACCTCAATTTTAGCTATAACGGTTCACGATGAGAAACGATGTGAAGATGTAGGCAAGGTATTGATACATCTGCTTGCCATCAACACCGGTGAGATAAAATGGTACGCCCTAAAAGACCATGAATTGAGGGAAAGAGCTAAGGGAAACAATCCTAGAATACTAATAGAAATGTCAGTCACTTGGAGCCTTGTAAGGATTTTTTCAAGATGGGATTAACTGGTTATTGCCAGAGACACTAAGTTTATATTGCTTGAATGTTTATGTTTCAGGTAAAAGCCTCACTTCGTGTGATAAATCCAAAAGAAGTGAAGTATTTAGAAACGGAAAGAGGATTTGACAGACGAGTGTTTGCTAGGAATATATCAAGAGCGAAAGCCGTGATTACTTGGGTTTTGGATGCCATTAAAGTTTTCAAGTCAGTACCTAATTATGTAGTACCTCATAATACTTGCTTATTAATGTGATGATTAAAAAAAATTAAGCTTCCTAAACTTTGCTTAGTTCGGGACTAGATGGCGGTGGGTGATAACGTCTTATGACCCAATTGACAATATTTTTTATTGTCTATTACATGTGTATGATTCAAATCAATTTAATTTTCAGGACCTGTTTTGAATGGGAGAGTAACTCAAGGAATATATTTGCCCTGACAACATGGATCATGTTCTGCTGGCTCTTCAAAATGTGGATGCTACCCCTTCTTCTATTTATACCGTTTGCGTGGTACCGACCTCCGAAATACTTTCCTCATTGTAATTACTCTTCGACCTAGTACCTAATGGTTAGTTTTAGGTTAGTTGGTATCCAATACTAAACTAGTAATAATTTCAGGGAAACAATATTTAATTGGCAATTATAATGCTATTGAAGAAGCTAAAAACGAAAAGGTAATTATACCAGGTACCTACATTTTTGATCATATTTTCCAAATAAGGATGATGAATATACATTTTTCAGGAAGAAAAAGCAGTATCGTTAAGACAAAAAATAAACAACTTGCAAGAAATGGTTCAAACGGTGCAGAATGCAATTGGACAATTCGCTTGCCTTGGCGAAAGGATAAAAAAGTAAATACCAATCTTTGTTTTAATTAAATTGACCCTAAAAACAAAAAAGGTCCTCCTCTATCTAGTAAACAAGTACTTTAATTCGTTCGTAGAACATTCATTCTCACTCTCTTAGAAATGAAATTTTGCGAAATTCTTTT
Organism: Watsonalla cultraria; assembly: GCA_964035505.1. Taxonomy (NCBI): domain Eukaryota; kingdom Metazoa; phylum Arthropoda; class Insecta; order Lepidoptera; family Drepanidae; genus Watsonalla; species Watsonalla cultraria. The sequence goes on from OZ037723.1 coordinate 4,207,174, forward strand.
GTTTGTATTTTTTTTCGAATTTCATGTATTTTAGACAGTGCGTTGATATAAGGTAGCTAGTCAGTCATGACTTTGAATTTTATATGTGTAGATTGTAAGAAAATATAGTTACAAAAGGTTTTCTAATGCCCTCTTAAATGGGGTAAATGTAGAGTTTTAGCACCAGGTTAAAAGTTAAAAAACTATTTAGTAGAAGGAAGTTAGAAGAAAGAATGATATTACCATGCTGAGTCAATGAAATTAATATGTCCGCATTTTTTTCTTTCAGCCTTTTCAACTTTTCCGTGCCATACCTGAGTTGCCTGTCCATGTTTATAGTTCTTGTTTTTGCATTTGTTATGTACATGATACCCGTAAGATTCATCTTCATATTTTGGGGTAAGTTGGTCCTTCGATCCTATGATATACTTTTTGATTAAATTATTTAATTTCCGCTTCGATACTTATATTAATTAAACTTTATGCTTTGAAATGTCATTTTAAATCATTCAATAAAAGTCTAACGAAGGTCACAAGAATATAACAAAAACTTACTTTGATTGCATTATCCGGACATAATTTCAAGTTCAAGGAATTGGTTCCAGGTATTCATAAATACACAAGGAAAATACTTCGCCCGGACAGAATACCGAACAATGAGATATTAGACTTACTTTCTCGGGTACCTGACGATGATACATTGGTAAATTGAACTAGATTATTTGTAGACTACATACATACATATGCTCACGGCTGTATCACATTGCCACATGCTTCGAACTTCACATTCATACATCTCTAAGAAGCGATGTATTGTAACTTCTGTTTAAAATAAAAATGTTTCTTTTTCAGGCATACTGCGAGAAAATATGTTTAGAAGATATGCCACTAGAAGATGCGATACAGTAATGATCTGATACTAAGTATATTTATTAAATTGATTGACAGTAATTATCTTAAAGTGTAGGATTGACCACGAAAGTGCTTTTGTTACCTTACCAGTTTTGATAAAGAATCCTGGCTAATTAAGTAGGTACCTCAATTATTTGTTATATTTTTCTATGGATCTCTTTTAACACTAATTAAATAAACGAATATACAGAGAGGTTATTTTACATTCACTACTTATCCCTTGATGCTACAATAATATTTATGAATAGTGGACAACACTCGGTTTCACCCGCGCAGTTCCCGTTTCCGTGGATAAAATATAGGCTATATATGCTACTCGCTGATGATGTAGCTATCCATTGCTGAAAGAATTTTCAAGATCGGTCAAGTAGTTTTGGAGCCTATTCAATGCAAACAAACAAACAAAAAACAATCAAATCTTTCCTCTTTATAATATTAGTATACATATATTCTTACTCTAAATAGGTTAAAGTTTTTATGCTATTAAGGTTATTTTACGAGTAATCTTAGTTCCTTCAAATTGATTAAATCATTTACGCAAAGATTTTGACACTGAAAAATCAATATTTAAGTTTAAATCATATAAGTTACAAAATTGCTTACAATTTATGTCAATCCAATTTAATCGAACTATACGAAAATAAATATGGCTAGGACGTCACTACGTAACTACCTTAGTGACAAATTAGCTGCCACATTAATGCACTTGTGACTAATTTGTCGACGGTGCATATCACCTTGGGAATCATCCATCTGTTACTCGAGATGTGCATAATGTCGTACGATAATCGTGTACCTTTTTTTCTACAAAATCCCTGCAAGTTTTCCGATAATCAGACGGACAGAATGAATTGCGACAGAAATTAGGAAATATTTTCATACGATTGATTTCAAGTGCTATTACCCCGTGAATGTCTTAGCATGCTTTAGCGTTGACTTCGTTTGGGTATTGGTGCGGCGCGAAGTGTGTTGCAACTTTTTTGGAGGTGGGTCTTGATTGAATTATAAAGATGGATAAACACATGACCAATGCGCAAATCTATACAGATAAATAAAATTGAAGTGTCTGTTTGTAATTCCAAAATAACAGCTTTTCACTAAAGTCATATGAAAGTGTACACGCTACTGACACTAAAAACACAAGTTTTTAAATGTTTCTTTGTCTGTCTGTCTGTCTGTTTCTCCCGGGTAATCTCTGAAACGGCTGGACCGATTTTAACGGGCCTTTCACTGGCAGGTAGCCAGTAGTAATAATGTTTCAAGGAGTGTTTTATGCTAATTTTAGTTAGAAAACATATTAGGATTCCGCCACTACGCGGGTGAAACCGCGGGGCTCAGCTAGTATATAATAAAATAGTCAGTCAACGTTGAAACGTAATGTTAATATATATACTTTGAATAACCTACTTTGCCAATATTATGCGCGATAGTTATATCCGTCCGTCTGCCACTTACTTTTTCATGGCTCAACGCTAAATTAAATATCATAAATTTAGGAAACTAATAGGTAAGTATCAAGAAGGTCATTTTAATTAAAATTAATCACACTTTGTCGTCACCACTATATTCATAATTTATTTACATCTTATTATCACATTCACTAAAGGAAATTAAAGCTAGAACAACATAATATCAATAAAGTAATATTATAATCCGTTGTGATTATGATGCAAGATTTATACAGGTTACACGTGTCGTATATATTAAATTATTTTATTAAAAAATAAAAATAATGCATAACAATCTAATCTAAACCAATATGTCTCTTCCGAGTCTTTCAAACTCGTTCGCAAAGTAAACCATATCTTTATGGTCTAAAGCTGAGTTTTGGAAAACGATGCGGAAGAAATTGACAAGGTCACCCTGCGGCTGGTAGGTGACCATCATACTTCCTTCCTTAATCATACGCTCCTTTATTTTAGGAGCGACCTTGTGGAGTCTCTCTTTATAATCTGGTTCGTTTTCACACCCGCGGAGGCAGGTGGGTACGTACCAAAACATAATGTTGGTACACTCGGGCTTATCCAAAACTAATTGGAAACCTTCCCGCTGCCGAATGAGGTCGACAAAGTATTCGGCGTTGTCGAATAGTGTATCGATATGTCTCTCGAAGCCTTCACTGCCCTTCGCCTTCCACATGAACCAGAATTTCAACACATCAGCTCGTCTCCCACATTGAATATGTTTGTCTCCAGTGTCGTATGAAGTGTCGTAAAATTTGTCCTTCTGGAAGAGGTACTTGGCGTTAGACGAGTGACCCTCTTTGAGGACATGCTTGTGTCTAATTAGGAACGTGGAGCATTGTTGCGGCGCCGCCAAGAGCTTGTGAGGGTTCCAAGTCACTGAGTCGGCCCTGAGAAATAAAATGAATTTTTACTAGTGTTTTTCAAATGCGAGCGAATACATTATTTCCATCACAATTCATAATTAGTGACTACAATATTTTTTATTTATTCAAGTTAGTATTTGTTGTGCAACTTAAGTTAATTCAGTAAATACGAGTACATAAGGTCGATTGTTGGAATAAGTAATTATGAAGAAAATGAAGAGATAAGCGTTATTGTTACAAATACTTATATAAAAATAAAAAAAACTTATGTACAGTGATTTCACACCACGTGCTTTACGGTGAAGGAAAATATCGTGAGGAAACCTGCATATGTCTGAGAAATAATTCAAAGACGTATGTATAGTGCCTGAGACGGCGATGGACTCACCCTCTGTCACGTTGGCACTTAATCATATAAAATAATTTTCTTTAGATTCTTCAATTAAATTTGGAGTAAATATGTTTCAAAACAGTAATGTTCTATTAGTTAACATGATTTGTTTAAGATGCTTAGCTGAGTTTCTTAACGGCTACTCACATTAGGCCAGTAACCGAACGCTTGGTAATTCTATCGACATTCATAAACAAGTGCCTTACTGAGGCCTTAACTGAATAAATCGTTTACATTTTCATTCACTATTATTTCATTAATTGAGATGAAAATATGTAGATAATTTAAATAAAATTCATCAAAATTGATACTCACAATTCGATCCCGTTGAGGAGATGTCTATATTTCTTGGACATCAAAGCACCACCTCCCCACGCCGCATCGACATGCAGCCAGACATTGTACTTCTTACACAAAGCAGATATAGACACCAGAGGATCAAAAGCTCCAAAGACAGTGGTTCCAGCAGTAGCTGTCACCAAGAAAGGCGTTGCTCCATCCTCAATAGCCTCATTTATTTTCGCTTCCAAATCTTCTACGTCAATCTTCCCCCGTTTGTCTGCTTTCACCAAAATGCAATTGTCGCTCCCTATTCCCATGAAGGCAGTCATCTTCTTTGTAGAATAATGAGCTAGTTCTGAAGTGAATAGGACTAACTTTGGTACAGCATACACACCTTTGCTCTGTAAAGATTAAATTATTTGTTAGATTTGAAAGTCATGTAGTTTTCAAAACCTATGGCAAAATTCTAAAAATGGTTAGGAAAAATTCACTCGAGGCGGGTGTTTGTATTTTTCACAGATAGCGAAAGCTGCTGAGTGTTTCAAGATTCCTATGTCATTATAATATTACTAACTGCGCCCCGATTTGTTTGAAGCCCATTTTAAACCTTTCTTTCCGTAAGAACATTCTACAGAGTATTCGAAATCGTAAAAAACATGAATGAAATCGGTAATGCCGTTCTCTAAATACGGCGTGATCAAGGGAAACATGTATTTATACTCGAATGATCTCTGTGTTACATAAACTTAAGTCTGTCTAGATTATTCTTTGGGAGTGTGGTGAAGACATGACTAATCCTTACTTATATTTTCAAATACATAAGTGACTCTGTTTATTTGTCACCTACCTTCAATTAAGTTTGAAGATAACATAGATTAATTGCGTTTTTAAAATAATTGTGTCATGTCTTAGCGAAGGCTAATAGTATCATTGCACGTAAGTACAAAACCTTCTAACAAGGTGAATATTGCGAATGTAGCTACTTGTATTATTAAATTAAATTAACATTTAGCACCAATGCCGTCGCATTGTCTGCGAAAGAGTACTTGCTACAATTTCGCATGCATTGTTTGTATGTAATACATTCTATGTAACCCATTCTTATTGTTGGTTTTTGGACATTGAAACGAACTTCATTGCTATATATTTTTACGAGTTATTGTGATTACTGGTTATTGTATTAAATTCTTAAGATGATGAGGAAAAACACGAAATGTTCCGCTCGTACTTCGGAGAGCACGATAAGCCCCTGTAAAATTTGCAGATGTGCAATCTATGACATTTTTTACAACTCAGTCGGAAGAGACCCATAAAATCTGACTTAAACCTAGATCTACGATTTTCCTTGTAAAAGCATTGTGAAGTTGCGATGGCAGTACAGAAATCCAGTGACACTGACACAAATCACAACGGGTTGAGTCGATTGACGACCCCAAGAAAGTACGATATAAGGTACTTGGGCCTTACCATGAGCTCATATTGCCATGAAAGTTTCACTCATTTACGAGACAGATGTATGTGACGTGCATACATCTGTCACTGTCGTACAAGTGAATTAACATTGCAATAAGAGCACATGGTTGGGGCCCAGGGCATAATCGTAATGCGAAATATTTCATAATAGTACTTAAGAATATGAAGATATGGTGTTTGTTTTGAGAAGGCTTCGATAGGGGAGACCGAGGTTCGACGTTCCGATTTTGGAGTCGGAGGCAATATAAATGTAATAGAAATGTTTAAAATCAACGATTCCTATATAAAATGGTGCATAATTTATCCTTGTTTCAAATTGTAAACTTAAGTTCCTTGAAATAAGCATATATTATTGCTCAAGATATTTTTTCTGTAAAAAGTCGACAAGGAACAACTCGCCCCACAAAGGGGCTGGTTGTTCCTCAGCTGAGGTAAGTTGTTCCGCTTATCAACTCCAGTCCCTAATAATGTAGTATTAGTTGGAAAGGTTACATATACAATAAATTAGGTATATGTAATTGAATATTTATTAGAGTTTTATTTAGAAAAGTAAAAAATCTTAATGTTTTTTACAAACTTTTCATCAAAATTAAAAAATGTAATGAACATAACTGCAAACATAAAATAATAACAAGCATTAACTACCAGTTAATAGTGTAGTACAACCTAATTAATAGATTTAAGAATAATAAACATATTTAATATTACTCAATCAACTTTGACAAACGTTTGCTTGTCAAAAAAAACAAAATTATTTCTTTTAATGAAAACACAAAAAATAACAAATTTTAAAATTTCGAGTTATAGTTTCTTAATTCAGTCTTATAGCAATGGCTTTGAGATCTATAATCTAAACTTATAACCTACTCTGTGATTCATTTCAGTAACTTAAAAAAAATTATTCAGAGTCGTCGTCAGAATTACAATTTTGACAAACATTAGAATCAACATCTTCAGATTTCAGGCATTTTGAATGAGCCCAATTCTTACACATGCCGCATTCAATCCATTGTTCACCTGGTCGTGAGTTGGAATATAAATCGCAACATATTAGACAATACCATTCCATGGTCTCTTCTTCACTATCACTTCCATGATTATCTTCTTGCAGTAGTTTCCTTTTCACATTTTGACAGCGCAACTATATGCCAACTTCTTTACTTCTTCTGGCAAAAGACCGAAGTAAATTGATGAACATTTTATTAAATAATCCGCCAATGTCTTCTCTTGGTCTTGGTTGAACACCTGTCTAGAATAGTAACCCACAGTAGGTGTTACACCAGCTTTCAACTTTTTGACAAAGCGAAACAATGTCATATGACATATCTCTAATTCAGGAGCTACCGTCTTAAGTTTACGACCGTCTTTAATAACGGCATCAGCAGCCCGCTGCAAAAGCTCAATTGAAACCTTGCCTCGTTCTGTTTTTCGTTTATAGTTTCTCATCCTAAAACAAAGTTTTAATTTTATTATTTACGTGTTCGTTACGGGGCAGGTTGTTCCGCGGAACAACTAGCCCCCCACCAGAGGAACTTGGAACCCCAAATTCCATTTTCTAAAGTAACATCCAATTATGATAGAATACGTTTGAAAAAGCCAAAAACGATATTAAAAAGTTAATCACTGTAGTTTTCTCGACAGATAATAGCAAGTAACACGCAAATAGATAGAAAATTGATTGAAATAGACCAAAAAGTATGATGACGAAAAAATTTACTTACATGATGTTTGAGTGTCACCAATCGACTACCACGCTAACACGCGGGCAGACCGTCACTAAAATGACTGACGCAATGGCGCGATGATATGACGTTTCGCGATGCACTTCACACTTATTGCTATCTCTTTTCTTCGCGGAGCTATTTCAATCGGAACAACCTACCCCCGGCACTTTGAGCCCCGGCCTCCCCTACTTCTCATCCTATCAATACAGATAAATAAAATTGAAGTGTCTGTTTGTAATTCCAAAACAACAGCTTTTCACTTAATGCATGTGAAAGTATACACGCTACTGACACAAAAAAACCAAGTTTTAAAATTTTTCTCTGTATGTCTGTCTGTCTGTCTGTTTGTTCCGGGTAATCTCTGAAACGGCTGGACCGTTTTAACGAAATTTTAACGGGACTTTCACTGGTAGGTAGCTGATGTTTCAAGAAGTAACTTAGGCTACTTTTATTTTAAAAAAATATTAGGGTTGCGCGACAATAAGGATGAAACTAAATCTACGCGGGTGAAACCGCGTGGCACAGCTAGTTTCAAATAAAATTGTTTCAATGAATTTTGGTTTAGAGTTTCAGGCCGGATAAGGCTATTGAAGTTAGTTACGCCAAAAGCAGGGTAAAAAGTATAAATATTTGATTGTTTGTAAACAAGCAATTGAGTTACCTTCAACTGTGAAGGAAGTGAATACAGGTTTTAAATTAACAAACAAGCTTTGAACTCTATCAGGTTGTATCGGAAGGGTACGTTGAATAATATGGCTAAATTTAAATGTAAAACTTAATTGTCTCGCGCTTCTAATTTTCATTTCAAAAGCTATATATATATATATATTTTTAGGTCAAGGTAAAATACAAATAAAAAATAATAATAATATCTCCACTCTGATTTGAAAATGGATGTGCATCTTTTTCCACTCTTTCGGGGGTACAGGCTTGAGCATATTATATTTTTTGAGTACAAAAATAAACTTATTAAATAAAGGAAATTTATTTCACGTGTGCAGCTATTACGTTAATAATACTATTAACCTATACATTACACCCATACACTTACTTTGTATCGCAACAACAAAAACTACTTGTGAAAAACTAGACGCAAGGCTTGACCGCAGCACGCAAGTATTATAATGATTGAACGATTTGGGTTAAGGTGACCCTCCGACGTAGGCTTCCTGCAAAAATGGCTATCAAACCAAGTGCACTGAGACGAATAGATAAATAATCGGATAATTAAATATAATTATATGCACTTAGACTAATCAATTTCAAATAAACGACAATACTGATTTTAATTAACCGATATTCGCAAGAGATTCTTAGAAAATATTGATTTATTAAGGCAATAATTTTTATGTAGCTGCAAATCAGGTAAGATCACGCTAGATCCAAAGCGACTGCTATCTAACTGCTTCTTGTAAAATTCAGAAACAATCAATTACATAAAAACTAAATTATTAATAACTTACCATTAGATTTATGTAAACGCTTCTTTAAAGTCCGTAGGTAATAAAAAAATGCGAGAGTGAGGGAAAACATTTGTTCAAAAAGTTTTGTACGTGAACAATTTGTGGAATTACATTTTAAAAGTGTGTATACATGCGTGTGGTTTACATGGTTGTGGCTCTCTCGCTAAGGGTATACAATGCGGTCCCAGTTCCGCTTTGACTAACATTATTCTAAATGGGTTGTTGCTATGTGTTCGAATACAATTAATTACTGACGTGATTCCTGATTAACAACTTTCAATATCAAGGTCATGTTTGTTTGTTTACAATTCGTTTACATTACGAGTCCATTACCCAATTACACAATTACTCTACTACTAAAATATCTTACTCTTTCTGATTTCGTAAATTTCCATTATAATAATTTTAAAAATAGCTTCAAATAAAATTGCACATACTCTGTGCTTGTAAACAGGGATCTAGATTAACTACTTATCATCTATCTAAGTACATAAATCGAGAAAATCTTGTGTATATAATTATATACTTGGGGTTTCGGGTACTATACATAGATCTAGCTAGGCTTTACTTTTAGAAAACTTAAACAAAAAAGTTACCGAATGTATCTCACTTCCGAGACAAGGTTCGAATGGGAGAATATGTTTAATAAACTGTACAGAAATAGGTGAAATCGAGTCTATGGGCACAGCTAGAATAGGAATAAATTAGAAAATATATTTAGGGATACTGACCTTAACTTCTGGATAGAAGTAATGCCGAGCACAGCTGATGGCATATCCGTTAGCAATAGACCCTCCTGGACAGAAGATACCGTCTCCTTCTGGCCATCCGACGATAGCTCTCATTTCACGAAGAACCTCCTCTTCCATTAGAGTAAACACTGGAGCCACCTCATAAGTATACACACTCGGGTTCAGAGCGTCGGTTAACCACTGACCAATGAGACCGTAAGGATCCACCGACGAGAAGAGCTGGTTGACGAAATAAGGATGCGCTGTGTTCACTGAGTAACGGGCTACCTGAAATTTTTTTCGAAGAAAAAGGTAAGGTTTTTTTTCTCTATCTAAGTTCTTTGTTATTAATATGTTACGATATTTTGTTACATAGTTTAGAAATATGCAGTTCCAGTTTAAGTACGTAAACTAAAAGGATTTGCACATTATTTAGAACGCAGTTTTATGATGCAATTACGAAAATTACTTTAGAGACCAGATCACAAACATATTACTTACATCAGCCATGAGTCCTAGCAGTTCCTCGTGAGTTGCTGGTCCATCCCTCGGCTTCAAGTCAATAGCAGTCTTAACATCCTCTGGCGCAGCCCACTCCACTACTTTAGAATTCCTTTGAGATCTTCCAAACACCACCCTTTCTATTAACAAATCCACTGCTCGCCTAATGAAATCTTCATGTTTGGACCTTTCGGAGATGCTCTTGAAGAGTGTTTTATCGATGGTCCTATCCTCACCTTCTGGTACAATAAGATCTGAATCGGCAGGCATTTGGACTATTTTTTCACTTCACTTTTTTCAAAGGGTATGAATGATCAATTCATTTGTTTATTGAATTGCAATAGTAAATTGTGACTGACGGCCGGCCGCGAGCTGTGAATCGAGGTTTTGGACGCGTCAGTCACTGCGGTGCCTTCTTAAATAGTAGTGTTCGACGTCAATTCACTTCGTAAGGTTATGTCATAGCCGTTCTAGTAAAATGTATACGATACATAAGGCAATTCAGAAATGTAAGTAAACGCTTAATTTTTTTAAACTTCTACAATATGCGAGATCGGATTAATTATAAGGATTTTTAAAGATATACAAAGTAATGAATATGCTACGTGTAGTATCTAGGTCATCATGCAACATAATTACGGCTTTACAGGGGCCTTACCACGAACTCTTATTGACATGATAGTTTCACTCATTTATGAGACAGATGTACGCGACGTGTATACATCTGTCACTGTCGCACAACTGAATTATCATTGCAATAAGAGCTCATGGTTGGGCCCCAGAAGGGGTAAACATAGATCTTCCTCACCAACACTCAATTTTTTTTCACCAAATAAATCATCTTTGTTATGTGCCAATATGATATTCAATTCTTTATCTCTGATGATTTGTTCGCCGTCTCATGGAATATACCTACATGCACTTCTTCGAGTTTCTTCTGAGACATATGTAAGTTGCCTTCACCGCGAAGTATTTGATGTGTCATCACTGTCTTCAAGATTTTTGGAAAAACTCATTGGTGTTTATAGCATAGGTGACTACTCAAACCACGGCCACCACAGCTTTATCTAGGTTAAATCTATACATCTATATACATATACTAGCTGTGCCCTGCGGTTTGACCCACGTTGATTTAATTTGATTACCTTGGAACCCCATATGTTCTTTTTAAATAAAAGTTAGTTACTCCTTGTAACATCGGCTATCTGCCAGTGAAAGTCCCGTTAAAATCGGTCCAGCCGTTGAAGAGATTACCCGGAATAAACAGACATGTTGATAAAGCTCTTTAGCAAATAACTCATTATTAGGTACCAATTCTTTGCGTTGTTATACTCGTAATAATTTCTCAACGAAATGTCCGATTGGAATAAAACAAACGGTATTTTACTTCTAGATAAATACCCTTAATAGCATAATGCTTAATTTGCTTAAGGATTAATATTAAGATACACATTTAACGTAGTTTCTTTCTTCAGACGATTTAATATTTTTTATGAACATAAAAGCGATTATTGTGACTAAACTATGATAGTTAGATATATGCTCTTGCGGATTTTTTTGTAGCTCTCAATAAGACCTACAAACCCGTAGTACATCATTTTGTTCTATTGTCAATAGTTTTTGCAGCGCACGCATAAATAGGTTTTCGATTTTACACCTTGGGTTACTAAATCGCAATTTTCTTACGGATCCCTAATTCTTATGAGAATAAAATATTAGCCTATAGCCTTCCTCGATAAATGGACTATCCAACACTGAAAGAATTTTTTAAATTGGACCAGTAGTTCCTGAGATTACAGCGTTCAAACAAACAAACAAACAAACTCTGCAGCTTTATAATATTAGTATAGATATACATATATACAGATAAATAAAATTGAAGTGTCTGTTTGTAATTCCAAAAGTACAGCTTTTCACTAAAAGCATATGAAAGTATACACGCTACTGACACTAAAATACCAAGATTAAAAAAAAATCTGTCTGTCTGTCTGTCTGTTTGTTCCGGGTAATCTCTGAAACGGCTGGACGGATTTTAACGGGACTTTTACTGGCAGGTAGCTGATGTTTCAAGGAGTTACTTTTATAAATAAAAACGCGCAGATCTGACCTACGAAAGGTAGGTACAGTATAGAATATAATCAAATGACAAGTTTCGGACGTGACTTGAAAAGTTCTATTGCCGAATGTAATTGAATGAAATGCCTTACTTTATCAAATAACCTGTGCCTCGCTATATTACCCGCTTAGAATAAAAATAAAACTATGTTATGTACTTAGAGATAATTGTTCCGTTTTTGTAACATTTTTCACAAATGCTTCGCTCCTATTGGTCGCAGCGTGATGTTTTCCTCGATGAATGAACTATCCAGCACAAAATAATTTATCAATTCCAAAGTAGTTTCTGAGATTAGCGCGTTAAACCAATCAGTCAAACAATTTTTTCTTATTACAAAACATAGCTTAAACGAAGACTAGACTAAAGTCGAATTAAAACTATGTTCATTACTTTTTAAATCCGTATCCCAGAAAGAGTTACTTTTAAACCAAGGACTACCTTAGTCTATATTTAGTAATCAGGGACATAGGGTTTGTTTGTATTGAATTTTAGTACCAATTATACTTCCTTGTTTAGTTCAATACACAAGTCATGATTGAGACTCACGCATTGGTGTATTTTTCCAAAACCTACTAGGTACGTGTTAATATAAGTCCTTAATTTCACTTTACATTGTAGCTATTTGCCTTGACAGTTACTTTTTGTGAGCTTACGCTAATTAGGTACTGACGGAGGTCAAGCCCGACCTTTGTTACTTGACTAATCAACTGTTAACAACAGATAGCAAAAACATTATAATTAACAGAGCCTTTAATAATTAATTGTTTTACTTTAAGAGCTTCTTCAAACTACAAATTCTTGTTGACATTGTCCCACTATTGGTCCCAGTACTTGCAATGAAACGAAATAGAAAATAAATAAAACTGAAGATTTCTGGGGCCCAAACATCAGCTATTCTCTATCTTTTCGGCTGCTGCCAAGTGATTGTTGAGAAAAAAAATGGATTCCTCGTTTTCCTAAATATATCACCAATCTGTCCATCAGCTCTTATTGCGATGACAGTTCAGCTATGCGAGAGTGACAGAGGTCCACACGTCGTATAAATTTGTCCCATTATATGAGTCAAGTGAAACTATCATGGCAACAGGAGTCATTTAGTTAAGTTATTTCGATCTATGGAACCACGTTTAATTTTTAATGCCAATGAATCAAAATTACCAAATAATTGTCTTTGATTAGTTGGTTTTTTACTTAAATATTCGTCCTTTTAGAGAACAACCCTGTTTGTGGGGTGTCAAACTATTGGCCTTCCAAAGGTTGAAGGAACTGAATCAAACCAGGGTTGAATACAACCAAATATTTATTATTATGTTCCGTAAGAGGTGATACAAAACAATGCTACCAAACCTATGTACGTAACGCAATGTAACTTTCAATTGCGCGATCTATTTCACAACTCACGCCATCTTCTAACAATAAGTGAAAATAAACATTACTCATAACAGTATTTACAATATATATATTACCAAGTATTCGTACAGACCCATTCAGTAGTAATTTTCCTTCCTCCTTTAGGTAAGTACCTACAACCCGACTCAAAGTGGTATCATATTACCTACTTAACTACTTAGTTCACAACAATTAAGTTGTCGACGTTAAAAAACCCGCTTCCAATTTAATAAATTGACATTGAATTGAACAAATCCTCAATTAAATCCACCCCACTAACGCATATTTATGTAATTAACTGATTCAGAGAGAGGGGATCAGAGTTCCGTTGATCTTTATATGCTCTACAAAGTGCGCATATTGCGAACGACCTTGTTATATTTAAAGGGCTTAGTCTGTCGATATTAAATGCTGCTTAAAGGTAGCTAGGTAGGTAGGTGCCTTCATTATCATATTTCTGATCTTATCTCATACATTGTTAGGGTCGGCACTTGATTCAACCTGATGTGGCTGATCACCTTATTTTTATACGAAGCCCCTGGGGCCTTACCACGAGCTCTTATTGCCATGATAGTTTCACTCATTTATGAGACAGATGTATGTGACGTGTATATATCTGTCCCTGTCGCACAACTGAATTAACAATGCAATAAGAGCTCATGGTTGGGCCCCTGCTCTTCGAAAACCTACGTAGGTTTCTTATCTTCTATTATCTATATGAGACTGAAAATAGTTTATGTAATTCTATGTCCAGACTGAGTGACTGATGGCTGCCTAAACCACTGGTCCTAGAGACATGAAATTTGGGGGGTGTGTCCTTTATGAGGTGTTAGTATCTATACACTACACAAAGGTTTTCCATAAGGGGATGAACTGGGGGTTGAAATTCATATGTGAAATCTAACGATCATGAGTGTGAAGGTGCAGGTAGAAACAAGTGACATTACCTATAATAATACCTACTAATTATACATTTTAAGCATAAATAATCTATACATCTATATCTATACATACAGATAAATAAAATTGAAGTGTCTGTTTGTAATTCCAAAATTACAGCTTTGCACTAAATACATGTGAAAGTATACACGCTACTGACACTAAATAACCAAGTTTTAAAAAAATTCTCTGTCTGTCTGTCTGTTTGTTCCGGGTAATGTCTGAAACGGCTGGACCGATTTTAACGGGACTTTCACTGGCAGTTAGCTAATATTACAAGGAGTAACTAAAATGTTATTTAAAAATAACATTTGGGGTTCCGCAGGAAGTAAATTAACTCTGCGCGGGTGAAACCGCAGGGCACAGCTAGTCTTAGTATATAGATATTGAACATACTCGATAAATATTAAAAGTAGCTATGACCTAGATAGAAACAATTATACTTACCTACTTATGGTACCTAATTGGTAGGTCATGGTTCCCTACCCACAACGTCACGAAAGCTGATCACAAAACTTAATGTACCTACTCGTAGGTCTTTTGTGATTTTCGACAATTCATGTCACTTAAAGAAAGAAACGTGAAAATATTACTAAATAATAGAAGTACATTTTAAAGTTCTTTACATTTTTGATTGCTTGTCCACAATTATGTCCTCCAGCAATCTTGAGGGCATATCTATACATCTATACAGATAAATTAATTGTAGTGTCTGTTTGTAATTCCAAAATAACAGCTTTACACTAAATGTATAGGAAAGTATACACGCTACTGACACTAAATAACCAAATTTTAAAATATTTCTCTGTCTGTCTGCTTGTCTCCTTGTTCAGGGTAATCTCTGAAACGGCTGGACCGATTTTAACGGGACTTTCACTGGCAGGTAGCTGATGTTCCAAGGAGTAACTTAGGATACTTTTATTTAAAAAAAACATTAAAGGTTCCGCGGGAATAAAACTAAATCTACGCGGGTGAAACCGCAGGGCACAGCTAGTTTCTTATATAGACATTCTTATCTACTTGGAGCATTGAACCGTTTACAGTCTTGCTTGATGGGGGCACTTTTGTAAAAAAATACTATTTACACGCAGTAATGACATAGATGTCCTCGGTGAATAGGATAATTTATGTAGGCCCCTGAGTATTACCTACATTCGACCTTATTTACAAGTGGATCTCAAATGAATAAACAAGCTTACAAAACAATTAGATCTCAAATAATGCTATAAAAAAGTAACCAAGCAAGTTCATGAAAGGTGTAAAGATTTTCACCAAGTTTGCAACGTGCGATTTTAAGCACGTAAGTACGTCTGAAATCAGTTGTTACAAAGGTCCGTAGGCTGCTGAAATGATCATCAGAGTGCCTAGTGCGAGTTTTTCACTGCCGCCGTCACAAGTCACCGCGTCAAAGTTAACACAGATTTGTATGAGATCGGAGCAGCGCCTCTGTCGCCCTGAACATGATACTATTGTGAGCCCATACAAATCTGCGTTTACGTCGACGCGATCACTTGTGACGGCGATTTTAAGAAAACTCGCACTAGGCCCTCGGTATATCCTATGTTATGGCCATTCAAAAACTTAAGCATCTACGTCGCATAAAAATACTACCTGCATTGGTTAGGAGATTGCAATGGGCAGTCAAGACTTAGGTACTCATGTACCTACTATTCAGGATCCATGAATGTAGACAGCACGGTAGTCTAGTCTAGTTTATACCATGTTTCAATTTTATGACATACTAGCTGTGCCTCGCGGTTTCACCCGCGTAGATTTAGTTTCTTCCTTATTGTCGCGGAACCCTAATATTTTTAATAAATAAAAGTAGCCTAAGTTACTCCTTGAGACATTAGCTATCTGGCAGTGAAAGTCCCGTTAAAATCGGTCCAGTTGTTTCAGAGTTTACCCGGAACAAACAGACAGACAGACGGACAGACAGACAAAGAAAAAAATTTAAACTTGGTTGTTTAGTGTCAGTAGCGTGTATACTTTCATATGCATGTACTGAAAAGCTGTTATTTTTGAGTTACAAACAGACACTTCAATTTTATTTATCTGTAGTATGGATGTATAGATGTAGGTAGGTACATACATACCTACCTACCAACTATGTTTTGTACCTAGATTCCTAGCGATGATTCACCTAAACGCAAATGAACGGTACATTACCTGCAAGTACCTTGAAAAGCAGACAGATTGAAAAGGATGAATCAAATTCCGTTCTTTACGAATGAAGGTAGTTTACTTAAGTAATTTTTTGTGGTACCTAAGCAATCCTTTTTTTTTAAATGCAGCCATTTCAATTTCTTTTTTTCCTAAAATCACTTTTATATATTGGCACAAACAACATTTTAAGGAAATATAGATAAATACTTAACCAAGTCATGTAGAGTCCAAAAATACAAGAGCAATCTCGTTTCATAGCAAAGTTGTGACACATAAAATGAGGGAGAATTAGTACCTACAGGTGCCGTCACGAGTTTTGAGCGCTGACCTCAATGTACATTAGTCATTTTATGAGCCCCGTTCTGTCTGACTACATAGCGCGATGCGAACAAAAACATAAATGCAGATATCCCCACTATTTTCATAGAGCGATAACTTGTGGCGGCAGGGCGGCACCTGTACCAAGGTATTTTTATCTTGAGATATGACAACCTGGATATACAACCAACTATAACTGAACACAATATTTTAAAGGACAATAGTCTTATTTATTATCAATGCCTCAAGACCATTCATCTATTTTGTCATTGATGTTTGGCCATAGACAAAAAATAAATTGGTATGCCAACTTGACAGGATTCATATGTCAGTTGCTATGTCAAATTCATCAACTGACAGCGAACGTGGTGGCCGTGGTGCGCGACTCGTAAATTTCACAAACACGTGTATTTTTTCATTTATTTCAAGCTAAAATTACAATTTTCACATCAATTCAAATGCTGAGAAAATAGATTCGTCAATAATGTCGGACGGTCAATTTAGTGATTACGAAGAGGATATAACAGTGAAGGTTAAATCTGTGCGAGTAAGTACAAAAACACAAAACCTTTTTGTTTGACTCTTTTTGGTGTAGGACAATAACAATTTTCCAACTAAATGCAGCCAAGTATATTGAAGGTACAATCTTGACTCGTAATCCATAATGATTTTCTTATATTAGTATGAGATCTATTCATTGGTCCAGCCGTAATTACGTTACTTCATAAATGTAGGTTTTTTAGATCTATGATAATTAAAAGTGCATCAAAATATAAATGTGTATTCAAATAACCCGATAGACTTAAAAGTGAATTTTTATTTATTAAGTATGATACTTGTTTATAGATGATATACTGGCTGACCGGCCTATATTTTATTGAAGGAAAAAAATGCATGTTGCTTTAATTCTGGAATATTGTCTATCAAGCGGGTTACCTAATACCTTATTCTACTAATAAATAAAAATGTCATCTATAGTTTTCAGAAGTGCCAGAATATAAAACCTTTGTTAATGAATATGAAGATGAAGATGAAATGGACTCAGATGATTACTTCTATGACTCAGATGATCCAACACAACAAAATGAAAAAAAAGAGACTGTCAACTCACAAACTCCATCAAGCAAAATAACCTCATATCAACCAACCGAGAAGTTGTTTAAGAAATATGTGAACAAAATTAATGTTGATAAATATGAACCATCCCTAAATACTGAAAAATTCCTTAACCAGAATGATCGAAAGTTTGACAATGACCGAATTAGGATCAAAGATAAACACGACAGGGCTACCGCTGAACAGGTAATGGACCCTCGCACTAAAATGATCTTATTCAAACTCCTCAATAGAGGCATCATAAATGAAATAAACGGTTGTATTTCCACTGGTAAAGAAGCAAATGTATACCATGCTACTACAAAAGATGGAAAGGATTATGCTATTAAAATATTCAAAACATCCATCCTTGTCTTCAAAGACAGAGACAAATATGTTTCAGGAGAATACAGATTTAGAAATGGATACTGCAGATCTAATCCACGCAAAATGGTACGGACATGGGCTGAGAAAGAGATGAGGAATTTAGTCCGAATGTATAACGCGAACCTAAATGTACCAGAGCCAATTATCCTTCGTAGTCATGTGTTGGTTATGTCTTTCATGGGAGAAGATGGCTGGCCCTCTCCGAAACTAAAAGATGTTGAGATATCCCAGTCAACCGCTCGTTCATTATACAGAGATTGTATCACAATGATGTGGAAGATGTTTAACATTTGCAAATTAGTTCATGCAGACTTGTCGGAGTTCAACTTACTTTACCACCAAGGGAATGTTGTTGTTATTGATGTCTCACAATCCGTAGAACACGACCACCCGCATGCATATGAATTCTTGAGAAAGGATTGCACAAATATTTCCGATTTCTTTAGGAAAAAGGGAGTAGCAACTCTTACTGTTAAAGAGCTATTTGATTTCATAACAGATGCGTCAATCAATGAGGGTAATTTAGAGGAATGTCTAGAGAAGCTGTCTGAAAAGGCAGCTTCAAGAAACTTTGAGGAGATGACTGCTCAGGAGCAGATAGAAGAAGAAGCCTTTAAGAATGTTTACATTCCCAAAAGATTGACTGAGGTAAGCTTTGCCTATTTAAAACTTTATAAATCTTAAAAACTATTCTTAAGAATGGTTAAGAAAACCATTAACACAAAGTGGGATTCAAACCCATTCACTTAAACATATTCATTATTAAGAATATGGTAGGGAACATTCATGCATTAATATCACAAAAATACCATGTTAGGGGGCGTCCATAAATTACGTGAGATGATTTAGTGGGGGAGGGGGCTGAGTCAAATCTCATATAATCTCACGTGAGGGAGAAGGAGGGTCTCGACAAATATCACGCAATTTTTGTTCTGATTGAAACAAAAACAATTATACTATTTTGGTCCATTCAATCCAAATTTTTTATTACATTTATAAGTCTCAGCAATATTGATTACTATTCTTAACGAGTCGTAAATAAAAGCACAAAGCAAATTGTTTTTTTTCTTTATACAATAACAACCCAACTCGTTTACGTAAGAAACCCACATTCTGAAAAATCTCACGTGAGATTGGGGTATGGGGGAGGGGGTTGAACAAAATCTCACGACATCTAACCAACCGGGGAGGGTGTGACAGAAAATTAAAAAAAAAACACCTCACGTAATTTATGGACGCCCCCTTATATGAATACCATGTGCGAGTTTCCTAGTGTACCTACTGTGTCAACACAACTCGCACTTGGCACCCTGTTTCTCATATCTACATCAAACTAAAAGTATGTTTTAAATGGCATAATATGAATTCCAGGTAATAAACTACGAAAGAGACATTACAAAGGCTAAGCAAGGAGATACAGAGGACCTTATTTACAAGAAGATAGCTGGATTCAATGAAGACCTGACAGGTACAGTGGACAAGCCACAAATTCTGCAAGAAGACAATGTGTCCGATAGTGGCTCAGAAGGCAGTTCTGATGGTGAAAATGATGATAATGGTAAGTCTTTAAAGTGTTACACAAAACAATGCAGCTTTGGAAATCCGAGCGCACGCATTTCGGGCCAGTCAACAAAAAATATATGAAATACTCCTGTTTTAAATGTATAACAAATATGCAATTCCAGATTCCAAGTTCAAACCCAGTGCAAGACCTAGAGACGAGTCGCCAAACACCAAAAAAGCAAGGAAAAAGGCAGTCAAAGAAGAGAAGGCAGAAAAGAGGAAAACTAAAACGCCAAAACATATTAAGAAGAAACGTGACAAAGGACACGCTAAGAAATAAAAGATTTCATACACTCGAGAGGAAGGCTATTTCATTTCAAGTATCCATAATATGTCCTATGAATGAAGGAGCTCGTGTGGAGATAATACCGCCATTACAGAAGATTTATTCTTCTATTTCTGGTGAGTAAAGTTTCCTGGCAGCCTAGACAAAGTGACATTCTCTCGCGCTTGCGCTAATAGAAACGATACAAAATGTATGGAAATGAAATGAGATATGTCATACATTTTGTATCGTTTCTACTAGAGAAGCGTTAGGATAATGTTACTTTGTCTACAGGCCCAGGGCTACATTATGTGGCTACGCGTTAACACCTATGACGCAATGATGATGTAGCTGCTTACCATTAGGTAAATACAAACGTGAAAGGTAAAAATCCTTTCACATTTGTATTTTAAAAATCATGTGATGCTCTACAAAATAACTAGCATTTATACTTTAATATCAAATATATTTATTGTATATAAATATGTTTTATTGGAAATAAAACAAATATTATAAAATATTTCAGTTTATAATTCAAGTCCATGGTCATTATAAAAGTATTATAACTTTACAATACTACATCGTAACTAAAAATTACATTATCTCTAATAAGTACATAGGAGTAAAGGATTTAATTTTCATTTAATTACACTGGTCCAAAAATAGCTTTTGTTACGGAAGGCTGCTAGAACTCCAATAAAAAAGAAATTATTTTACTTTTTCAAAGTAGATTATGTTTATTTTATACTAACATAAAAGTTACCCCAGCCATTAGAATTTTATATAGAATAATTCTCTGGTTTCCCATACCTTAGTAAGTCAATATTTTATTGTTAATACAAATAGGTATCGAATGGCGCTCTTTGTACTCTATATACCTTAAAATTAAAGGAAATTACGTACAAACATGTGTTGAATAATATTTTTCATCGGACACCATACTTAGGAAAACTTATAGGTTTATTATACATATAGGTACTTATAATTAGGTATAATATCAAGAAATCATAATGAGTTTTCTACCTTCAATAAATAGTACTCTCTAACAGGGGCGGATCCAGCTTAGGCCCCAGGAGGGGGTCACATAGTCGTGGTCACAAGTCAAGAACTTAAAATTTAATTTTGATAATAATAGATACAAGTAAAAAGTAGGTTGTCGACAAGCACGCGCAAGTGCGGCGCTGTAAAATTCAAATTTTCGTTGCGTTCGTTCTCAAACGTTTGCCATCAAACAAATTTATTATATTATATTAAATTAATTAAATAAAATATATAAATAAAATCATTATGTTCAATTAGTGGTCTACCTAAATCCTGGAACCAGCTCTAGATCCGCCGTTGCTCTCAAAACAAAATACAGTAAAATAAATAACTATTGTATACAAGTAATACATTCCGAACACTATATTTAAATACTTACGCTATTTGCGTTATATACTTTTACGTACTTACGGACCTAAAACATACAAAAAAAATGTGAGACATATAGCCGGCAATTTATGTGTTATTCACTAAGGTTTCTCAGCGTTGATCTCGACGGTGAGCGTTGATCACGATCATAGGAAATTAATACATAATACATAGATGATAAGGTTCAATTTCGTATCTTTAAAACCGACACTCGACCACGAGTGCGACGCTGAGAAACCTTAGTGAATATCGCGGCAGCGTGTATCTATCTATGTATGTTATTTATAACAAACGAAATTTATAGCACTTTGCATGCTTCACATTTTTTATTGTTATATTACGTTTTTTGGATCCGTGATTTAATAATTATTAAGTACTTACTAAGTACTCATTTTTACTCATAGATTTAGAAAAATTCGCTGCGCTGTACTCGTATCTATGCGAAATAAAACTGTTCCTTGAAATTACGCTTACTTAGGCATACCATCATCGAATAGAATACTATGTTATGTGACATTTATGTTGCGAATTTACATTACAAAATTCAGTTACCCAATAAGCGCTTTCCCACTGCCACGATATCGGTCCGAAAGCATCACCCTGCACTGTGTCGTCGCCCCATATCGTTGAATACAGCGACACAGTGTGAAAGCGTTCAGTAGCAATTGTATGAAACTACTAGTCCGACGATATCGTGTCGTTACCGTTATCGTCCAATGTGAAAGTGCCCAGGAGTAGTACGTAGTTCTAGGCGTAATACTTAGATATGCTTACGATATTAAAGTCTATTCAAATGAAGTATTTTGAATTGAATTAGGATCTTGTTCTTCGGTAGAGAACGATTAGTTAAAACGCAGCGAATCGAGGCAAGATAATCCGAATATAGCTATTGAATATGCTATTGTTGTCAGTCTATTTGCACACAGCTATATTATGTGATTAAAATAAGAATAGCACTGCGTTAATTTTCTATTTCGGTCTTGCTCACACTTTTAGAAAATGCAAAGAGCGAAAATAAAATGGCGATTTCACAGTACTGTAGCAGCGTTTCTCCGCTCGCTACATAGATGGCGCTACTCGCTACAAATTGTAAAGTTTGAGTACAAATACACGAGAACCTAAATCGCGCAATTAGTTTTCGAGCGCATTGCACATATTTATACAAGTGTCCAACTAGAACAGTTGGAGTCGCGGTTCCCCATGACACTTGCCTGGCTGGAAGATCTTTCCTTTGCTTGGGAGGAGCATGATCATTCTCCACAGTACTATTCTTATTTCAATCGCATAGTAATTATTTTGTCCATCCATGTAATATATTACTAACGTTACGCTATTGAATATTACAGTATCTTTGGCTGACATCTCATAAATCTGATCTCGGTACAACCAATTATTCCTGCAATAATAGCATAATTACTGGACTGTGACCTTAAATTAAATTTTAGGCTGGATAGTTCTACACAAAATATACTTAAATATATTACATACTTATTAGCTAAGTAAAATGTTGAATTTTTTTAAATAACAAAAAAACGCACTTGCAATATCACATGCATTCTAAAATCTTTGTACTGACCGCTTATACTACTGCAATGATTAAATATATCACAATAATTCGAGTTAAATAAGGAATGGAGCACCTTTTACGTCGCGAACCTTACTCTGAGTCCCATATAGCATATTGATCTGAAGAACACCATGATACCAACTAGTGTGAGAATTTCCAACCAAACCGAGTTGTGTTCTATGTCCAAATATTTTAACAGGACGTCTGGTTTAGCGAAGTGACAGTACATATCATCACATGCCAAAGGCTTGCGTCCAAAGCCGAATATAGTTAAAACCATAGCGACGATCCCGCAGCGTATGTAAGACATTCTCATTAGTATTTTCATGAGGAGAGGGATTTGATGCGCGAAGTCAAAGCCGTAGATTCCGAGGCCGAGGAATGGAGCTATTGCTGCTGGACCGATAGCGCAGCCGTTCTGCAATAAAAATAATAGGGTACCTATTACCTATTAGTAGGTTTTATATCGCGAATCCTTACTTAAAAAAAGCAGATTAATTCGATTCAGTCGTTTCTGAGAATAGCTGGAACAAACAGTCATTTAAATTGTTTTTCTTATACACCGAAAGTATATACGGTATTTAAATACTGTATATACCTTCATATGCATTTAGTGAAACGCTGTTAGCTTCAAATTACAAACAGACACTTCAATTTTATTCATCTGTATAGTTGAGATGTCTGCCTCGTTGGTAAGTATAGTGGTCGCAAACGCAAAATGCGTAGGAAACTTACACAGTACGTCTAGTTGTTCACAAAATTGTAAATATCAGGGAAAGCGCCATCTATTTAGCAAGTAACGAAGCTCTATTTCAAAATATACTCACTCTGACGTTGAATATAGACCCAATAGCAAGCCCAACGCTCTCAGAGGCCAGTGACACGACGTTCCCGACAATGCAGAAAGCTATGAACCGATCCACTCTGAATGGGACGCCGACCATGAAGTACACGATGGTACAGAATAGAACGTTGAGCAGCACTTGTATGGGCAGCTTGGACACCGTCAGTGCGGCGTAGTACGGCGTCAGACTATACCAACAGTTGAAATGCTCTTTCTTAACTAACTTTACTTCCGATGGATCTGGAATAAATACAATTAATATTATTATAGCTGCTTCGTTGGTCTAGTGGTGAAAAATGTTACTGCGGTACACGAGGTACTGGGTTCCAGGGTTATTGGGCTTTCACCTGTAATTACTTGGGTAAATATTGTGTATAGCATCCGCTGGTATCTATAGTACAAGCTCTGCTTAGTTTGGGACTTGACAGCGCTATAACATTATTGTATTTTATATTTGAATTTATGATTATTATTATTAATAAACCAGTAGCAACCCGGAGTCTGGATTAGTGCCCGATTAGTGGCAATAGGCTGTAGCGAAATGTGGGTGAATCTACTATATGTAAGTACATCTCTGCCTAATGATTGATACTTAAATTATTGACCTATTCAAACTAAGTCAGTCGTATTGCTTTGCCTTTGTTTCCAACATGTTATTGTCTTTTGACATTGACGCTCAATTTGTGGTACTCTTAAGCAGCATAATCCGTGCTGGCAGGCTGATTGATCGCCTCTGTTGTGGTTTAGGTTAAAAAAGCTAGCACATATTGTAAGGAATGAATAAAATATAGCCATGTTTTTGTACCAAGTTTAAAAAGAGTTAGCATTGTGAAGAATGAATTAAATATACTCACACACTAACACTGGAACCATTATTTGTGTGTAAGCGAAGAATATAACAAGTCCCACGCACATCTTCAAGTGGTTGAACATCTGCGTGCCGTCGTTTGCCATGTTGAAGAAACAAATGCCTATCAACACTCCGCACAGAATGTGGTGAATTAACTGGATCCAAAGACCTGGAAAAAACGTTAAGAACAATCAGTATCAAAGCTATCACCTATAATTTTTATGTAAACTGATGATTAGAATCAGATATTTTATGTTCAGCACTATTAGACACTTGAAAAGTAGCTACTAGCTAGGAAACTACTTTATACTTCCGTATATATATGGAAAAGGTATAGATCCCGTCATGAGTTTTGAGCTTGTACCATGAAGGCGTAGTAGTAATTTTATGAGTCTGTCTCTGTCTATATAAGTTTTGATAAGTTCGAACGTCGTGGTAAAGCCACGACTTACGTCACGCTCTTTTTTTGTATGAAGGAGCATAACTTCCTACACTTGCCGCTTGGGGCGCTTTTTAGCGTTCCCATACGAAATGAGGAGGCGATGTCGTCATCGTAAAAACATGTTAAAACCTTTACACTTGGCACTGTAAGTGTCGTCATTGATTTTAATAAGATGGTTACATATTTGAGCGCTTTCCCACTGCCACGATATCGTCCCCCAATATCAGGCCGAAAGCATCACCCTGCACTGTGTCGTAGCCCGATATCGTTGACTACAACGACACAGTGTGAAAGCGTTCAGTAGTAATTGTATCAAACTACTAGTCCGACGATATCGTGTCGTTACCGTTATCGTACAATGTGAAAGCGCCCTATCGCAAAAGCAAAACTGGGACTTTTGACTTTTATACATTTTATACATTTAGTGCAAATTGCTGCGCCACATGGCTCGGTCACATATTTTGGAGACGCATATAAAAACGACTTATCACGTTATATGTACAGTCACAAGCATAAATATGTTGACTGTGATGTGAATATAGTTTTTACTCATACTTAGTACCTGCCTATGTCATTCTACTGTGAACAGGTACAAAAACGATCATACAATATTCTGGCTAGACTTTAGTCCCTAACCTATTGTTAATTTTTTTTACCAATTTGATTACGTAGGTACATTGTTATGTGAGCAATTCACGAATTTTGTTTTTATAGTCAGGTTTAATGAACATTTTAGCAACTTATTGTCTGAGTTGACATTTGTGCTTATTGAAATCCTATTTTCATATTAACCTTTTAACCTTAAATTTGAACTAGGTGTTACTTTAAACAAATATTATCTGTGTCTGGGTGGTTGACACTTGATTGTAAGTATTACATAAATACAGATAAATAAAATTTAAGTGTCTTTTTGTAATTCCTAAACAACAGCTATTCACTAAATGCAGAATTAGACTATACATGTCGTAATTATTGTACTTCATCCTACTTATTATCACTGTTGAATTGTTATCTAAATGTATAAATGTGTTGGCGTTAGCTGTAAGTTTATATGTTGTCTAAAATAAATAAATAAATGCATATGAAAGTATACACGCTACTGAAACTAAAAACCCAGGTTTAAATTTTTTCTCTGTCTGTCTGTCTGTTTGTTCCGGGTAATCTCTGTGGGAGTAAGTGTAAGGAGTAACTTAGACTACTATTATTTTAAAAAAAACGTAGGGGTTCCGCGGGACATCCATGAAATTAACTATACGCGGGTGAAACCACAGGGCACAGCTAGCTAACTATATTTGCATAATAACCCTCCTTTTTGCTTCGCCGTAGTCGGTTAAAAAGTGACAGTTCAGAGGGCCTACTCGCTTTAGCCAAATATGAAGCTTCGCCCGAAAGGTCCCAAAATTCCCACCACGGTTCTTTTTCGTTCTAAAATTACGTTCGAACATGGTCTGCTAGAAAAATCATTATCGTTTAGATATTCTAAACCTACTTTAGTTAAATTATTAAACGAAGGAAAATTTTTGTTTTATAAAAACAAAGCGATTCGGAAACTAAATTTGATTTCGCTTGCGAAGATTCGTTTTCGGAGAAAGAGACTGTATTGTTCTTTATTTTTGCTAAGTAAGTACTACCTATTTATATCTAAACTGCCTGTTGCGACTTCGTGAATATGAATATCACCGCTAGTTAAAAAATTCCATTGATACTTCGCTCGTGATGGTCGCAACGTGATGTTATAACGACTAAAGTTATACAGGGTGCCGGGGAAATCGGGACAGCTCAGCTTAAAATATGTGATAGGGTATAATTTTAGGAAGCAATTAAAATTATTATGACAAAAATATCTTCTTTCGTTTTCGAGTAATTGACGTTCAAAGTTGACCATATCAATATCTTATTTTCGCATAAAAGTCAGTAGTAACGTAGAGCTATTCACGTGAAATCTAACTATGCTTTTATTTTGTTTCTCCCACTAATAAATCCTTAAATAATCCCAATAAACCATTTTTCGAAACCATTAACCTACCCCTTAATTTAAAAAGTTTAATGACAGCGTACGGAATGTAGGTAAACGCGGCCGCGCGTTCATTCAATCGCTTAAGGCCGCGAGCTCTTCGACTATAGCTTCATCATCCATCTCCCTGGCCATCTTCGACTATAGCTTATAACTATGCTATCGTTGGAATTAGATATTTAAAAATTTCAATATAGTGTTTTTTTTTTCTTTTTACAATTCGAAAGACCCTTAGATTATCGCATTCAACGAAACTCGACACCTTCATGAATTATTGTAACAACCACCCTTATTTACCTTGCCTATTTCTAGATATCTGCAACAGCATCCTCCGAAGCAGTATGGAAAATTGTTCAAAAAATGTCGTAGAGTATCCGCAATCTGAAGTCGTAGTCACCTTCATCCACGTCATAGAATTGACGTCGGAACGACTCGACAGCGAGCTCACGGATACACTGGTTTCATTATACTCTGGTACTTTGTATGTGCATTTTTCATTTGGCAGGATAATTTCCGTCTCCCGTGCCTCGTCGTCCTGGTAAGTAATCTTCAGTTGCATATTGGCCGTTGGTTCTGGTTGAGCGATTGCTGCGGACTCGCTCTTGGCCGATTTGAAAATTTTACCGTTAAGCATTTCTTGACTCAAGAGTTTAATGTTCTCCGGGTTTTCTGTTAGCTCTAACACTGAAAAAATTAAAAGTTTTAATTAATTACAGTGTTTTCACTCCTCGTGCTTTACGGTCGAAGGAAAACATTGTGAGAGAAGTAATTTACCATCCGTCACGTTGGCAATGTTATCACTTAATAATCTTCGGTGAATAGTGGGTTTTGTTATTACAACATCCTCTGCCTACCCCTTCGGGAAATACACGTGTAAGCGTAAAATGATTATGCTAAATTTATTTAAACGAAAAAATTACACGTTTCTATAAGGGTCACGAAAGGGTAGAGCTACTAGCACTATTGTCTCAAAACAAAGTAGAAGACAATAATGTTTAGTGCCTAAGATGTCTATGGCAGCTGTCACATTGGCACCTTATCATATTTGGTGTAAAATTGGACGTTGACCCAGCCTATTTCGTGGTCCCTAAAGAAGCTTTTAAAGACCGCGTTAGTAGCTGTTCCCGGTGATTCCCGCGCGTATAATCTATACAGATAAATAAAATTGAAGTGTCTGTTTGTAATTCCAAAATAACAGCTTTTCACTAAATGCATATGAAAGTATATACGATACTAACACAAAAAAAAACTTTTTTAAATGTTTCTCTTTTTGTCTGTCTGGCTCCGGCTGAACCGATTTTAACGAAACTTTCACTGGCAGGTGGCTGATGTTTCAAGGAGTAACTTAGGCTACTTTTATTTATAAAAAATATTAGAGTTCCGCGAAATTAAGCAAAAAAAACTAAATCTACGCGGGGCACAAAGTGCCGAACAGACAGACCGACGGTGTATAAATTAATACTGTATTTTTTTTAATTATCGTATATATTTTTGAATGTACCTTATATATCTACTTCCATATGAATTAAGTAAAAAACTGATAATTTTGTATTAGAAACAAAAAAATTATTTATCTGTACTTATACCCATCTTCATATCTGTCAACTTTAGATTTGGGTGTAGAGCAAGTATCAATATTTCATAATCCTACCCAACGCCTAACCTATCTACGTAGTAACCCCTATACTTACATAATTAACAATGTCCAAAGTTCAATTTGCTAATCTGATTGTTAACGAAGTTGAACGTGGATTGTGTGCATATTAAATAGGCACGATTAATTATAATGTATGTAATATTTAAATTAAAATGTTATATGTAAATTTCAATGAAATGTTTGTATCATGCTTGTTTATGTCTACGATTTTCAATGTGACAGATATGTAGTGAACATGTTATCTGTAGGTAAATGTCCGTCAACTTAGTGTTGAGGCCAGTACCAATATCCTGCAAAGCACGCAGGGCGTATACCGTTAGACTAAAGCCGTGTATCTACTAGGCAACAGTTGACGCGACATGAAGCTTATCTTTGATTGACCTCATGCCTTTTGAGGTTGGCATCTGAAAAGCTTTTTTCCTTTTCTTTTTCATCTCCATCAGAATTGTTACAAATCAGTTACTTTTCTACGTAATAGCGCACCTTTAGGGAGCGTTTCCACCAGGAGATTTTTTTTAAGTACCAATAGAATTGCTTAATTTGGTTCATAACAAACACATCCCTCGCTACTCTTCCTTGCACATCACACCGAAACCTTCGATCCTTTCATCGTATCGTGACGAAACGTGAAAAAATTTTATCCTTACTGTAATCTGCGGGGTTATGATGCCTTGGGCAAGGCATCCCGACGCTCTGCAGGTACGGAACTATTGCAGTCGTGTCCCCTTGATATATACACCAGCCATCCGCAATTACATACACCTGAAAAAGATGTAAATTTTCATGTTAATTAACGTGTTTCTGAAGTGTTCTCCTGGACATTAATGAAGCTCCTACCATAACATGATTTGCACGGTAATAATATGTCTGGAGAAACTGCGATAAGCATAGAACAAAATGCAAGCAATGAGTCAGATAGACCTTCCTTCATGAATAAGGTAGGTATCACGACATTATAATATATCATTGCATCTGTTATCTAAGTCTATTCCATCTTAGCATTCAACTTCCTGATTATCAATGCTTTTGTTACCTGTGAGCTAAAATGGTTAGAAACTTAGGTAACTTTATGTAGGTAGCAATTTTTTTCTATATCAATATCCTGGAACCACGCCTTACGTGGATTGCACAGCCCTTAGTCTAAGTTCTAACAGGCTGTGGCTGGACCATAGGCTGTTATTATAGGCTGTATGACAGTAGACGCGTTGACATGTCTCAAACGATTATTCGAACTTTCTTGGCTTCCAAAACCAAGCTCTTGGTTGGGCCACTGGGGTTGATGCTGTTTCGCCTTAAAACTAAATGACCAGGATCTTCAAGTGAAAATGAAAATGATACATTCAGTTCAATAATTCACTAAGAATAAGCAACTTATGAAAGTCGAATAACGAACCACTGAGAAGTACATAAGTAAGACATAACGGGGACCTAGCTCTACCTTCAGAAGTATAAAGAAAGGACTACGGTAGGTTCATAATAGATCACAAGGCCAATTTAATTATTATCATCATTATGACACTTCTAGGTAGGTGCTTGTCGTTCCGCACGCTATCTGTCAGGGCCACGCACGATTCACGATGTATCCTAACCTATAAGATGTTAGGTGTTAGTATCCTAACCAAAAAGTAGGTACTCAACAATAGTTTCCTAGCCTCGTCATTATTAGGTCCTAATGTGAGACTATGCATGACGCGTTTCTGAGACGCTAAACCGAGGTATGAAGATTTTCACGAGCTATCTGACCGGATCAAATGATTAATGCTACGTTAGAACAGTGCTATGTTTCTACGAGGGATAAGGTCGCCTGGTCTTCATGGAGGGTAGAAGTTATGGAGGCACCGCGGTCGTGCTAAATATAGTGAGACACGTGTTTCATAGTGTTTGGGCAGAGATTCCATTCGTCGCAAGTGGTTAATTGTATGCAAGCGTTCATAGACTGCAGTAATCGCTTACAAGCAAGACTGTATGGTTCTTTACCACGCTATTAGTTATTATACTTTTAAACCATTTGTATTTTCCCGCAATCATAAGGAACAAATTGATGTCATCGATAGCCAATGACATCATCTACTGCATTAAGTAAATACTTTATAGTTTCTATGATTCCGCTAACTAAACACTACAATGTAATTAACATTATTAATTTGATTTCTACGCTATTGTTTTAGTTCTGGAAGCGTCTAAGGTCAATGACAAATTAAATAGGTACATTAACGACGTCACATTCTTATTAAAACTCGTGCACTTTTCAAATTATAAACTAACTCTTTAAAACCGTAGGGTGAATTTAATTATTCGAGTGTCACGTAATCTTTATGAACACAATTGAGATCAAATAAAATATATCATTTAATTTCAAATGTGGGTAAGTATTTGCTTTATATTTCCATCTTTCTCTATCTCCCTAACTACAGGGTCTATTCAGTGTACCTACTAAACTAAAATCACCCATAATAGTTCATGTAATTTCTTTGTCCCGTAAAACAAGTTAGGTGAGATTACTTTTGCTTCCCCTTAGTTTGTAGTTAGCTAATAAGATAAGTAGCTACATCGCCACATTAACTAAAGCTTCTGGTTATACCTGCATGGTCAGACCGGTGATCTTGAACTGAGCACAAAGAAACATGTTTAGATCTAAATACCTACCTACCTAGTAGGTACCTGTATACCTATCTACCTATTTACTGAAGTCGATAAACTACTTGCAAATATCTAATCAACCAACTTGTTTTAGTAATTAGAAAGAGGTATTAAGGTTCTAATTTCCTCTTCGAATTCTCTTGATTGCCTGTCACACTATGAGTAATAACGAACGAAGTTATTGTTCTCTCATCCTAGGATATTTGGATCTGATGCACACCTCACGTCACGTTTCTTTATAAGAGCCCGAATGCTCCATGACCTCCATGAAGGGAAATAAGTAGGAATGACGCTGTGTCTACAATGGAATAGATCCGTCACTTTCATTCTTTATCCATTTAAAGAATGAAAGTGACGGATGTACCATTAACGTCAATAGGCTTGCGTGATAGCCTTTGTATAAGGTAATAAGATACAACCAACCTGATCAAACATCTCCAAGAGCGAGGCAGGCGGTTGGTGTATAGTGCACACGACAGTCCTGCCCTGCCGCGCCAGTTGTTTGAGTAACTTGACGCACTGCGTCGTGGTCACTGTGTCCAGCCCGCTGGTGGGCTCGTCCAGGAAGAAGATCGGAGGGTTGTTCACCAGCTCTAGGGCTATTGATAACCTGGAGGTGAAAGCGAGTTAGTTAGTATATTAAGGACTTGGGGAGAAAGCAGGTAATATTAATTGATTGATTTGCTTTTTTTTTCGATTGAATTGGAAATGAGATTCGAAAGGAAGAATTCTGTTCTTTTTTAAATCACTTGGGCTGTTTAGTACTTTAGGAATAATAATAATAATAAAAAATATACGTTTGATCAAGATTGTCCCCTTTGGTGGGCAATGCTGATCACAAATCAACGCAAATCTATATCTGAATTGCGATCTGAGTTAGAATGTGATAATGGTTTTTAAGGTTTAAGGTGAAGGTTTTTAGCTATAGTTAGCGGTAAAGTCTCTTATCTAAGATGACCATTAATGTGTGATATGAGTTAGAGTACAGGTATCAAGTATGGATAACATCCAAGACTAAGCTAAAAATATTCGTGTTCATTGTTCATCTCCTTAATTGGTAATATTCCGACGCAAACCACTGATTGCCTGAGCTGAAAAAACTAATGAATAATTAATAGAGATAGAACCCGCAAGTCTGTTAAATTGCAATAAAAACCATTCAGAACAAAATATACGTTTACGAAACATTTATAGTCAAATTTTGAATTGAAAATCGAATGAAAACCTCGCAGTTAGCGCTTACCCGGGATTTGTAAAACAGGTTTAAAAGCAAATATAGGTATTAAACATATTTTTTTATATTTTCTAATAATAATATTTATTGTAGGAATTTAGATTTGATATATCGTCTACTTAATCTACCGATAATCTAAGAGGATAATGAGGCAATCGCTTAGAATGTCGAATCTTTACTAACATCCTTGTAGATAAATATTATAACTTTATTTATTTAGGTAGGTTCCTACTCACTTAAATTTATTTGTTTATCCTTATTTTACGCAGCAAAGTGAAGTGCCTTAATGCGTAGTTTTAGGGGATAGACGAAATTAGAGGCCGAAGCAAGACTATTTCATTCTGACCTTTTCTGAGTTTTAGTAAAAGAGTACCACAAATCTTACCTCTTCTTTTGTCCACCAGAGAGCTTGTCCGTCTGAGTGTGCTGGTGCTCTAGAAGACCAAGCTCTTGCAGTATGGCCTCAGACGGTCCTTTGGAACCTTTCGGCAGTTTCAAGTTGGCCGCAACGTCCATAGCTTCACGAACGGTCAGGAGTGGCTGCAGGAGGTCCTCTTGTGTGATGTAGCACGAAGATCTTTGGAACGTGTGCTTGTCCCGTGGCTGACCATTCACCAGGATCTCGCCAGTTACTCCACCTGATCTGTATCATAAAAATTATAAGGCATTTAGGAAGGTCGAAATTTAACTCACTTTCTGAGAAGATTCGGAAAGTAATATCTATCTTCAAGTTTCGCAACAACGACTCGCAAAATAATAGGCAGGTGACAGCGACACACTTTTAAAAGATAATAATTAGGTGTGCGATAAACTGTATGTCTCAAACGCTCTACATCAAAATTCTTCTAAAAATTTATGTACCGAACTTACAGGTAGGATTTTCATTCTCGGAAAGATGAGAGCCAAGCCTAGTGTGGTATAACGGGTAGCATCAGATTTTTTCTGTTTGTACCTAAACGCACAATACTCTATATAAAATACTCTTCATATAGAAGCATTTATAACCCTAAGCTAGATTATTATTAGATGTCTCATTTTAAATTCAGCCTGAGAATATAAGAGTGCTATAGCATAGAATAAAAGTGCTTGCCTAAGTATTGAACAATAATGACGAATTTCTAATCTAATGAGAAACGTAAGACAATGACCTATTACAATGTGTCTATTGTTAGCTGGGAGGTGTTGCACTACGGACAATGCACGCCCTAATCAAATGCATGAATAATTGTCCACCGTTACGTTAGATACATTAGTATACAATAGTCTGAGCTGTGCACTAGACAAGCCTTTTAGGCAGAGTCTCTCAATATAGAGTAATAGTACCTGTGATGTTGGTTTACACATTACGATTTATAAAAATACTTTGTAATAGAAAAGAACAATTTCAAAGTCACCTCCAAGTATTGTATATTTAGGTAGGTACAATTAGATTAACAGGTTTATATCCGACTAGCTGTGCCCTGCGGTTTCACCCGCGCAGAGTTAATTTAATTCCCGTGGAACCCCAAATGTTCTTTTTAAATAAAAGTTAGTTACTTCTTGTAATATTAGCTATCTGTCAGTGAAAGTACCGTTAAAATCGGTCCAGCCGTTGCAGAGATTAAAACTCTTTAGCAAATAACTCATTATTAGGTACCAATTCTTTGCGTTTCTATACTCGTGATAATTTCTCAACGAAATGTCCGATTGGAATAAAACAAACGGTATTTTACTTCTACATGAATGTGGTTTTCGATTTTACACCTTGGGTTACAAATTCGCAATTTTCTTACGGACCCCTAATCTTTATGAGAATAAAATATAGCCTATAGCCTTCCTCGATAAATGGACTATCCAACACTGAAAGAATTTTTGAAATCGGACCAGTAGTTCCTGAGATTAGAGCGTTCAAACAAACAAACAAACAAACAAACTCTTCAGCTTTATAATATTAGTATAGATTTTTGCCGGTTCTTCTCAGAAGGCTAGTTTCCGAACCGGTGGTAAATTCCTCGACATTCATAAGTGTCTTACCAGGGCTTAAACTGAATAAATTATTTTTATTTTCATCCCAAATATAGGTTTTAAGATGCCAACATTTTGTTTGAGCACGTAAAACTTCCTACACGCGCCACTAGGGGAGCTTGTACGTACCCATACAAAATGAGGAAAATGCGCAATCGATACCGTCAACCTTAAAACCTATACTTAGGTTACCTACTCGTACAGAAGCTAACCGTTACAAACCAGAGTAGGTATGGTCACCAAGAAGAGTCTTTCATCTTGTTCAAAACATGTCATCAATCCGTGTTAGTAGGTTCCTAGATGCAAACTTAATTTTTAAACTTCGAGATGAAGTCAAAGTCAAACTTAAAAATATTCGATTAGACTTTTAACAAAGCACTTTCAAATCGTCAGAATGACACAATTTACAGGATTATACATGCTACCGCCAGGTTCGGAAGGTTGCTTTTACTGAGAACAACCTGGCAAGAGAAGAAGTGATGCTTAAACATATTCACTGCTAACGTCGCATCTTCTTAAATTCGCTCACTGCTGACGCGTACCCATATGCGTCGTGTAGTACTCGTAGTGAACGCGTTTATCCTTGTTTGTAATTTTAGAAAAAAATTATTGTTAACATTGAAATTGTTTCCTTTAACTCGATAAAAAACTACGAGCTCGATCTTTTACCTGTATCCTGAAATAGCGTTGAGGAGGGAACTCTTCCCGGCGCCCGAAGGCCCCATGATGGCTGCCAGCTGGCCGGATAAGAATTTCCCATCAACACCCTTTACGACATCTTTGCGTGGTACTGGAACAAAAAAAAACATAAATATCTGTAACAAGTCGTGCTTCGCGGGTTCACCCGCGTTGGTTTTATTTCGCGAAACCCTATTTTTCTGAATAACAAAAGTACCCCAAATTTCTCCTTGCAATATTAGCTATGAAATTCGGAGGGCATTCGTGAGGTGTATATTAAGCATACTTTATGAAAGGGTTTGTATGTGTAACCTTACTGCAACGCAGGCGAGTTATGGTCGCAAGCTAGACTAAACAGTGCCCCAAGTTTTACAATACGTTTTAAAATATTTTTACGATGACGATATCGTCTGCGTACTTTCCCCATTTTGCATAGGAACGTCAAATCATCAAATCAAGTCAATCAATCGGTCAAGCGAGGAAGCTATTTCGAACGAGTCAAAACCTCTTCTTGAGGCACAAATAAATAAAATTTAAGTGTCTGTTTTCATGCCAAACAGTTCTTCTATAAATGCATACGAAGGTATATAAATAAGAAAATGTATTCTCTCTGTCTATCTGTTTGTTCCTGGTAATCTCTATAACGGCGGAGCGAGTGCTCATCTCCAGTAAAGGTAAGATCTTCCAGACAGGCGGGTGTCATGCCTGGGAAACCGCGGCTCCAACTGATCTAGTTGGAAACTTGTATATATATTGCAATGCGCTTGAAAACTCTTATGGCGCGATTTAGGTTCTCGTGTATTTGTACTCAAACTTCGCATTTGTTAGCGAGTAGCGCCATCTATGAGCGAGTGGAGAAACGCTGCAACAAGGGCTTTCACTCGCAGATAGCGGATCTCACAAGGAGTAATATGGTTACTTATACTATCAAAAAACAATAGGGTTTCGCGAAAAAAGGCTCCCATGAAATATAAATAAAGTCTACGCGGGTGAAACCGCGAGTTAAACAGAAATATTTTAAAAAATAAAAGAAAAACAGTTATTAACAAAAAGGTCACTTTAAGTGCCCTCAAGCAGAACTATAACAATCAAATCAAATTGTTACAAAAATAACGATAAAAAAATATGAGTAGGTTCCAAAAAACTTCTACGATTAGATGAGTTTCCACGTTGTGTTTTTACGCAGAATGCCGTGATTTATCTTAATTTCACATTTAATTACCCAACTACAAAGGTACCTATGTGTATACGTGTACGTGACTACGTGTATAAGGTATAAATCGGATGACAATTAACTAATCAGTTTAACAAAATTAGAATAGAGATTAGAGACATCATCTCGGATTCTAGCGATTCGATTTGACAGTAAAATATTCCTTAGTAGCGACTCGCCCCGGCTTCGCATATTCCAACGCGGACTTTTTGTAAACTCTTTTACTATGTACAATACTGTAGTACATTATTCTGATATATCTCGTAGGGTTCAGCTAGTGTGAGTAGGTACCTACTCTTTACAGCTAGAAGTCAATTTTCAGAAAACTCTGTAATTACTTAGAATATAATAATTAAACATTACTGCCAGACAATGCATTAGCATTTAACTTTAATGGTCTAAACTTATTGTTATTATCCATTAAATGACTAATTAAATTAGGTAATAAATGTTAAACTAATCAACGTCAATTCATTGTAATAATTATTTTATTTGTCGCATTTAACGTTTCGTAATAACTATAAAATTTTAATGAAACAGGTACTTAGATATATTTATCTTACGTAGTCACATAATAGGGTTGACAAGACAAGGTAGAGAAAGCACCTAAGCCGGAATTTATTATATTCATATTTGCTAAGGTAGGCACATGATTTATGGACGACATATAATATCACACTTACCAGTATTAAATAGATAGGACAGGTTCGAATCCTACCCAAAATATATTTCACCGAAACATAATAAACTATAATGTGGAAATGCCTATTTACCATATTTATTTGCCAATAAAATAACATAAATCTCTTTACATAAGTATCTATATAAATAAAAATCAATTGCCGAATATACAATAGAAAAAGTTATTGGGGTTTTCCGTCTGTAATTTTTCAATAGAACCTATCTCGGGTTTAATAGCAATAGGCTCACCCTCCATTACATGGGACTTGACCTACCCAAAATTTTTAAGTAGGTAATTCAGAATCTTCTACCGAATTTCAGAAACCTCTGCATATCTCACCTGCGCACGAGATATTGTAGTGCACAAGTCTGTGCGCAAACACAAGTGCAAACTTTATTCCCTACTCTCATAGTCCGATGGGACGTCAATCCGACACGAATGGAGAGAGATCAGGCGTAGGACCAACGCCTTATCGCGCTTTCCGAGGCACGGGGGTGTAACCACGGGCAATTTCCAAACTCCGGACATTTATTGGGAGTTTCTTGAACTTACTAACCACTAGGCAGTTAAGAGGGGTGTAGGTACAATTACTTATAAGTAGACCTCTGCCTACCCTTCGGGAAATATAGGCGAGGTTTGTAAACCGTCTTTAGATTTGTGAGTGAGATCATTTGATACGCATCAGTGATTACTCTGTCCTACTTACCTGACATCTTACCTAGATCTAATTCAATTGAATAGAGCGTAAATAAATAAATCATTATTCTATTCAAATGAGATTGACAGTTATTCACTCTTGTCAGAATTGCACTTTACTTGAGACCTAGGTAAATAGAATTGAGGAAAATTTAATTTATATAAAATTACCAATCATATTAAATTTATCTCAAAATCTAAACTAATAAATAACATTAGTAGAGGAAAGATTTGTGTGTATGTTTGTAACGAATTGGCTCAAATAGCACTGGACCAATTTTAAAAATTCTTCGTAATCCCACGGGAACGGGAACTGCGCGGGTGGAATCGCGTGATATCCGCTAGTGGTATATTAATTAGCGTAAGTGGGGGGTAAAAGTAGAAAGAGGTGTTAAAACCGACTTTACGAAAAAAACAATTAGGTATCGAAATTACAGATGGTGAGTCAATCACCGTCTAAGGCGCACATATGAATTTGAAACTCTTCTCAACACCGTATCAACAGTTTACTTTTTAACTGCTTTGAGAGATTGGAAATTGCGTACCCAGGGAATTGGCGTGACTACTCAAACCACTTGACACATCACGGCTTGAACATCACTTAAAAAGATAAGAATAGGTAGGTAGGGAATAATTAATAAGTTTGTATGTAATTGGATATGTGTTAATCTTTTCAAATTTTCCATTAGATTATTATTATAAAACAAACAAAGTTATTCAATACTATTTACGAAATTTAAGTTTCTGTTTGCAACAGCGTTTCACTAACTGCATATGAAAGTATATTACGCTACTTGTGATTAGGTACCTAACTGTATATATATATAATGTTTTTATTTGTCTGTTTGGTCCGCCTACTGGCGCGTTGAATTCTTTGTTGTTTTCTATCGAAAAGGAGGAAAACCAATGCAGTCCAGTCTACGCAGCTGAAACCGCGGACTAGAGCCAGTATTCATATATCCTCATGAAATGGAATCGCAACGCAAGTAACATTGCAAATAAAAAATAAAAATCAATTTTCTAATACAATAGCTAATAAGTTACATTAGTATTTAATGTAAATAAGAAACCTACACTGTAAACTGAAAACGATGAAGTGTGGCATGTTTATGGAAGTAAGAACAATGCAATAGGTACCTACAGTAAAAGGAGGACACGACCAACAATTGTAAAGGGTACAGCTACCTATATAAAATGAACCGCAAACGGTTTTGACCGTTAGTCAGACCGCAGTAAAGCGTGCGCTTATGCATGACATCTGCGGTTAGACATTACCCACATAACATGATAGTATTGTGCTGTCTCACCCGCGTAGTTCTCGTTCCCGTGGGAGTACGGGGATAAAATATAGCCTTTGTTACTCGCTGATGATGTAGCTATATCCATTGCTGAAAGAATTTTCGAGATCGGTCAAGTAGTTTCGGAGCCTATTCAATGCAATCAAACAAACAAGAATCAAATCTTTTCTTTTTATAATATTAGTATGGATAAATGCAGGGACAAAATTTCTTACCTACGCGTGATATTAGTACGTTAAGTTAGTACCGTATATATTCTTTATGTATTTAGCGATATGCTGTTATTTTGGGATAACAAACGGTTTAATTTTATTTATCTCTATAGATTCTTAAGTTAAATTTACGCTTAGGTAACTTCTAACTCCGTTAAAAGTACTATACGTGACCAAAATTTCACAAAAATAACAAAACTAAGTACATGTTGTACGCGAAATTACTTGTAAGCGAAAGTTGTAATGGTTGGAAAAGCGTTGATCAGTGCTTTCTATGGGTCTTCCATTGGCTAACTAGTTTGGCCACGTGGACTAATTCCGAAAAAATTTTTCAACGTTACATATAGATTTTCCTTACGTATGACGACTAGGAAACGTGTTGAAGTTTGATTCCCAAGACGTCGAATCAACGTCAGCCGAACTTATACTTCTTACAATTATACTTATTGACTAGCTGTGCCCAGCGGTTTCACCCGCGTAGATTTAGTTTCATGCTTCAATTCGCGGAGCCCTAACATTTTTAATAAATAAAAGTATCCGCAGTTACTCCTTGAAATATCAGCTACCTGTCAGTGAAAGTCCCGTTAAAATTGGTTCAGCCGTTTCAAAGATTACCCGTAACAAACAGACAGACAGACAGACAGATAGACGGACTGAGATTTTTTTTTAAATTTGGTATTTTAGTGTCAGTAGCGTGTATACTTTCATATGCATTTAGTGAAAAACTGTTATTTTGGAATTACAAACAGACACTTCAATTTTATTTATATGTATGTATGTATAGATTAACATCCAAATATAGATTAGCGGGGCTCTTATCTTGGTCCACCATACGTTGTAAATAATTTAAAAAGTTGTGAAAATATAGGTAACAATTATTCAAAACGATGGAACTGACAGAAACCCGTGCCATTATGTATTTAAGTACCATAATTTATTCAAGAAGTTAACTTGTTTATATTAATTTGACTTTTGAATAAATAAATAATAACACGGATATATAACGAACGGTTATTCAAACAATATTAATGGCTAGTTAAATGACTTGTCATAATATATTATTTTAAAGTCGTCATCATACAATTTGTCAGATAAAGAATGTTGGAAGTACCGATTCAATTTCCCATAAATTACCAACTTATACGCCGTACGATATTTATTTGTTCCGGAGTAGTCTATTTTTAACCAAACTAAAATTTAATGGTGTTTAATTTTAACGTCACAGTTTAAATATAAGCATAACAAGCAGTTAGGAAATCATTGGCAATGACTGAATAAACTGAATAGACGTAATGACAGTAAGAGTATCACGTCGCGCGCGTGGTCGATCGCGTATTCGTCATTCACGTGTTTTACCAACATTTTCAAAACTTTTGTACGAAAAATCGACATTATTTTGACAGTAAATAAAATTGTAAATATATTTTTTTTAAGATTGACTGCCCTCACGCGCAGTAGAGCAAACGTTCTTATTTAAAAAAATAGGACCAGACATCTTACTGCTTCTAAAAGTTATATATTTATAGTAACGTTTTTAAAATGTATAATTACTATAATTTAATTTATGTTCAAAAATAATATATCGTCACCGGAAAAGCAAAACTACTAAAGCGCCATTTTGGCCAATATGAGTTATATATATCGTTGAACTGGATTTTTTTTTCTGCGTCGATTGGTGTAGGTTTCATAAAGATCGGAGCCAATTTTTGGCGCTTCAGCACCTGAAAATGATGTGATTTTTCATATTTTCCACTCAACGAAAAATCCTTACGTAATACAAATCTTAGCCTTTTTTTTAAATTTGTTTGTTAAGTATTTT
This sequence comes from Watsonalla cultraria, assembly GCA_964035505.1. Classification (NCBI taxonomy): domain Eukaryota; kingdom Metazoa; phylum Arthropoda; class Insecta; order Lepidoptera; family Drepanidae; genus Watsonalla; species Watsonalla cultraria. Next base: position 4,248,457 of record OZ037723.1, read on the forward strand.
TCTTCACTGTCATTATCCACTTTTTCCTTGTTCAGCAAGTCAAAATACTGTAGTTTGTATCATTATAGTCACTTCAGTATTTTTTGCTGGTTGCAAACATACCTGGATTGGGTTGTTTAGTAAATTTGCTTTATGCAGGTATTGATGAACATGGCGCTTTAGTTTAATCTGTCTACGCACTTTTCTGACGGGAGACGTGATTAGTATTTTTACTTTACGGATCTATGTATTTGAGTTTCTTTTAAGAAGTGTTGCATTCAATGTAATCGACGCATAAGTATGGTAAGCATGGTAAATTTAACCCAAAATGTGACTAAGGTTCCTTTAGTATTAAAAAATGACAAAAAATATTAAGTTTAGTCTTTTGGAATTAAGTTTTGTTATGATTGCTAGTAGATAAGTACCAAGAATTTTGTGCGAGAGTCATCCCTGGCAGACTAGGTTAGTAAAAAGATGTTCCAATCTACAAAATATTTCTTCAAATTGCCTATTAATTTTGGGTTTCAATCTAGTTTCAATCAATTTCTACTGAAAAGAATGAATGGAAATGATGTTCTTCCGTAAAATATTAAAAATATAATATATTTCTTCGTCAAACTTATTGAAACAAAGTCCACGGGCTGGTAATATAATTAAACAAGGTTCTAAACTCATTATCTTATTGAAAAAATAACTCTAACTTTGAAACACCCTACTTAGTTGCTTGGTAATTCTTATAATTATAATTTTACAGGCTTTTAAATAAAATAGACCTATTATACCATGATTTTTTTAAATGAAGATATTTTTTTATCAATTAAGCTTTCGAGATAAAACTAAATTTTATTGATAATTATCTCGTACCCTTCTTCGATGTTATGTGTGGACGGCGAAATATTTTGCTCTTGCATTTCTCTATCGGTAATCATCTCTGTATTGACTCACTATCTACGCATATCGTATTTCTCACAATCCATCCATTATTTTAGGTCTTCCTCTACCATTAATTACTATACAAATTCATAGACGAAACTGTTCACATCATTGTCCTCATCTGTTCGAATACCATGGCATAAGCTTGTTCTTCAACTTAATTACTGGTGCTACATAAAACATTCCCTTTTAAATTAATCCCGTCATTCTAGTTATGCCACACATCCATTATCTCAATTGATTGTTAGTTCCTTTCATCCCTCCCCTTCGTAGCTCTATATTCAGATCCATACATATACCAGCAGGGGTTATTATTGTCTTGCATATTATTTCCTACAGTTTATAGAGGAAGAGGTAGTCCAATATTGTCCCCGTGACCTGCTGCTGTTTTGTCCATCCTGAGTAAATTCTGATTTATATAGCCTTGTCCAAGTCGCAAAGCAAATTTAACACTTAACATTTAACTGGTTATCGTACATCGCCCGAGTTTATCTTCGCAGGACTGGACATGCCACTGGTGGTATGCCACCAACTACATACATAAGCCCACGTACTCCGAATTTAACCTTTCTGAAAAATATTGTTAATCTGGTCAGGCTAGCTCTTCCTTGGACGCCTTCTACGGACACTTCCACTCACATTCGCTCTATAAATTTCTTTCGATAATCGCCTTTCACTCATCCATTCGATGTCCAAACCATCTCAAAATACTTCTTTCAATTCTGGTCACCACATCATTCTTCAACTTGCAACTGTCTCTTATCATACTATTTTTAATTACATCTACTATGGTAACTACCACCACACATACTACCCAAATGTTCATACTAATGGGACACGAGCTTTAGTATTTCATAATAATTGGCGTCTAGTACATCAGACTTATTGTGAAAAATGGGTACGAGCTTTGGCTTGCACTATTCATTGGAGATCACCTCTTCATATGTATGAAGAGCTATGTAGCTAGCGCAGCTTATTATGAAATAGGGTCAGCCACTTACATTAATCCTTTTTTTAACATCTTTCATCTCTACTGGTTTACCGTACCGGATAGTTCTATCACATTTTCATCCTTTATTCTACATTTCGGCAAATCATATCTGTATTCACTAGTTTCTAATTCGATATACCGTTCCACTCACTAGCATCATTCAAAGACGTTTTATAGTATACTATAACAGAAGATGGCTGCATCTTTCATACACATAACATGCTTAAGATATTTTGCATCTTCCTCGCGGAGTTTTTTAAAACGGTATTGTCTATTATACAGTCCAGATCCATCATGTGAATATGCTAGATTCTAGACCCTTTATTTATAGTAAATTTTTGTTTCTTCTGGCTAAGAAGTTTTAAATTTATGGAAAATCATGGTAACTTTTAAGTCAAAGTCAAAGTCAAAGTCAGCAGATAATAGTTACTATGAGGTTCCCCAATGTTCGAATCTTCTTTAAATCATGGTATAGGTACAATTTTAACTACGAAAAAGCGAGAGCAAGAACAATCTTCAAGTACGAGAGAGTAATCTCTTCACAATACCAATTTATTATTTTAACTTCACCACTTAAATCTCTCTTCCTACATAAACTTCCTCAACATCTAAATGTTTTCGCTGAGTCATCAATTCCGGCTTTAAGTGGAAACATGCCTTCATACTTTCATTACATTCATGTCAACTTTCAAATATTATTTTAGCAAAAATTATCCTATCACTCATTATTTTCCCATACATCATACATTATTCAGTTTAATATCAAACATATGCAATTTGGTTTGTATTGCCTTCCTGTGTGATATGGCTTGTAGCCTTTATCATTAGTTTTAGCTTTTGAACCCTTGAATTTCATCTTCTATAGATACACTACGTTTGTAATCTTACTTCCAGTACATCAGCTAACTCTATTTTTCTTCTCGTCATGGCATATATGTTCCAACTTATACTCTTCTCCCTAGCGTCAGCTATCCATTGGAAAAAATATTTAAAAAAATAATTATTTAAACACTTAACTATTTTATTGAAAAAAATAACTTTGTACGAATGTTATTACAGGATTTTAACAACAGAGTAAGTAATAACGAGGAAAGCATAAATTGAAGTTCGAATCAAAAACGTTACTCAATAAGAGTTGGTATTCCTATGAATTTAGTGTGCAGCTAGTACAAATTGCTAGGTTTTACACGTTAGTATGTCAGTTAAGAAAAAAAAGATTAATTTTTGATCCTTTATCTGTTACTTAAGTCGTTTTGGCATTACAATTATACTATCTGATTGTGCTTTAAATCATTTTTCCATACGGTCTTGACACATTTTATGGTGTTTAAGTGCTATTTACTGAGTGTATAATCTATCCGAAATGCGTGTTAGTACTTTTTCTTAACAAACATTTCGAGAAATGTGGTTTGTTAGTACTTTTCGTTCACTGCACTTAAACATTATTACGGAGATAAGTAATTTCTGCTTACGAACTATACAGAGCATTAGTACTAAAGCGACAGCTATCTCCTGAATTACAGGAAATATGCTGAAAATCTTTATTTCAGTACATAGATAATGAATTCACGATATTGGTTTTCCTTTACTGTTTTTCGATTGGAATTATAGGAAAAGAGTTATGAATTTTTTTGTTAAAAAAAAAACTTTAAATCGCTCTACTGTAAAATGGCCATTTGGCGCTTTAGTATTATAGCCTTTCCGGTGACGATATAATTAATTATTTTTGTGTTATATTCATCACTCGTGCATAGGCATTACCTACCTACACATATAGTGATTAAATTTCATGCAAGTCTAAAGGTCTAGATCATAAATCGTGTTACTCTGAGATAAATCATATTATATTTACATGCGTGAAATGAGAAATATTATATTTAATGGAGCTGTCAAAACAACATACTAACTAGTTAAGTGGTTATCAGGGATAGAGTTAGAGAGACAAGGATCTAAACTGGTCGAGCGTTCTATTGATCAATCAAGTTAAGTTAGACTCAAATTATTTGTATTTTATAAATGTTTGTTGGTAGAGGAAAATTTTAATATTTTATTCAATAAATATTTTGTTATTTTGTTTTGATTCTAAAGGTATAAGGTCAAATTAAAGATTTTTGTATGAAGAGCACTCGAATTTTTGAATTAAAATAATTCATTTATACCTTTAATGCGTAGATAACTTTGCTCGAACGAATTTAAAAATTTAATTCTAATACCTAACAGAACAGACAATAAACTTGGCCGAAGTCAAGAGCATCATACCTACCTAGTTCATCATACATACCTGCTGCATTTTGAGGAAGTACAAGATATACACAGAATCTACAAACATGGATTACTTTAGGAGTATCTAATAATTAATGTATCAAAATGAATAGGCAAGGTCTACGCTACTAACTATAACAATCAATCAAGTTCAAATCAGGGCAGGGTAACGTTAATTAGCACCAGATATGAAATTATCTACACCGGCTCTCACGGGATGGATTAATTACCGTTTATGATAATAATAAGGATAATTGGGTCACTGTCTTAAATAATACAGATTATTTCATTTTGAGTTCATTTGGTTATCTATCCGAAGCTGTTTTGCAATTGACATTTTATTTAATTGTTTGGGGATGTCAACATATTGGCCTTCCAAGGGTTGCAGAAACTATATAAAACCAGGGTTGAAAACAACCAAAGAATTATTATTAAGTTCTGTTAAAGGGGGATACAAATCAATGGTACCAAACATATTTATGTAACGCAATATAACTTTCAATAGCGCGATCTATTTCACAACTCACGCCATCTACTTACAATTAGTGAAACTAAAACATGCTCATAACAGATGCAATTCGTAGATTAATAAAGGACTACAGGAGAGTCGTTAGAGATATTTTTTTAATTACAGAGAATTTATGAATATTGGCAGTAAGTACGATTGTTTGCCACCTTGGTGGAATGTATAAAACCCCTTTGAACTCTTTATTTATTAGCGCCCGCACAATATCTAAGCTGTCGTATAAACAATGAACAGTATGAGACCTTGACCACAGATAAAACAATAGTTTAATAGTAACCCCACTATGTTTTTTTTGTTTGTGTGATGTTTGTGAGTAGGTATCATTGGTTTTGTATTTGCGATGTTTTATTCCGTTGCGGTCTTTATTCCTTTATCTTAGATTTTGTTAGTTGCACCATTTTAAAATTGTCAGCTATCGGCATATATTTATTCACCTTATAGAACAATGAAGCCACTAAAAGGAAAAAGGGAAAAAACACTTTCATGCAGTCTCCTCACAAAACTCCAAACAGACAATATAATCTTGACTTTGACTTTGTTTTTCTAGTTAAAGCTAAAGTTACATCTTTTACATAAACTCTGTTTGTGTGTCTGTCTGTCCGTCTATCTGTCTGTCTGTCTGTCTGTTTGTTCCGGGTAATCTCTAAAACAGCTGAATCGATTTTAACGGGACTTCACTGGCAGGTAGCTCATGCTTCAAGGAGTAACATAGGCTACTTTTGTTTATTAAAAATATTAGGGTTCCGCGACATGAGGCATGAAACTAAATCTACGCGGGTGAAACCGCGGGGCACAGCTAGTTATGAATATTTATCTACACAAATATGACCTTTCTTAATATTCGTATACTAAAATAGAACTCTGCTAATTTACTTAATTAATATTGGTACATCTATACATCTATACAGATAAATAAAATTGAAGTGTCTATTTGTAACTCTAAAATAACAGTTTTTCACTAAATGCATATGACAGTTTACACGGCACTAACATAGAAAAACCGATTTTTAGAATTTTTCTCAGTCTGTCTGTGTGTCTGTTTGTTCCGGGTAATCTCCGAAACGGCTGGACGGATTTTAACGGGACTTTAGCTAGGACTTTAGGACTTTAGGACTGATGGATAGCTAATATTACAAGGAGTAACTTAGGCTACTTAGATTTTTTGAAAACATTAGGGATCCGCGGGCAACCTTGAAATTAAAATCTACGCGGGTGAAACCGCAGGGCACAGCTAGTTACTGAGTAAAATCTGTATTTGGTACCAATTTCAAGAGCTCGAATTGAAGTAGGTACCTCATATATGTGTTCCCATAGTTTAGTTTCTACTTGCTAACAATACTCGACTATATTGTTAACATTTATAATGCGCTTAGTCATGCTTTCTAAGTATGTCATCAGTTCACTATACTCTGAGTTACAGTCATGACTGGCTGTGCCCCGCGGTTTCACCCGCGTAGATTTTTCATCCTTATTGTCGCGGATCCCTAATATTATTAATAAACAAAAGTAGCCTAAATTATTCCTTGAAACATCAGCTACCTACCAGTGAATCCATCCAGCCGTTTCAGAGATTACCCGGAACAAACAAACAGACAGACAGAGAAAAGTTTTAAAAACTTGGTGTTTTAGTGTCAGTAGCGTGTATACTTTCATATGCATTTAGTGAAAAGCTGTAATTTTTTAATTACAAACAGACACTTCAATTTTATTTATCTGTATAGATGTACAAGTTTGAAATATTCATTTCGTTAGCGTATTGATGTTCCTAGCTTGGAAAAAGTGATTTTGGAATTGGACATTTTGTATTTCAACCACAACCTTCGGGAAATTATCAATCCTAGTAATAGTATAAACGTGAAAGTTTGTTATTATGGATGGATGGTTAGTTACTCTTTCACTTCAAAACAATTGAATGTTTTTAATGAAACTTTACAATACTTATAGCTTATCAGAAAGCTATAATTTATAAAGAGATTGTATGAATTGTCCAAATATGACGATAAGTATCAAGTAATAACACATAGGCTATAAGAATACATTTTCGTGGTAGTTAAATCTATACAGATAAATAAAATTGAAGTGTCTGTTTGTACGGCGGTAACATGTATAATCCTGTGTAATTGTGTCATTCTGACGATTTGAAAGTATTTTGTATAAAGTCTAATCGAATAAAGATATATTTGAGTTGAGTTGAGTTGAGTCATTCCAAAATAACAGCTTTTCACTAAATTTATATCAAAGTATACACGCTACTGACATTAAAAAACCAAGTTATAAAAAATTATCTGTCTGTCTGTTTGTTCCGGGTAATCTCTGAAAGGGCTGAACTGATTTTAACGGGACTTTCACTGGCAGGTAGCTGATGTTTCAAGGAGTAACTTAGGCTACTTTTGTTTATTAAAAATATTAGGGTTCCGCGATAATAAGGATGAAACTAAATCTACGCGGGTGAAACCGCGGCGCACAGCTAGATTTTAAATAAAAACTCCAAATTCGCTGCATACATAGATTAATAAATTATACGCAGGTGTAACCGCAGGGCACAGCTAGTACATAAATAAAAATACAAAATTCGCTGCATACATTGTTCGTAGATTAACATAAAATAGCTCTAATCTACACAACGTAGACAATAACCACAGATTAAATTATAATAGCGATCACAGATAAGTATAAATGTGTCTGAGAGATTTATTCGTGTGACGGGTATTTGGAACGGGTATCATCAATCATCACTAAAATTACGAATTCGACCCGATTTTCATGTTTTCAAGCTTCCTAAATTAGTTTCGCGCTTTAAATATGCATTTATTTAATACTAGCTGTGCCCCACGGATTCACCCGCGTAGATTTAGTTTCTTCCTTATTGTCGCGGAACCCTAATATTTGTAATAAACAAAAGTAGCCTAAGTTACTCCTTGATACATTAACTACCTGCCAGTGAAAGTCCCGTTAAAATCCGTCCAGCCGTTTCAGAGATTACCCGGAACAAACAGACAGACAGAGAAAAAATTTAAAACTTGGTTTTTGAGTTTCAGTAGCGTGTATACTTTCATATGCATTTAGTGAAAAATTGTTATTTTAGAATTACAAACAGACACTTCAATTTTATTTATCTGTATAGATATATAGATAATGATCAGTTTTTAGTGTCCAAAAATAACAGCTACTAAATTTATTATTACTAAATGAACGTGTGATATGTATACTGTAATATATGTTTTTATTCTGTCCGTCATATCTGTTTGTCGCGACCAATCTCCGAGACGACTGAAACGATCTGAAGACGCTGTCAATAGTACGCAGCCAAAAATCTCCATAAAATGTTAAGGAGGGTAAAACTGCGAGGCAGCCTGGCTGGAGGCTTTAATTAGTCTCGCCATTGCCCGGTTAAGCAGAAATGACTCCCGGAGTTTCATCTGCAAGAGACACAACACAAAAAAAAAAAAACTGCGAGGCAAATATAGAATTTTAATAGAGCACTGTTAGCTTCACAGGCGCACTACTTACTATTAGTGCCTCAAGTTTAGGTTTTTTTCGATCGTCATCGCTTGACCTTGCGTTCTGCGCTTTTTGGACACGTACAATTTCCTACACTCACCGCTTGGCTTTTGAACGTTCCCATCTACATCTATATGTATACAGATAAATGAAATTGAAGTGTCTGTTAGTAATTCCAAACAGTTTTTCACTAAATACATATTAAAGTATACACGGAGCTGACATAGAAAAACCAATTTTTCTTTGTCAGTCTGTCTGTTTGTTCCGGCTCATCTTCGAAACGGCTGGACCGATTTTAACTTTCACTGGCATATAGTTTATTTTACAAGGAGTAACTTAGGCTTTTTAATGAAAAAATCATTTAGGTTCCGTAGGCACCCATGAAATTAAGTCTACGCGGGTGAAACCGCGAAGAACAGCTAGTACAAAATAAGTAACATACGCAGGCGGTATCGTCAACGTAAAAACATGTTAATGCCTTGTGGCACAGACACGAATATTCCTATTGATTATACAGATTAGGCATAGATATCCGTAGGGTCGTAGTGAAGTGATAAAAACAAGTAACTATGCCCTATTACCATAATATTGATATAATATGACGATAGTACAATATTACCATTTCATTTACATTTTTGTCGTGCGTATTCGGAAGGGAAGCAAGTATCTCAACAGTTAAATGTAAGAGTGGTCGAACCCAGTTGTTGGTAAAAAGTTGTATAACTTGTATTTTACTTAGTCACTAGCAGTCATAATACTTACTTCCTATATTGATGCCTTTTCCATACTTTTTGCTTTATGCGAGCAGTGGTACCCGAGTGGTTTGAATCTGTTAGGTACGGAAGCGAGTCAAGTTCAAATCCAAGCAGTCTGCCTGTACCGATAAGTTTAGAAAAAATATAAGAAATAAAAAACTTTTTATAGTGTCTGAAAAGGCGATGGACTCTTCGGAAATTCTTTCATTTATTTCTTGAACGTGGACTTTATAAATCTTAAAATTAATCATGAAGGAAAATCAAAAAAACAAGGTGGTATGACTTACTCGTAAAAAAACACGTATTAATAATTAAAATCACCATCCTGATTCGGCAAAAAAAACTATAAGATCTCTTTGTGCAGATTTTGTGTTCTAAGGTCAAACAAACACCTCAACATATTATTAGGTTCATTATAACTCAGTTGTGCTTGAAAAAAAATTATACCTATTACAATTCCTAATCTATACATCTATACAGATAAATACAGATAAATAAAATTGAAGTGTCAGTTTGAGACTCCAAAATAACAGCTTTTCACTAAATGCATATGAAAGTATACACGCTACTGACACTAAAATACAAAGTTTTAAAAATTTTCTCTGTCTGTCTGTCTGTTTGTTCCGGGTAATCTCTGAAACAGCTCGACCGATTTTAACGGGACTTTCACTGGCAGGTAGCTGATATATCAAGTAGTAACTTAGGCTACTTTTATTTAGGGTTCCGCGACAATACGGATGAAACTAAATCTACGCGGGTGAAACTGCGGGACACAGCTAGCTCATAAACGCCTATATTCCCCGAAGGGGCAGGCAAAGATGTATTTATAATACACCCAAATTCCGCCAGCTATTAAGTCCCTTGTAATAGAGGGCGGGTCTATTGCCATTTATCCATACCCATACACAAAATCTAGACTGCTGCAACGGCGAATGGAAATACAGATACAATATTTTGCCCGTGGTTCGTACCAAGGATATCGTGTTCCGCGTGGCATTTGCGAACACTAGAGTAACGAACGAGGTAGACTATTTATTTTTTGTTTACTGTGGACTCTAACTACTCTTGCGAAAACTCATTTCGCTGAAATTTATTGATATGTAGCAGCGTTTCTCCACTCGCTCATAGATGGCGCTACTCGCTAACAAATGCGAAGTTTAGATACAAATACACTAGAACCTAAATCGCGCCAGAAGAGTTTTCAAGCGCATTGCAGTATATATACAAGTTTCCAACTAGAACAGTTGGAGCCGCGGTTCCCCAGGCATGACACCCGCCTGGCTGGAAGATCTTCCCTTTGCTGGGGATGAGCATGATCACTCGCTCTCCCCACAGATATAATGAGATGTAGATAAAATTAAAATAATCAAATAAAAATTATTGTGTAACTAGCTGTGCCCCGCGGTATTACCCGCGTAGAGTTCATTTTATGAGTTTTCCGCGGAACTCTTGTTTTTTTTTTAAATTAAAGGTAGTCTAAGTAACATTAGCTACCTGCCAGTGAAAGTCCCGTTAAAATCTGTCCAGCCGTTTTGAAGATTATCCGCAACAAACAGACAAACAGACAGACAGAAAAAAATTGGTGTTTTAATGTCTGTACCGTGTATGATATGTGCATTTAGAGAAATACTGTTATTTTGGATTTACAAACAGACACTTCAATTTTATTTATCCGTTTAGATGTATTAGATAATATAAACGACTATGTTAATTATATTTTTTTTTTAACAAATAATTTTTTGTAAAAAAGCTTGTTCTAAATTCCATTTTCCATTCCAATCCCATGACATACTAAAGACGTTAAGTTATCATCACAATATTATGAGAAACCACATCAGGGGCCCATGAGCTCATGGTAAGGCCCCTGTTTATCTTTGCATGATGATCACACAAGAGATCTTAAGTTAGTGAAAGTAGGACGACAGATGTACAGTCAAGATCATTACTCGGTAACTGATGTTATCTTTAAACCTAACCGTTGAACTTCTTATCCGTTACAACCATGCTAAGTATGCATCATATACTTAATCGAAAGTTTTCTCTAACTAGAACACAGTTTTCGTATTTATTACTAGCTGTGCCACGCGGTTTCACCCGCGATGATTTAGTTTCTTCCTTATTGTCGCAGAACCCTAATATTTTAAATAAAAGTGAAACTTCAGCTACCTACCAGTGAAAGTCCCGTTAAAATCGGTCCAGCCGTTTCAGAGATTACCCGGAACAAACAGACAGACAGACAGACAGAGAAACATTTTAAAACTTGGTTTTTTAGTGTCAGAAACGTGTATACTTTCATATGCATTTAGTGAAAAGCTGTTATTTTGGAATCACAAACATACACTTCAATTTTATTTATCTGTATAGATATTAAAGAAAAAACTAAATAGCTCAGGGGACCATCATCGGTTTAAGCAGAGTTCGACTATTCATTCAGTCAGCTAAGAGTTGAAGTCCTACCACACTGGGAGAGGATCGAATGAATTTAATCGTTACGATATTTAGATTGCTTGATTGATTTGAATCTGGGCCCCAACCATGAGCTCTTCTTGCAATGATAATTCAGTTGTGCGAAAGTGACAGATGTGCACGTCACATACATCTGTCTCATAAATGAATGAAACTATCATGGCAATAAGAGCTCATGGTAAGGCCCCTGAGCACTGAGCAGCTGTTTTTTTTTGCATTTTTACCAACTTTCACCCATCGTAATTTCGGTGACATTTTGTGAGTCTGTTGACAACGCTATACAATCATACTACGCACAATTTATTTTCCAGTGTGCAAAGATTTTCAAAGACAATTTTACCTCCCGAAAAAGCCCAGCTTCAATATATTTCGAACTACCATATTCCCTTCTTATAAATATGACTTTAATTTAATTATATTAATTCATTTCAATACAATGTTATTCTTTTTAAATTACAAAAATAGGAACGGAAGTAACGGTCTTGATCAATAAAGCCGTAAATAAATTTATAAGACCTCGATTTTATTTTTCGTACTAGTGTTCTTGTAGAATTCACAGTTTTTTGTCGCCATACAATAAGTCGTATTGCTTATCTATTAAGGTATCAAAAGTGCGAAATTTTACACATTCCTACGAAAAAATAACTGTAAGAGAAACCACTGACCTACATCAAAAATGAATAGGTTATATTATATACTAGCTATGCCCCTCGGTTTCACTCGAAAATAATGTATTTACGCCGAAAAAGTCTTTATATTTTTCGTGTTAGTTTAATATAGCATTTGAAACTCATACATTTAATGACGAGGCTTTCTATTGGTTGAATCGTTTTGAATATCAGTTGAGAAGATGCAGAGATTACAACCTGACAAATTCACAAACTTTAATTCTTTATAATATTAGTAAGCAAAATCTTTTTTAATCATCAATTTGGATACACTGGCAGAGCAGAGAGATCGACGATCACAAATGCCTTACGGCTAAGGGTCTAAATTTAATTATCGTTGACATAAAAAGTATAATTAAAAAAATAAAAATCTTTCTATTCATTAAGAAATTGCTAGATATTTAATGCAATTACCGTGAAATTTTTAATCGAGTAGTAAAATTTAGTCGTAGCTACATATAACGTGGCTAATACCAATAAGCAATATGCATAATTTGTAAAATCAACTACAATGACCAGACTAACAGTGCAAATGGGCATGTTTTACTTTGATTTTGCAATGTTTATCAACTTGTACCAATTATCATACATCAAAGTCTGTTCAAATATGTCTGGTATCCGCTGCCGGTGTCAGTATCCCAATGGTTTCATATATAAGTACCTACACTACACTAGCACTACTACGTACCTAAGTAAAGTCAACTCAAACTCTTACAAAGTAATTTTAAATCGTCAGAATGGCATAATTATACGATTATACATGCTACCGCCAGGTTCGGAAGGTTGCTTTTACTGAGACAACCTGGCAAGAAACTCGTTAACAAGTATTTTCTCTTTTCAAAAATATTTTTTACATAATATAATATTATACAATATTAAAAATACACAATAAATCTACTAAAGAAATGTAAGCCCATGGGAAGTAAGGTACGTAGTGCCATCCTTTCGGACAAATAGTATGGATTTAAAATTAAGAATTTCATTTTTCATTGCGGTTTCATTAAATGAATAATTCTTCGCATAGGTATTTATTAAAAATCTAACTCTCAATTCCTACATAAAATTTAACTAAACTTCGGTTTTGGTCCATCCAGTTGAGTTATTCGTCTAATCCCCTCATTTAATCCACTCTTGGTTAATCTCTTGTTTTAGTAATACCTTTATTATCCACTTTGTCAAACTGGTAAGGAACTTTTTGATAACTTCTAAGACAACTCTTTAAAACATATTAACTTACCTTTGCTAATTCTGCTATAAACGGTGTATCTGAGATTCCGAAACTCCAAATCCATTTTGACTTGGCTGAAACAAAAAAAGAGAGACTGAGAATTTTATTTTTTTATTAACTTTGCCTTCGACCTTACAATAACCATGCAAAATGTGTAATCAGTGGGTGGAAGAGTCAAAAAAAAGTTGAGATAGAAAAACAGCTACCGAACCGAGACTAGAAGGATTAAAATTTTACGTTTTTTGTACTAAAACCATATAACGGTTTTTTTCGCGTCTTAAGTAATTTGCTTGAATTTTGGAATGAGATACTTGATTATGTTACACCTCTGATCACATTAATACTATAAAAAAAACCCAGTTTTTGCTAAACAAGGCTGCAAAAAAACTACCAATACTTTATGTAGCTATCCCTACTAATATTATAAATGCGAAAGTAACTCTGTCTGTCTGTCTGTTACGCTTTCCCGCTTAAACCTCTCAACCGATTTTGATGAAATTTGGCACAGACAATCTTTAGACCCTGAGAAAGGACATAGGCTACCTTTTATTTATTAAAAATATTAGGTTTCCGCGACCGTAAGGATGAAACTAAATCTACGCGGGTGAAACCGCGGGGCACAGCTAGTAAATATTATATGCAACCAAAAATATTCCATGCGCACTAAAAGTGTAATATGTCATGTTTATAAAACTTGTTTTGATAAATGGCTGTGTTGATCATACTAAATATACCACTGCTTTTTGAAACAATAGCCAATCAAAAAATTTATTTAATTTAAAGGTCGATGCCTCTCGTATGGCACAACCCCAATAAGTAGTTCACTGCACTTAAATTGATGTGTACAATGTCCCCACTTATAAGATCATTATAATATATCCACCACATTATCAGTAGATTTATGTATTTTTTTAAGTTTACGCTTTTTTTTTGACGAAATCGAGTTTTCTCGAAAAGTATTTGTTTAAAATTAAATAATCACAAGTCGTCGTTGCGCGTTCAAAAGTAGCTATGTGTGTACACACTTTAGGAGACGCAGAAAATTATTTTCTCGAAATATGGCCCGAGTATTAAAAAAAAATATTCTGATACATATAACAAATTTACATAGTTTTTTTTTTAGATTAAGGTTGGATAGATATTATTATTAATAATGACAAAATTAAACATTACTGGAAATGTTGATACAGAGTTCATGAAATACACATAGCGACTTTTGCACGCGCAACGACAAAGTGCAGTTCTCTACGAGCCGTAGGGTGAAGAAAAATATCGTGATTATTACTTACTAGCTGTGCCCCGCGGTTTCACCCGCGTAGATATTAATTTCATGGCTGTCCCGTGTAAGCCTTATGTTTATTTTTAAATAAAATTAGCCTAAAACACTCCTTGAAACATCAGCTATATGCCAGTGAAAGCCCCGGTAAAATCGGTCCAGCCGTTCATGCGTGATGCCGTGACCAAGGGAAATGGGGATTCATTTTTATATACAAAGATTACTATGAACACACACACTCGTAATAGTTCCTGAGAGTGCTCTCACCCAAATCATCTAGGGTGAATTGTGGGTGCTAAATCTCTGCCCATCCGTTTTGGTACATTTCTGGGAAGGTTTTAATATAAAAGTGGCAGTATTATAACACGCAGACATATAATTACTACAGGAGCGTCGTAATATGCATTACTCGTATCACTACATAGTATAAAAGAAAGTCGCTTTTTCTGTCCCTATGTATGCTTAAATCTTTAAAACTACGCAACGGATTTTGATGTGGTTTTTTTTAATATATAGAGTGATTGAAGAAAAAGGTTTATAGGTATAAAAATAACATGCATTATATAGTGGATAAATACTGTTATTTTTGAGGTTTCTAGTGTCATGTCGTCAATAATTGAAGTGTCAGTTTGTAATTCCAAAATTACAGCTTTACACTAAATGCTTATGAAAGTATACACGCTACTGACACTATAAAACCAAATTTTAAAACTTTTCTCTGTCTGTCTGTTTGTTCCGGGTAATCTCTGAAACGGCTGGACCGATTTTAACGGGACTTTCACTGGCTGGTATCTGATGTTTCAAGGAGTACTTTTATTTATTAAAAATATTAATGTTCCGCGACAATAAGGATGAAACTAAATCAAAAAGGGTGAAACCGCAGGGCACAACTAGTACTTAATAAAAACGAGATTTTCAGCGGGACAATGTATCAGTAATTACTATAAATAATACATTAAAATTAAATAAAGGATTGAAAAGTCAACGATTTGTAATAGTCTTAAAAATCCGTCACGAAGCGAAGTGAGGGCGGGTCGCTAGTAGCGTAATAAATTATGTTTGTTTACATTAGGTATGTGATATCAGTGTCATACAAGAGAGTTCAATGTCAATGTTACGTCAGCTTACTGTACACTGGCTTGTGTGCGCGTGATATTTTGCGAATGCAATCACTTCGCTTTAATTTATTAATAACTAGCTGTGCCCTGCGGTTTCACCCGCGTAGATTTAGTTTCATCCTTATTGTCGCGGAACCCTAATATTTTTAATAAATAAAAGTAGCCTAAGTTACTCCTTGAAACATCAGCTACCTGCCAGTGAAAGTCCTGTTAAAATCGGTCCAGCCGTTTCAGAGATTACCCTGTTTGTTATTTTGGAATTACAAACAGACACTTCAATTGTAATTGTCTGTATAGATATAGATGTATAGAAGATGTATAGATGTATAGATTTTGTTCTTAGATTTGAGAAAAAATTTGCTTCATACTACGCAAAGCAAAATTGGTCAAGTGGTAGCAAGCAACCGGTAAAAGAGGGGAGTTATAAAATTATCTTGTATGTGTGTCTGTGAATGTTGTGTCTATTATACATACATATGCCCAGGCCTGTATTCCCCGAAGGGGTAGGCAGAGGTATTATAATATAATATATTATTAACGTGACAGACGTGAGTCGCTATCGCCGTCTCAGGCACTATACATACGTCTTTGCATTATTTCTCAGACATATGCATGTTTCCTTACGATGTTTTCCTTCACCGTAAAGCATGTCTATTATTTTCTACTGATATTGCAATTGATAACTAATATAAAGGAACAGCGGCCGTACCATGAGCTCTTATAGACCAGGTTCTTAGAGTCGGGTTATTTGTGTAACTCTTCCAATTTTAAGTGATGATGCTTCCTGTATAGTAAATGGTAATAAATATTCTGTATAATACCTTCTTTAAATAATAGCATAATAACATAAGTATAATACTACTAACGTTATGGTAAGGCCCCAGGTATGCAGGTATGAAACATCAGCTACCTGCCAGTGAAAGTCCTGTTAAAATCGGTCCAGCCGTTTCAGAGATTACCCTGTTTGTTATTTTGGAATTACAAACAGACACTTCAATTGTAATTGTCTGTATAGATATAGATGTATAGAAGATGTATAGATGTATAGATTTTGTTCTTAGATTTGAGAAAAAATTTGCTTCATACTACGCAAAGCAAAATTGGTCAAGTGGTAGCAAGCAACCGGTAAAAGAGGGGAGTTATAAAATTATCTTGTATGTGTGTCTGTGAATGTTGTGTCTATTATACATACATATGCCCAGGCCTGTATTCCCCGAAGGGGTAGGCAGAGGTATTATAATATAATATATTATTAACGTGACAGACGTGAGTCGCTATCGCCGTCTCAGGCACTATACATACGTCTTTGCATTATTTCTCAGACATATGCATGTTTCCTTACGATGTTTTCCTTCACCGTAAAGCATGTCTATTATTTTCTACTGATATTGCAATTGATAACTAATATAAAGGAACAGCGGCCGTACCATGAGCTCTTATAGACCAGGTTCTTAGAGTCGGGTTATTTGTGTAACTCTTCCAATTTTAAGTGATGATGCTTCCTGTATAGTAAATGGTAATAAATATTCTGTATAATACCTTCTTTAAATAATAGCATAATAACATAAGTATAATACTACTAACATTTGCGGTTTTAAATTCATATTTAAAACTCCAAGTGAATCAAAAAGACTATTAATGGCTTCAATCGTTACATAATTTGGAATGTCATTAATATAATTGACTTGCGTAAGTAAATATAAATAAATAAATGGTTTGATTGGACTATTCGGAAATTTTAAGTGATCAATCAATATTGCATTTATCACTTCCAAAGGGTCTTTCTAGGATGATGTAAATGAATAATAATATTACTTCTGTGCCTACAAAGAATGAATAGTTAAAAATAACCTAAACATTTGTTTCTTTTGTATCGACACCATTTCACCCTCTGTCACGTTGGCACTGAATCATATTTGGTAAAATGTCGGTGTTGAAAATTACAACACCTCTGCCTACCCCTTCGGGGAATACAGGCGTGAGCATATGTATGTAATTTGTGATCAGTATCTTGCGTTAACTTTAATGTGCTTGATTTTCGTATGATGACTGCCGCAGCAAGAAAGCCTTGAATTTATAATGTAAAAATAGAACGTAATTTTTTCTGACTTTTATTCATAGTATTGCACATCACAAAAATCTCTAGGCCGTTCCGGATTGCGTCTAAAAAACCTAAGCAGGAGCTCTACCATGACCTCTTATTGCCATGATAGCCACTCTTATTATGAGACAGATGTATATAAGACGTATATAAGTCTGTCACTGTCACACAGTGGAACTATGGTGGCAATAAGAGCTTATGGTAAGGCCCCAGGTATGCAATTAACAAAGTTATCATATTTCTTACTATGCACCTTAAAAATAAAAAACATTTTTGGTTTAATTTTTAAGTATATTCGTGAATGGATTCTGTTATTTATTTATATTTTTCGTGTATTTTTCATTCTGGAGACAAACATTTTGCATATTATATTACTAGCTGCGCCCCGCGGTTACACCCGCGTAGATTTAGTTTCTTCCTTATTGTCACGGAACGCTGATATTTTTAATAAATAAAAGTAGCCTAAGCTACTCCTTGAAACATCTGCTACCTACCAGTGAAAGTCCCGTTAAAATCCGTCCAGCCGTTTCAGAGATTACCCGGAACAAACAGACAGACAGACAGAGAAAAATTTTAAAACTTGGTTTTTTACTGTCAGTAGCGTGTATATGCATTTAGTGAAAAAGCTGTTATTTTGGAATTACAAACAGACACTTCAATTTTATTTATCTGTATAGATGTATTAAGATAAGTCTGCCTTCTTTAAGCTTTCCTTATATCCTGGCTGTAAGTACAGCTTTTTTATAAGATGTAATCTTTTTATAAACATCGTGCAGGGAACTTATCATTCTTATTGGTGGCTCATCGTAACAGACAGATGAACATGACATGTGTTATATAGTAACAGAATTTATCAATGAAATCTCATGGTCATTTCGATTGATATGTAGCCAATTAAAGCCAAAGTTTAATAAATAACAATTCGATTATCTTTCACTCATCTATTAATCTATATTATATTTTTTATAATAATATGTAAATATTAACATACATATTATAATTATTATTCATAAATTGACAGCTTTTGTACGACAGAAAATAAATAACTATTAAATTGTTAATGTACCATTAAGTCAAAAACAAACTTAGAAAAAGTTTTCGCAAAACAAACTCACACCTACTTAGAGGTTTAATTAACTAGCATTTTACTATCAACATAAACCGGTAAGGAGATACCTAATAGATTTTTGACCTTTATCGGCCTAGATAGAAATTAAAAAGTCTGTATTACCACACGTGATTATATTGCTGTATTGTGACCGGTTTGTTCCAATTAAGTGAAGTCAAGTGTGAGGCTAACGTGCGCATTGAGATTTCCGTACAATTTATTATATTTTATTCCGTTGGTATTTGAAAAAATAGCAATTTGAATCGAACTTTTTTAATATTAGGATATTTAGGATCCTTCTGTTTGTTTTGGTCTGCAATTAATTAATTTATGACGGTTTTTGATCATAAAACAAAACCTAATTTTATTGTCTCACAGCTTAAACAAAACTTGTTCAAATGGCGACCTCAATTTGAGATATTAACATAAATTGTCTTAAGAGACAGGTCTAAACCTGTAATATGTTTTATATCCCTCATGCAGAATATATAATCGAGATCATTAATTGCTTTTTTTTATTAGATTACATTACTTTTGTCATTTTTGGTGCGTCATTTTACTAAAATAATTCGTCTCAAAATAAAATGTAATATACCTAGTATAACAACTACTTAGTTTTAAATTATATTACCTTTAATTTTGAGACTCAGTACAGTCGCAATTTCAAAATAAATTTTACGAAAGGCCTACCCGCAGCCATTGGCGATAACAAGCACAGACACAGACACAAATCTATTATACCTCGTCTTCGGTCGTCGTTCTTAAGTTACAACTATACCCCAAGTAGATATACTTTCAACATGCTGCAACATTTGATCGAATTGTTGTTTTAGTATGACTATACTCCATTGGGTTTCAACCGCCCATCTCCGATAATGTATCAACATATTGCCAAGTAGGAAGACGCTCTTGCGTTGACCTTTTTATTTAATTACCTATTAGCTTTCCCCTTCTGCCTGTGACTAACAGTTGCTCGATATCTTCTTGGTCCCTCTCTATCCCTGACAGAACTTTAACTGCCTCGTTGGTCTAGTGGTTAGTAGGTTCGCCTGCCGATTACGAGGTCCCAGGTTCGATTCCTGGGCGGGTCAAAAATAGATATTGTGTTTTTCTGTTAATAAATTCACAATAAAATGCCCGGAGTTTGGAAGTTGGCGGTATTTACACCCCCGTGCCTCGGAAAGCACGTTAGCCGTTGGTCTTACGCCTGATCTCTCTCCGGTCGTGTCGGACTGTTGTCCCATCGGACTATGAGAGTGAGGGAATAAAGAGCGCACCTGTGCTTGCGCATACACTTGTGCACTATAATATCTCCTGCGTACATGGCTAATCCCCGTTGAGATTAGCCACCGTAACCGAAATTCGGTAGGAGATCATTATTATTATCCCTACTCCCTTCACATGGTTACATACACTTTCGTTTTCTGTGTTACCTACGCTCTCATCCGACGTCTACTTTCACTTACACCAGTCAAATTTACGACGTGACATAGAACAAACCAAACATATAATGATTACGATGAAAGTGAAATCCTTAACTACATAATTTTAAATTATTTAATTGAAAGGATTAATAACATCAAGGTTGCTTTGGAAAAGAAAGATCAATGAACTGTATCGCCAAAGGCAAAGAGCCGCGTAACGTAACTCGTAAAATAAATAAATAATCAAATAAGAAGGCGTACCCACTGCCTATGGTGTAATGGTTACTTTGAATCATTGTGAACTACATTGCATCAAGACCGTCATTTACTTGGCAACAAAAACGTACGTCAGTCAAATGACTTTTTTAAGAATTCAAAGTCAAAATCTAAATCAAAAAGTTTTATTCATCGTAAGGGACACTTGGAACCCTTATTGAACGTCATTTCTCTTACGCTAACTTAGGTGAAGATAAAGCGTCGAAAAAGAAACCGTATTTGGAGCAAATGAATGTAAACGAATGGTGTTCAAAATCTTCAAATACTTTTCAAATAACTATAGTAATTTCCCTGGGCTAATCTCACGCTACACACTTGTAAGTAAATATCACTAGAATATATTTGTGTACTGTTTCCATGAGTTTGTACTTTTTAATATTTAATTTTAATTATATATTTACTTTTTATCCAACAACTAACTTTGCCCTGTAGTTTAACATTCATTTTAGTTCAAATAAAAGTAGTCTAAGTTACTCCTAGCGTCACTACTATATATAGCTATATATAGCTATCTGCCAGTGAGTCTCGTTAATCGGCCCAACTGTTTTACAGATGATTCGGTACAAACAGGTAGGTACTTACTTATAACCCACTAGAGGACGTCACGCGGTTTCACCCGCGTGGTTCCCGTTCCCGTGGGAATACGGAGCTAAAATATATTACCCTATATTACTCGCTGCTGATGTAGCTATCCATTGCTGAAAGAATTTTCAAGATCGGTCAAGTAGTTTTGGAGCCTATTCAATGCAAACAAACAAACACAAAAACAAGCAAATCTTTCCTCTTTGCAACACATACGTATATACCTAGTTATTTATAGCTATGAATACATATTTTCAGATAATACGGTATGTAATGGCAATATGCCTTGTGGGCTGTTGATAATAACATGATTCATTGTACAAAGGGCGAGAAGTAAACCAATAATAGTAACTATCGTAACTCATAATGATTTTATTACAGTCACCTCCGTCCGCGGCTTTGCCTGCTAGTCATTACAAACCATTTTAAAAAAAAATCTCTGTCTGTCTGTCCGTCTGTCTGTCTGTCTGTCTGTCAGTCTGTCTGTTTGTCTGTCTGTTTGTTCCGGGTAATCACCGAAACGGCTGGACCTATTTTAACGGGACTTTCACTGGTAGGTATCGGATGTTTCAAGGAGTAAATTAGGCTACTTTTATTTATAAAAAATATTAGGGTTCCGCGAAATGAAGCATGAAACTAGATCTACGCGGGTGAAACCGCGGGGCACAGCTAATTAACCATAGCCTTAGATGTAGCTTTTAAAATCAGTCGAGTATTTTTGGGTTAAGTTAATTGTATCAAGCAAAGAAACAAATCTTTCCTCTTTATAATATTTGTATAGACTAGCTGTGCCCCGCGGTTTCACCTGCGTAGACCTAATTTCATAAGTGGCTTTATTTTGCGAAACACTCTTTTATCCTACTCCTTAAAATATTACACATCTGCCAGTAAAATTCTCGATATAATCGGTCCAGCCGTATCAGAGAAGTAATTTTACAAAATTTATTGATTTTATGAACTTAAGTGCATACCTTTTTTTTATTTTTAACGCGTAAAATCCGTCATGGATACGCCACTTAAGTGCCTACCTACCGTAAGTACCGTATATACATACTTTCATATGCATTAAATGAAAAGTTTTTAATTTGGATTGACAAACAGACACTTCAATTTTATTTATCTGTATAGATTAGAATACATATGGCTGTATGATAATTTTCACAACTTCGTATGTACATCATCAATGCAATTCCTTATAATGATGTGTATCAACAATCAAGGACGTAATGAGGATAATTATCGTTGTATAAATTATACCAGATTGAACAAAGATCGTTTTCAGCGTTATGAACAGCTACTTAGTTTGGACTTTTGTAGTCCGCTTGATATGCTCTTTACCGTTTTTTTTTTATTTATTTATTTAAATTAAACAATACAATTAAATGTACTTAATCTTACATATAAAAATGAATCCCCATTTCCCTTGGTCACGGCGTCACGCCTAAACGGCTGGATGGATTTTAACGGGACTTTGACTGGCAGATAGCTGATGTTGCATGCTGTTTAGGCTAATTTGATTAAAAAAAACAACATGAAACTTAATCTAAGCGGGTGAAACCGCGAGGCACAACTAGTACAGTACAAATAAGAAGTTCTTAATACGCGCTGCTTTAACGATCATAGTTGACCCATGACTATGAATTGTATATGTGTATATGGATTAGATTGGTCAGTGACTTCGTCGAAAGTGTTTATGTACCTACTTTCCTATCTTCATCGTAAACTATGCATTTGATCATGTGATGACCATCTGCAAAGTGTTGTGCTAATCTTCGACAGATGACGCCACTCCCATTCTCCGCGAGTGAAACCGTGGGGCTTAGCTAGTAGGCAATAAATAAAGGAGGAGATTTGTTTATTAGCTTTGAATAGGCTCAAAAACAACAAATCCTTAGCAATCGTCAGCTATATAATCAGCGACTAACATATGCTATACTATCCCCGTACTCCCAAGGGAATGGGAAAGGCGCGGGTGAAACCGCGTGTCGTCCGCTAGTCCATAATAAATTTGAAAAAATATATCAAGTGTTTTATGCATGAGAACTTAGTCGGAAAGGAAAACATATATTTCTCAGAAAGATTGTGAGAAATTGACCGAGCCGTCTTTCTTCATCGGTAACACATGTGACGTTTAGGAATAGTTACAGACAAGTTTTATAAATTTATCATTTTTTACCTATTTTATTTTATCAGAAATCGGAAAAATAACGGAATTTAAATTTTTTTAGAATATCCCACGAAAGTATTAGCTAAACCTACTTAAATTGTAAATTTAAAACAAAAAATACATGACTTACATTTGCATATATTTAAATTGACGTCAGAAAAGGTGACGACATATTATATTTGAATCGCATAATATTCCGAAAACATCTGATGAGGTGACAATTTCTTAAAATTCCTCGCAAATATTAACAGTGCTCTTGTGAGGCTCTTTACACATCATATTTCGTGTTTGTTACTTGAAGCCGAATACAACTAAGTAGCTGCTTGATATTAGAAACGGAATTTACTCATAATTACCGAATTTCAACATAATATTTACATACATACATATATATGTTTACGCCTGTATTCCCCGAAGGGGTTGGCAGAGGTATTGTTATCAACACCCACTTTTCAGTCTATCGCCGTTCAGCTTAACATATGTCATTGAATTACTTCTCAGACATATGCAACGCAGGTTTCCTCACGATGTTTTCCTTCACCGTACATACATTTTTAGAAAAACTCAAACCCCACGCCTTTAACGGCTCTTGATCGGATCTCCTAATCTATACATCTATACAGATAAATAAAATTGAAGTGTATGTTTGTAAATCCAAAATAACAGTTTTTCACTAAATGCATCTGAAAGTATACACGTTACTGACACCAAAAAACCAAGTCATAAATTTTTTCTCTGTCTGTCTGTCTGTCTGTCTGTCTGTTTGTTCCGGGTAATCTCCGAAACGGCTGGACCGATTTTAACGGGACTTTCACTGTCAGGTAGGTGATGTTTCAAGGAGTAACTTAGGCTACTTTTATTTATTTAAAATATTAGGGTTCCGCGACAATAAGGATGAAACTAAATCTACGCGGGTGAAACCGCAGGGCACAGCTAGTAATAAATACTAGATATAATAGAATACTGCCGCGTTGGTCTAGTGGTCATAAGCGCTAATGTGGGCCTGGTCCTGGCTTCGATCTCCGGGTCGGGCAAAGTCGTATAGGGTTTTTCCATCTGACAATAAGCTACCCACCTATTTTAAGATAATAAACTTTATATATAATACTGGTGTAATATAAGTAAACCTCTGTCTTGCCTACCCCTTTGGAATACAGACGTGAGGATATTATGCATTATTATAACACGTGTAGACAATATTATAACTGCTGTGCCACGCGGTTTAACCCGCGTAGAGCTAATTTCAGGGGTGACCCGCAGAACCCTAATGCTTTTTTTTTAAATAAGTGTAGTCTAAGATACCCGAAACAAACAGACATATAGATATAATTTTTAAAAATTGATTTTTCTTGTCAGTGCCGTACATACATTCATATGCATTTAGTGAAAAGCTGTAATTTTTGAATTACAAACATACACTTCAATTTTATTTATCTGTATAGATTGTCTTTAAAGTTTCCTAGGAAAGTAGAATCGTGCGAATGTTGTTATGTGTAAGCTGTTTAAAAGGACTATTGTAAAACTCCGCTTATGTTGTCAAACAAGGATACACGAATAAACGATCACTGTGGATTATTAACCTAAGATGATGAGCTCTATGATGATCTGAAATAAAATAACTTTTGAAAATCATTCCGATAATCTTTCCGCAGCTTCGACTATAATTATAAATGGAAAATATATGGTACTAAAGTTGACGTTTCAAAATCAATAACACTAAGTTATAATTATTCACTCCATGGAATCAATAAAAAAAGGATTACAAAGTCAATTAAATGTTAAACATAAATTCGCGCTTTTGTTCACAATCACAAAAACCTGTTATTTAAATAATGATTTCAACTGTCAATAGGTAATTAATTCATGTAAAAAATATACTTGAATATCCTTGTCAATTTGTACATCTTATGTGATACTTACTAAAGGTTTCTACACATTGCCTCTTGTAGAGCCGTACCAAGGAGATTTTCTTAAAACTTATGTTTAGTAATTTCACACCACGTGCTTTACGGTGAAGGAAAACATCGTGAGAAAACCTGCATATGTCTGAGAAGTAATACATAGACGCATGTATAGTGCCTGAGACGGCGATAGACTCACCGTCTGTCACGTTGGCACTTAATAATCTTCTGTGAAAAGTAGGTATTGTTTTTACTACACTTCTGCGTACCCCTTCGGGGAATTTAGGCGTGAGCACTTCTTGTACCTACATACGGATGTATAAAATTGAAGTGTCTTTTTATGTCATATAAAACAAATACTGAAAAACGGTATATATGTTTTTCTGTCTGTCTGTTTGCTCACGCTAAGCTCTGAAACAGCTGCACCGATTTCAACGGGAATTAACTGGTAGATAGCTTTTAGAAGGAATAACTTAGGCTACATTTATTCTAGATAATAAATATCACTCATGTTATTCATATATATACAACGTAACTGGAACACTAGCCGCTTTATTACGTCTCCTGGTGCCTGACTCTTGCAACATAAAACCCTGTACATAGTAATCCCAAATGTGAACATCGTATACCGAACACACACAAGCACAACTCTATGTGTAAATTTCTAAATGCTGCAATGCCAGGGGCACTCATACCAGGGTTGCCACTCATACATACATTGCACACGTTGTTAAGTTAAGCCAACGAATATGTTGCCCAAGCGCAGATCTTAAAATCTAAATTATACTGGGTGTTGTTTTGCATTGGTGCCATATTTACATTGCAATAGACCATAAATAATGATCAAATGAAATACGATATTTTATTTATTTTTGTTACGAGCAACAATAGCATGTCAGTGAACTCGCTAGTCACAGAGTTCAATGCAACCCAGGGGCCTACTCTAAGATTGCTTACGACACATTTTTTTTAAAAACCAATTAAAAAAACATTACACCTTAATTTTATAATTGATTTATATTTTATCAACACAGTAAATATGGCACGAATGCAAAACCACATCCTGTATACCCGTATGAATGAAAATCAAATATAAATTTTACTGGTGAGTTGAATTGATACTCGATATAATTAAATTGGTGCGACAAAACGCGTCACTATTAGGTTCTCGGATCAATCATAATTTGTTTGCAAATATATGGTGTCTTCCTTTCTCTCGTAGGGCAACTTATTTCCTGGCCAAAGGATCTGATTCAAAGCAATATAAGGAACAAATCCCTGGTCATATAGACCATGTCTTAAGATGTATTAGTAATGGTCATGAAATAAGTAGTAATGTGAAGCAATGCGTCGATTGCCACAAACTCCATAATTTGTGCTAATGCTCATATTTTTCTTTCACTTATCAACGAAGGTCGCAAGCTACACTCAATATGTAGACGCAAATGATTACGTTGATACCAAACAAATGGAACTAATTTGCGATAGTTGCACCCGGAGATCTCGTGCCCTGCGATACAACCCCTTTTCATCCCTTGGTAGTTTTGCCTTTTTTACCGAATAATAATACGTTAAATTGTAAGCAGTATGTTGCGGTTCACAATTTTTCGTGTCATATTTATGACCATACGCTTTAGCTAAGAATTGTCTGTTAGTAATAACAATATCTCGAGTTTTATAGGTTAATAGAATATGGTAATTAGTTACCTACATAGTAATTGTTGTCAATAACGTACAATGTAAGAAAAACACTAAAGGTAATTTTTCACAGCTTTGTTCACGTCATTGTAAATCTAAATTACACCAAGGTGCTAGATGGAGACATAATTATATCTTTGAACTCAATCAGTATTATTCCGTATTCTGAATGTTTTGTACGGACCTGCAGTGTCGGAAGAGCACGTATAATCATTTCTAGAGGTAGTGAATCCATTGTTGCCGAATTGTTGCCAAATACAGGTTGTTGTTTTGCATTGCTGCCATATTTTTATAGATATATATTCGTTACTAGATGACCCGGCCAACTTCATATCTTCAAATGTTTTTGTCGTTTTTAGTATTTCCCTTTATTATTTATCTTTCTCACCGTTTAAGCCTTCTCTGAACTTACATAAATGAATCAATATCAAAATAACACATACCCGTCCAGCAATTTTTAAGTTTTAGCGAGACTAACGAACAGAAATTCTTCTTTATATATATAGATATAGGACTTTAGTCAATCAGCACATGATTAATGTAACTTTAGCCTTGTGGATTGGAGTTGCCAGAATATATATACCAGAATAATAAAACCTTCATATTCCTGCTAGCCTACCGTCTTCAAGAAACTCTTGCTCTATGGTGGAAGTGCAGGAACACAACACTGAAATAAATCAATGTCATTTGCGAACTCTTTGCATGTTAAGGCATAATTTAATTAAGTATATTTAATGGTTAAACAAATTTACCTTGTGACGTTTGACCATAATTATATGAAACGTTGCATCCGAAGAGATTTACAATTATTCACTATGTAGTCCACTCCTCAATGTACTGGGCATCGACACAATTTTTAGAGAATTTAAAATAAAACAGAATGTCAACGATTATCTTCCTAGTGTCACCCCTTCCACCATAGATGGCGTCCTCCCGCGCTGTCGTCGCTCGCCTCATTTCTTTTAGAGACAAATTTCGCGACGTTATCGTACCTAATTTGGGTAAGTATTTGTCTTATATGAAAATCGGGGACGGGAGGGTTGTAAATCTCTTCGGATGCAACGTTTCATATAACGGTCAAACGTCACAAGGTAAGTTTGTTTAACCATTAATTATATTTCAACGTTGCATCCTCGAGATTTACAATTATTCACTATGTAGGATGTTTAGAGTAAATAGTACTTAGTGAGCGAAATTTTTATGTCAGAAATTAAATGTATCGTAATCATTAAAATACATTATAATTAAATCATTTATTTAATTGTATTTTCACAACTGAAGATGCTCACAATGAATCATATACAGCCTCTGCGAAACCATTCTCATCGTAATCCGATATTAATGGACGGTTATAGAATTTGGCAAAAACTAGGCTGTTGCCCGACCAACCGGCGCATTTTTTAATGAGATCTATCGATAATCCCCGTCGCTGGGCTGCCGAGGTAGATGCATGGCGAGTACTATGGGCTGAGTAAATCTCTGTATTTAAACCACTCTCACCCATGATGTCTTTCACCCATCGGCTGATGGTGGAGGGACTCGCGTCATGTATGGGCTTTCTAGTTGTCAAGAATAACCGTCCCGTGTTTGCCTGTGATCGAAAGTTCTCAGTAGCATTTATATAGGATGAAAGTGCTCTCGCAGGACAAATTTCATCTTTATTAGGAAAAAATGGGATTACTAGAATAGGCATTGGATGACTTAGCGTCGACGTTTTAATTAGATCATTAATACAAATTTCAATATTAGAATCTCTTATTCTGATATTTGCTAACCTTATCATTGACAGTGTCTGAACTCGTTGTCCGGTCGACAATGCGAGGAGTACTGCCGTCTTCTTTGTAAGTTTAGTCAGTGTCAAATCTTCATTTGGAAACCAATTTGCTACAAAATCAAGAATTACGTTCGGGTCCCATGTGGATTGGTATCGTGGAAAACTAGGCCTAGATCTAAATACTCCCTTTAGAAAACGAGCAACCATATCATTATCGCTAAAGCTCTTACCGAATATTAAAGCTAAAGCTGAGCGGCAGGTGTTTAAGCTAGAATAGTTAGCCCCGCAGTTATAGTCGTCTGTTAAGAACTCTAATAATAGCGGTATGTTGCGCTTAAAAGGGTCTATTTTTCTTGTTTTACAGAAGACCCACCACTTCTTAAGTGCTACATTGCACTGTTTTAGGGAGTTTTTCGACAAGGATGAAATCATAATATCGATTGTTGAGCATTGAAGCGACTGTCGCGCGAAGGCCGACCTGATAACTGACACGATACCAGGGTAAGGGTCTTCTAGCGTGGATGAGGCTGCCTGGAAGGAGATAGCAATAAGTTTATATAGGGGTTAAAATATAACGGCTCTCCGCAAATAATGGATTGTAACAACGGGTACCAAGCTTGACTCGGCCAGTAAGGTACTACGATAATACCTGTGGCTCCGTCATTAATTATTTTTCGAAGGCACTTCATTATGAGAGAAAAAGGTGGGAATGCGTAAAAGAAGTTTGAACTCCAGTTTATCGTAAAGGCATCTACGTTGAAAGCGGATGGATCTCTCTTCCACGATATGTATTTCTTACATTTAGCATTCAGACGACTTGCGAAAAGGTCAATTTGAGGTTTACCGAATGCCTTCTGAATACTTTCAAAAGCAGTGGAAGATAAGTTCCATTCCGTATCAATGTTCGTGCGTCTAGACTCCTCGTCTGCTTCAATATTTTCCTTGGATTTAATATATGATGCTACGATATACAGTTGCCGTTCCTCACACCAAATCCAGATATCCCGTGCTATATTATTTAGATGGCTAAATTGAATACCGCCCATTCTATTGATGTAAGAAATGGCAACAGTGTTATCTATTCGTAATAGGATTTCAGAATTACGGATATCACTGGCAAAGCATTTAAGCCCCATCAGTGCTGCTTTGAGTTCGAGTAAATTAATGTGAGATTTAGATTCATCAGCATCCCAAAACCCGTGTGATCTTTCACCGTTGCACATTACACCCCAACCTGTCAATGATGAGTCTGTAAATATTTCTAGCACGTACTGACCTCTTCTAATTGGATTCTTATTTTCAACTAACTGAGATTTCCACCAATCAAAATCACATTTTAAATTTGTATTTAAAATCATCATGCAGTCATAGTTATTTTTTGATAATTTTAAGGCTAAAAACTTTTCTCTTTCGAAAAGCTTCGTGTACATCCAACCATATGCTACAGCAGGACATGCAGATGTAAGGACACCTAGGAATTTAGCAAAATCTCTGATTAAAATGTGTTTCATCTTAGAAATCTGTTCAATCATTCTTAATGTTTTTTCACGTTTCTGCACTGGTAGACCTACAGTCATACTAAGCGAATTTAGTTCGAATCCTAAAAAAATGCGACACTGGCTGGGAACAAGATGACTCTTATCATAGTTTATAATAAACCCCAAGTAAATTAATAATTGTAACGTTTCAGTAACGCACTTATCACACACCTCATATGTGTGTCCGAGGCAAAGGAAATCGTCTAAATAATTAACTATGAAGTAACCTTTTGTTCTTAAATATGATACTACTGGTTTAAGTATTTTCGTGAAAATATATGGAGCTGATGAAAGACCAAACGGTAAGCATATTCAACGGTAAGCATTCATAAATTTGATGTTCAAATTTAAATCTTAGGAAACGTTTACTTGACTCGTGAATATTTATAAGAAAGTATGCATCTTTTAGATCTATACTAGCCATATAGCAATGAGGAGACATCAACTTAATAACCGTCCTGTAATCCTCCATTTTAAAATGAGTTGTTTCCACGAATTTATTAAATAATTTGAGATTTAAAATAAATCTGTACTTGCCATCCGACTTAGGAATTAAGAAAATCCTAGATATAAATTGACCGGATATATGATCGCAATGAATGACTGCGCCTATTTGATACAATTTATCAATCTCGTAACGTAAATGTGTACATTCCGTTTCCGTGAAACCACCATTGTTAGGTTCCACAATTTGTGAGACTGGTTCAATTAAAGGAATCCTATAACCTTTGATTATGTCTAGTACAAATTGATCATTTGTGATAGATTTCCAGTTCTCAAGAAAAAAACTTAGTCTGCCAGAGTGTTTATGTACCTCTATTGAGACTTGAGTTGCGACTTCGGTCGAGTCCTCGGCGCTTCTTGATAACGGTCTTGAACTGGCGGTGGTCGTTTCGTGTATTGGTGCGCTGGGCGACCTCGGGCTCCACCCTGCCTGCTCCCGCGCCGAACTTGACGGGGTGGAGCTCTCCAGTTTCCCTGCTGGTTAACTGGTTTTCTAGTCGGCATATTAATACCAGGTGAAGTGCCTTTTTTGACCTGTAACCCAGATTTCTCTGCAGATTTTGATGCTTTTATCTTTTCTGTCAAATTTTCTCCGAATAGAAATGAGCCTCTTTTGACTTCTTTTATAATATCCAGGAATTTTTTATCCATCGAATACATAATTAATTTTCACCTATTTATTGTATTTTCAAAGTGTAAATCCAATAAAATCTGATTTGTCTGAGATAATTGTTTTATTATTTCCATTTTGTCTATATCTCTGTCTATAAGAGAAGATGTAAGGTTAGTAAGAGCTGAGATGCCTAAACCAAGAATATTTTGTGCCTTTTCAAGGCGCTTATCACGATTTCTAGTTGAATCATTCAACACTGCGGCTATTTCCGGGTTTAATTTGGGTGCTTTCACCAATTTAAAGTTTTCAGGTATAAGACATTTTCCTGTCACCTCCTTCTTCTGTTCTTTATTCAAGCTTTCACACAATATAAGCCCCCAAAGTTTAGATATTTGGTCCGAACACTTCTTGTTCTCCCTTTGAATCTCCTAATATATCTAGAATATCAGCGGGTAACCCGGGAACTTGCGGGTCTATGGTGTTCAATTGACTGGTTATAGCAACCGGCTCGTTAGCCGTTGATGGGCCCGCTACCACCTGAGGTGATGTTGGCCTTGTTGATACATAAGCCTCTGCCATAGTCGGGGCTTCTAGGTGAACGTCCGCCACATGCACCGATGACCGCACAGGATATTGAGGGCTGGTCGAGGTGTCGGAAAGAATTAATTCCCTATCGGGGCTAACCTCTTCATAGCTATTCGTGGGCTTCTTACTACTGTAAGCGTTGCCTGAAGAAAGAACAAAGGAGAGGTCATGATCGCATCATGACACAAAGTGTAATTCAATTTGACCGAGATCGCATCACGGTACTTAATAAATAAAAATGAGGATTACGATCGCATCGTAATACACAAATACGCAAGACTATGATCGCATCATAGTACATAAGCGTAATTAGAATAATAATAATAGTAATTTGTAGGTATCATCTTAACCACTTCGTGGTGTTTATTACTATGATTATGTCTAATAATTTATTTTTTAGGTAATATTATAGGGTAGTTTCCACGCTTAATAATTGCTAAATAAATTCTTTATTTCTTTGCCTAATTGATATAAATAGTTTTGATCAGTAAATATCATCATCATAGCCTAAGTAAATGTATAATAACTTTTATGAATAACATTTAATATTATAGGTACTTCATATATGGTAAAATAATCGTTTGGTTTTTGAAATGTTTATACCAACGTTTTACTTGTGTTATACTATACTTCATCAGTCTTTGGTGTAATTAATGATTAAACGAACTTACCTGTAAGTGAAGTTCTATCATAATTATACGAGCGCCTCGTCCGAAGAGATTAGTATACAACTTGTAGTAACGCGTAAGTGTTACCACTCCAGCACTTATTTGAGAAATATTTTATACCTCCTTTTGAAAAATATTATTTATTTTTTGTACTTGTACTTGCTTTAGTACAATAATTACATAAAGTGTATATTTAATATTTGCACCAAAGTAATTTGACCTATTTTTTACATTAATTAAAAGCAGTCGTAAGTACCTATTGTACTTAGGTGAGAACTGAAAATTCGGTTTTTTAGGTAGACGTGCGTCTATCACCTCCCCACAAATCTACTAATGTGATCACCCTACTCGAGTGAGTTTGTTTAGTATGTACCTACTCTTTTCGGAGGGTTGTTATTATTTAATGATTCTGTAGATTACATTAAATATATATACGAAATAGGTAGCATACCTATTTCGGGAACACTACTTTCAGGAAAGTAAGAAGAATTGAATGACGGAGTTTATATGAGCCAAATTAAGATTGGTGTATTGTGTCAAACATGAAAGTATTAGTAGGAAATAAATACTATTATTGAATATTGGAATATTCATTATCCACAATATTTAACCAGCTGACCAAAAAGCTAAGGACTTGTCAATTTTAACCTATCCTATGCAACATTTAAAAATCATACTCGTTCTTTGTAACTTCATGAGATGATTTCATTGTATGTTTGGAATGCATTAAGTATATGATTATGTATACATGTATATTTTAGTACGATTGATAACGTAATGCTTCAATATAATTTGCTTTAGCTTCTATTTTGCATCCGTTTCTGTTACACGGAACGAAAATAAATCATAAGCCATAAACCAGCTAGTAAGCGCTTCAGTATGTTACACCAAGATAATTGAGTATTTATTTATAATATTATCAGTACTTAGGTAGTATCATCGCTAATGCCCCCCATTGTTGAGAGAATGCTGACGCGATTGAATGGTAAGCTATTGTTGTTTTAAGTTGTTACTTTAAAAACAAGGTTTCAATTTTATCGGAAAATTCAATTTTGGTCTTAGGTCAAAATAGGTACCTATGAAGCAATCCGACTTGTGTCTCTTTACCATCCATACCATTTACCATAATTTCATACAAATTTTTTACAAAGTACGATTTTATTCATTATATTCCCTAATAAGGGGCAACAAACATACGGGCCCAGGAAATTTATTTTGCTATTTTAGCAAGTAGGGACTGTCTAGATTGGTTTATTACCTTCAAAATGAATTAATATGTGCACATAATCGCTGGATCAGTAATAATAATAATAATAATGGTCTCTAAACAATGTTCGGTTACAGCGGCTAATCTCAACGGGGATTAGCCAGCTATGTAGGAGAAATCATAGCGCACAAGTGTGTGCGTAAACACTGGTGCTATCTTTATTCCTTCATTTTCATAGTCCTATTGGACGGCAAAACGATACGATCTAAGAGAGATCAGGCGTAGGACCAGCGGCTTAGCGTGCTTTCCAAGGCACGGGTGTGTAAACACTGCCAACTTTGGGCATTTATTGTGAATTTCTTGACAGAAAAAACACAATTTATATTTTTGACTCGACCCGGGACCTCGTGATCGGCAGGCGAACTTGCTAACCACAACGCCAACAAGCAAACAAGTAATTTGGTAAATTAAGGTACTTTTCACCTGCTATAGCAGGGGTGATTTCCTTTTTTATTAAGTACCTAAAGCTTTTTTAGTCGTTAAGAATTTGTAACGATGTCTGAAATAGGGATTGAAAAATTTACTCAGATCTTATACCATGAACATTTATAATGGTGTTTTATTTATTTTATTTATTATTACCTGAATGAAAGTCTTTAATGTAATAGGTACAATAAAAAAAATAGGTAAACCATTATATTATAGGCATAAGGTGCATGTTCGATTCAGGTATTAAATAAAACAGGAAAAAACCTGTTGCTACCTGATCATTGTACATTAGTGAAATGTTCGATAGGTTTGTAAGAACTTTATTTTTAGATTTTTGCACTTAGTAGGTGGATTGAACACCTACGGTATTCTTATTTCCTATTGACAATTTTTTTTATCTATAATAGGTAATTTGTAATGGTCGTTATCATGACGGTAGGCAAATACCAATTAGGTTTATAATATGTTGCTTCTTTATTGTTAGCAATCTATGTTTTGCATGATGTTTTCAACCAATAAGGCATACCTATTGAAAAAGCAGGTAACTAAGTACCAGGTAGATTCCAAATTATTTACAGTTAAGAAGTTCAAAACAGGTAAATGAATGCTTTGAGATGAATATATCAGATCATTTAGACAACTGTCTAAAATAAATGCTCTTTTTGAGAAAAGTACCTTCTTATCGAAGGGCTACCTGCAGGTTTACATCTAGTGTAGTAAGTGATTGTATTGAAACAGTCTTAATGGCTGTCCAATTATGACCTTTGCTTGTACATATACTAGGAAAGGCATATTTATATAGCTAATAGCTAAATAAATTATGTTCACTCACATGAATATTTTCGATTACCTAGATATTTCCAGGTTACAATCCACACCATACTTGATATAATATTATAAATATTTGATTGTTTGTTTGTTTGTTAGCTTTGAAGGCTCCGGAAGTATCTGACCGATCTTGAAAATTATTTCTGTATTGGATAGCTACATCATCAGCGAGTAACATAGGCTATATTTTATCCCCGTACTCCCACGGGAACGGGAATTCGAGGGTGAAACCGCGTGACGTCCGCTAGTCCGTTATAGGTATTAAGCTATTGAAGATTTTTGCTTCTAAGAGCACTTCTAGTCAATAGAAAACAAAACACAAAGGTTTTCCTTGTAAATTGTATCCTTTTGTATAAATTGTAAAGTATTGAAAAAATATTCATTAGAGCAAATCAAACCATATAAAAAAGGAATCGAAAAAATATCCCCACTGTCATTTCATGTACAGAGGCCTTAAAAGGACTGATTAAACAAAATATTTTTTTCGGTACTTCTAACTTCTATATATTTGACTTCTTTCAATACAAGTAGTTATACTAGGAACAGACAATGATTGATTAAAAACATAATTTGCAAAGACCTTTAACAATCAGGGAACAAAAACGTATTTTAGATTTTTAGGTTATGTGGCATGACTGATAAAACTTTTACTTATAATAATTATTTAATCTAAGTAAAAACGACATTGTAATTAGAAGTATTTGTTAAATTAGAATTGAATATATATAACCCGCTTTTTTTAATAATAGTAGTCTTAGTTACTCCTTGTAACATTAGCAATCTGCCAGTGAAAGTGTCGCTAAAATCGGTCCAGCCGTGTCGGAAATTAGCCGGAACACAGACAGACAGACGGAGAGACAGGCATACAGAGAAACATTTTGAAGCTTGGTTTACGTGTCAGTAGCGTGTATACTTTCATATACATTCAGTGAAGAGCTGTTATTTTGGAATTACAAACAGACCCTTTAATTTTATTTATCTGTTAGTAGTAGTTTGTAACATGTAGTATTATTAAAGTATGTAATATATATTGAGTGAATAAAAATAGTAAACTAATTATAGTCGTAGAACGGTATAAAGTGCATTATTTGTTTTATTTAGGTTTGAGTTCAAATATAATTAGCTAATTATTTCATATTGCCGAGTGTATGGATAAAATGTTGTGTAATTATTGCAACTAATTACTTTGTATAGTCTCTTTCATTGTAGGTAATTAGTATCGCAGAATACACTGTATGTGCATCAAATATGATTTCTGAAAACAATGAACAATCCAAACTATGAATAATATGTACATTAATGTGAGATTGAATAAAATATAACGAGGAATGTTTGAATGGATCTTCTGTACTTCGTCTTAATATAATATCAACTTAAATAAACACATCTTAAAATAATAAAATAATCTTTACGTCTTTCGTCGTCCGTCTTTCACGTCTTCCACCATCGTTCTGTCATCCGTCACTTCTTGCTTCTTCCTCTTTTATTCTTTCCGATCACACGTTGCCTATCATTCTAACATAAAACCTCTTCCCACATTAATATATGTATTTTTAATTAATATGTACATTTTTAACAAGACGATAAAATATCAATTTCGCTTATCAGATATTTAACCATGAAAATCTTACATATAAAAATGAATCCCCATTTCCCTCGGTCACCGCATCACGCCTAAACGGCTGGATGGATTTTAACGGGACTTTCACTGGTAGATAGCTGAAGTTTAAAGGAGTGTTTTAGGCTAATTTTATAAAAAAAAGAGCATGAAACTAAATCTACGCGGGTGAAACCGCGGGGCACAGCTGGTTATATATAAAAATTACATATTATGACCTGATATGACCAGAGCTAGCCTATGAACATCTATATATAGCTATGAATGATTAAATGATACATTGTTCTTTTTTATAATACTCTTTAGAGCGGGATTTATTAAGTAAACATCCATAACCAAAAAATTTCTAAGGTGCTTTTCACTTTTAATTGCCAAAGACTCTTCTTCACAGTCATTTCACTGGGCAAACTCCGAGACTAGAAGCATTGAAAATGAAGATGAACTTAAAAACGTTGGAAATTTACCACCGGTTCGGAAACTAGCCTTCTGAGAAGAACCGCCAAGAAACTCAGCCAGGCATCATGCAAAATTCATCGAAACAATACAAATCATATGAATTTAGCCTACGAACCACATTGCGCATGGATGGTTTCCCGGTTTCTAATGTTCACGGCGTTAACACCGTAGTAATTAACTTAGGATTGCCAAGACTTTTGTAACAATAAATATTACATGTCCTTACCCAAGTTTTTAGGCAACTTATTTGCGTAATCGCTCACAATGACTGCCGGCTGAGATCGATCGCAATCCGGTATGTTGCGAAAATTCTATAGATACAAGCGATTTGTAATTCTCCCTTTGAGCACGTTTGTTCGGTTGATGTAAACGAATTAAGTGTACTTACGGCGGTCTCATTCGATAATTTCGTAAAGTTATAACACTATGCTCAAATACTCCTGTAAAATACGCCTGTATTCTCTGTAGGGGTAATTAGAGTTGTAATTACTTAAGTACACCCACATTTCGCCAGCTAAGTTGAAGTCTCATGTTATAGGGGGTGAGCTCATTGCCACTAACCGAGCACAATTCCAGATTCCCGGTTTGGGAAATTACAGAAGGAAAACCCTAATAAAACTTTACCCGATTTTTATCGAACCCATGATCTCATATTCCACAATAGCGCTTACGACCTAGAACAACGAGGCAGGCAAAGCAAGCTGTTAAGGACTCTTGAATAGATTTAGTAAGTTGAGGCATCGTTCATCGTATTCCAGCTTTTAGCCTGATAATATCACTTGTATTTATGGTAATAAAGGTAATTGTGAGTGAGAACCTGCAGTCCATGGAGGAGAGGAGTAGGGGTGGAGTGGAGCATTTTGGAGCATGAGGTAGGCAGTTTATAGTAGCTGTCTGCTTATTCTGTAGTATTTTAAAGAGTGAAACAAAATAGAACGTATCACTGCAGAAAAAGAAGATTATCTAGAACAATACCCTGTCTACCTTCGTAGCCGAATATGCGATCGAAAAATTTCACTCTTACATAACAAAGTTGTTGTTCCAACGAATGAAATTGTTTATTTACATATTTCGTGAACTATTCATAAAACCGGTCACCAGCCTAAGTTGCAAACTCGTTAAATTAAATAACATTATGTAATCTTTACAAACGCGATTAGAGTTATTTTGTGTTACAAATTTCTCGTTTTTGCAATTTATAAACATAAGCGTTGTTTCATTTAGAATTAATTTGCACACATCATCTATTGCTACTTTAAAACACCTAAGTTACTACTTATTTAAGTGTGTTTTTCTTTTTTCTTTCGGAAGATATCTAAATTCCAGCTATGTAAACAAATTAAGATCTGTGGTGGCCTTGGGATAAGAACAGTCGCCTGCTACGTTAGCTACGCGAGTTCGAATCCCATTGGGGTCTGTACCAATGAGTTTTTCTAGAAACTTATGTACAGTGATTTCACACCACGTGCTTTACGGTGATGGAAAACATCGTGAAGAAACCTCCATATGTCTGAGAAGTAATTCAAAGACTTATGTGCCTGAGACGGCGATAGACTCGCCATCTGGCACATCACGTTGGCACTTAATCATCTTGAATTGTGAATTGTGGGTGTTGTTATTATTACACCTCTGCCTACCCCTTCGGGGAATACAGGCGTTAGCATAATATGTATGTATGTTTGTATCTAAATTCCACTTTTCGGCATTCACATTAGAAATTACATTTTATAATATCATTAAATAGAAAGTTGGTAAAAGGTAGCATGATTTTTTTTACGTACATTTGTGTGTACTGTGCATTGATAATTGATTTCTAAACGCTGAATTATTCTTTTATAATAATTGTATGTTGTAATACAACACTTTTAAATCTCTTTTATAAACGTAAGCTCTTTCTTTTAACTTTAAAGCATTTACTACGCATTTCCTTGAACTACTAACACTGTGCCAACCAGTGACAACACTTATTTTTTAACAGTAGGTCAAAGTGACACCAACGGTTTTGCTTATCGTAGTTTTATTGGCAACAGCTGCAACATGACTAATTAATAATTGGTTAGTCAATATGCAGTAATATTCCGTGCCTATACCAATTAAACTTTGTTCGCAATGAAAGAAAGGAAATATACATGAGCTGTCATCCGAGATCGAAATATTATTCAATTACCGTAATTTTCCAATAGCAGCCCGAAGTCTGGGCTCACCCATGGGACTTAAACATATCTGGCGAAATGTGGGTAAGAAGACCTCTGCCTACCTCTTCGGGGAATACCGTCGTATATATACGACGGTATTCCCCGTATAATATATAATAACTTCTTTATACGGCTTCACTCGCTCACTTCGCTTATCGTACGTTACTTATTCCTTCCACACATACGTTGCCTTTCATTATCTTAAACAACCTTTTCCACAACAACATTATCAACATATCGATATTATTTCTTGAGACATAAGAAGGTACAGTCGGCATTTCTTAATCCAGACATTTCAGTATCATTGTCCTTCATTTTCTCCTACCCTATTCTCACTCGTATTTTTTTTTCTGCGGTCAGCACCAGTCATAAAGCTTTTCCCACTTCAATGCTTCCCTAACAACTGACTCCTCAATATTTACTCCATTTGTGTACCCATTTCATCTCCACACAATGTATCCGTCGTTTTTAGGTCTTCCACCTTCGTTACAAATTTATTTTGCTTATGAATGTCGTCAGTCAGTTATTCATATCGTCAAATTATATATTCGACAAACATGAAGTAGTTAGATCCGATTCTCGTCCTTGTTTGGTTGGAAATGCGTGGTATTTTGGCTTGGCTTAATCGGTCTCAAGAATTGGCAAGCCCCAATGGCCACGGCATTTCTTGTCACAGAACCATCTAGACTGCCGTATGTGATGTGAAATATGTCGAAGTTTTGCATGAATTAATGCTAGCTTGGAACTAGCGGTTTCCTACTCCGTAGATCCGTTAGGAAATATTTCAAGTGTAGATAAACTAGTTTCTGTTTGCTATTTCGTTATAAACGGAAGGCCTTACCCTTATTCCGATCGTCCCGCGATATTTGAATCAACTAAATGAAAATTTGATTTGATTTCAGTTTTGGTTGCCGCCAGCGATATTTTCTCAAAAATTAATCTAAAAAAATATTGTGAAAGAGAAATGGAAGAGAAGAACACGTGATAAGGGCACGAGGATGATGATGATGATCTTGATATCACAAGCTTTACCCAGAAAATATTGTGAAGAACTTGTAATATGTATATCCATATTGTATATATCTTTGACGTAATATGTGTATAGCATCGAAATGCCAAACAAAAAACGCCTAAAAGGTCGCAAATTACGATAACATAGACATCTAAATTCGTTGAAACTTACTCTGTGACTCCTGCCTACACATTCAGGAATCCTTCTGGGCAAGCGTGGACATTTGTATATATCCACAAAAACAAACAACACAAAGAGTAATTAATGTACACCAATGTCACCGAGATTAACACAGTTTTGCGTAGTTGAAATAAATAAGTCATCCTATGTTTATCAACAATACGTGCAATGATAACAGCTGTGACCCAAATCATGGAACATAAAGATTTATAATTATAATTATACAAACATATAATTGAAGTTTCATAAGGAGTAAATTAGGCTACATTTGTGGTATCAGGTGAAGGTATACCTAATACCAACGTTGAGCTTGACTGAGAGTGCGTATGAGAGTGTATGAGATAAGATGAAGATAGAATGAAAGTGCGAATGAGAAATGAAGAATGTTATTTTTGATTTGAAAGACTTTTATAGAATAAAAATATTATCTCTGAGTAACATAATTATTAATATGACTCCTACATGAGTAAGACCGCGTGGCTCAGCACTAAGGGCCTTTAAAAGCGTTTACATGAACACTACTCGAACTTGCTAACAATGCTTGCTACAGTTTGATTCATCTAAACTACACTTATATATCCCTAAAATGGGCATATAAAATTCAATATTCCAAGCGCTAATAAGCACATTATTACCTTGCAATAGGTATACTACATAATGTATGTACCTGCTCGACGTCAACGACTGGAAAGCCACAATTCATAAGTAATTTAATCGAACAAGGAACTTCAATACTAGTTTTATTCTTTCGTGATTAAGTCCGTATGACGCATACGCGTACTACCTAAAAATGTAACAAATTTTCGTACTTACAATAAAGTATTGCGTGACGTCACACTCACACTCTTTTTAGTTTTTCGATACTTTACCCAAAGTAGCTGCAACATGTTGTAACGTAAGACGATATGGATTGCATTTTGTATGGGAACGTAAAACTTCCGACATCTCTACCA
Organism: Watsonalla cultraria; assembly: GCA_964035505.1. Taxonomy (NCBI): domain Eukaryota; kingdom Metazoa; phylum Arthropoda; class Insecta; order Lepidoptera; family Drepanidae; genus Watsonalla; species Watsonalla cultraria. The sequence continues at coordinate 4,290,037 of OZ037723.1, forward strand.
CGCTTTTAGGTTCCCGTACAAAATGAGGAATTTCCGCAATAATCAACCTATGGCTATCCGAGCGCATACGTTAAAACGCATTTTATTCAACGCTTTACCGTACAAGACGGCTCTACTACGCACGACAAAGCCTGGCTTGGGGTATTGGCTGACAAACGTGCTCGAAGGCATCCCTATACCAATACGTCCAGACCTTCAGTGCTCGAATGTGTGCTCAATTTATGATAGAAACTGTCGATCCCGAATCGGCTTTCTCAGTCAAGGAACTGCCGCCAAACTTTCCTAACCTCTAATGCTGTTTTATATCATCTTTCATAGATGTATAATACACACAGGCCTGTGTGTTAGCCGTGAAAGGATATACGCACGGACAGACCGAGACATTATCGCATTTATTATAGTGTTGTGTAAGTATATTGCGGAGAAAGTACATGCCAATGCTACTTCAGAAACGGGCTTTACTAGTCATGAGTGAAAGCGTCGCGAATTAAGTTAACTTTGAATGTTTAACGTACTGCCTAACACACGGTTAATTACTCTTGTACTGAGTGCGCTTTGACGAAATTATACTTTACGTAACAAACTATCGAACAATTTATTCATGCATATACTTCAGACATCAGAGGTCAAAAGTAACAGAGTCAACATTTGAATCCTTATTACTTAGAGAACAATTACATTTTCTTTGGAAGCGAGGTACAAATATTTCTTAATAATAACTAGATTATCGATCTAGACCGTCAAAGTACTTAAAATTATAATGCTCTTAGTTAAAATGTGTTTGAGATGATTTCTTCATCCCAAACAAGTATTTTTCCTTTAGTAAATCTATAATCAATTACTTAAATTTTTTTTAATGCTATGAAGAGAGGTGTAGGAATTATTTTATTTTATTTGTTACGAACTAATTCATAATTAAACTTTTAACTTATATCTAAAACAATATTACTTAAATAGGTACTAGTAGTAGAGAGGCTATTTTAGCATTAAGACTTATCCTAGATAGAAGAATGGACCTAGGATTAAATACACATGTTGCTTTTGTAGACCTTGAGAAAGCGTTTGATAAAATAGACTGGAAGAAAATGATGAAGGCGCTAAAAGATATAGGAGTAGACTACAGAGAGAGAAAAATTATTTACGAGCTGTATAAAGAACAAGAAACAATAATAAATGTTGGGATTGAAAGAGGAAGTGCGAAAATCCGGCAAGGAGTTAGGCAAGGATGTCCACTCTCCCCACTCATATTTAACGTGTGCACTGAAGCAGCCATTCAAAAGATATGGGAATCAGACAATTTAGGGGTCAAATTTAATGGGGAAACTATACAATTTATTAGATTCGCAGATGACATTGCAGTGGTTACAGGTACACATCAAGATTTACAGAAAATATTATATTCAATGGATACTATCTTTAAAGAGTTTGCATTGAAGATAAATACAAATAAAACTAAAATATTAACATCCAGTAAAACCGGTATAACTCCACATGCACAAATATATTTAGAAAATAAACCTCTCGAGAATGTCAACAACACACCGGACATCAAAACCAGATTAGCAATAGCAAAACAGGCATTCAACAACAAAAAGCATATAATGACATCAAACATCTCAAGGAAAACAAAAAAAAAAAAAGAAATTCATAAAATCATTCATATGGAGCATTGCATTGTATGGGTGTGAGACATGGACACTAACGCAAAGGGACAGAGAGGTATTGGAGGCTTTTGAGATGTGGTGCTGGAGGAGGATGGAAAGGATAAGTTGGACAGAAAAGGTATCAAATGAGGAGGTGCTAAGAAGAGTAAACGAAATAAGAACATTAGTACCAAATATAGAAAACAGAAGAGGAAAAATGATTGGTCACCTTATACGGCATGACGGCTTTATACAAACCATTTTGGAAGGTAAAATAGAGGGAAGGCGTGGCAGGGGCCGACCAAGGATAAGCTACACCAAACAATTAAAGGATAAAATAACCGTCATGTCGTATAAGGAGGTCAAAGAAGCAGCACTGGACAGGAACAAGTGGAGGGAGCTTCATCAGCTGCACCGACAAGAGTCTAACTCTTAAATGAAGAAGAAGGTACTAGTAATATCATACCATGTGCTCGGAGATAAATAAAAACCTGCTGTTCTGTAGGAACTTTCCTCTGAATTAAATTCTTATTTAAAGTACCAAGTGATATCAACTGTCGTATTTCCACGAGTGCCTTATACGTACTTCATTAAACAACTTTTACTAATACACGATGTAGGGCCCAGTAACAACCTAATATATAACGTGTATGTACGACGCTTATATAATATCCCTGCTATAATCCCTACTAATATTATACATGCGAAAGTAGCTCTGTCTGTCTGTCTGTTACGCTTTCCCGCTTAAATCTCTCAAGCGATTTTTATGAAATTTGGCACAGACAATCATTAGACCCTGAGAAAAGACCCTTTTATTTATTAAAAATATTAGGTTTCCGCGACCATAAGGATGAAACTAAATCTACGCGGGTGAAACCGCGGGGCACAGCTAGTATATATATATATAAAAGAACGTCGTGTTAATTACACTATTTATAACTCAAGAACGGCTGATTTGGCTGATAATTGGTGGGGTGGTAGCTTGAACCAGGAGAAGGACATAGGATTTTTATACATAAAATGTTGTATAACGCAATAAAGATTACGCGTGTGAAACTGCGGTGCACAGCTAGTAGTATATTACAAAAAGTAAATTGTTTTAATACGTTATAAGGAAACAACAAAATACGCGACTAGAAATAATAATAACAACCTACTATGTAAAATGTTCCTATGTTCAACTTAATTATGTTAATAATGTTCCTATATGTCTTCTTTAATACTCCATTGTAGAAACATCATACGTCAATAAAAATCAAGTATTTGCTACCTCGCTTCTATGAATCATATCATGACACTAGGTGTGCCTCGGGGTTTCACCCGCGTATACTTAAAATTTCATACGTGGCCTTATTTCGCGAAACCCACTATTTTAATAACATTAGTCATCGATTAGCGAGAACAAACAGACAGACAGATAGATAGACGGACGAACCAGAGATCCAAATTGACAAAATATTGAAAAAATCTAAATAGATTTTTATATGATTACCGAACGTATAATATACTATCATAATATCCATTTAGTGAAAAGCTGTTTATTTGCAATTACAAACAAACACTTCAGTTTTATTTATACGTTATGTTATATTATGTAATATGTTATATTTACACAAAAAGTATGTTTATTATAATACAGATTATTATCATAAGCCTGTTTTAAATATAACTTTATGTTTATCACTAAAATAGACGTGGTGAGTATGGTTATGGAGACTATTTTAAGTTAAACTTTATTACAGGAGGTGGTAACACGAAGCTTGAACCATACTTACAGCCGCATTATTCTGTAAGGTTTCTCAGCGTCGAACTAGACGTCTAGCGTTGGTTTCAATCATAAGAAATTGATATATAATATATATATATATAATCATAGGAAAATGATGAGAACGACACTGAGAAACTGTCGGCCGCTCGTTAAGTGAACGTCACACGTCACGATCTTTCAGGAAAATCATAGAATATACGAATAACATTATGATAGATATACAATAATAATACTATGAGGAGAAAATAGTTTTATTTGATTTGTATTTTTGTGTGTTATGAATCAGCTAAAATAAATAAATATTGAGACTACAACATCACTGAGTAACACAGGTTTTATTCTAATTTAAGACGCATATAACCGCAAGCCGCATGTAAATTAGCGAGCAAACAAAATCTAAAATTTGTAATGCAGGTCAAATCAAAGCATTTATTAGTCCATTGACGGACTGTTAAATTCGTATTGCAAATTTATTTATCTATTATAAGTTTTATAATAAGTGCAAGCATTTTATTTTACTTTTCTCCCTAAGGATTTTAAATGAAAATGGGAAGGCTAATGTTACTTCAGTATGGACATAGGGACGAAAAATTATATATGTGACAAATTTTCCGACTTTATTTACTATTATATACATTTAATATATTCAGGTATATTAATAAATCATTAAATATCACTAGATATTCCCAACTTAACTTAAAAAATATATGTTTTCGCCTAAATATAGATAGGTAGCAGTTATTATAATATTATAATGATTTATTTATACTTATTGACACTTATATACTAATTTATACCTATTAATAATACGCTGTCTAAGACGGCTATCAGTTTAGTAATTTTGGTAATAGGTATAGGTATCTTGCCTCGTGCCAAAGAGATCAACGAAATTATTTTTTAGCCTTATTTAGATTACATGAACTTAAGCTAATCTTAAACCTTTACTTTTTGTATTATTAATGAAACAAGATTATATAGAAACACCATGTATTATTGTCAGAAGGCAAAGAATATCAGTGATGACGATCTTATCTCAAATAAAGTAATATGTTTATACAAAAAAACATTTACTTAATTTACTCCAAAACAACGGCAGCCCTGATTTGGTAATCAGATAGGCAGTTCAAGCCTGAAAGATAGCGGAAGGTCGACTTCCTACGATTCGATAATTGTCTCACACACGCAGTCGCAAAAGTACGAGGTTATCTGATCAAGTTGAGTTATTAGCTTGTTAGTAATCTGAGATGCGCGAAGCCCTTGTAAGTATTCTTCTACGGATGCGGCACGAATGGGAGCTGGTTGTACGTTACTTTTTACGCGTGAATCCTAATTAGCCACGATAGCTGGCAGGGTTGCATTCGCGTATAGCCTGCTGAACTTTGAACGCATGTATTTGAAATCGATCCTTTGAGGAAAACTTAACGTTATGTGATTTCAGATTTACTGAACGGTCAGTATTATTCTGTATAGTGCCCGACTCTATCACAGACGGGTGATGGCACTCATGTTATCTAACCCGACGAAACTGGACTGGGTGGTATATGTACCCCAAGTAGGTATATGTTCGTAAATGTCGAAACGTCGTCGCTTGACTTTGCGTTTTAGCGTCGCTCAAAATGTGTTGATCCGCCATATTTGACATTCAACCACAACCCGCTACCGAAAAAGTATCAACACATTTTAAGCCACGGTAAATCGGAAGGTCAAGGTGACGATGATTGAACGTGTCAAAACATATATTTGGGGCACAGAATTATTTAAATCGAAGTTATAGCCTTTCGAAATGAGTGCAAGTTATGACGTAATGATTGCTTAAAGACGCAAAGATGTTGAATTTGCAACCGTGAGCGATGGAACTGGGCATGGCTAAGCATGGAGGGCCAATCAAACTAATGTATACCATCAAATGCTATAGTAATTTATTTATTTGCAGTTGCATTCCAGATGTTCAATTTGCCAAAGCGTTCACAATAAAATATCATCAAGCATAATCCGATTAGCCTCATCTCATATTAAAAAAATACTTTTATCCATACAGGTAATCCCACAGGACGTCCCATATTTCATAATTTTTGTATAAGATTTTTTTGGCAAATGCCAAATATAATACCTGTTTTTTTTTTTTATATTAGTGCAATTAGCCAGACCCATACATTGCGCGGTTTTTTTTCCAATTATGATTGTTCTAGGAAAATATTTTGAGTAATTATAGTTTCATAAATGAGTAATACCACATAAAAAGCAACATAGTGATAGATCCTTACATCCGGGTTCCCCAACCTCAACACCAAGTCACCTTGGATAACAAAAATACATAATTTACACCGAAAAAAGTTCCGCTAGGGAATTAGTGCTTAGGATTTCTTTGAGGGACAGCAGTGGCTAAAAAACTAACCTCGATTAGGCTAAGAATGCGACTGGTTGGGAAGTCCGGGGTGCAGATAGAATGTCAAAGCTTTCTGGCTAACGCATGTTTAAAATAATGTTCTAGCATTTTTTCAGTTACTTGATAATTTATATTATGTAAAAAATCTAGAACTAGCATCGCGACATACATACATATGCTCACGCTTGTATCCCCCGAAGTAGACAAAGGTGTTGTAATAACAATACCCACTTTCACCGAAGATGATTAAGTGCTAATTTGACAGATGATGAGTCCATCGCCGTCTCAGGCATATTTGAATTACTTCTCAGACATATGCAGGTTTGGTCACGATGTATTCCTTCACCGTAAAGCACGTGGTGTGAAATGACTGCTCATAAGTTTTTTTAGAGAAACTCATTGGTACATGCCCCGCTGGAATTCGAACTTGCGTCGCTTGCGCATCAGGCGACTGTTCAAACCCCAAGGCCACCGCATCATCTGACATCGTTTTTCGTTTGTAAAATTGTAATATTATATTAACGTCACATAAGCCTATAAATATCTATATTATGTTCTTCCTATAAATGAAATAGACATTGCCTTGACCGCCAGCGCACGTCTTGTTCGGTCAACGACCTACGATGCTCCTGCACACAAACGCAGCCTCCGATTATCTTGCTACAGCAAATTGAATGTACTTTCAATTTTACAGTTACGCTCTCTTAAGAAAGTGTTTTGTTAATACTAGTATTCTTCAGAGACCCAACCATTAGCTGACTGACGACAGTGACAGATTTATAAACGTCATTTATACCTGTCTCATAATATGGGTTGAACTATCATATAAGAGCGCATGGTAAGGCCCTAACTGTGTGTGTCTGTGTGCGTTGGTATATCGTAGAGTTCCCTACGTATTCAATCCATCATCTCTTGAATATCCAGTATAAAAGAGCTTTTAAAAGAGCCTGAAAAAGGACGTAGATAATTTCAGTTTAATAGTACTTTCAACGGTAACTTTATTAAAAACGACTATCCGATGCATTTTCTTTACATTATTAATTTATTATAGGATAGCAGAATTGAGAATTGAGGAATCGCTTTGTACAAAAAATAATCATATTATTTAAGCTTTTGGCCGCGACTTCATCATCATTATCTCAATGGCCTTATCCCATACATTATTGGGGTCGGCACTTGATTCAACCCGATGCGGCTAGTCAACTAAATATTATACGAAGCGATTGCCATCTGACTATTTTCTTTGGGCTAACGCAAACTTTAAACAGCGATTGATCTTAACGTGGTGATAACACGGTTCTTTTATATATTATACTGTTTCACTTTTTTGATTGAACATACTTATGTATATATTTTTCTAATGCATGCAGTCTTTCACCTGTAATTAAGATAACATTTGCTACGTTTAAGTTTACTTTGTCACTACATTCCTTGTCTTGATGTATATCTTGTTGGTGAATCAATAAATAAATAAATAAATAACATAACATAACCTCGATAAATGGGCTATCCGACACAGAAATACATTTTCAAATTGGAGAAGTAGTTCCTGAGATTAGCGCGTTATAGCAAACAAAAAACAAACAAACTCTTCAGCTTTTTATATTAGTATTGATAAGAAAATACATAACTGAAACTCACCACGTAGGCATTCTTATGACCACACTGATTCAGTATAACTGATCGCGATTTCACTTTAGAAATCTTACAGCGCGGCAGGATAGAATAGAAATTTACCGACGGATTAATTACAATTCACGATTGGCTCTCAAACATACTGTGCAAAAATATAAACTTACAAAAGTATTGTTCCAAATTTCCGAGATATATTCGAGATCCTCGTAATTTAGGAAGTCGCTCTTAAATATAGGTCTTAAATAGCTCTTAAATATCTACAGATAAATAAAATTTAAATGTTTGAAATTCCAAAGTAACAGCTATTAATGTATATATGAATGTATGTACGATACTGTAACTGATGTTCCGAAATGATCCGAGAACCTCGTAATTTAGGAAGGCTACCCTTCTATTATTATATATTATTTATTGGGTGAGTGCAGTCACACCGCCCGCGGTTGTTGCAACCTCATAAAAAAGGCCCAGCAAAACCTTCCGTTCATATGCCGGAATTCATATGTTTTGCTAAACTAAATTGTCTGGCAAATTTTGACAAGGCGGAACATGTATCCGGATTAATGTGTCAATAAATTCGCAATTTATTCATACCTACCTTTACTATTCCTACAAATTTTAAATCCTGGAAATTAATTGTTGTTAGATATCTACGCTAATATTATAAAGAGGAAATATTTGACTGTTTGTCGTTTGTTTATTTGCATTGAATAGGTCCGAAACTACTTGACCGATCTTGAAAATTCTTTCAGCAATGGATATCTACATCATCAGCAAGTAACATAGGCTATATTTTATCCCCTTACTCCCACGGGAACGGGAACTACGCGGGTGAAACTGCGTGGCGTCCGCTAGTGAGTTATATATTATTGATGATTCATCATTTCATACCAGGAAAAAAGTATAGTCTATGGCATGTTAACTCCATTCTGAATTGCATGTATTTTATTCTTTATTGTATCTAAAAATCTAAATATCTTCAAACTGATATGAATGCTCGCTGCCAAACCAAAATATATTTAAGTAACAAAGAAGCATCTTTACGCCCAGTTTGAATGGTTTTCTGAGACGAAATCAGAAAGAGAGCCAAAGAAATTAAATATTTAAATCATTCCAATCACCAGCCAAATGGCCAGGTAGTAAAAAAATATATCAATTAATCACAGAGCAGCTATTTTTAAACTTTACAGTCACTACAGAACACGCTTGGTAAATTTTTTATTAGTTGGTCAACCAGTTAATTAGTTAGAAAAATATCAAGCGTGTGTCGGAGTTTGCCATCGACGGTTCCGCACTAAATCGTATTGAGGGACATATTTAACTTATCCATCGGAGAACTGTTGTCTCATATTTTAAAATTCGCGTGGAGACAAAACCTTCTGTTGAGATAGAATCTTTAAATTAAATTTGGCAGGAAGCTGATGTTAGGCTTTTGTTTGCGTTGACTAGAAGTAGGTATGAGGTAGTTAGTACCTACCTAATTGATATTAAATTGAGTTGTAAAACTCTAAAAATTTATTTAACAGAAAGGCCTTTACAGACAGGCAGACACGCGGACAACGAAGTGATCATATAAAGGTTCCTTTTTCTTTTGACTTCGGAACCCTAAATAAACTTATTAAGTACTTACTTTTTCATGTTTGACATGCATACAATATAATGTGATCAATTTGCTTGACTCAACAACAAACTGGTTCTTATCAGACAAAAAGATCCGTTTACCGTTATATCCAATACTAGCTGTGCCCCGCGGTTTCACCCGCGTAGATTTAGTTTCATCCTTATGGTCGCGGAAATCAAATATTTTTAATAAATCAAGGGTAGCCTATGTCCTTTCTCAGGGTCTAAAGATTGTCTGTGCCAAATTTCATCAAAATCGGTTGAGATATTTAGGCGGGAAAGCGTAACAGACAGACAGAGTTACTTTCGCATTTATAATATTAGTAAGAATGTTATTTTATAAACCATCGTTTTTATCAGATTTTCATGATCAATGTGTTACACGTCAGAGTTAGGTGCATACGTTTTAACAAAAAAGATCAAATCAAATTTAATAACCTCAATTATTTCTGTCGATGATTCGTGGAAACCGAAGTGGTAAAGCAAAACGAATAGGAGGTGAGCGTTTAAAGAATATATACATATTTAGAATCTTCTTGAATTTTGCCCATGTTATTTGTGGTCGGTGAAAGGTGCTTTTTAAAATGTGCTTTTTTCTAAAATCCTTCATATCTGTATTCACTCCATTTTCAAATTATCTTCCACACAACCCATCCTACTTTTTTAGGGCTTTGAAAGACCGTCGCTCCCCTTTTTATCAACATTCATAAACAAAAAAAAATTACGAAGAATGGAAACAAATTCCAGGTTATCGTCCTCAGGTCAGATGGTGCTATAAAAATACACCCACAATAAAATTCTTAAGGACTACCGGATAATAACCTTAACGGTACCCTTTATTAAGTCGATGCATCCCATATGAATCACAAACTTTGACCGAGCAATCTTATATATAAAAATGAATCCCCATTTCCCTTGGTCATGGCATCGGGCGTGAACGGCTAGACCGATTTTACCGGGACTTTTACTGGCAGATAGCTGAAGTTTCAAGGAGTGTTTTAAGCAAATTTTATGTTACAAAAACAGCATGAAACTAAATCTACGCGGGTGAAAAAGCGGGGCACAGCTAGTTCTTATATATAATGCACCTATATAGCTGTATAATCTTAACAGGCTCCAACGGGTTGAAAAACGCATAGAGGGTTACGGGAGCAATAAATTGATCTGTCTAGGTTTAATTTTAAGAGAACGTCAAATAGACACGAGTGAAGCTTGGTGATCGTGTTATACTGCTAAAATGTTTTGTACTTGCTCTATATATTGTTTGATGAAATGTTTCTGAACCAGGAATAAACGAGTGATTAACTGCTTTGAATGTATCTGAACTGAACAAATAATTTTCGGTCATTCATTCATTCTACTAGCTGTAGTAATCGCTTACTCCCTACAGTTGTAAGTATTGTGTGCTAGCTATCTGTCTAACAAAGTCTCATTCCATCCAAAATAATATCAATGTATGGATTTACAAGAACGATCTCAAAACATTAAGGAAAGTAGGACACGGAAATGTTCCGACCAAAAATAGAACTGCGAACACTCACTGCATCCTCGGAAAACTTTATTATTCGCTTACGTATTCGGTATTAAGTACAATCACGTCGTCAATATACGGAAATGGAATACAAATGAATTAGTTAACAATTCAATCGAACCGCATCATGATGGCATTGAATGGTTCAGAAAGTAAGCCGAAAAACATAATATTATGATTATTATTACCTGTATATGATAATGATTTAGCTCTAGCCTGCTTATCTCCTTCTCTGTGCCACTGAATTTGGTGTAAGTTGAGATATAATATGACTACAAACACTTTTTTATGATTCACTAGCTGTGCCCTGCAGTTCACCCGCGTAGAGTTAATTTAAAACCCTTATTATTTTTTTGAATAAAATTAGCTCAAGTCACTCCTCGAAACAGCTATCTGCAAGTGAAAGTCCGGTTAAAATCAGTCCAGCCGTGTACACGTGAGGCCGTGACCAAGGGAAATGGGGATTCATTTTTATATATATAGATTATTCGTGGCGCATAGCCAATAATACACTTTTGTAGCCTTTATGTAGGGCTTAATATTAAAGCAATGTGGTTTTCCTATAGAATCACATATGACTCATTTGAAATTAATGTCAGTTCATGCATCAGTAAATTCAATCTTGTCAGTAGCTAGCACGTATTGTTAAGATGCTTTCAAAATAGGTAATTTGTATTACAATTATGCTGCCAATAGGTAGCGGATGTGTTTGGTCCTTTGTCTTCACCTACTAGGAGTAGGTTCTTATGTAAAAACATTGTGATATGAATAGATGAGTGATGTTCTACTAGATTGGTCGCACGTTGGATGACTGTTATATTTTTTACAGTCGATTACTTTGGTGATATCGTAGATACAGTGAACTCTATATATAGCGGTAACTAGCTTACCTTCCTCAAGAAGTTAGCTTTTAAGTACTCACTCTATGTCCGATTTTGGATTACTTATATATTTAAATTGCACCTAGATAAAGTTCATTATAAACTCACTTTACATTTAAGGCCAAGAAAATAAAGTACTTCTAATATATTTAAAATACTAATATTATTATGATAAACATGCAGTCATGGTTTTCATTATTTTTCATTTTTATATTAAATTCCCAGGGCTTATTTTTATGGTAAATAAATGTTTCCGATTGTGTGTTCGACGGTCCCATGTCTTCCTAATCTAATCAAAATGTTAGACGATCAAATCATTTCAATTAATAATATCTATGTATTAGCAAAGGGAGATAGTGCGTGACGCTATCTGTTAATATGTATCTGTGCATTGAAATAATAATCTAAGTTGTTATCTATGTTCTTATGTTATCTATTACTGTGTGACGGAAGTAGCGCCATTTATGTTAATGTGCATAATTAAGAACTGCTACTGTCAGTCTCGTCAGGTATATATGTGTCATCTGAAGCGTTGACAACAGTTTCTTCTTCCTCCTCTGTGGTGTTATCACTATGTTGTTCCACAATTTCAGCTTGGATCACATCAGAACTATTATGCGTGTCTTCCATGATAATGACATTTCGGCTGGTGGTGATTTTATTTGTCTTGGGATTATATAACCTGTAACCCTTTATATTGTTCTCATACCCCATCAAAATATGAGCTTCTGCCTTCTTGTCCCACTTTGTAGTTTTGATTTTTGGAATGTGAACCATAGCGGTGCTCCCAAATACTCTAAGGTGGCTGACATCTGGCTTCTTGCCTGTCCAGAGTTCATATGGTGTCTTTGTCAATCCAGATGCTAAAGTTCTGTTTCTCAGATATACAGCAGTGTTAACGGCTTCTGCCCAAAAACGTTTGTCAAGTTTAGCATCAAACAGCATACACCGAGCTCTTTCCACCACTGTTCGGTTTAATCGCTCGCACATCCCATTTTGCTCTGGGGTATAAGGGTTTGTTTTTTGATGAATTATTCCAGCTTTTTTCAAATAATTTTCAATTTCCGAAGAGCAAAATTCGCCTCCATTATCTGTCCTCAAAACTTTTAAATTTTTGCCTGTCTGCCTTTCGACTGAAGCTTTAAACTCCTTCAAGTAGTTAAATACTTCACTTTTGGCCTTGAGGAAATAGACGAATGCCATTCGGCTATAATCATCGACAAAGAGCAGAAAATAGCGTGATGATCCTATTGATACTGACTCCATGGGTCCACATACATCGGCATGAACCACCTCGAGCACAGTCTCACATCTGGCACCTTTGTGCGAGAAAGGCAATCTTGTTTGCTTCCCCTCACAACACGTAATACATTTTGCCTTGTCAACCATAGCTCTGTCTGAGAAATCAATGCCATCTACTACACCATTTCTCATAGTGTTTAGGTCTTTACAGTTAATGTGTCCAAACCTTCGATGCCACATCTCACTAGTCGTAGTTGTCGCTGAGCCTGCAAACAACTTATCTGACTTTATGTTCAATCGATACACTCCATTCACTAAATCTGCTCTTCCCACCAGTTCATTCTGTCGATTGCGTATATAGCAAACCTCTTTTTCGAAATTCACCTTGTTTCCATTCCGAATAAGCTGACTAACTGATAGCAGATTTGTGGTGAGACTAGGTATACACAAAACGTCACTCACTGTAATATCAAATTCTGTATTGCCGACCACTGTCGTTATTTTAGTATTTCCTGTGCACAACACGGGCACTGTCTCTTTATTCGCGACCACTATACTCTTTATCTTGTGGCTGGGTGAAGCATTTTCCAAACACGTCTTGTCAACAACCATATGTGAACTCGCTCCCGAGTCAATATACCAATCTGACTCTTGAAATAGATTTTCAGGATTCAAGAAAACAGCGCTAAATGCGTTTTCTGTTCTATTTTGACTATTCTGGGGGCATTTATTCATATAATGTCCAAGTTGTTTACAACGGTAACAACGAACTGTTTTTGTTGACTTTGGATTTGACATTGACAGTTTTGACTTGTCCGCCATATTTGCGTTCTTCATGTTGGCATTAACTTTTTTACGCTGCTGCCAACTTTTAGACAAAAAGGCGCCCTCAGTGCTGCCAACCTCCGATTGCATATCCATTAATTTTGCTTTAATGGCGTCGGTACTAATTGTAATACCGGAATGTTCTATGGCCATAATCATTGGCGCGAACTTTTCTGTTAAACCCGCCAATAATAAAGATCCAACCCACTCATCCGTGATTTGAAAACCCGTTCCTTTCAGCTTTTGTGCAGTATCTACCATCTGAGTTACATATGCCGTCATTGATTCACTGTCTTCCAGTCTTATAGAAATAAGCTGCCGCAATAAACTAATGCGCCGCGTGAAGCCAGAATCATCAAAGAGTGTTTTCAGCCGCGTCCATATATCTCGAGCTGTATTTTCATTTTTGATATGAACATATAATGAGGAATCAACGGTCATTATCAGCTTTGCTTTTGCCTTTTTTTCTTCCGCTGAGGCAGCTTCTTCTGCCGATACTTCCTTAGATATGTCGACACCATCGAGGATTAGGAAATTTTCTGCAGCAAACGCCCACTGGTCATAGTTTTCTCTTCCTTTTAGCTTAGGAACGTTCACTATATAGCTACCGGCCATCTTGCAACTCAAATGCAGTACGGATTTTATTTGCATAAAAACAACACCAAACAACAGTCTTTATTATTGTTTCTATACGCACTTTCAAAACACTGATAGTCCACGATAAGATAAAGAGTTTAACACGAAATACTAACGACTTTTTCTTGCAAATTCAGGGACTGGGCCCATAACCTAATAAAACGCGTCAAGAATTTTGCAAGGACTGACTTTATTTTTTTAATTATTCTCATTAACATTAATGGCGCTACTTCCGTCACACAGTAACAATAGATAACATAAGAACATAGATAACATCTTAGATTATTATTTCAATGCACAGATACATATTAACACCACCACTCATTGAAATAAACTTAGCATGTACTAAATAAAATTTACACACACACAAACAGTTCACAGTACTAGAATGTTTAATATACTATACATGGCTACAATCAATCAAGCCTAATTTCATTAGAAATTTATAATGCTTAATACTACACAAGCTTTTTGTCATTATATCTGCAGGCATATTCTCTGTATTTAAATAAACAATTTTTACCAATTTATTACAGACAGCTTCTCTAATAAAATGAAATCTAACATCTATATGTTTAGAACGTTTATGGTACATATGATTTTCAGTAAGTTTTCTAGCACTTTGATTGTCATTATACAGTATTACAGATCCTATATCTTTACCAGTAAGTTCTAGTAACAAATTTTTAAGAAAAATAGCCTCTTTGCTTGCTTCACAAATTGCCATGTACTCGGCTTCAGTACTTGAGAGTGCTACTGTTTGCTGCTTTTTACATTCATGTGAAACTACTCCTCCCGAAAGTATGAAACAGAAACCTGTATAAGACCGTCTGTCAACAGTGTTGGAAGCCCAGTCGGCATCAACAAAACCAACTAGATCTGAACTATCTTTAGTATAAGTTAAGCGATAAGACTTAGTTGCTTTTAAATACTTCAAAACTCTCTTAGCATGCTGCCAGTGTGTTTTGTTGTAATTATTGTTAAATTGACTTAGGTAGCTCACTGCATATGATATATCCAGCCTAGTAAGTACAGCTAGATACATGAGGCTGCCTATTAACTGCTGATAAGGATATTTGACATTACAATCAACAGTATCACATTTATCCAATTTTAGATTTATTTCCATAGGAGTTACTGACACAGTTTTACAATTTTCCATTTCAAATTTTTTCAATAAACTATCAATGAATCCTTCTTGGTCAATATACAATTTATCTTTACAAGTATCAACTCGCATACCCAAGCATTTTTTTATATTGCCTAAATCTTTAAGTTTAAATCTGGCACTTAACTGTTCTTTGACCTTTTTTACTTCGGTAACTTCATTCGAGAATATAAAGAAGTCATCGACGAATAAAGCTACAAAGGTCTTTTTACCTCCACATGACTTTATAAATAAACAAGGTTCATATTTTGATTTTCTGTAACCAAATTGATACAAACTTTCATCTATCTTTTTGTACCAGGCTCGGGCTGATTGCTTCAGACCATATATTGCCTTCTTTAATTTAAAAACTTTATTATCAAATGTAAAATTCTGAGGTGGTTGCATGTATACAGTCTCATCAAGATCACCATTTAGGAATGCGGTAGTTACATCAAGATGGGTGATATTCATATCTAATTTAACACTTAATGCAAATAGTAACTTTAATGTGGAGTATCTTAGTACAGGTGAGAAAGTCTCCTTATAATCAATACCTTCTTTTTGCGTAAATCCCTTCGCCACCAAACGCGCACGATATCGCACTTCATTGTCACTATTTAGCTTTTTCTTGTAAACCCATTTACACTGCACTACCGTCCCACTTTCTGGCTTGTCCACCACTTCCCATGCATCACACTCATGAAACGACTGCAGCTCCTCCTGCATCGCTTTACACCATTGTTCACGTTCCATCCCATTCATGACATCTTCATATGTTAAATTTTCATCACCACCACTTTCTATACAAATGTTATTATATCCAAATCTATCCGGTTGCTTTCTCTGACGTTTACCCAAGGTGGTAGGCTCATGGGGCACTTCAGGTTCACCAATAGTATTGTAGAATTCATCTGAGCTTGAAGAACTGCTACTGTCAGTCTCGTCAGGTATATTACTATCAACGTTGTTATTGTTCTTGACACCAATGAAAACTAACTTCTGTTTATTTATTCTGTGATTTATCTTTAAATCTAATTTGAAGGTAAGTATTCTATATATAGAGTAGCGTGGCCGAGCGCATCGAAATATTAACCAAAGGTAATAAATAGTATGTTTTATTTATTCATTTTATTCATTATATCGTATTTGATTATTTATGTTTTTCATATTGCATCGTAGTTTTACTGGATAACAATGAAAATATCTAAATATATATAACTCAAAGGTGGCTGACTGACTAACATACTGATCTATCAACGCACAGCCCAATCGGGCTGAAAGTGGCATGCAGGTAGATGTTATGACGTAGGCATCCACTAAGAAAGGATTTTGATTAATTCTACTCCCAAGGAGATAAAATAGAGACGGAAAGTTTGTATGAAACTAAATTTACGCGGGTGAAACCGCGGAGCACTGCTAGTTTTTTATATGTACGGGACTATGGGACGTCTTAATGATATAGGTAGTACAATATGCGACTAAAAGGGGGCCGGAGGGCCTGGTCGAGGTCGGGGTGGGAGCTTTGACCACCGAACCGCAGGCCCGAGAAAGTGGCAGCGCGATGAGCGAGGTCTCTAGGGGCGGCGATTCAGCTGCCCCGGGGATGTGCCCCGGCAAAGTGTGGGGGGACCCGGAGTCCCCCCTGAGCACTGAGGATGACCACCGGGGGGGTTTTAATCCCACATACCCCGATCTACCCCTCCGAGGGCGGTCGGGGACCTTTTGAAGGTGTCCCCCACGTCAATAAAAAAAAATATGATTAAAATTACCCGGACATACAACTTTATCTTGTGACCTACTAAATATTAAATGTGCAATATAGACCCCAATACTGTTATCGCAATCGTGTGACACTGCCAAAGTCGGGTCAAGGGATAACACACGTGTTTCCTTTACTTTGATAACGGTTTTGAAACCTTGACCTGTTTGTTCATTGTGAAACCCTAATGCTAAGTTATCCACTTACTAACTAATTGATTTCATATTTCGAGTTCGATTCCCGGGTCGGTCAAAGTGTTATTTTTCTTTTCCATCTGTAATATCCCACTCTTCGGGAGTCTTCTGGATTAGTGAAAGTAACTGGCGTTAGCATGTAAAATCAGCAAGCATTCATACAAACTTAATAACTGAATAATCATTATCTCCGTTTAAATGAGAAATTGGACAGTTTCTAGTTACAAACCGAAACTACTCGTATGTTGGCAATTATCTATACAACTATACAGATAAATAAAATTGAAGTGTCTGTTTATAAATCCAAAATAACAATTTTTCACTAAATGCATCTGAAAGTATACAAGCTACTGACACTAAAAAACCAAGTTTTAAATTTTTTCTGTCTGTCTGTCTGTCTGTTTGTTCCGGGTAATCTCTGAAATTGCTGGACCGATTTTGACGGGATGTTTCAAGGAGTAACTTAGGCTACTTTTATTTATTAAAAATATTAGGGTTCCGCGACATTAAGGATGAAACTAAATCAACGCGGGTGAAACCGCAGGGCACAGCTAGTATTATAATAGATTTTAGGTAGTTACTTATGTTTTGAAGTATTTCACACCAAAGAATTGTTTATGTTCGTCATTAATTACTTATTTCTCGGGTGTTTGCCACCTCTATTGACACAGAATGACCCCAGAAAGCGTAGTACGAGTAGGGCTGTCAACCAAACTATTAAGAATAGCAAATATACTATTGTTCGCTTTAGAATAAAATCTCTTCAACAAAATAAAGGATTGGGATAAATTTAAATGTGATTCTTCAGAACGATACAAATGTTTATATATTTTGTTGCTAAATGCTGTTCTCTTCCATCTCCCATCTACTAATATAATATATAAAGAACTAAAATTTGTGGGGTTGGGCTATATTTTAACCAAAAATTAAAAGAAATATCCGTGGTAGTTAAATTACACGCGGGTGAAACGACTCAGCTTATTAAATATATATTTTCCTGTATAAATAAGTTGGCAGCCCTATTTACGTAGTACGTAGGTTAAACCCGGTAAACATAGCAATGGTGTCGAAGTTGGATATATTCTGATATTATAATTGTATTTTCAACTGACAAATAACTTAAACACATAAAAACATGTTTAGTAGTATTATATTACATAACATTCCTTGCATAATAAAGTGCCATTTTCTTGCATAATATTCACTGGTATATCGTGTTCGTCAAATGCCCAAAATCAACGCAAAAAATATAGTAATTACTAGCCGTGCCCCGCGGTTTCACCCGCGTATATTTAGTTTCATGCTTAATTTCGCGGACTCCTAATATTTTTTCTAGCCTAAGTTACTCCCTGTAACATTAGCTATCCGTCAAAATCCGTCCAGGCGCTGCGGAGATTACCTGGAACAAACAGACAGACAGACAAAGATTTTTTTTTAAAATTGGTTTTTCTATATGAGCACCGCGTATACTTTCATATACATTTAGTGAAAAACTGTTATTTTGCAGTTACAAACAGACACTTCAATTTTATTTATGTGTATAGATGTAGATGTATAGATAAGTGTCTGTAAATTTTAAGTTATTATGTGTCTAGAAACAATTTCTGAATATCTTTCAATAGGTTAAGCATCTATGAGTTTTTTGTAAATGTATGTATGTGTGGCGTATGACTACTAAATCTATACAGATAAATTAAATTGAAGTGTCAGTTTGTAATTTCAAAATAACAGCTTTTCACTAAATGCATATGGTAATATACGGTACTGAAATAAAAAATTACTTTTTTTTTCTCTGTCTGTCCGTCCGTCTGTTTGTTGCGGCTAATCTCCGAAACGGCTGGACGATTTTGACGGGACTTTCACTGGCATATAGCTAAAGTAAAAAAAAAAAAACAAGTAAAGGAGTGACTTAGGCTACTTTTATTTAAAACAACATTAAGGTTCTACGGGCCACCCGTAAAATTAAGTCTATGCGGATGAAACCGCGGGGCACGGCTACATAATCGAGTAGGTAGTTATAGGTAACAAAATGTAAATATGACGGTAGTTAAATTAATTCATTTTAAAATATACATTAGTTCGAATCCTAGCGGATCCTGTACCAATTAGTTTATCTAAGAACTTAAGTGCTGTGATTTCATACGTCTAAGAAATAATTCAAACACGTATATACGGGTGTCGAAGAAAAAGGAACAGTTGTCTTCTAGAAGTTGTAGGGTTTTATAAATATATCACTGTATTGAAATCGTAAAATATCCAGCTCCAACGATAACGTAGTTATAGGCTATGGCCGAAGAGCTCGCGACCTTAAGCGATTGAATGAACGCGCGGCCGCGTTTACCTACATTACGTACGCGCTAATTAAACTTAAGGGGAAGGTTTCGAAAAATGTTTTATGGGATTATTTCAGGATTTATCAGTGGGCGAAAAAAAATAAAAACGTAGTTAGATTTCACGTGAATGGTTACAGCTGTTTTAGAAAATAAAAAAAAATCTAAATCATCGAAAATAAGGTCTTGATATGGTCAACTTTGAACGTCAATTACTCAAAATCGGAAGAAGATATTTTTCTCATTATATTTTAATTGCTTCCTAAAATTATACCCTATCACATATTTTAACAGCTGTCCTGATTTCCCCAACACCCTGTATAATGCCTGAGACGATAGACTCATCTGTCACGTTGGCACTTAATCATCTTCTGTGAAAAGTGGGTGTTGTTATTACAACACCTACACCTACGGGGAATACAACGTCAACATATGTAAATACGAAATATTTATTGGTAACGAAAATAATTTCTTAGAATAGTATTTATTCCATATCTATATCTAAACAGTTAAATAAAATTTAAGCGTTTGTTTGTAATTCCAAAATAACAGCTTTCGCTAAATGCATATGAAAGTATACACGCTAGGGACACTAAAAAATCAAGTTTTTAAATTTTCTATGTCTGTCTGTCTGTATATCGCGGGGCTAAGTTATAAATAAATCATAGAATTATCAAATTAAGGATCAGCGGGATAAATAAAAATGTGTAGAGTCTTTGGTAAGACGCATACTTAAGTACCAAAGTTATTCGGTTATCAATTGAAATGCCATGTTACTACATCACAAAACACCTATATTAAAAGTGCAATAAATACAATAAAAATGTGATAAGAGGCCCACCGCTAAAGGCTTGTTATTCGAGTTTTACCAGAATTTTAGTCAGAAGCATTATTGAAGCTAAAACGGCTCTATTAATTGCTAGCTGTGCCCCGCGGTTTCACCCGCGTAGATTTAGTTTCATGTCCTTTTTTTAAATCAAAGCCTAAGCTACTCCTTGAAACATCAGCTACCCGCCAGTGAAAGTCCCGTCAAAATCGGTGCAGCCGTTTCAGAGATTAGGCGGAACGAACAGACAGACAGACAGAGAACATTTTCAAAATTGGTGTTTCTAATAGTTATTGCTAATAATAATAGGATGGTTGACTAGATCCCCGCCGACCTACATTTGTTTAAATTGTGGCAATAAACAATGATGCGTACGAATCTATTGAAGTCCATTAAAGCAATCAAGAGAGCTGCATAATACTTACTATTTTATTATTATTCATGTACTAGCTGTGCCCCGCGGTTTCACCCGCGTAGATTTAGTTAGATCCTTATTGTCGCGGAACCCTAAGTTCCTATAGCCTAAGTTACACCTTGAAACATCATCTACCTGCCAGTGAAAGTCCTGTTAAAATCGGTCCAGCCGTTTCAGAGATTACCCGGAACCAACAGACAGACAGACAGAGAAATTTTAAATCTTGGTTTTTTAGTGTATACGTGTATACTTCCATATGCATTAAGTGGAAAGCATTTTGGAATTACAAACTAGGGATGGCGATTCTTTCAAAAAAAGATCGATTTTTAAATCGATTCGAATCGTAACATGATGAATCGATTCATAAAAAAATCGAGGTCAAAAAGATCGATTTCTAAAAAATCGATCTTTTCTCGAGTCCGCATTTACTATGTAAATATAAATCCATTTTATAAAAAACAAGATACCATAATAAGCGATCACTTAGTATTAAAATCAGGGATTTTTTTTAGTTCAAGAAATTCGATGATCACAATCATTTTTATAACAATAGGAAAGTATCAGGAAAAAAAAAAACTAAAAAAACATCATGTGTATTCAATGCGCTTTTTAAGATATTATATTATCAAAGTGATGATTCTTCTACTCATTATCTGTCAATAAAATGTTTATAATTATTAACACTATGCACCCCACGCTTTTTACAAAAATGTACATTCATTTCTAATTTACAATATTCTTTATCCAAATTTATTAAATTTTATTTTCTGATTTTTAGTTGGATTTTTTATGAAAGCGTGTTTTTTTAGTTTTTTAAACTATTATTTATTTTTTATTTTTTAGTTAAATTTTTTAAACTATATATTATTTAGTTCGATTGGCTAACTATCAACCGCCCTCAATACCACAAACCGCCCGCACTAGCTCTATCTATCTTACTCGCATGCAAAGGATGCGGAAAGAAATTAATTAATCCTGGCGAATCTAATTAGGATAATCGGATGCTTCGATCGGATTATTGCATTGTCATCGACTTTTGACAGGTGTGCAAAGTTTGAATTAAATCTGATCGTACAAAGTAGGACAAAATCGAGCTCAAAGGGGTCGGTTACATACATACATACATACATACAGGTGAAGCTAATAAAAGCGTGTTAAAAAGAAGACACAATTCTACTTTCTAAATGTATTTCTTATATATAGTAATAATTTTAACAAAAAAAATAATGATTTCAAATTTTAATTCTAAAACTACGGAATAGATTAAAACGTGTTGTAATAGAAAAAATCGAGTGTCGATTCTCTAGGTTGAAATATCGATTCACTGAATCGATTCAGTGTTACATATCGATTTATAAAATCGATTTATTTGGCTCGAAAAATCGATTTTTCGATTAATCGATCTCAGATCGCCATCCCTATTACAAACACACACTTCAATTTATTTATCTGTATAGATGTATAGATATTGCAGCTTAGATTGTGGTTGTACGCTTATACTACCAATAAATTTCGTGATAGTAGGTAGTCCAAATAGTAGCCATGATAGTTCCACTAAGTAACGGTGGAATATTTAAAAATGTATCTGCCGATTTTACTTTCTTATCGATATGGTCATAAGATGAGTGACATAAAAATAAAGTTTACTTTTATTTTATGTCACTCATCACGTTTCATTATAATATGAACCGTAATGTAAATGGCTGCAATACTCTTATCACGGTAAACAATCGTGCGTAATGCAGCTAATAATATACAGTTTAATATTTAGTTACAAGTTGACAATTTATTGATCGATGGATAGAAGTACGAAAAAATAATAATTATGAAGTTTAAACTTCGAAAATCTATACAGATAAGTAAAATTGAAGTGTCTGTTTGTAATTCCAAAATAACAGATTTTTCACTTAATGCATATGAAAGTATACACGGTACAAAAATTAAAACACCAATTTTAAAATTTTTCTCTGTCCGTCTGTTTGATGCGGCTAATCTCCGACACGGCTGGACCGATTTTAACAGGACTTTTACTACCAGATAGCTAATTTGACAAGGTGAAACTTAGGCTCCATTTAAAAAAAAACCTTATGTTTCTCGGTTCAGTCATGAAAATAACTCTACACGGATAAAGCCGCGGGGCACAGCTAGTTATAAAATACAATCGTACTTTTAAAATGTATACGTAACGTACGTGTAAAAATATTCATGTTTAATTTATTATTTTTACAGAGTGGTAGTTAAAAGTGGCGAAGCTAGAGGTCGCTGGTTCAATCACCGCTGAAGGCATATTTATGTGAAAAATATGAGTATTTGTATAAATATTATGTACCAATGTATGTATTTAAGCTTAGATTTATCGTTGGTTATTATCAACTATCGTACTAGACTAGTTCTCTTTTGTTGATTTATTTTCAGATATTGTTGCATATGAAATGACGAGACGGTAATTAAAAAAAAATTAAATTTTTTTCTCTCTGCTGTCTGCCTGTCAGTTTATTTCGAATAGTCTCTGGCGCAGCTGGTTCAATTTTAACGGGATTTTCTGATGAACTGCCAGTGAAATCCCGTAATATCAATTACAAGGAGTTACTTAGGCTACTTTTATTAAGTTTCCACCGAATTAAATTCATGAAATTAAGGCTACGCTCTAGTTTATGGAATAATATGTAAACTTAGTTGTTTACATATTATTCCATAGACTTGTGTGGAGAGAACTTGAATATTTATAATTTTATTTTTAAACTAATGTGCGTGAATACCACGATTCTACGTAAATGTAGCATACAATCAATCGATTGGCTTATAAATAATTAAGTCTATTGTTTCCTGTCCCCCGCTATGATGCCCGGAACACGAGTAATTTGTGCACTTAACTTTTAATCAATACCATCGAACCACGGTCGGTGACTTTTCTCCTGCTATTGCGGAATCATTTAAAAATGGCATTCAGCTATTTGAATTTTTACGTACGTATTAGTACGATGAACTAGAGTACGATGTATTTTTTCTAAGACAGAAATACTCTTTAATAAATTCAACAGAAAGTATTCAAATTAAAACAATTGTAATAGAAGTCCATCGTAATCGTATGTAGATAACTTAACTCAGTACTTAATAAAAATGGTAACTGTTTTTAATCAGCTTGAGGTTTTTTTTTTCGAACGTTTTAAACCGACATCTATTTTTTTTTATTTCGAACAAAAAGTGTTCCGTTCCAGCGAACTTATCTTTCAACAGTGAAATTTTAAAAGTAGCCTTTCATACTGATATGTCTTAGCTAAGTAGGCAACAAATATGAAATTATAAGAAGCAATACAAGCAACACTTTGGAAAGTATGTAGGCATTGTCTGACTCGCACCTTTCTCTTGAGATGTAAAAAAACAGCAGCGCTAATCTACGCGCTCTTACCTAAAGGTAAGTAAACCGCCTAATATGAACTTTATTGCACGAACAATCGGTGAGATTCAAAATTCAATTTTAAGTACGTATCATCATGGACGAAATTGGAAAGCACTAAGTACTACACTTTAAAGTTATTAAACATTAAGTATTTATTTTAACTTCCTTCTCGTTCATCTTTACATTTACCCAACTATGGGAATAAAATTACTACAATATTAGCTGTGGTATGGTATTAAAATAATATTTTTAAATCATTGGATATTTTACAATTCAACTGCATAGAAAGTTATCAAATTAATTTCTAATGTATTGTATCGTGTCATTCGTTTCTAACAGTGTTATAGGTAACTATAACCATATGTACCCTTCTACCAGAATTAAAGTTTCGTTTAATTTTGAAATAAACCGTCGTCTCGTTTTGGCAAAAAAACTTTCGCACACTGGCACTTTCACAATACATAAAAAAAACTTACCATTTACCTTATAATTATTTAACACACATCGTCGGTAATATAATAATGTAGAAGGAAAACTAAAATAAATTAAATTGTAACTTTCTTACCTTTCACGTCACGAATCACGATCTAATTTTACGAACACCACGAACAATTTGTTGCATAGACAAAAATACGACACCAAACGCGTAATAAATTAGTAAAATATAGGCTGCACAAAATACCACTTGGAAAAACTGAACGCAATTTATTAAAAAAAAACACTCCCTGCAATGACAATCATTCAATATTTTTTAAATAAATTTTCATTGCCCTGTCGCGTTCGAAAATCGAATGGCTATTTCGTGCCAGTAACGCGCACACCCAACGCCGATTGCCGCGCAGCGGTGTACTGATGGCAGATGTGCTGAACTCGGGAGCGAGTGCCAACTGCCGACTGTCAGCTGGCTATACCGAACGCATTTAGGGTTGTCTCCTTATTTGACTTCAACATTCAGTATTTACGCGTTATCAGACTCTTTGATAAACACGATTTGATATAGGCCCTCGAAAATTAATTTTCGTTTAGATAAATACACAGATTACATTATAAAGAGAGTAAGTCAAAGTCAAAGTCAAAAATATCTTTATTCGATTAGACTTTATACAAAGCACTTTCAAATCGTCAGAATGACACAATTTACAGGATTATACATGCTACCGCCAGGTTCGGAAGGTTGCTTTTACTGAGAAGAACCTGGCAAGAAACTCAGTAATTACTCTTTTCAAAAATATTATACAATTTAAAAAAAAACAAAATAAATCATTTGAGAAATGTAAGCCCATGGACACAGTTCCAATGTACAAATGTCGATAAAAATTAACATAAAGAAAAGTCTAGTAGTTCTATTTATATCTAAATGCGTAGCTTAGTATTAATTGTAAAATCAGTCACTGTTCATGTGATATAGCATTGAAAATGCCCTGTAATTGAAATCTAAAAAAAAAAACAAGGCAAGCATGATTCATCTTTAAAAATGTACTACTTGAAACCTAGGCTAAGCTCGATTGATATTTATAAACTGGTTCTAAAGGATGATATCTAATAATGTAATAAATAAGCACCTTGAAAGATGGAAGACTATTTTAATGAGAAATATTTATATGCTCATTGATTGAGTGCACACTCGACAATCATAGATAATTTTGATGTTCTTTTTTTTTGTCTGGCCACATATATTAAAAATGGTGCTAGTTATAAAATACAAGACTGAAAAAAATATAATTAATTTGGTTAGTTTTTTGTATCAATGAGTATCTTACTAAGAATCTAGGTCCTAGAGCAATAAATCAAAATATTATTTTCTTGCCCATACGCTTAGCTCATTAAACTTAATAACTGTAATTATTAGATAAAGTGATTAATAGCACCAATAATGATTTATTAAATTAACGATTTTTAAAACTTGAATAAACCAAAAAAAGGCTTTTAAATGCGCATATGGGTAATCGAAACTTAATGAGGTATGTGAAATTTAGACACCATATTATAAAATCTCGCTTTAGTGCAAGAAGTACAATAAAACCTTTTTTTTTAAAAATCAAAAAACGGTCTTAACATAATTTAAGTTTAGCGATCAACATCTACACAGATAAATAACATGGAAGTGTCTGTTTGTAATTCCACAGTAACAGTTTTTCAGTAAATGCAGTAAATGAAATTATATACGATTCTTCTAACAATTTTTTATTGTATTACCTGTATATCTGTCTGTTTGTTACGGGTAATCACAGAAACGGCTGGACCAATTTTAACAGGACTGGCAGATAGCTAATGTTACAAAGGAGTAACTTGGGCTACTTTTAGTTAAAAAAAACATAAGGGTCCCATGACATTAATTTTAAGCGGGTAAAACCGCGGGGCACAGCTAGTTTTAAATAAAGATATTTTATATCACACACGTAGATTTTTGAATTGAGAATAAGAGCTCATTTTCATGAGCTCATATTCTCAATAAGTAGAGAATGAGTGAGATGAAAATGGGGAAAATACGTATTAGATATTTTCAAAATAACCTATACTTGGGGTATTGGTCGAAATCAAGTTTTCATGAAGTAGGCGTAGAAAAATCAAGTGAGTATATAAAATACAGAATACTCATAAATCGCGACACTGAATAGTGGTAACAAGATTACGGGATATCAGAATTTCATAATTTCAAATGTAATACCGATAGAATTGATAATTACGCTGTACTTGTATCGTGAAGGTTGATAAACTATATCAGAACAATTCCATTGCGTAAGTATATTTTTGAATGATAAAATGAGACCCAGGTGATTTTTAAATTAAAATTATTATGTATTGGTAAAACAAAACGTTTCGAATTAAGACGCTAATCTCGGGAACTACTGGTCCGATTTCGAAAATTCTTTCAGTATTGGATAGTCCATTTATCGAGTAAAGTCTATATTTTATTTTCAAAAAAATTTGGGTTCCGTAAGAAAATTGAGATTTTGTAACTCAAGGTGTAAAATCGAAAACCTATTTATGCGTGCGCTGCAAAAACTATTGACAATAGAACAAAATCATGTAACACGGGTTTGTAGATCTTATTAAGATCTACAAAAAAAGTTCGCGAGAGCATATATCTAACTATAATAGTTTAGACACAATAACCGCTTTTATGTTCATAAAAATATTAAATCGTCTGAAGAAAGGAACTACGTTAAATGTGTATCGTAATATTAATCCTTATCCAAATTAAGCATTATGCTATCAAGGGTATTCATGTAGAAGTAAAATACTGTTAGTTTTATTCTAATCGGACTTTTCGTTGAGAAATTATCACGAGTATAAAAACGCAAAGAGTTTTCAACATAATTCATAATTCAATAGAACACTTGGAACCGCGGTTCCCCAGGCATGACACCCGCCTGGCTGGAAGATCTTCCCTTTGCTGGGGATGAGCATGATCAGTCGCTCCCCCTACAATTCCGTTATTAACAACGCACATGCTGATTTGCCATTCATGCATATTATACTGAGTCAGCTCAGGAAACGAAAATGTGTTAATCATCAATCTTCTGCCCTTATCCCATGTTATTTGGGGTTGACGCAATGTGTTTTTCTATTCCACTTAGATAACCTATCCCCTTCAATCTCACATTACAAACTCACAAACTTTACCTCTTTATTATAATATTATGAGTATTATCGAAAACAATATCAACACGTTTCATTTTATTTTGTAAACAGACAATAATCAGCATCACTTGAACGACGTAATTGGAAGATTAAAACAGTCGTCTTAATACTTAAATATCAACAAGAATGTGTGTATTTTTACTTATCCCAGATTTATCACGCGTGGCACTTAAATTGACATTTTTATGACTGGTGCCACAAATAAAATCATTATCATTTTTCGGTTTTAAATCAACACCTCAGAGTGCCTAGTGCGAGGTTTCATAAAATCGCCGTCACAAGTCATCGCGTCGACGTAAACACAGATTTGTATGGGCTCACAATAGTGTCATCTTTAGGCCGATAGGTCCAGGGGCCCAACCATGAGCTCTTATTGCAATGATAATTCAGTTATGTGACAGTGACAGATATATACACGTCACATACATCTGTCTCATAAATGAGTGAAACTATCATGGCAATAAGAGCTCGTGGTAAGGCCCCTGATCCTATACAAATCTGCGTTTACGTCGACGCAGACTTGTGACGGCGGCAGTGAAAAACTCGCACTAGGTCCTCAGAAATCTATAGGTTTGTGCCGTCACCGTGCAGTAGTCATCTTATGAGTCTATCTGTGTCTGTCGCAGTTACACCAACAATATATTTTGTTGAGCGCTCAGAACTGGTGACAGTACCTATATTATAAATACGAAAGTTTTTCGTCTGCCTGTCTGTCTGTATTTTTTCACGACTAAGGCACTAATCTAATTTAGCTGAAATTTGTGCTAGAGATGACTTTGGACAGCAAGATGGAAATAAAAAAAGTTAATCCTAAAAATGAAGCCATCAATCATTTGAAGGAGCAAATAAACTGAATATTAATTTAGATCATTTAAAACATACATACATTATACCCACATTTGTACTCTAGGCAGACGTATGTATTCAAGTGTGTACTTGTAGTACACCCAGATGGCAGTCTCATGTAATAGGCGGCGAGCCTATTGCCTTCAACCGCTCACTAATCCAGACACCGAGCTACTAATAACACTTTGCCCAACCCGGGCAATGAACCCAGGACCTCGTGTTCCGCAGAAGCATTAGGGACCACTAGACAGATACAGAGACCCTTTAGAACTATATTGATCACAATAATAAGCCGTTATCTAAGTTCGCACGACAAATTGTGACTCGTTATCGTGCTTGCGAAAGGAAATTATATACTAGCTGTCCTCTGCGATTTCACTCGCGAAGACCTAATTTCATGAGTGGCTTTATTTCGTGGAACCATTTTTATTTAAATAAAAGTAGCCCAAATAACTCCTTGTAACATTAGCTATCTATAAATAAAAGTCCACTTAAAATTAGTCCACCTGTTTCCGAGATTAGCCAATCGAGAAAAGGCGAGGAACAAACAAGCAGACAGACAGACAAACGGATAGATTGACACATATTTTTTTATATATACTTACTTTACGTAAAACTGATCTTCTTTAATAATAAACCATTAACTTACTATACTTTTCTTTTCTTTCTTATAATACTTTTCACCGAAGATGATTAAGTGCCAACGAGACAGATGGTGAATCTATCGTCGTCTCTTGCACTATACATGCGTCTTTGGAATTACTTCTCAGACATATGCAGGGAAACCTGCATCTGAGAAGTAATCACGATGTTTTCCTTCACCGTAATGTGGTGTGAAATCACTACACATAGGTTTAAAAAAAACTCATTGTTAAAAGCCCCTATGGGATTCGAACTTGCTACGCTTGGTATATGCACATAGGTACTTGATTGATATATCTTGCAATCCATGACAACAATCTCAAAATTGCGTAGGTACCCTACTTAGGTAGGTAATATGTTAATTTCTGGTAATTTTCCTTTCTTACTATCCATGTGCCTTTCAAGGACAGCATTTCACACATCTAAACATCTTTATCTACATATCTATACAGATAAATAAAATTGAAGTGTCTGTATGTAATTCCAAAATAACAGTTTCTACTGATAATAAAAAACAAATTTTAAAACTTTTTCTCTGTCTGTCTGTTTGTTTGTTTGTTTGTTCCGTATAATCTTCGAAACGGTTGGACCGATTTTAACGGAACTTTCACTGGCAGGTAACTAATTTTACAAGGAGTGATAAAGGCTGCTTTTATTTATTTATTTAAATTAGGGTTCCGCGGTGCACCCAAGAAATTAACTCTACGCGGGTTAAACCGCAGGGCACAGCTAATTAAAAATAAAAGCACGCACTAGTCTGACCCATGACGTAAATCGTTATTTATGAGTCAACTTAAATATAAGCATTCAAAAGGAAATACCAATATAAAATGCTGGCGTAAAATTCCAAGCTTTAAAACCAGCCGCTACTTAATGAAAATTGGTCCTTTCTTTTATTGTTCGGCGCCCTTTTATGGGTTATCATTATACGATTTAACAGTATACTGCTAAAATAATTTCCGTATATCCTTTCCGAGAAAGAAAAGATCAAGGATATCTGAATAAACTAGCTGCAATCCCCGCGGTTTTACCCGCGTTGCGTTAATTTCATGGGTGCGTCGCGGAACCTTTATGATTTTTCTCAAATCAAATCAAAATAACTTATTCAAATAAAAGTAGCCTAAGTTACTACTTGTAAAATAATATTTGCCAGGGAATAGCCTATGTTACTCCTGTTAAAATTAGCTATCTGCCAGTTAAGTCCCGTTACAATCAGACCAGCCGTTTCGGAGATTAGCAAAAAGAGAAAAAAGTAGTTTTTTCTTATCAGTAACGTATTTCGGAATTACAAACAGACACTTCAATTTTGTTTATCTGTATAGATGTATAGTTAAAGAATCTTCGAGTAATGTTTGCCTTGAACCTGTCTTTTGCCCCTCAATAGGTAAGGTTAACAGGGGGTCTACCATCATCGGTTTAAGCAGCGGGAATTAAGAACTTCTTAGCTTCGATGCTTCATTCTACGGTTACCAAAATGAAGGAAATCTCGAGTAATTACCTGATTAGGTAGTAAAGTGTGATTGTTTTCGATTCCAGATACCAATGCATTTTTATTACAATATTTTTATTAAGTATTCCAACGGTTTTACCTTATTACCTTCATATTAAGGCATTTTTAATTATTTTCCTCCAAGCGATTGGGTTTTAAGACCAGTCACACAATTTAAAAAAACTGTTGTTTCTTCTAAACGCAAGTTAATCGGTTTTAAATTAAAAATGCAAATTAGTTAGATACATTTTGATTGATTCCTTTTATGTGAAAAACATCCAACTTATCCAAACATAATAACTTATCCAGCATCATAATCAATCTACAATAATGAGAAAAATGCTGATTCCAAAAACAATAATTATAATAATTATGCTGCTCTTTAGCAAGATCACAATGTTTTAGCCCAGTACTTTTTTTAAATAGATATCCTCCGTGATTAGGGGAACTCCGGATACTCTGATAGATCGTACCGGTGTCCCCGCACTTTGCCGGGGCTCATCCCCGTGACATCTATGTCACCGCCCCTAGAGACCTCGCTGTTCAAGGCAGCGGGAGCCACATCGCGCTGCCACCTTCCCGGCTTCTTTTATTCAACTCTTAACATAGGCAGGGGATACCATAGCCAAAGTCTTAGACCCTGGCTATTGGGTAGGCCTACAGTACCTATACTAACTAGTATCTGCATCTAGTATTTTGAAACACCAGCATTCTTCCCACATTCATTCGTAGGATCGGTTTATTATAATTATCAGTTAGTAAGTAATTAAGACAGACGTATAGAATAAGAGAAGATTTAGAGAATTAACTGAATATATCCAACGCCTTACTGTATAGTACCTTATCTACCTGGGGGCCTACCATTTTCGATTGAAGCAGAGCGTGTATTAAGAACTTCTGAGCGTTTACAATTTCGGCGGAGACGCTAGCAAGTATAGATTAGTAAATATGTGGCAAACTCGTAATAGGGATACTGTTTGCACGATTACATTACAATATGCATATGTTGTTGTTTAACGTGGTTTATTATGAAAATAAGTAGTTTCGTTTTGTACATGAGGTGAACCCTTCTAAATCACGCTGTTGAGATTCTCTTTTAGTAACGTATATATTTGTGTGCTCAAATCAAAACAGGGTGGTGAATACCAAGGGTTGTCGATCCAATAAATACCAGGGTCTGTAGACAACGTAACATTATCCTCACTTGTACAATTACAGTTTAGATTAGATACTAATTGTATCCTCTATAACAAAATCTGTCCCATCTCTTGAATCTTTGCGTTGATCAAGTCCGGATTTACCCTTTATGAAGTAGTTATACTACACCGTACCAAATAAGCTTACATAATGGCAGACATTAGGTCAAGTGAAACCATACAACGCCCATTGTAATGACACGTTTTCTAACGGTTAACGTAATTACAGCACGAGCACAGTTTAACAGTGAATCGACATGAAACGAGTAAAGCAAGTAATTAAAAAAATTAGCGCCTGTGTTGTTTACGTCGATATACTTAATGTTTTTTATAACAGTCCCGCTAGGATTATCTTTCTTGATATACCAATTCAATAACACCATATCTATATCTATACATCTATACATATATATCTTCTATACAGGTAAATAAAATTGAAGTGTCTGTTTGTAATTCGAAAATTACAGCTTTTCACTAAATGCATATTAAAGTATAAATGCTACTGACACTAAAAAACCAAGTATTAAAATTTTTCTCTGTCTGTCTGTCTGTCTGTCTGTTTGTTCCGGGTAATATCTGAAACGGCTGGACGGATTTTAACGGGACTTTCACTGGTAGGTAGCTGATGTTCCAAGGAGTAACTTAGGTACTTAGGTACTTAACTACTTTTATTTATTAAAAATATTAGGGTTCCGCGACAATAAGGATGAAACTAAATCTACGCGGGTGAAACCGCGGGGCACAGCTAGTTAATATAAAGAGGAAAGATTTGATTGTTTTTTTATTTTTGTGTTTGTTTGTTTGCATTGAATAGGCTCCGAAACTAACTGACCGATCTTGAAAATTCTTTCAGCAATGGTAGGTACATCATCAGCGAATAACAAGGCTATATTTTATACCGCGTTAAGCCGCGTGACGTCCGCTAGTCTATTGTATACTAGCTGTGCCCTGCGGTTTCACCAATGGAAATAGGGATTCATTTTAATATATGTAGATTACTAACTATAAGCCATTTTTTACCAACCTTGAAAGTCCATCTTCATATCTTTGTCTACAGATAAATAAAATTGAAGTGTTATTCCAAATTAACGTTTTTTCAC
This sequence comes from Watsonalla cultraria, assembly GCA_964035505.1. Lineage (NCBI taxonomy): Eukaryota > Metazoa > Arthropoda > Insecta > Lepidoptera > Drepanidae > Watsonalla > Watsonalla cultraria. The sequence goes on from OZ037723.1 coordinate 4,323,193, forward strand.
TAAATGCATGTGAAAGAATAAAAAGTATAAAAAATCCATCCGTATATCCGTCTGTTTGTCACTTCTTGCGGGCAAAGAGTAGGTATATGACCAGAAGATTGCGGTAGTACTACAGCAGATTTTCTGTTTTTCAATAATGAGTTCCTTTCTCTATATGTGTATACCTTCAGGGGCCCAACCATGAGCTCTTATTGCAATGTTAATTCAGTTGTGCGACAGTGACAGATGTATGCACGTCACATACATCTGTCTCATAAATGAGTGAAACTATCATGGCAATAAGAGCTCATGGTAAGGCCCCAGTAGAGGTACACAAAAATAACCTTTACCATTGATGAAATACTTTTTAAATTATAAAAATGTTCTAACACATTTCAGAATGAGCAATCGATCCCCAATTTTGTGCAATTTTTTGGGCTTTTTTTTTCTGATATTAAAAAGAGGTAACGTTTGTGAGTTTGTGACGTTGTAAGGGTAATCTCTAGATCTACTCAACCGATTTTAAAAATTATTTCACCTATAGAAAGCTACGTTAGTGCGGAGTGTCATAGGCTATAATAATTTTCAAATATTACGCGGGACAAAAATATATCTACCCCGGGACGGAGTCCGCTGACACTGCTAGTACTTTATAACTTCGAAATAAACCCTATCCAATTAAAATAATATATAAATTGTAAATTAAAAACTTGTGTATAAAAATCAATTCTATACTTCCGTCTCTATTGTGTTTTGAATGCCAACTGTCAGAGCTCATCATAATAATAAACCAAACTTTAATTAAAATAAAATGTGAATAAAAATATTGCAATTTGCAATTTTTTTTGTGAACAAGGCCGAAATTTTAAATAGCGATTCCGCAGTTCAATATTTTTTAAGCGCAAAAAGCGCATGGTTTAATTTGGTACCTATGTACCTCATTATTACTATAAGTTCCTCATTATATAGTGCTATGCTATTGACATTGGGTACCAAAATATGTTTTCAATTACCTACGTAGTTTTTGCTCATTGACACTTCAATTACTTGCTATCTACTTAATATTCCCTGGCTCTATGTTTATTGCAAGGCGTTGACAGACGCAACACAGTTTTTCTTCTGCGACTATCACCGTTCCTCTGCATACTAAGAGCAATGCCAAATAAACATTAATATTATTATTAATTTGAGCCGTGGTGGCCTCGGGGTTTGAGCATTCGTCTGCTACGCAAGCGACGCAAGTACGAATCCTAGCGGGGCCTGCACCAATGAGTTTTTCTAAAACTTATGTGCAGTGATTTCACACCACGTGCTTTATGGTGTAGGAAAACATCGTGAGGAAACCTGCCTATGTCTGAGAAGTAATTCAAAGACGTATTGTATAGTGCCTGAGACGGCGATGGACTCACCCTCTGTCACGTTGGCACTATGTACACACCTATGCTTACCCCTTTGAGGACCCTTTTGGGATGGCGTGAGCATATTTATTTTATTTTATTATTATTTAAAAAAACACAAAAAGGTCTAGTTGCAGTTCGGTAACCCGACCGGCACGACCATGGCGTAGAATAGAGAAGTAAAGTTACCAGATGACAAGAATTTTCCTCATACCTGAAATTATCATTTATTTTAGCTAGAGAACAGGGGCCCAATCGTAACTTCTTGTTGCCTTGATAGTTTAACTCTTAAGTAAAGCGTAAAAAAATGTTTCATAGGTAATGTGTTGAAATTGAAGTCTCAATTGAATCTTCTTCAAATATGAGGATTTTAAGTTAGTACCTATATTAAATGACAAACAAGATATCTGCCATGGTAAGCGTTACTTGCGTTATCTACAGAATTGCAAGTTTGGATATAATTTTATATTGCTTTGTTTCTTTCATAACTCTTTTTGCGTAAGTTATTTTGTAGGCGCTTATGATGTCAATACTGAAGCTATCGTCGAATTTAATGATTTTTTAAAGATTCGAGTCAAATTTATTTTTATATGATGGCAAATTATGATTATGTCGTAGATTTAAAAAGAGGAAGCTATAAATGTTACCTTTAAAGTTCAGAGAATACCGACGAAGGCGGAGAATCCCAATCCGAATAAGGAAAGTGATTCGTGCAAATTGCTGGTATGAATGCATTAATATTAATTTAGGATCTAAAATAAGGATGATAGGGGAAAATTTACAAAACAACCATCAATGGGATTACATTATCGCTGTTGTTCCAAGAACGCACATAAATAACACGTTTTATTTCTGCAGAATACTAAGCTGTTTAGTATTCCGTGGTAAACAATTTTTCGTTTATGATAATTTTAATGACTTAGTAGGTAAAGCATAGGTCGTAGGTAATGTATCTAACCACACTTCTTAATTGATTACTTAAGTAGTAGGTACAGTCAGTCGGCATCAGAATAACATAGTGATAGCATAATCAAAGCTATGAAATCTGGGGCCTTACCATGAGCTCTTATTACCATGCTAGTTTCAGTCATTTATGAGACAGATGTACGCGACGTGTAAACATCTGTCACTGTCGCACAACTGAATTATCATTGCAATAAGAGCTCATGGTTGGGATGGGTTATAACATATTTATACTTAAACTTTAACGATGCATATTTCCTCATTTTCATCGCAACGTAAAACTTTCTACGCTCGCCTCACAGGAGCGCATTTACCTTCTCAAACAAAATTAGGATAAAACATTTTTAAACTGCTTTCGCTAGTTAGAAAACTCGCACTTGGTATGTACTATATTTATACGGTACCTTATAGAAATGACCTATATATTATAAAACAGAATTAATAAAGTAAATACCTACATAGTTTCAATTTAATGCTAGAACTAGAGTTGAATTTGATAACTGATATTCGATTTAGCTTCGTTGGTATATTATGTATATAATTTGTGCTTATACCTCAGTCAGTAGGTCTAGACAAAGTAACATTCTCTGGCCCTGGCGCTAATAGAAACGATACATAATGTATGGAAATGAGATAAATCAGTCACTTGGCATAATATGTCATTTCCGTACATTTTGAATCGTTACTACTAGCGAAGCGCGGGGATAATGTTACTTCTACAGGCCCTGGGAAACGTATTCATTGGATAGGGTATGCATACAATATGCTGTGGAATAAGGTACAAGCGTATGCGACTACAGTGCCGGCGTACCTACCTACCTGCCCTACTAATGTTGGTACAAACAACATAATGTTAAGATGTGACACACATTGTAAGTAGGTTAGGTAACTAGCTATTTTTAGTGAACTTTTAAGACATGCCGGCTGTTATCTTTGCATTTGTTTTTTACGTGCTCTAGAGGGCACTGACTACCGATAACACTATAAAGATATTAAGATACCTACATACAGACGGACTTCCTCCCCAAGATATAGATGCAATCAAAACAAATGCCTAGTTAAGAACGAAAGTGGTCATTTAATAATGAACTTTATTCAGCGGCATTTAGACTCAAAATTAAGGAAAGTCAACGACTCGTTCGTAGTTTTTAATTATGCATAATTATGCCCGAAATGTTATATCTATGTTCCAACTTTATCACCGAAGTTTACAAAGTAAATGTCTAAAATAATTGGCGGTGATATATGAAGTTAATGTCAAACTAAAAATAAAACAATGTATGAGGGGCCCAACCATGAGCTCTTATTGCAATGTTAATTCAGTTGTGCGACAGTGACAGATGTATGCACGTCACATACATCTGTCTCATAAATGAGTGAAACTATCATGGCAATAAGAGCTCATGGTAAGGCTCCAGTACCTATCAGTTTTTGAACGTTCTCAAAAACTGATAGGACTATAAGATAATGGTTTAAAAACAGACGTGGTTTTGTTTTCTCGAGTTAACTTTTCGTTTAACGACCCGGATACAATGGTATTTGGATATCTAAAATCTAATATTAATATTCTGTGGTACGGAACACTCCGCGCGCAAATCCTCGCATTTCTCGACCGTATAAATATTTTCAGGATGTAAACTTGCCTAGGGTTAAAACGGTTGAGCCGAAGTTGAGCGAAATTATATAGAGATAGAGATTATGATACCAAACACGGTTATAAGCAACCGACCTGCTTAAAATAAAGGGTGGGTACTAAAAAGTGGACGAAGTCGCGAATCAAAGCATGTTAATAATATGTTGTTTACTGTATAATGATTAATGAGCCCAGCCTAGTGTGGCATGGCCATTTAATTAGATAAAACAGTGGACGATAAACTGCGGGGTTATTTATAACAACATGTTTACCATTTGTCTGAGTGGAAGGAGAGTTTTTGAAGTGACACAGGCTCATTTTAACTTTTGCTAGCGTCGCCTTTGGGACGAAATTGAAATCGCGCTGTGAATATTGTGGTGTTACGGAAAAAGAGATAATTACTTATTAAAACTTTCTCGGCCTTACAAAATTGTTTACGCACATAGAACTCTGATTAGGGTGATCGGAAAGGTATATAAGAAAATTCTTGTTTTCTCCTCGTCATTAAATGAAGAAAGATTCAGTGTGGCATATCGTATTATCGAGGTTCGGGATATATTTTTCAGGTGAGCTCCACGTTAAACCCAAACAATTATCATTAGGTAGTTTAAGTACATACCTACCTAGGATGTTACAAAATCTATACAGATAAATAAAATTGAAGTGTCTGTTTGTAAATCCAAAATAACAGCTTTTCACTAAATGCATATGAAAGTATATACGCTACAGACTCAAACAAACCAAGTTTTAAAAATTTTCTCTGTCTGTCTGTCTGTCTGTGTGTTCCGGGTAATCTCTGAAACGGCTGGATGTATTTTAACGGGATTTTCACTGGTAGGTAGCTGATGTATCAAGGAGTAACTTAGTCTACTTTTATTTATTAAAAATATTAGGGTTCCGCGACAATAAAGAAGGAACTAAATCTACGCGGGTGAAACCGCGGGGAACAGCTAGTACATTAATACAATTTTGCATTGTATTATCTGACCTCAATAAGTAATATTTCCTGTTTATATCCGGCTGGTAAATCACTTAAAATACATTAATAATAGCGCCAATTTGTAACACAAGTACCTACTTAGACCTTGTGCTGTCGATCAGATGTAAATGTTGCTATAAATATCTTCTAAGGCGCTTTAGATAGGTACCTAGATAATATTATTTGTATAGTAGAAAGATAGTCAAAATGCATAATACATTACATATATCTAAATTCCAATGACATTTAAGGAGCTACCTACCTACCCTTCTTACATAGCTTTAGCACGCTTCTAGGCACTAGTTAGATCGCTGTCTTCATGTGATTTGTGAACGTTTTTTGTATGTATTTTGTATCAATTTCCTATGATTGAAACCAACGCTCGACGACGAGATCGACGTTGAGAAACCTTAGTGAAACGCGGCGGTATTTGGGATGAATTTTGAATGTGTTACTATTTTTCCAGATAAACCACAATGCAGGGTAAATACATGGTGTTAGCTTTGTTAGTGACGTGCCATCACGTCACTTTAGCTCACATACTGACGTCCGCGCACGTTGACGTCCCACTAGCGGCGTGCATCAAGTTCCTGGCTTCCACTGTTGTCAACGAACTGTGCCCTTTGTACGGAGAACATTCCTCTGGTTAGTATAAAACATTTTATAAGAACTAGCGGTTTGAACCCCGTAGACTTAATGTTATTGATAATTTAGAAAGAATCATATTAAAAAAAAGTAAATCTGGTATTACTCCTTGTAACATCAGCTATCTGCCAGTGAAAGTTCCATTAAAATCTGTCCAACGATTAGCCGAAAAAAACAGACAGAGAGACAGACAGAAATACAAAAAATATTATAGTTAGTAGGTAACTAAGTACCGTATATAATTTCATATGCATTTAGTGGAAAGCCGTTAATTTGGAATTCCATACTTACACTTCTCTTTAGACTATAGAAGATTAGGTAGGTTCTGCCCTCAACTATCTACCTACAGTTGCAGCATAGTATTCTCAAGAGAAAATGTAGTTCAAATCTGAATACTTTAATGTTATATATGTAGGTAGGTAGGTATCTTTACATATTAGTCGCGTCGTTAAATGTAGGACGTGTATACAAATTGTCATAAGGACATACACTGATAAATAATCAAGTTTATTTTTAGAATAATTGATTCATAACAGGGGCCCACCCACGAGCTCTTATTGCAATGTTAATTCAGTTGTGCGACACTGACAGATGTATGCACGTCACATACATCTGTCTCATAAATTAGTGAAACTATAATGGCAATAAGAGCTCATGGTAAGGCCCCAGGCCAATTATCTTCCACTTAGCTGAGATTGTAAAGCACACAATGTTCCCAGACTCTTAATAAAATAATTTGAAATGTAACTCTCAATGATGTTCAATAAACTACAAAAATAACAGATGGTGAATCAATCACCGTCTCAGGCACTATACTTTGTTAGTCTTTGAATTTGCCTCTCAGACAATAATTTTCAGGTTTCTTCACGATGTTTTCCTTCGCCGTTAAGCTCGTAGTGTGAATTACTGCACATAAGTTTTTTAGCTCGCTGGTACAGGCTGCTGAAATTCGGACTTGCGTCGCTTCCCTTGCAGGCTATTACTCAAATCTTACAGCCACCACGGCTCTGTTATTACTTACTGTAGTTGTTAATACTTAATGGTGCCCGTGACTACGCCTGCGCAGGATATTACTTTTCTTCATATTTTGGAGAATTCACATAATACCTTTCCAAATTATTTCACCCGCGTAGTTCCCGTTCCCATAAACGTACAGAGATATAATATATAACCTATGTTACTCGCAGATGATGAGCTATCCATTGTTAAAAGAATTTTCAAGATCGCTTCAGTAGTGTTGGAGCCTATTCGATATATATATAGGTAGCCTAGAATATTTCTGTAGTTTCATTCTAATACATAATAGTATTTGCATGAAAGCGTAACAAACATCCATACTTACAAACTTCCACGCTTATAATCTTAGTAGGATTATAAATGATTGATACCTTTGCAGAAGAATACGAAGACATCCGGGCCCCTCGTCCAATTGAGCCCATTAGCTTGCATCTGAAGGAGAAGATTATTGAAACCTGCTGCACTAGACCTTGTACTATGCTGGAACTGATTACAATATGTTAAGGAATACCTTTAGGTACTTAGAAAAAACATATTTAAAAAGGTTTACTAAGAAGCTTTGGTGTATCTTTATTCATCGAATTATGATTGAATGCATCAATAGGAAGGCACTCACACCACGACGCTAGTAATATTTTAAGGCCATGCTCACACTATTATATTGCGATATTATTTTTCGATCTTCAAAACTTTATCAATCTAAATGTGAGCAAATTGTTCGGTGTTAGAGTAGTCCTAATGTTAGTCACAAATATACGGAAAATGCAATGTAAATTAGTTCCTATGGTAAATATAACTAGAATTCATTTTCGCATGCAACGTCAGCAAAAAAAGATGTGTTGTATATTACGTGAAATACCATCATAAACCTAAATATGTTGAAGAAATTGTGATCATTTATATCTGTTGAGACTGTTTACAGTACCTGTGTAACAATTAAATATAGCAAATAAGAAAAATAAATATTTTATCCTAAGTTTATAATTATATTCAGACCTCCCCAGAAAGTTTCTGAACAGGTAAGTGGTGTAAAGTCGTAACTTCACTGAAGATATATTTGTGACGTCATAGATTTACCATCTGTCAAAGTTTCCTAGGCAAATGTTATTTTAATATATAATAATAACACTATGTACAAAAGAGATTTATTTCTTGCTTTACAGTGCCTCTACATCTAATGGGAAGATAGCTTTATATTTTATTCGATATTAGTATAGTATGTATTTAAATGTTAGTAGTAAAAGTGTATGACATCAATAAATTATTTACAGTACTTGTAATTTTTTTTTTATCCATTATCATCATTATTAATTAAAGAGTTGTGACTCTTGTCGGTGTAACTGATGCAACTTCTTCCATTCGTCTCTATCAAGTGCCATCTCTTTGACATCCCTGTACGTCATGGCAGACACTTCTTCCTTAACTTGACTCATGTATGTGAACCTGGGTCTTCCTCTTCTTCTATTTCTTTCTATTTTTCCTTCTAATATGTAATGTCGTACAAGGTGGCCAATCATCTTTCCTCTTCGATTACCTAATTTAAGCATAGAATAATTATCTATGTAGGTACCCATATACTATATTCGGTGTTTTAACGTCTTTGGCAATCGTTACAAGTCAGTCTGTGACATAAGCGAGTCTGATAATAAATTTTCCTCGTAAAAGGGGTTACGAAGGTCAGATGCCAGTCGCTTCGTACAAAAACCGTATGTGAAAAATAAAGTGCCGACCCCAACAAAGTACGGGTTACCATTACAGGGTTCATGGATAAATGTTCAGTTCAACAGCCGCGTTATTCTCTAAGGTTTCTCAGCGTCGAACTCGACGACGAGCGTTGGTTTCAATCATAGGAAATTAATACATAATACATAGCGGATAAAATTCAATTTAGTATCTTCAAACCCGACACTCGACGACGAGTGCGACGCTGAGAAACCTTAGTGAATAACGCGGCAATTCTCCCGTTGAAGACATAATCATCAAAATATAGTGTGTACCTATCAGTGTAAGTGGATAATAGCCGTTCTAACATGGCTTAAAATAAATCGAATGTGAAATACTTCGCATATAATTATTTTACAATGGATCATGATTAATCATCAGTCGTTAGTTTTATTTATTTTTCCACAACGAATCATGTAAAAACGTGAACGATCTGTGAAGTCTCACAAGATCAAGGGCCACCCGTAACCAAGCGTAGATAAAAAAGTCACGTTTCTATGTTATGATAAAGTTACGAATACAAAATTCTTTATCGTCAAATCGACATGTTTTCAAGTGCTTTATTATACAATTTAATACTGAGATGAATCAGTCATATCTACGCATTACGGTTAGCTTCACTTCCGACTATAATTGTACCCAAGAAGAGAAAAGAAGCAAGAAAATGTTTACAAACATTCACAAATATTCTCTTAGGTACTATACTTAAAATTATAAAGAGTAAAGATTTGTATCTAAGCATGTTTGTAACGAATTGGCTCAAAAAATACTAGAAGGATTTAAAAATTCTTTCACCGTTTGAATGCTATATTATCACGTATTAATATAGGCTATATTTTGTCCTCGCACTCCCACGGGACCCCGGGAACAGGAACTACGCGGGTGAAACCGCGTGACGTTCGCTAGTATTTAATATTTTAAGTGTTAGAAATAAACAAATTATCATTTGTTTATTAATAGTGCGGGAGAACCATTGAACTATGTCGTAGTTTCTTTGATTGATACCGACGCTCGGCTTCGAGTTCAGGGCTGAGAAATTTTACAGAATGCCTGGTGCTAATTTTCTTAAAATCACTGTCAGAAATCATCACGTTGACGTAAACTCACATTTGTATGGGCTCGAAATAGTGTTATTCGTGGGCCGTCAGATGGCGCTGTTTTGATCCTACACAAATCTGCGCTTACGTCTACGTGGTGACTTGTAACGGCAGTGAAAAACTCGCACTAGGCTCTCAGAATAACGCGGCAGCTTACTTTGGTCGTAATGTAATTTAAAAAAATATAAATGTAATACTCATTTAATTTCTTAAAATAAAATTCTGTGATATTTACAAGTCCACACAGATTACTAAAACTTAGACAACAAATTAACTATCTAATAAGTCGTCTCACTTTGACTCGGGTTACCATTACTAACCTATACATATTTAAATCAATGCTATTACTTTACTCATTTTGCTATCATGCATTCCCATTCATAGGCGAAGGCCTTCGTAATTCTTGTATTTCTACCATCTTGTGCTATTCGAATGAAGATAGTATTTATCTAGATTGTTGGGCATATTTCTTAAAACAAACTAAAGAAGGATAAATATTGTATATGTACGGAAAATTTTAGCTCGCTTACATTGTTCATAATATTAGTACTTTGAAAAAGTACTTCCTAGCTACACACATTATTTTCCTATATTTTTATCATATACAATTTATATGTCATTTTTACTTTGAATTTGGCAGTAACACTCAATACAATAGGTTTTATATGGTGTTATGTAGGAAGTATACCAATATGGTAATGATTCACCCGTAATAGAAAGTTATGTCTTAATATCAGATACTTGAATATCAGTACGTGCAATATTTGCCTTGAATCACACAAAAACTACCCCAAAATAAAAACCATTATCAGTCTCTGACTAATTTCAAATTATGCATACTGTAGCGTTTGAAATCTACATCATCTACATGGTACAACCGCGTTATTCACTATGTTTCAAAGCGTCGCACTCGTAATGAAAGTCGGAGTGAAGATACGAAATTGAACCTTATATTCTATTAATTATATGTCTATTTCCTATGATTGAAACCAACGCTCGTCGTCGAGTTCAACGTTGAGAAAACTTAGTGAATAAAGCGGCTGGTCTCCCCACGAGTCATGAGCAAATCATTTTATGAATCTATCTCTGTCTCTATGTATTTCGCGAATAAAAAGATGCGTAGTAGAATTTTTTATTTTCATTGCGCACTCATAACTTGGACAACACCTGTATATCTCTGGGAACAGAACACAAGGAACAGCTGGTGTTCGTTAAATGATCATATTCTTGCACCTGAGTGCCTGCGAATTTTTCAGCTGCCGTCACAGCGATGTCACGACTTGTGACGTCGATTTAAAAAAAACTCGCACTAGGCACTCTGTTGTATGAAATACAGAAGGCAAAGGCCTACCCAGTCATCTCGCAAAACAGAGCAATGACGTCATCGATGGCATAGTTACGGATAGCAAATTTTTTCGGCGATTTCAAGCTACAAAGATGTAAAAATTATCACATACACGTGATATCCTATAGGAGTCCCTCCATTTCCTTCATAAACTGCATGTAAGCGTCGTCCTTGGTGGGCGCGTGTCGGGGAGGCTCGGGAGCCCTCGGCGCGGCTCGAGGACCCTTACCCTTCCTGTCTTCACGCTTCACTCGCAAAGCCGACGGCACGAAACGGGTTACGTCCGCTGATAAGTTGCGTATTTGAGGCTTCGCGCTTATCGTTGCACCTGAGGACATATAAATAACATTGTATGGTATCTTTGAGGACTATTATGTATTAATTAAAATGTATGGCACTTTCTGACAGTGATACTTAAAATATTCAACATTTACATGTAAGTGAATATTTTAGGTGATATAATATGCTTGTAAATATTTTCTGACAGCACTGCGGGTCCATCATTAACAATGATAAAACAAAACTTGGTCCGTATGGAATAAGTTTTTGTGAGCACATTTCCTTTTTTTTGTACATTTAACAAGTATCACTGAACAAGGATTATCTTATATTTAAACTCATATATCTGTGGGAATGCTGCCTAGCATGCTGGCTGCGTTACCTCATTCGATCCCTATACAGATCTCCAACCGAGGACCAGCTAGACGGTTACCAGAGACGCCAACCAAGCGTTTGGGGAAATGCTTAAAAAGGACTTTCGCATACCCCTCATAGGCAAATTTACATTTTGCTAATTCGGTTCAATGCTTTAATTGCGAAAATGTAACAGTCTAAAGACTTTTGCGACCGGCCGCCTTCATTCCCTACCCGTGTCAACTTTCCTAATAGTCACATCAAACACATACCTTGTGGTCCATCCTTCTTGGAGATGAGTTGTGGCGCGGCGGAGAGTACGGAGACGATGGGCGCGGCGTTGGGCGGCGGCGGGACCAGCGGGCGGAGGAGGCGCGGCGGGGCCCCGGGCGGGGGACCCGGGGGGCCCGGGGGACGCGCGGGGCCACGAGGCAACCCCGGCGGGGGGCCCGGCGGTGCCCGCACGCCAAGCCCACCCGGTGCTAGCACACCCGGTGGGAGCACTCCACGCATCGGTGGTGGACGCATGCCTACACAATGTTATTAAGACTTACAGAATTATTTACTAAAGAGAGAATTGAATATACTAAAATACGCTTGCACTAAACTTTTTAAACCAAATTATTAAATTTAAACATTATTAATAGACCGGATGACCAAACGGCGCGGATGACCAAATCTCAAAAGATGAGGAAGGAGCTTGTACAAGGAGCAGGTAGTAGTTAGACAGACAAGAGTAGGTAGCAGTCTCTGTGGCCTATATTAATGTTAAGTGATTAAAACGGCAGAAATAGGTTTTAAAAATATATACATGAATCTAACCCACTGATATAAAAAAAAACACAAAAGTATTTAGTTACCGATAGTGTCAAATAATAAGGATCGAAATCTGGGAAATAATGTCATGTGTAAAATCATTTGCATACTTTGTACCCTTCAAGACAAGAATCCTGTCAGTCAATGGGAGATCAACTTATACTGGAACAGCAATGTTTCACGTGTTTTCATAAGGTTGTTAAGCAATAATAAACTTTACCTGGTGGTAATAAGGGTGGTGGCATCTGCCTGATCTCAGCCCCAGGCGGTTCCAGCGGACAGTCGAGACCGAGTTGTGTTTGAGGTAACAATGCGCCCTCCGTGTCACTATCAGAATCACTATCACGACCTCCAGGCCGTTTAAGGGCACTCAACCTGAAATAAAATTGTTTGTATGTAAGGATTGATATTTGCATATAACTTAACTCAACTCAACTCTTTACAACAACAATATCTTTATTCGATTAGACTTTTAACAAAGAACTTTCAAATCGTTAGAATAACATAATTATACAGGATTATACATGCTACTGCTTGGTTCGGAAGTTAGCTTTTACTGAGTTACGTCGTAAGTAGTTTTTGAGGCGTAGGGCATACACTTCGAACTGAGCAGAAGGTTCAAAATGAAGATCGGAGTCAACTAGTGTTGAATTTTATAAGCTCACCAGTGTTCCATGGAGGAGAATAGTGGGGGCCCTGTTCTAAATGTAGTGGGCGTTTTTGTCTAACATTTTGCGGGCACATTCATTCCGTTGTTTATAAATATTTTTATTTAAATATAAGTAAAATATAAGCCTATTAAGGCTACAGTAACCGTTTGTAAAGTTCAAATCGTTTTCTAAATGTTTCTAAAAATCTCATGAACTTTACGGTAAAAGAAAACATCGTATCTTTCACGATAATCATCATGGGTGAAAAGTGAATTATAACACCTCTGTCTACACCTACGGGTCCATTCTGGGAAGGGATGAGCATATGTAACTAATCGCTTTTTCTCATATATACTTGGTTTGGTCCCAAAAATGTCACAATACGTACCTAGCAGACAAATCGGCTTGTCTATCCCTCTCCCTCTTCCTGTGTACCTCTTCCATCTCCTTCATAAAGTCATCAATGTTCTGTCCGGACAGCGCCAGCATTCTCTGCTGTAGGGATGTTGGTTTCGGCGCCGGAGTCACTGAGACTGCTGGAGTCGGTTCAACTCCCAACTCAGTTGATTCACCGTCTATGTCGTCTGGTAACTGATAAACCACAGCCTTCGACAGCGGTGCCTACAATATAATAATTAAATCATGTGAGAAGAAAGAAAGAAAACATTTTGCACACAAATCCGAGAAAAAGAAAATGACAACAGTTTTAACAACTTAATATGTGTAGAGATGTTATCACACAGCAGCTCCAACTGATTTTTTATTGTTTAATAAAATAGTTTATCTTTATGATAGATATTAGATTAGTATATAATTTTTTTTTTGTAACTTTTTTTGTAACTATCTTACACTTTCACCAGGCGGTCCCTCATCAGCCATATCAGCGAACCTCAATAATTTCAGCCGCTCATTCTGGTCTACCTTGGCTGCTTCTAGGAGGAGAATCAGGAAATCTACCGGAGGACCAGGGGGAACTCCGGGCGGTTCGACGCCTACTGGCCTTTCCTGGAAAAAAGAATTGCTTTATATAAACATACCGTCACATCTGTATCCCATGGTAACAGAGACCAACGTCTGCCGTCTGTATTTCGCCGACCAGTAGGCCTAGACAAAATAACATTCTCCCGCGCTTGCGCTATTAAAACATGTATGGAATATATACGATACAAAATCTTTGGAAATGACATAAATCAGTCAAGTGTCATATGTCATTCCCATACATTTTGTATCGTTTCTACTAGCGAAGCGTGACGATAATGTTACTTTGTCTAAAGGCCTAGACCTCCGAATTTGACCTTTCTGAATTTACGTCATAGTAGTTCTTCCTTGAAAGCCCTCTACAGACACTTCTGCTCATGTTCACTCTATGAAATTATTTCGTTAATTACCTTTAACTCATCCTTCCAATATGTCTAGTTAGACCATCTCATACCATCTCATAATATGGTCATATTCATTTCCATTAAAACTCAAAATGGCGCCTTTGGCGTTAAAGAAAGACGAAAATATCCATGATTTTTTTACATATGAGGGTAATTCGCTATAGATTGGTCGGTTACGTATTAAATTTATTACTTACCTTATAAACGGAATCTTTCTTCAGAATAGGTTTGATATGTAAATTGGGATGCAATGCATCTATTGGCAGTGGAATTTGTGAGGGTACATTGCCGTAGAGTAGGTTTTCTGGTACCTGAAAAATTTAACACTATGAAAGGGAACATAAAATCACTTCAGTGATACCAATTACTCATGAAGAACAAAGTATTGTGTTGTGTTCCTAAGATTAGTGATAACATAGGCTTTATAACATCCTGCTCGTACCAATAGGACCGCAGCATTAGTCAAATATGTTGCAAACATGGGAAAAAATTTCAAGTTTGTTAGTTTGATAATTCTATGTGGATAAAACCGTGAGACACATCTAGTGTAAAATATAGAATTAAAAATAGACATACTTGTAATGTTGGTAATGGAATATCGTCAACTTGCACCGATTGAGCATGCTTCACAGACTCATAGTATGAAATCAATAGTGCTCTCCTCTTCTCATATTCCATCTCTTGGCGCTTCAACTCCACCCACTTCTCAGGATCATCTTTATCCTGGAAATTATTAAATCATACTTATAGTACTTGTGTTAATCACTTTCTCCCTTAATCTATAAAGTGTGTTTTGAGCTGTTTCAAACTATTGTTTATACAGTGTTTAGGCGTAAATTCTTGGCACCAATTGAAGGGTTGGTGCTACATTTTAATTAAAATACAATATATGTATATTTTTTTTTTAATTTCCTTGTTTTAAAAAAATGCCAATAATTTAATTTATTTTTAGCATGGATGTTATCCGAATTTCATTTCACAACAAAAATAAACATCAAACCTTTAGAATCGCTTAAAAATACACTTAATAACAAAAATAATAAATAAGTATAAGTAACACATTCACTGCTGAAATTTCATCTTCTTCGTAAATTCTCTAAAAGTTGGACGCGCGCAGGTGCGTCGTTAGCAGTGAATGTGGTAAAAAACAATTTAGGCGAATCTTTGTGTGCCACCTACCAATGCTCTGACCCAAAAATATATGCCTAAAAAAAACTACACCTTGTATAATATTTATACATTATGCATACTTACATACATCTTAACAACTCTATCTAGAGTTTCTTTTAATTTCTTTCTCTTTTCTTTAAGTACTTTTTCATTGAGTGGTGATGGCTGTAAGACATTGTACTCTGAAAGATGAATTTACTTTAAATATATAAATTTTTAAATATATATATCTTGACATAACACCGCCAAATATTAATAATTAAAAAATATTTTGGTAACTCAAGTAATAACTTTTTTTACTGCAGTAAAGCTGCTAACTGCTATAGAGCCGTGACGGGGATTTGAGCAGTTGCCTGCTATGCAAGCAACGCAAGTTCGAATCCCAGCGGGGCCTATACAAATGAGTTTTTCTAAAAATGAGATTTCAATATAGTAATTTCACACCACATGCTTTACGGTGAAGGAAATCATTGTGAGGAGACATACATATGTATGAGAAGTAATTCAAAGACATATGTATAGTCCTTGAGATGGCGATAGAACCACCATCTGACACTTAATCATCTTCGGTGTAAAGTGGGTGTTGTAATTACAACACCTCTGCCTACCCCTTCGGGGAATACAGAATGTGAGTATATGTGCAAAATTGCTAAAATACTTTTCAAAGTTTACCCATTTCATCTATTTTTTGTAATTCTTCCAATATTTGAGCTGGATCCTTCATTTTAAGCACAGCGGCTCGCACCATTTGTCTCTGTCTCTTGTTTTTCTTTAATTCTTTTTTTCTGGCTTCTTTTCCTTAAAATAAAATAAGGTCAATTTAAAATAGTGTACCTCCCAATAAAATCATATACAATAGATGTGGCTTTATCCTGAGTAGACTTAATTTCATGGATCACCTGCAGAACCCTAATGTTGCTTTTAAAGAAAAAGTAGCCTAATTTACTCCTTGTAACATTAGCTATCTGCCAGTGGAAGTCCTGTTAAAATCGATGCAGCCGTTTTGGAGATTAACCGGAACATACAGACAGACAGCCATAGTATAGCTGTTAGTTTGAGATTACAAACACACATAAAAAAAATCTGTATAAAGGGGGGGCCCTATTACACTGACGGTCACCTCTTCGAACACTATCAACAAGAAAAGATGCTTAACCATGAAAATTTACTGATTAATAATGTAAGGTGAGTCAGAAACTCCAAAATACTTTTGAATTGAATAAACAATCAGTAAGGAAGTCTTACTTACTTGCTTGATCAGTTGGATTCATGTATTTACCACTTTTAGTGGTATTTATCGAACGGCGCCCCATCTTGACTAGCTTTTTATAGTTTACTCCTTAAGAATATGGATTCTGCCAAAAACTCGCCAAAATATTCACTTCCGTTCTAAACTGCTTTCAAATTAGGAAAAGAATTCATTTAATTTAGTACACAAGCAAGGAAAGTATTGTAATTTGTATTCCATCCAAGATTCGATTCAATTCAAGCGAAAGCCGTGTGTTTCGTGCTGTTTGAGACTTGACATTAGTTTTGATGGTTGATCGAAGAAAATGACAACACCAAAGACAAATGTCAGTCATAAATGTTATTTTTTAATTCAAGAAATACAGTTTAAAGGAGCGTACCTCGTACAACCATCATGAAGTAATGTTTAATTTATCTGAATGTATTTATTTATGTATACAAAAATATTTTTCGTTGTTAAGATATCTTCTTATTACACCCCGTTAATAGATTATAGGAGTGGTCTTCATCATCAACCCCGTAATTAAATTCACAACAATATTCAACAGCGAATTGATATTGGTTGCATTTTGCGGAGCTCTCTCTGCCCTGTACATATGGCCAGCACAGACCCAACTGGTCATAAGACTTTCGAAACGTTGATTTGGATATTTTATTTCCAGTGATAAGAAGAGGCAATATGAGTATTGAACGGATAGGGCGCCCGGATATCCTCAGGTTTACCCGCCACCCCTATAACCTCTACGCTCAGGTTCCCTGCACCCTCGCGTGGAGATGGGAATCTCTAATAATGTCAATAAAAAGTGGTCAAGTGCGAATCGGACTTGTGTACAAAGGATTCCGTAAGAACAGAATTGTATTGAGGGACAAACTTAACTTTGCCGTTGAAAAACTGTTGTCTTATAGCACAAGTAAAGTATAAAATTCTAAGTTAATGCAATCAAAAGATAAGGCCAAGTTTTCTTAAATTTATTTAATAAATAGGAGGTATATACATGCAATTTAGTTCTTAAACCATAAATATTGCAGTAAAGTAGTAAGTAGGGCACACACACGTTGGTAGATTAATAGTGGTTATCCCAAAAAGTGGTTTAATCGAACCAATTATTTATATTGACTACTTACAGGTGCAGGTAAGTATTCCATTAGGACAAAAATCTTTAGACTTTGTGAAGACCCTAGTGTTTACATACAGCAAAATGTTTCTTTCTCACTTATTATACCTATTGTGATTCTGCTCTCAATTAGTAAACAACTACTTAAATTCCCAGACATTGATTGCAGCGTGCAGTCAGAGCAGAGGAATGTAATGCGGCCAGTACCCACGTCAAGACCATAGGTCGAGACGGTGATTCAGCGTAGATAAGTAGGAAGGTACTAATATAGTAGATTGCGCAGTATCTACAAGTATAGAATAGGTTGGTAAGACTCGATAGATAGCCTGGCTTGCCCAGTTGTAGGCACCTTCCTACCTATATGCTTTAGCTACACATATTTTACGCGAGACGGGGCGCTACTTGTATTTCGCATAGCATCACGTCACGTAGTATCTACTCTACTACGCTACACACTCACACATTCAAACCATTTTTACGAGTATCCACAACCATCCACTCACTACACAGTACACACTGGTTTCATTCATATAACGAAACTAGACCTCTCTTTCTATCTCATTCAAGCCAACCAAGCGCTAATATGTGTGAATGCAATGGCACACTTCACCTACGAAATGGCGTTTGTTGAACCGATTCGTCGCGCGTCGGTCGAAGTCTCGCGACTCGCTTGCTCCCTCGCGCAGTGGCAGAGAACGCGTTCGTCCGAGGCGTTCGACTTTCGAGCGTCGACGTACGCTACCGTGTATGTCTTCATTATTGATGCAAAAGTTCCACGATGGTAGATCATAACCAGAAATTGTTACAGGAGTTGCAAAAGAAAAGTGGAAATAATGTGTGTGCCGACTGTGGAAGCCCGGGTATGTTGTTATTAGTGATTTTTAACTATTTTCGTGGTACTGTTTTCCTTGTGCGTGGTATTTTCATGGGGTGGTGAATAAGCGGGGGGCGTAAGTGCGTCCATGCTTTGAAGTTCAGTGACCTCAACGTAAAATGGATTCAATGAAAACAAATCCTCTAGTAGAGCATAATAATGTTGTGATGATGTAAATGTAATGCATGGAGATAGGCCGTGATAGGTAGGTAAGGTTAAGGATAAACAAGTGTAGTTTAGCAGTTTGTTCCAGTTGTTTGATTGAATCACCGTCTCCAAACAAGGTGTGTGTGTCTCTACCTACACTCCACACTCTACGCTAATTGAAAATTGATTCGCGTTAGTGACCAATAACAAGCGCTTTTCGTATTTATTTTGTTTAAATATAAAAATGAATTAGGTTGGTAGGACGCATTCAGAGAAAAAAAAATCTTATGAATCTGATTAACATCTCATACAAGTCAAGTTTAAGCAAAACAAAACCAATTTGTGCAACAACAATACTCATTGATCGGAGTAGCTACTATGCTATAATACATACTATAGTAAGAACGTCACAACTTATGAGCAGTAGTAATTTTGGGAGCCTCTCTGTCTGTATGGCGCGACGCGAATAAAATACATGCGAATTTACCCCGACTTTATTCGCTAAGCGGTCATAACTCATGACGGCACCTGTACCTGTCTATCTACATGGCATATTCTTTATACCTACCTATCAACCTACTTAGTTCAAAAGTACATAGCGTGTAGGTTATTGGACCAATCACACAACTCTACCATGTCTAAGGCACGTCTACTAAAGCTATTTTGGATTTGGGAGTGTGCCGAAATGTTCGAATTCCACTTTCTTTTCTTAAGCCGTCATAGACATCCATTCATTCATTGAATCACATGTTAGTAGACAGGTAGGTAGGTCCAATTGTAGGTACCTACCGAAACAGAAAAGCTAGAATAGGTAGGTACCTACAATTGGACCTACCTACCTATTCTAGCTTTTCTGTTATTTTTATTTTTTGCCTTCTATTCGATGTCTACTCTACATTTGACTAATAGTAGATATTGATGTACAGAGTGCTCCAATTTTATTAAATTATAATATAATATTGTAAATATGTTGGTAAAATGTATAAGGAGGTACCTGTTCCATTATTTATTTTTGTGTGAGAAAAATGAAAGCAGTGTCGATACCGCAAAATATCTCGTAATATATTTTTAAATATTTAATATAAGCCTCGTAGGACCAAGTTCCAAAAACACTGGTATAGTATAGTATACATAAATCTGGTATTTGAAATATTACGTAGGTACCCAAGTAATTGTACTTGTTTAGGTACCTAGGTAGGTAGGTAGGTCTTACCGTGAATCGATGAATCATTTTCTTACGTCACGCACGAACTGGGTACGTACGTAGTCCTAAGCTACTTATTTGAAGATTACGCGTCAACAATGTTATTTGAAATGAACTTGATAAAGTGTTTAATAGAGTGCGCTATGTAAATATGAGAACTTTCATTCGCCTTTACAATGATTAGGAGGGAGAAAATTATTAAAATCATACAAACCAAAAAGCTAGAATGAAACTCGGAGATAGATGTGAGAGTGACCTCATTTTACGTTTAACGTTGGTATGTTATTATTGTCTTAAACATATTGCGTTTGTGTAGAGTGGGTACCGCGTGTTGGAATAATTTTTTGTAGTAATCAAGTAATGTGGAATCTATCTCTATTGTTGAAATTGCTTCCTCATAATGCAGACGTGAATAGTGATTTGACAGTGCCACAGAATTCATGAATTGAACGGTTCACTCACTGCGCTCATTTGAACACATCATTGCATTCCGCTTATGCGTGCGACGTAGGTTAGGTACCATGTAATATGGTTTAGGCAACTCGTTCTCTTCCGGATATCCTCATTGCAGATTCTTTGGATAAATGCCGAGCTATACTCACTACTAAAGTTGACCAAGCTTCTTTGACATAGATAAGAATATATGAATGGTTTAGGCCGTTATCGGGTATTGGGAAATAGATACTCGCTAAGGGGAATACTCGAATCTTAATTGTATGTACACAGGTTTATAATTTTTGTTATAATATTCAGCACAAAATTAACTTTCTACAAATAGGTACAACAGAAAACATTTTAATTTAATCAATACTGCCTGAGAAATACCTATTAACGACCTGGGGCCCAACCACGAGCTCTTATTGCAATGTTAATTCAGTTGTGCGTAGTGTAGTTTCACTCATAAATGAGTGAAACTATCATGGCAATTAGAGCTCATGGTAAGGTAAAGCTAGACTAGATATGGAGGTACAGGGGCCTCCATATCTAGTCTAGCTCATTTACATAGAATGTTTAACATAGGATTAGAATCCTCTAATAATGTGATGGCTTTTTATACTATTCTATTTATAGAATACCTTCCTATGACAGAATATTAATGTAAGGTAGGTCGGTTAGCAAACTGCGCATCAGATAAAAATAAACCTAGGTAGGTAGTATACATAAATTGGACTTGGATGGAACGTACAAAGTAAAATATTGAAGAATGATGAATGAACATTAAATCCAAAATAATTATGCTACACATTCAAAGGTTACTGATTATTGTAAAGGTACTATTTCAGCTGGACTCATACATGTTTTGGTAAAAGGCGTATTACACTGGCTTTTAGGTATGATCAAAACATAGCAGCGTGTTTTTACGAGTGGCGCAGAGGCCACGGGTATTAATGTCTGTGTGAGTGTGCGGCGGCGTGACGTCGTGTCGGTGAGGTGTGCGCATGTAAACACGGATGCGATGCCAGTTGGCATATAGGTATACCTATATCACCAAAAACACTCAACATTTCTTTTCAACCGCGTATACATACTCACTTTGGCATACATTTACATTTTATTTGTTTTAAGAACTTTGCGGGAATCTACATACCGAATTCTATTTTAAGTCGACCATCGCGAAGCATGTTTCTGTAGTGGGTGGGGACCTGTCTGATACACGTACACACAATCAACACATTCATTCATACACAGGTGAACACACTATATCTACCTACTAACTGCCTAGTTATTTGGGCTCTTCATATTATTAACATAAAAGATTACCAGTTGAAAATATTTATTTACGTAATCGAATATTACTTAATCCACCGAGTGACAATTCGTCGCATGCTTATCGTTCGAATATGTTCATTTCTCATGATAAGAAAACAGAAAAATAACTACTGAGTAGTTATTTAGGTCGTAAATATGAACGTGCGTAGATAGGTACCTACGTCAGTAACAACTAAACTAGTGGTACCTTTTACGTCAAGTTAGTTACTAAAACTACTTGCATTTTAGTGCTAGAAGCGGACGTAGACTCAAGATTGTAAATATCTATTACGTAGATAAGAAAATTGATGCTGAAAAATAAAAGCAGCTATGATCGTTTAAGCAGTGCGTATTAAGAACTTCTTAGCTTTGACGTTTTACGGTATCAAAATGAAATGCAAAAGCTCAGAAGTTCTTAATACGCTGTGACTAAACCATGGTCTACCATGCACAGGCCGGGGCCTACCCCGGCCTGTGTATGCATAGGCAAGCTATGCGTAAAATTAAGCAACGAATTATTCACCTACGCATATCCACACTAGAGAGAAATAATTGTATTTTTTCTTCCAGAACCCGATTGGGCATCCTATAATCTTGGTATATTTATATGCATGCGATGCGCCAGCATACATCGAGGAATGGGAGCTCACATCAGTAAAGTGAAGCATCTGAAACTGGATCGCTGGGAAGACTCTCAGGTGGAGCGAATGAAGGAAGTTGGCAACACAGCTGCCAAAAATAAATATGAAGAGAGAGTGCCTCCCTGTTATCGAAGACCCAACAGATGTGACCCACAGTATGTATTGTTATTAAAATAGTTCTATCTAGGTAAAACACGACATAACAGTTATTGAAACATACTTACTACTTACACATTAAATTAAATGACTCCGGAGGTCATAATAATTATTAATATTGCACATAGCGGTTTTTAAATCACATTATTAATGACCAGCCTGTATATGGTTTGGCTCTTGACACAGAATAGTTTTTAAATACAAGACTTAAAGAATAGCAACCCAGTAATAAATAAAGTGCATTACCTACCAATTACATTACATATAATGTAGAGTCTACGTCGCGTCGTAGACAATACAATTATGTACTATAGAAACCATGTTTTCACATTTTTTAAGCTTAAAATATCGAGTTTTATAATTGGGTAAGTGAATAGATGAATAGCTTTCGCTATCATAGCTTACCTAACACAGTCATGAGGTAACTAATAATGTCACATATTATTGATAGGTTTATTGGTATGGGCTAGGTCTCTGCACCGGTTTGTCATTTTACGTAGAGCGCTATTTTTAGTTTAATTTGATACTCTATATTTTTTTCTTTTTATCACTTAGATACTTTATAGAAAACTAGTTGTGCCCCGCGTAGATCGAGAGTAGAGCGTAGAGAGGGAACATTGTATTCGTTCGTATTGTAAACGCATAACGTTTTTATTTTTGAGGCCATTTTATTCCGCGACTCGATACAGAATAACATCTTAATATGAAACAGCGGTAACTTAATGACTCATAGAAAGGGCCGGAGGCTACATATTACCTGAACTAATTAAGAATACGGGGTTTGATGGAAGTCAGGCCCTGTCCTGAGTCAAACTATCATGGCAATGGAAGCTCATGGTAGGACCCTGGTGGCAATACCTATATATCTATACCGATAAATAAAATTGAAGTGTCTGTTTGTAATTCCAAAATAACAGCTTTTCACTAAATGCATATGAAAGTATACACGCTACTGACGCAAAAAAACTAAGTTTAAAAAAAATTATCTGTCTGTCTTTCTGTTTGTTCCGGGTTGGACGGATTTTAATGGGACCTTTACTGGCAGGTAGCTGATGTTTCAAGGAGTAACTTAGGCTACTTTTATTTATCAAAAATATTAGGGTTCCGCTACAATAAGGATGAAACTAAATCTACGCGGGTGAAACCGTGGGGCACAGCTAGTTTTTTAATAAGTATGCTTAAGTTTATCTATTATCGTTCGTTCCTACATGTGCTTTGTGAAAATAGATAGATCGCCTTTCAAAATCTATAATCGTATTTACTTATCGAGCCACATGTACATAAATTAGATGTATATTATGCTCTATTAACGACTAAAGTGTCTGAGATTCAAAAACGTGTTTGCTAAACAAATATCTATTTCATTTGACTAATCATACAATATATAATTAAATACAAAGTGAATAATTGCCGTGATTATACAGGTTGTGGTTTTGCATTCGTGTCATATTCACGTAGGTTAATATATTCACTGAATAGAAAATAACTCAATCATCGAATGAAGGATGTAATTTAAAATTCGCACGTGATCAACGTTCCTTTTTTAAACAACCCCGTGCGTATGCACCGCCCTTTGCACATAATGGGTAGGTGAAGGCGAGATCATTGACCCCACGACCGGCCGCATGCTATTTTCTTTCGTACACTCGTAAGAACAATGAAATCTGTCATTTGATTGATTAACGTCTATTTAATGAATTAATATATCAACGTCCGTAAAAATATCACAAACGCAAAACCACACCTTGGTAGATGAAGATAATAGACAAAACAAATACAGTAGCATGTAACCAGGCTTACACTATCACTATGGTATTTTACAAATAACCTTATCGAAATTTGACCTAAATGCGTCCCTTATCAAGTCGAGCCTTCTCGACAAGTATCCCATTCTTTAATTGACAAATAGGTCGTCAACTTGCGCGAAAAAATACAGACTAAATCAAATTGCCATCATAGTTCCACTGTATGACAGTGACAGGCTTATACACGTCATATACATCTGTCTCATAATAAGATATAAACTATCATGGTAATAAGACGTCATGGGAGGGACTCAATTAATGTTGATGTACTACATATACATATATGTGCACGCGTGTATGCCTAGAAGACGTGTACTTATAGTACACCAATATTTCTCCAGTTATGCTTAAGACCTAAATTGCCATTAACTTGGCACTTATCCAGAGTCCGGGCTGCTACTGGGAATTTACAGATGGAGAACTCCTATAACACTTTGCCCTACACGGGGATTGAACTCAAGTCCTCGTTTTTGCATCCACTAAAGTCTGTATGTCGATTAACTGTATTTATAATATATTTTTTCTATTTCAGAGTCCTCATCGAGCAATGGATACGCGCTAAGTATGAACGCGAGGAATTCTGCCATCCAGAACGCCAGAGCTATTTATCTGGCACCATGGTTGGGTTCCTCATGAAACGGGGAAAGGAGGACAGCCGTTACCAAGCAAGGAAATTTGTTCTAAGTGAAAATGAAGACACGCTCAAGTAAGCTACAATTAAGCATAATGTATAAAACGCTAATGCGCAAGGCCGCACTTATTGCCATGTTAGATTGAGAATATATGACGTGTATGAGTCTGTCACTGTCACACAATAGAGCCGGATTAGGCAACTGTCTAGGGGCCCGAAAATAAAGGAGAAAAAATATTTTAAAAAGTAAGAGAAGGGTAAGGAAAGGGGCCTTTGGAGTTGCATAGCTTAGGAGCCCTGGCAGAGTTAATCTGGCCCTGGTTACACAGTCAAACTAGCAAGGCAATAAGCTCTAAGGGGGTTTAGACTATTCTATAGGTACTATAATTATATAAATAGGCATAGTCTGAACGCTTCTTAATAGCGGAGATAAAGTTTAAATTACGATTGGGTTACATATGTTCAATTCAATATAAATCACCGCAAAACATTTCGCAAGTGCGTGATAATGATTTATCACTTTATCAGTCATTCATTTGCTTGTACATTCGCTTCGCTTGTATGTGTTGGCCTGTGTAACTACTTATTAATGTAGTTGTGTTCGTGTAAGTTACTAAAGATTAAACCTGCCTTTGCTTCCATGTTCATCTATATACAAACCTTTTTAGAGTTCCATCAGATATTAGGACAACCCTCTTTAATGACGCGATAGAATAAAAATAAAAGAGCACATTTTTTTAGGCTAGAACTGCGACCGTTAATAACCTTACAAGCAATATTTCAAAACTGAATATTTACGGAGTTCGTGACTGTTCGCTATTTCTACGACAAACGAAATATTATACATATAATAATAATAACAATGAAATATACTACAATAATAATAGCAAATATAATTTATGTCTGTTAGTACACCTGTTGTTACAAATGAGTAGAGTTAATTAAGTGGATAATGTAATAATTGGTATGATGGGACGTGGTTAAAATTAAATAATATAATATTTATTGTGCTTTGTAATGTCATCATTATATACTATTATCCATTTGTTTTCCGTATACATGACTCTCTAACAGAATTATTTGTAAGCGATGACGTCAATACAGCAATAAAACAATTTATAGCAGGCTAAGGAAGGTTCCAGAAATTCTTACAAAATTGTATACACTAAGTTGTCATTGTTATAGTGACATTTCATTACACTAAGTTATCTGTCTGCTTATGACTATTTCACGGCTGAACTGCTGAACCGATTTAGCTGAAATTGTAACAGAGAGTTTAACCCAAGGACGGATATTCAATAGCATTGCGCGGGCGAAGTCGTTTGTAAAACTATTATTATACAATGTCGATAGGTGTGTCGGATATAATCGTCCAAAATAACATAAGTACATACATATTCTCACGCCTGTATTTCCCGAAGGCATAGGCAGAGGTGCTCCTTTAGTACCTACACCCACATTTCGCCAGCTATGTCCCATGAAATAAGAGGCTAGCCTATTGCCAATAGCCAGGCAGTAATCCAGACTCCGGGTTGCTACTGGTAAATTACATATGGATAACCCCAATAACACTGCCCGACCTGCGGATCTTTTGACCTGCGGATCGAATCCCGTTCGCCTAGACAAAGTAACATTCTCTTGCTCTTGCGCTAATAGAAAAGCTTTATCTCCGATAAAGATGTATGGGAATGACATAAATCAGTCACGTATCATTCCCGTACATTGTGTATCGTTTCTACTAGTGAAGCGTGAGGATAATGTTGCTTTGCAACCACTAGACCAACGAAGCAGAATTAAAAACATAAATGTCACGTTGAATAGATATTTTTCTTCCCGGAGTTTTCCCACAATCTGTTGCAATTTGACAAATAGCTATCACCGTGTGATGAAATAGATATGAAATAACGCCTGCCTACAATGAATTCTGTTTGTTCGTGATTCTAGATAGGCGATAAGAAAGATTCATGGATTCCATTTCGTAGGACAACAGCAATCTGTGTGACGTAGTTAATACGAAAAGTTCCACGCCTCTTATTGCCATCGTACGTCAAAAACCTTAAGCAAATATTGACCGAGTACGTAATAGTGAACTCATCAGATTGTTTGCGGCTAATACTGTTCGTCGTGTTTTTGCACTGCCATTATAATAGTTTTAGTACATTCGGTTTATTTATTTTAAATTCTCATGTTTACTCAATGCCGTGACGTATGCCCGTGAAGGTTAACCATTTTAATACACAGTTACCAAGTCATGATCAGACGCGACGTCACACAACGTCGACTTATGACGAAAGTAGATACTAAGTAACCTTCACCTTTGGAATTATATTTTTGAACGATGTCTAATATTCTCGTGTGCATACTTTTACATAAGTATAAAATAGCTTAGAACCAGTACTAAGCACTAAGTACCTACATAATTATACGGCAAAAATAATAATATTCCTAAAACTTGTAAGACCAACATAGATATATAGGTTTCGCATCAAACGCCAAGTAAACCAAGATTTCCTGACAGTCGTAAATTGAGTAACAAAATTGTTATGCGAAGACCATGAATTCAAACAATAGAATATTATGTTATGATTAACTGCAGAAGTTTAAAAACAGGAAATTGCAAACATGACTAAGCATGGTTTATTTCAGTTCATTACAATAATACCTCGTTCCAAGCTATGCATAATATAGCATAATAATTATGTAACTGCTGTTTTAAATAAAAACTATAATTTGTACATGATAATAAATAAATAAATTATACTCGGATGTTATCACACAACTAATCACACAAACTAAGCAATAATATATGCGTTTTTTTTAAATATACAAATATACACAAGGCAAACAAAAATGTTCATCGCATTAAATGTTGACGGGAATCGAACCCTAATGTAGCAGTCAGGTATACTTACCACTAGACCAACGGTGTCGTCAAATTATGAAATAGGATTTGAGTATTGCTGATTTATGTTTTATTATTTCTCCCCATGTAAATATGATACAGAAATATGCAATCAATTTGTATGAATTTACATTATAGGATCCGGGCATGTAAATAAACCGTGCATTGACGTTGGCGTTTTTTATTTGAAGCATGAAATAAAGTTATGCCGTAAGAAGTAAGATGACGTCTATAAACTCCGGTCGTTCTTAGGTATCATCCAGCTACGGACGGCTGTGGCCGTACTACGGGTTGTATCGGTCGGTTATTCGATCGTCTGCGCCTCAAAAACATTGGTCGATTGAGGTAAGAACGAGATTAGGTTTGACGTTGAACAATAAACTTTAAGTATATTGAAACAGAACTGGTAATTCCGTGACGTTTTGCAATGTGATGTATACAATTTATTAATTATGCCCTTTCATCATCGCCTCATCCCATCGCTATCATTATTAAATATTTATATTATGTTTACCTTTCTTTGTATTGTATTCAATGATGAATACGACCTAACATAATGTATTTATTTACTTGTATGATAATTAACATTGCATGCAACATTTTATATTAAGAAATAATATTTTATAATAGAAGTAATATTATTACTGAGAGACATCGACGCCGTCGTGATGTGGACATGTGCTGGCTCTACCGCTTAGTACTTAACACTCGCTCTTTGGCACAATAACGCAGCACAAAAATAACGTACCTAGTACATATTTAATAACAATTCATGCAAATAATTAGACCATATGAAATCATGATAAAATATGGTGGGTCATAATTTCATGAAACTTTATATTTTGCAAGAATGTTAAGAACTTTTTACAAATAACGGTAAAAGTTTAATGGTAAAAGATAAAAAGTGTTGTAAGGACAGTGTAATTCACCTACATCTAGCGCCATCTAGTAACTGGAGACAGAGTTACAATGTGACATACTTTTCAGACACAGGAAAACAGATTTATTTGAACAATGAAAACAGCTGTGTTAAAAGCGAACAAAATAACAAACAAAAGCTATTCTGTGTCAAATTAAAATACTTAACAAGTTGCTGTGTTAAGACTTTTTGACCGACTTCAAAAAAGGAGGAGGTTATCAATTCGACTGTATGTTTTTTATGTGATTCTTTTTTTAATTTCGGTACTTACCTGCTTAGTTAGGTATACAACAAACCAAAACAAAAATGTGTTTTGAGCGAAATGTAATTTTTTTTTTGTATTTACTAACGTATTGAAAACACGAAAGGTACGATACTGGCACAAAACTCCGACATGTGCAAATAGTCACAGATTATAAAAAAAACTTTTTAACTTTTTTAGGTACCATGTTCGTGAAGACAGGGAGCCGAAAGGTGTTCTTAAGTTATCTGAGCTCAATGTTTCCTTTGCTCCGGCCAAGATCGGTCACATGAACTCCATGCAGCTGACATTTATGAAGGACGGTACCACGCGGCACATATACGTGTACCACGAGGACCCGGAAACCATTAGCAATTGGTAAGTTTATTTAACAGCAATGCTTTTCAAAGTATTTATTCTACAAAAATGGCATTTGTACACCAAATGAAAACCTGCCGCCAAATGAAGAAAGTTCGACACAATTTTAAATCAATGCTTTTGCCCACCGGTCGCAGCAATTTACATGCCTACTGGAGCCCAGCCATGAGCTCTTATTGCAATGATAATTCAGTTGTGCGACAGCGACAGATGTATACACATCACATACATCTGTCTCATCAATGAGTGAAACTATCATGGCAATAAGAGCTCATGGTAAGGCCCCTGGGCTGCCAACCTTGCAAGGTTATACAAGATACAACGATCGTATACTACAACTAGCTGTGGCCCCCGGTTTCACCCGCGTAGAGGTCACGGGAGTCCCGCGGAAACTCCTATGGTTTAAAAAAAAAAAAAAAAGTAGCCTAACATACTCCTCGTAGCAATAGCTATATGCCAATGAAACCGTTAAAATCGGTCCAGTCGTTTCGGAAATTACCCGGAATGAAACAGACAGACAGAAAAAATCTAAAAATAGATTTTTTTATTTCAGTATCGTATACACTTTCATTTGCATTTACTGAAAAGCTTTTTGGAATTACAAACAGACACTTCAGTTTTATTTACCTTTGTAGATATAGATTAGCAGTGTCTCAAGTCACGACTGTTCCCCCAAGACGCGCACTTATTGAAGGTTTTTCCATAACCCTCTTTACGCAGTGACATAAACTGACGTATAACATTCTAACTCTTCTTCACAATCAAGGTATACAGCAATCCGCTGTGCTCAACTCCACTTGCTGCAAGTGGCGTTCCCCTCGGCCCCTCAGTCGGATCTAGTGCATCGTCTGCCCCGGGACTTCGCCCGCGAAGGATGGCTGTGGAAGACTGGTCCGAGGTCTTCGGATGCCCACCGACGACGCTGGTTCACCCTAGACAACAGGAAGCTCATGTACCACGACGAGCCGCTCGATGCTTACCCCAAAGGGGAGATATTTGTCGGTTAGTATCTTTTATAACTAGAGCAAAGGGGCCTTAACACGCATTAATATTTATATTCCCACACGCAAACAATGGGGTTCATAAATTTAACGCGTGTATCTCTGTGTGCTGGTATGTCTGAGGCTGATGCCTCAGAAAACAAAATTGATCCAATTTTTTGAGAGCTATGATTAGCTCTCAAACAAATGAACCAATTTTTATTTTTATTTTCTTGATTGTAGTGGGGACCTATATATCCTATCCTACCTATTGATAGTCTATGATGATAGTCCTTGGGAAATAGGCACATTAGTGGTAGTCTGGTAATATAATGGCACGTCACTATAATCACATGATGGACTCCGTGTCCATGAAGCCAGGAAAATGGGGTAACATGTCGGGGTAAAAATAGAGCCAAGCCTTATTCACTTTTAGGCCTCACTGACAGCACAGCTGGGAGCCCTAACATGTAGTTCATTGATCGTCCCCCTGCCCCTATTCCATGTAATTTCTATAATCAAAATATGCTGTGTTCATTTCCAGGTCATGAATCAAACGGGTACTGCATCAAGGTATCGAACACGGGTAACGGGTGCAAAGACGCGCGTTTCCCCTTCCAACTGGTGACGCCGGAGCGCACGTTTTGCTTCGCAGCCACCACACACGAGGACCGGGACGGGTGGCTCGCTGTACTGCAACAGACCATCAAGAAACCACTTACACCTCAGGATTCTACCAGTATGTCTACCTAACTACCCTTATATAATTCACATAGCCTTACTTTTACGAAGCATCGCTAATCATGCTTATGTAGAAGTTTTTTTATGATACAGTTGCCGGCCATGGGCTATGAGCGCTTAGAAAATCTTTTAATGTGTCTATATCGGTGAAAATGGCTTATAACCGTACTAAATTAAATTGAAATGTCTGTTTGTAATTGTAAATTAACAGATTTTCTCTGAATGTATATGAAAGTAGTAGTAAGGGTATTTTTCTCTGTCTGTCTATCTGTTTTTTTTTTCTGGCTAATCTCCGAAATGGCTGAACCGATTTTAACGGGTCTTTCACTGGCTTACTACTTAATGTTACAAGGAGTAACAAATTATACTTTTAAAAATAACATTGGGCTTCCGTGAGTCATCTATGAAATTAAGTCTATGCGGGGTAGAGCTAGTAAATATATAATAATATGGTATCACAACATAGTAAGACGCGAAAAACTACTACTGTGCTTAAGCCCCTCCAAGTATAACTTAACAGTGTGATAGGCAAATGGTTAGAAATTATAATATTGAAGTGTGACTTGTCTTTTCAGCTGAGGCAACCCTCGTCCGTAAGCGCACAACGTCGAACTCGATGAGTATATTTTCCGGCAGGTAGTTGCATTTTCAACTCTCCCCCACAGGCCTTACGGTCACATTTCAATCGTCACACGGAATATTCCATTGCGATGAATGCATGACGTAGCTGCTCCCCCACGCTCACACTAATGATATAACTGCAAAAACATTAATATAAGAAATTATGATTATGATTTATGATTACCTAAATAACAATTAATATTTTAGTTTTTAAAAACAGAATATTATTTTTGACGTTGTTTCTGTAAATATTAATTTTATTCAATTTGATTAAATGATTTTATTAATAATTCATTATAACAATGTAAATTATTATTATTTTATTTTAAACTTTTAGTTAACTGATGTCTACATTTAAAATGTAGAATCTGAATATGTGTAGAACGTTTTATTTTTAATTTTAATATTGATGTATCGCAAAAATGGGACTGAATCGTTAATTTAATTGTGTTTATTTTACGATTTTCGTATTAACTTTTTGTATGAGTGCGTTTTTACCGTGGCTTTATGCGCGCATATTATATACCAATATATACACGTAATTTATTCATACTATATGAAAATTATACTATGTGTACAGAATGTAATGGAGTGGGATAAGTACCTACTTCCTATCATTTCTGTTTTTTGCAGATAACATAAAAAAAATCACAACAATGCTCTCTTAAATTGTGGTAAAGACATTTTACAGGGACTTTGTGTATGCTGTATAAATGTAATCTCGTGCACTACGGAATACCACAATATATCACTACAATATTTTTTAAGTATTCATTAATTTAATTGCTTTAGATTAATGATCTGTTCCACAATGTTCGTATAAGTGCTATCCATAAGATACTTTTCAAATTCGGAATGCTTTTCCATAGAACATTTTGCATTTTATTTTACGGGTAGAATTAATTCGTTGATTGTGAAACAGGTGGTAATCTATGGTTCTCTAACAAAACAATAGGAATGTTTTAATTATATCCAATCTCACCGTCCGAAAGTGTTCAACTTCTCACAAATACCTAATTATAATGTTAGCGCGACTTGTTTATTGTGGTGTTTCATTAGGTAAGCTTTATAAGGAAATTATTAATAATACACATTATATAATAACAGCATACAATAATAACAAGCTATGTATTGGATGACAAATGTATTTAATATTATAGTTATCGTGTCGTGGGCAAAATCCACATTGTGTTGACGTAATGAAACAATAGCCGGAATTAATTAATAGAATGCGGTTATTCCCAATTACAGCAAGAAATTATAATTACAGCATCGTATGTTCTTAAACAAATAACAGTTTTTTTAGAATACAATATGCGAATTATGAAAACCTTCTAAGTATGGTTGCCTACCTATTAGCTTTATTCTAGTTAACAATTAATTTTGTTTATTGAACAATAACTGTTTTGTATTGCTTACACTTGTGTTATTTAATGTCAGTGAAAGTATAGATGATATGTTATTGTATCAAGTTGCAATGAACCATAAGTACCTACCTATCGTTTAAAAGGTAAACAGCTTAGGGATTTGAAAAAAGAACCACCGTTGAAAAAAAATCCGTTCGATATTTAAAATATTAAATCCTGTTAGTACATTGATATAAAAAAACTGATTTTTATGTCATATAAATATGTAACATACCATTCGAAATGTATAGCAATAATTGCATGCAAACTATGTAAGTATACAATTATATTTAGCTCATTAATTATTGTTAATATGTCTGACATTATATTTAAATCATTAGCAATAATTGTACGTGCGATTGGTTTTCAAGGAATATCATGCCATTATGTTGAATACTTAAAAGTAATAGGATTAGGTTACTAGTAATACGTCACTACTATGTTTGGTGGGGATAAACCCTTGGGTGGATATTTGCTAAGTAATTCAACATTTATCCGAAAAATTAAGTCTTTAATGTGCTTAAACAAATGAAAGAGGTGACTTGTCGTAATTTCCGTTTAGAAATTCGAAAACGTGTCTGTTTTTATCCCAAGTATAGGTTTGACATGTTTTAACGTCGACGATTTGGATTGCGTATTTTCCTCATTTTGTACGTAAAACTATACCTACACTAGTCGCTTTTACGTTTCTACACAAAACTAGCTGTGCCCCGCAGTTTCACCCGCGTAGATTTAGTTTCATCCTTCTTGTCGCGGAACCCTAATATTTTTAATAAATCTAAGTAGCCTAAATTACTCCTTGAAACATCAGCTACATGCCAATGAAATTCCCGCTAAAATCGGTCCAGCCGTTTCAGAGATTATCCGGAACAAACAGACAGACAGAAACAGAAAATGTTTATAACTGGTTTTTTAGTGTCAGTAGCGTGTATATTTTCATATGCATTTAGTGAAAAGCTGTTATTTTGGAATTACAAACAGACACTTCAATTTTATTTATCTGTACAGATATACAAATGAAGAAAATACGTAATCGATAGTACAATACAGTACTTAACGCGTTCACTGCTAACGACGTATCTGTGTGCCCAGTGCGAGTTTTTCACTGCCCCCGTCACAAGTCACCGCGTCGACGTAAACGCAGATTTGTATGGGATCGGAACAGCGCCTCTGTCGGACTAAACATGACACTATTGTGAGCACATAAAAATCGGCGTTTATGTCGACGCGATGACTAGTGACGGCTATTTTAAGAAAACTCGCACTAGGCACTCTGGGCGTTGTTACGTTGACGCGTCCAACTGTTAGCGAATTTACGAAGTAAATGCGACGTTAGCAGTGAATGTGTTAAAACTAGTAGAAAACTTGACCAAAATCGGTGTCTCTCGGGATCGTGCCAAGAAGGCTGGCAGCATTGCCACGTTGAATAGCAATGCTGATTCTCTGAGCGAGAAAAGTCCCTGCTCGCTTTTCACGAGAGGCTTCTACCAGACGACGTGCAACCTCTTTGAAAAGTTGATGAGCATCTGGACCCCAAGGCCCCAGAATTTCTACTGCAAATTCAGAAAATGTGCATGTTTCTTTGACCAATGCAAGCTTATTTCCACCTTAAGATATTTAACCCACCATCAATTATTGAAGTTATTAAACTGTATTAAAACGATATTACGAATGTCTGCGAGATATTAGAAGTATAATCGTTGGCGATTTTTGGGACATTTTGGTATATAGGTATAACATAACGGTTTGTATATCAAAAGATGTATGCATTTTTATCGACATAATTAATTAAGTGTGGTCGATATTTGTACCTCGTCGAACAGTGTGAATTAATATGGACTCTGAATCATTGGAATAAAGTATACATTTCAACGTTCACCTTTTAAACTGGATATAATTTGTGATGTTTAGAAAATCATGGAGATACATCTTATTTCTGAACAATTATGTGGCCTGTGTGTGAAACTTGTCTATAGGTATTGGCATCATACTAATAAAATTATGAAGGATGCAATAAGGTTAATTTTTCAATAAGATTCGAAAACGATTTAATTTAACGGATTTGCCAGATTTGGTATAAGTAAAATTCCCAGTAGGCGCAAGCAAAGCATGATCCAACGGCTTAAAATGGAGTTATAATACCTTGATGTAAAGTTTATATTTGGATGGCATTTGCAAGGATAATAAAAGATGCATTTACTTTGTTTCATTAGTCATACGAAATATTGAAGGAGTATTCCACTTTTCAAGACTATTCCTGTATGCCTATATTTATTTTTGTCTAACTAAAACAATTTCTTAATGGTAATTCTTTTTTCATTTAAATGAATACTTACTAGGTTAAGAGCTCCAGTGGACTGTAAAGTAACTGTTTAACACATTAGTGTAGTATTAATTATAACTTGTCCAACGAACAAGTAGTCCTGAGAATCCTAATCACGAGTTTTGCACCGCAATCGCAATCTATACTCGCTAGTGTCAGCGACAAATATTTGTATGAGATATCTTAGTACTTTGCGTCTCCACTAGAAGGTGTTGTACAAAATATTCGGCGGAGACGCTAGTGAGTATAGATTAGAAAAATGGCTACAAACTCGTGATAGTGTAAGAGCCAAAAAGCTATGCGGAGTACGCATCGATTCGATTCTACAGTGAGTATCGATTCTAGTACAGGGTCTGTAGACAAAGTAACATTATCCTCACGCTTCGCTAGTACGATACAAAATTTATCGTATATACTAGCGAAAAGGCATGACATATGTCACGTGACTAATTTATGTCATTTCCATACATTTTGTATTGTTTCTATTAGCGCAAGCGCGAGAGAATGCTTATTGTCTAGGCCTACTGTGATATTCGATATCGGCTCGTAAACTGTTTAGATCTTTAGGTACCTACTTCACATGTTTAATGGACAAAAAATACAATACCTCAGGGGCCCAACCATGAGCTGTTATTGCAATGATAATTCAGTTGTGCGAAAGTGACAGATGTATTCACGTCACATACATCTGTCTTATAAATGAGTGAAAGTATCATGGCAATAAGTGCTCCTGGTAATGCCCCAGGACTGCTTAGTTGGACAAGGAGTGTGAATTCGAAGCTAGGAGGCTACCAAAAATATGGTAGGAATATGTTTATTATGTATACTATATCGGACTTTATGATTACAGGTGTATGGGCAAAGATTGCTTGTCTTAGAATAGAGGACGTGAATATGATTCATCGTACATTTAGTTAGACTTAGGTACCTATTAATATATCTGAAATTCTAATTAGTACTTTGTATTCTCATATTTAAATATAATCGCATTGCCACCTAAGTTTGTAAGATCGTGTCCAAGTTATATTATTAAGTACCTATAATAATTCAATGGATATGCTAAATAAATATGCCTTTTATTAGAATTTTCGTGAAAGGTACAAAATCTTGACAAAATTTTACAAGGTGTTGGAAACTCGAGAAAATATTATTAATAACATTGTAAAGAGCGATTAGATGGTATACCTACAACGTTAGCTTCCACCGATATACCAACTTATGTATGCACTATTAATACACTTAAGGGTACAATTTATAATAGATCTGGTTGGTTGTTTAATTATTTACTGTAGGCCTAGGCAAAGAAACATTCTTTCTCTAGCGTTTACCCTAATAGAAAGGATAAAAAATTATGGGAATGACATAAATCAGTCACGTGACATACGTCATTCCCGTACATTTATATCGTTTTTACTAGCGAAGCGTGAGGATAATGTTACCTTGTCTACAGGCCCTGAATTCTAGTTTGAAGTGAATAGGATCGGAGCGTAAAATTTAGATTTTTTAAAAAAAAGTGATTAAACTCCTTCCATTAAACGAATTTACGTTTTTCAATACAAAGATGTAAGAATATTATACCTTTCACGAAAATGAGAGAAAATTGGTATGAGTTAGCATTATTATCAAATAGCAATAGGCTAGTTATAGTGAAATTAAAACTATTATAGTGAAGTAAAAGCCACAAAAAGCAATTTAAATGTTTCCTAGTTAATGTACAACTTTGTTTTTATATACCTACCTAGATTTGTACGAGATCAATGTGCCGAGATAATTTCCAATTTTGTGGAATGTTGCTTTAATTGTAAGTTTAGTGTATTTATTTAAACAATTTTACCAAAACATGCCTCGCTTAAGTTTTATATAATTATTTTGTAAATAAAACAGTATGCTTTGTAGTGTGCTCTGGCATAATACATATACCTAATTATGTATTAAACTTATAAAATAAACTTTTCACCGGCAATTTTTTTGTTTCTTTTAACCTATATACCTAAATTATAGTTTTTAACATACACACATAATTCTCACGCCTGTATTCCCCGAAGTGGAAGTCAGAAGTGTACTTATGTATAGCTTAAGTTAGAGTACCTCCATATTTGACAAGTCTTAATAAAACTTCCTCGTTGGTCTAGTGGCAATAGGCTCGCTCCCTATTAGTACGTGGGACTTGAACATAACTGGCGAAATATCTCTGCCTAAGTGCCTAATGGCTAGTGGCTACCACTTCGGCGAATACAGGCGTGAGCATATTATGTATGTAATGTATGATAATAATGATTGACCTACCTATATGTATATAATTAGTTTGTAAATTTTGTGTTAGTATCCACGTGTATGTATTTTTTCTGTGACAACAATTTCTGTTTGTTTTGTCAGGTTCAGTGGTGTCGTTTGGTGACTACTTCGTCAAATATCGGGTTACCACTTAGGTTCGCGGTATTTTCGTACTTTGTCTTCGGGATCCTTTATTTTGTCCATTGTGGATTTAATAGAGAGCCAAACTCGAAATTGCCTAATGCTGCAAATAAGAGAATTGGGAACCCACGAAGCTTATTTTTGCAATTGTATTTAGGTACCCAAATTAATATTATCAAATTAATATTACCTACAATCAAACGAAATAAAAATAAAATCATACGTTAAAAGTGTACATAATTTATTAAATTCTTTGGTGTGACTTTGGGGCCGAATATTCTCTTAAGTAAAGTACAATAACTTACGATATCAAATATTATTTATCAAATTATCTGAGGAATAATTTCTCATATCATAATTATAGTCCTTGTAGCCAAAGTTACAATACTGCATCGGCGGGCAAGTCTCGCTCGTCGGTTCATCGTAGCACCGTTCATCGTATTCGTTGTCGTAATCGTGGCCATATTCCTCATTTCGTATATCCTGAACCGCGTCTCTAGGTTGATTGTTTCTACAATTAGCTGAGGGATCCGTCTGGGGGTTCACGTTCCATCTTTGGGATATGGAACAGCTGATCGTACCGCCGTGTTGGAACGCGAATGGCCATGCCTGAGGGCAAAGAAAAACATTTGAAGATCAAGAATTTGAACTTTCAGGATCCTATTAAACATTTTTAGAATAACCATTTGCAATTCATATACCCACCTAATTAATTATAAAAATAAACTGTAACAATATCTGTAGGTATTTGATCAATACATACATTATGCTTACGCCTGTTTTCCCCGAATGAGTAGGTAGAGGTGTTGTACCTACCTAATTTTCATCAGAGAATATTAAGTGCCAACGTGACAGACTGACAGATGGTGAGACTATTGCCGTCTCAGACACTATACATACGTCTTTGAATTACTTCGACTGATCAAGCCCTAAGGCCACCACGGCCCTCATTCAGACTTTATCATCAGCAGTCATTTAGACTTCCAATACATGGAGTCATCAACAGAGTTCATACCACAAAATAAAGCATGTAGGCAAATAATAAGTAGTAAAATATCAATGCGTGAGGTCTAAAGAGTATTTACTAGTGTATAAAAGACAGACCTCCCACGGAGGCAAATTTTGTATCAACTGTGAATATTACTCCATAACAATCGCGGGATTGACCGCACTTTTTATATGCAAACAAACATCTATGGGTCTGTTTCGTGCACACATGTTCGTATAAGATCTGAGAAACCACCAAAAACATTGGGTACCTCTCCTGCATTAGGCAATTAAGACCATGGAAACAATGATCGATTAAGCAGTGCGTATTAAGAACTTCTTAGCTTTGACGTTTAATTATACAGTGCAAGTATGAAACGTCAAAGCTCAGATGTTCTTGATAC
The DNA here is from genome assembly GCA_964035505.1 of Watsonalla cultraria. Taxonomy (NCBI): domain Eukaryota; kingdom Metazoa; phylum Arthropoda; class Insecta; order Lepidoptera; family Drepanidae; genus Watsonalla; species Watsonalla cultraria. Next base: position 4,362,508 of record OZ037723.1, read on the forward strand.
GCTCTGCATAAACCGATGACGGTAGGCCCCCTAATCGTCTTCTTACGGGCCGAAAGCGTGGAGTAAGTCGTTTTTTAATTCCTATTCGATTATGTTTCTTGTATTTTTTTCTATGTAAGAACCTAAATAAATTTTGTCACAAGAAAGCTATAATTGAGACGTAATTTGTGCAGTTTCCCGAGTAAATAAAACAAAGGATCCATGGAAACAATAAAACTGGAACATCTCTTTAACGTCCGGAGATAAATTTTATTTATACCAGTAACAGCTGCAAACTTTTGGTCAGCGCGAGCGCACTGTAAAACGTGCGTGTTTGTTGATGTAATCTTTTTGTTTCTATTTCTATGTAAGTATTGAAATTCCAGTTGGAGCGAAATTTGGCTTTGTTTATCTAAAACGGAAGGGTCGGAAAGTGACTCTTCATTTTCTTATGTCATAAACTTTGTTTGTGTTCTTTATTTTTTTAAAAGAACACACACATTGAAGTCAAGACTTTGGATATTAGTTATTTGGCCAATAACAACAGATTAAAAATTACTTTTTTTTAGTAATTTAACAGGGGTTCTAATAGTTATGGTTGTAATCTATCTACAGGCGTTCGAACTTCGAACCCGTGGCCTCTAACGCAAGACCATGGACTCTATGCACCTTAGGGTAGTCTTATGGCTTAATCTATACAGGTAATAAAATTGAAGTGTCTGTTCGTAATGCCAAATTAACAGTTTTTCACTAAATGCATATAAAAGTACTGAGGTAAGCACTGTACCTTCGCCACAAAAATTTACATTTATCTCTTTCGGATTGTCTGCCTGTTTATTCCGGTTAAACTCTGAAACGGGTGGACCATTTTTAACAGATAGGTAGCTGATGTTACAAGGAGTAACTTTGAATACTTTTATTTGAGTTAATTCAACGCGGGTAAAACCGATGAAGATGTCAATAAAAAGAATTATGAGATAAACTACAGTTACAGTAACGTTTCAGTATTGGGCTGCTACTAACACTACGTAGTAGTAAACCTTAGGTACCTAAGTCGTTTCTTCGCGTCGACAAGGCTTGCGCTGTAGGAAGTCTAGATTAGACTCTAATAAACACAAACCATATTTACTTCCAAACAAAAAAGCAGGATCAGCTCCACCCACAGTTTAAATCAAACGTTCCCAGACCGCTAATCCAGCAATCGATCAAACACGTTGTGTTCGTGGAACGTGCGCACTAATCTCCCGACGACAGCCGATACAGTGTTACGTTTGGCAAACGCTTTCTTGATTCATGGCGGTCAACTCGTGCTCAAGTATTAGGGCAATGACAAGTGTGACAGGCGATTTATAGCGAACAATCCGATGTATGGCTAGGTGTTAACTACTTAGCGATTTGTTTTTATTTCTTGTGGAATGTTTTTGTGTTTTGGTTAATTGGTTCGGGAAATATTTTGTTGTTAGCAAAATGGGTATGTATGTTGTGTTTAAACATAGACATTATATATTTACAAGCTAGCTGAGAAAAATAAGATCATCGTTGGTTGTCTTTAAGAGGAAGGATTTAAGATAGTAAAAATCAGCAAGTACTGAACTGGAGGTTATTCACCACGAATAGACACCCCTAACGAGCTTTTCGATAAAAGAGTAAAGTATGCATACTTACTTTGAGAAGTAATACGGTACGTAACTCTACGTTAATTTCTAAGAAGAAAATGAAAGAAACGGCTAACTACTTATCATATTTTGTCGCGTTGGTACGTAGACAGGATTAGGTACTTTTTGATTTAATGGGGTGTTGTAGCTCCTTTGGGGGCCTTGGAAAGCAACACACACTTGTTGTCTTTTTGCAAGTAAATTCCTGCGGTGACTAAATACTTCCCATCAAGGAGAATATAATAAAAATATGTTAACTTACAAGGCTCAATGGATGTGGCGGCGTATGAGCAGACCTCGGCTCATGCAGCAAGGCCCGCAAGTGCGCTATGTACGACGCGGCTAGTCGGAGCGTGTCCAGTTTGGATAGCTTTGTGTCAGCCGGCACCCATGGGAGAGTGGTCTTCAACCTGAACAGCAAAGTACATTTTATCTACACAGATAAATAATATTGAAGTGTCTGTTTGTAATTCCCAAATTACAGCTTTTCACTAAATACATATGAAAGTTTACACGCTACTGACACAAAAAAACCAAGTATAAATTTTTTTCTCTGTCTGTCTGTCTGTTTGTTCCGGGTAATCTCTGAAACGGCTGGACGGATTTTAACGGGACTTTCACTGGCAGGTGGCTGATGTTTCAAGGAGTAACTTAGGCTACTTTTATTTATTAAAAATATTAGGGTTCCGCGACAATAAGGATGAAACTAATTATACGCGGGTGAAACGCGGGGGCACAGCTAGTTTATAAATATTTTTTCGTCTCCTTCATTATAGTGGGGCTATCTTCGGTCCTTTCAATACAATCAACCTATATCTTAATACAGCCACGTCACTCAAATATTTCATTCGCTGAGGCAGATCAAACATTTGTACGACAGGAATATTCCAGCGAATTGTGATATTGTTTTCTGGCCACTTTTTTTTTCAATTCGAATCAATAAATTAGATTATCGCATGTAAATATATATATTAAATAACTTACCAATATCTAAAATTATTATTCACATTAAGTACCTACTTTGAAAAATCTTCGAGTTGAGTGACTACTTTGAGTATCCCTCAGTAAGTAGAGCTTTAAGGGCCGTGAGTCTAACTAATAACAAATTGGGTGAGGTATTACATATACAACATCGTAGACTCGGCCCTCATCATTCCGTATCGAACCGTTCACCCATATGTTACCTAGGTAACTAAGACACTAGGCGTTTGAATAAATGTGTGAATTACCTGCAGAATGCTTTAGACAGGACTCTCATCCGAGCCCTCTCCCGTGCATTCGCTGCATTCCTGTGTTGTGGCTCATGTGAACTGCGGCCTAAAACATAGCCAATATGATCAAACGTACGATAGATATTTCACGACGACGAGATCTCCCGCCCATAAGTAGAGCTGCAGAGCTCACAGAAGACCCCAGCTAGATTTTGCTAAATAAATATGGTGTGTGAGATTATCGAACCAGAGCTCTTTGTAGAAAAAAAAAGGCAGTTTATAACGGGCAGATCCTGTTCAAAAAGGGAGCTGCATATTATTTTCTGCGCTAGCAGGCCCACAGTTTCAAGGTAGTGAAACTCTGGGCCCAAAATAACATGAGCTCGCGCTTCCGCTAATAGAAACGATACAAAATGTATGGAAATTACATTATTCAGGCACGTGACCCGTCATTTCCTTACATTTTGTATAAATTCTATATGCAAGTGCGAGAATTATAGAGTACCTATATATTTTTGGTGTTAACTTTGTATATACCTCACTTCCCTCTTTAATGGTTGAGGAGGGCGATGGCTGGCATTCTCGTCATACTTGTGAACAGGTGCTGCTTGTGGGGGCTGGTCATCTCAAGCTACGCATATAGATATAAATAGAACTACTAGACTTTTCTTTATGTTAATTTTTATCGACATTTGTACATTGGAACTGTGTCCATGGGCTTACATTTCTCAAATGATTTATTATGTTTTTTCTTTTTAAATTGTATAATATTTTTGAAAAGAGTAATTACTGAGTTTCTTTCCAGGTTCTTCTCAGTAAAAGTAACCTTCCGAACCTGGTGGTAGCATGTATAATCCTGTAAATTGTGTCATTCTGACGATTTGAAAGTGCTTTGTATAAAGTCTAATCGAATAAAGATATGTTTGACTTTGACTTTGACTTTGACTATATGTGTAAATATTTAAAATTGTAAAAATATTTTTGAAGAGAGTAATTACTGAGTTTCTTCCCGGGTTCTCCTCAGTAAAAGCAATCTTCCGAACCCGGCGGCAGCATGTAGGTATAATCCTGTATAATCGTGTGGTTCTGACGATTTGAAAGTCCTATCAAATAAGGATATTTTGAATTTGAAATTGATGATAAGGAAAATATGTAAATTAAGTACCTGAATTGGACTGCGAATCATCAAAGAAAAAGTCGTCATCATCCGCGTCCTCCGTCCGTTTCTCGATGGGCGGCGATCTGTTCACGCGTTTACGGGGCATTTTGAATTATTGCACAAAACCACTAATTAACACTTAGATAAACATTTTCACATCGACTGATTTTTTATTTTAATTCACATATTTATATTTAAGTCTGATTATATTTAAATCGGGTTTAGTAGGGTGTGTGTCTTATCGGGGTGACGGAGATGTTTTGAGGTGCGCGCGCGCAAGGCGGGCGGCTCGCGCGTTGGGCGGTGCTAATAGTCGCCCCTCCCGGCAACGGATCCAGGATTGTTTCCCGACTAATGAACGTTGCTTCCCGAGGCTTGTAAATGCTCTTTGTGTTTTTGAATTTGTTTATTTACATACTTACGAACGTGTTTGGTGATATAGGTATGTATGGAGGTATCCGGATCTAAAGGTTTTTTTTTATCTTATTGTATATTACTAAAGTTCTCAGGCGATTTTGAAGGCGACGGAAGCAATTTATTCGGGTTGCGGATTGGCATTTTAATTGCAACGTGTAAATTTGCGACACCTGTATTTATAGACTACTTATATCTATATCTATACCTACACATAAAAAAAACTGAAGTGTCTGTTTGTATTTTGTAAGAAATTACTCTGAAACGGATGGATCGATTTTAACGCGACTTTCACTGTCAGATTATGTCACAAGGAGTAGTTTTTAGTTAGTGTTAAAGGTTCCGCGAAATAAAGCCACCCATGAAATAAATTAATACGGGTGAAACGGCAGGGCACCGTAAAAATGTACCGACTCCATAGAATATTTGTATTATAGTGAACTACTAACGCACATAAATTCAAACTAAATGAGTACCTAAATCAATGCAATTTATCCATGCTTCTTGAAAGTTTCCAATTTCCATAAGTGTGAAGCAATTAGCGCCGTCAAAAGAGACAAAAAGATTGACAGAGTGCCGCCGGGTCACGCTTCCGCGACACTTAATACTTTATTTGTAATTCTGTATTAGTATACACGTGCTATGCACCTTCCCTGCTCTTGGCGTCCTTAGATGGAACCCGGTTTTTTTTTATAATCTTGTTAATATGACTTGTCATTCACGTGAAAAGAGTTTGAATAATCTCGTGGTAAGTGGTGAACAAGCGTAACAGATCCTACATACAGTCCGCATGAAACACCAAGAGTGTCATTCGGCACCTACCTACCCTATAAATCGGCAAGACTTTATGCGTAAGACGATATGGGTGCTAGCGAGTGGCCTATATGATGGACTTATATGTTAGCACAGGGTAGGGACCTTTACGCCTCTAACTATGGCCCATTGAGACATTCTTTAGACACTGGAGTTGGTCACGTTCATAGGCTGCAGTAGCCGTAGTAGTTACCTGCTACGTAACAATATATATATCTCGGAAACAATCCTCCGATTTAAAAAAATACGTAACCAATATTCAAAAGGGACTTGATCACAGGGTTGACTTAGCCTTATATATCATGGTATATACTGTAGCTATAAGGTACCTTAGTATAGTATACACTGCCAAAGCCTCGAACGGAAATTGGTTATAGGTAGGTAAGTACTATACCATATAATAAATAGACCATAAAAAAAATCCGGGGAGTTTGTTTCGCCGTTTCTTCTCCTGTCAGGCTTATATTTGGAAACGGTAGGTAGTAAATTAACATAAGTTAGCGTAAGAAAAATGGCGTTCAATAAGTGTTCCCTTATGTTGAATAAAACTTTGATTTGATTTGAACCTACTATTAAAAAGGTAAGTAGATACCTAATTATTATAGTAAAATCTACAAGCATATTATATCAATCGACCAAACTAGCAAAATAAATTAGTAATTAACGATTTGATTGGAGGTGTTCCTGTGAATATTTAAGTTTTGTTTGAAGTCGTCAGTCGTCCCTAATTGTGGAGGTGATCAAGCAAAGCGGATTTCAACTGAGAGGTGAGACAGAGTGCTGCAAATAGGATCTATATAGGGCTGACACTTTAATATAACAGGGAACCAGAAATATGGAGCCGCTGTTAAATATGTGTAGGAAACGATAATTGTGTCCTAGGCTGCAAATAAAAATATCTCTCCTGTTTTCGCGTAATTGATTTTCAAAGTTGTCTCAATTTAGAATATATTTTCGCGCACAATTTAGCTGTTACGTAGAGTACCTACAATGAATATAATTAACACGAACGTTTTCTTGTTTTGTCTTGAAATAATCTCAGATAACCATAATTTGAAGTCAGTACCATTCCCTTTGATAACATTGTATAACTTGTATAATGCATTACTTATTAATATATACATACATTCTGGGGCAATTGTATAAGGAGAGTGCTTTTAGATTGTAAGTATATAGGTAAGGTCAATATAGCCCTGAATTTTAAATAAAATATTTTTTTGCTGTAAATAAAATTATTCATATACCTAGTTATCTATTTAAGTAAGAGTATACAGAATACCGTAAACTTTCCAACGGGTCTATTTTATTGGTGTGTAATTACTGCATATAAGTTTTCTCAGAGAAACTCATTGATACAAGTCACTGGGATTTGACCTTGCGTCACCACTGGGGCTCTTTTCATTATACCTACTTATTACATATTTATTTCACTATACAATTTATTTTGAGTACTTAAATAACATCACTATGAAAAATATATCTACAGGTTTTTAATGTATATTTCCTGTTGATTTTCTTTCAACAAAGTGACAACCCTATTGAACCAGGTGGAACGTATCACAGCATTGAATTTAACCGCTCCGACGAAAAGTGATTCGTTTTAAGCGCCATACAGCGTGTGTGACTTACGATGGCTCCTTTTAATGTTTACTCAATAAATATTTTTCTTTGTTCTATTTAGTGATCACCTAGGTACGAAACGGTACCAACTACTTCGTAAATAGGTAGGTATACATACATGCACGGTACCTATGAAGGTAATAGTAAATTTTATCGATGTTGGCAAAGCCGATACTCGACGTTACTGTTTGTTTAAATTTATCTATCTTGGGACTACTACCTACCTAGGTGTCTAGTGTTAACGTAACTGAGGACAAGTACCTACAGGTGCCATCAATAGTGGGGATATTGCGATTGCATTAAAACAGAAACAGACTCCGCAAATGATTATAGAAAAATACAGTAAATAACACTACTTCAAAGTAGTGTAGGTACCTACGCTTTGGAAAGTTTCGCCCACGTCGTTAAAAAAATAGATACTTACGTGCTTACACTTAGTCCCCACTACCCAATGATTTTGTGGTTCTGCCAGGAGTAAAGTCGCCAAAGTATCATTAAAGGTTTAGCTTTTTTATTTATTTATTTATTTATTTATTTATGGATCTCCAACAAAGGATACACGTAAATATACAGACACATTTCTTAGGGTTCTAAGTAAGCGTGTCCCTTCAATTACAGGAGACCACAGCGTGCATTAAAATATAATAATTTAAAGCAACAAGAACAAAACAAAATGCACTTATGTATATGAAAAATAATTTTTTTTGAAGTTATTTGAATACATATCAACATAAAAAAGAACCAAAAATAGTAAAACAAAATGCGAAAGTTAACAAAGAGCTTAACAATATAAGATATCTTTTAGTTTATTCTTGAACATTGGATATCGGTCGCAAATATCAAGCTCATATAACTTGGACAATGTGTTATACTGCCTACATACCCTTGGAACAGCGGCTTAATTATAAACGAAAAAGACCTAAGGCGTTCATTGTGGCGGCACAGCGATTCCATTCAATACAATTTTAGGTACATTCGTTTAGTTTTGTGTCTATCGCTAGAAGTTATAGGCTGATGTGCCATTATCTACTCGCAATTACATGAGTATTAATCATTATAAGTCGAAACCGGCTGAAAAATATCTTTTAAGTTTGAGATAAGCATGCAAATTAATGGACTAAGAAAGAATCACATAAACTAAGGATGGACCTAAGCAACGTTCACGTCATGTGCACGTGACCAGTGGAGACCGACTACGCGGTCACAACATTGCTAGATTGCGTAAAAAGGTTAAAATAATTACAGATATTAAATTATTATTTAATTTATAGTTTTATAAATAAAATATATTTGACTCAATTAAAATTTTGCGTTTCTAGAAACAAATTTACATTTTCCTCAGAAACACTACGGTGTCTTGAATGGCGTTACGCCTTGCAAATAAATTATGTCTGTGGGTGAAAATTTAAAATTTCCCTTAGTTAAAAGAAATAGAATGCCTTAATTTTATTATACTCATACATTTGAAAAAATCTGGATTATTTAAGCCTATCATTATGAATCAAAAATAGACTATTTCTTCTTTTTCTGTTCCGTGATGTGAATAATTGTTTTCTGTGGGCAATTTACCCGTCAGTTAGTCTATGGTCTATCTATGACATGACAGACAAGTACATAGGTAGGTATTAAAAGTACCTACATCATACCTGCCTATCGCGTTTGTTTGTAAATTAATTAAGTTTTTCTTTCCTCTCATGGTTTTCTGATTTAGTTCAAAGTGTAATAAAATGGTTTAGTTTACATAATGTGATATCGCTGTATGCACTGAATAATTGTATTATTATCTAAAAAAAAACCCATAATGCTACCTGGTATTGGGGTTTTTGGAACTGGCGCAGTAGCCAAAGTATTAGTGCCGTTTCTTAGAGAAAAAGGGTTTCCTGTTGAAGCAATATGGGGAGTGACTCTACAAGAAGCCGAAAATACGGCAAAGGAATTGAAAATACCGTTTTTTACGAACAAAATTGATGACGTTTTACTGAAGAAGAACGTTAGCTTAGTGTTTATAGTGTGTGCACCGAATCTTCACGCCCAAATATCGGTGAAAGCTCTGGGGATTGGAAAACATGTGGTGTGTGACAAACCTGCAGGTCTGTGCCAAGCTGAGGCGTTAAAAATGGTGCGAGCATCTCAATACTATCCGACTCTCATATCAATTGTAAATCACTCTCTCCGCTTCTTGCCTGCTTTTAGCCATATGAAAAAGTGTATACACGACGGTTATCTCGGCAATCCAGATGAACTCACACTCATAGATGTACGGGTACAAATGGGTCCCCTTGTTGGGGATACTTACAACTGGTTGTGTGATGACACAATGGGCGGAGGAACACTGACACTGGTAGGAAGCCATGTCATCGACCTGGTCTCATATCTGACCGGACAGAGAGTGGTCAAGGTACATGGTGTATTAAGGACTTTTGTGGAAGAAACTGCCAAAGTGAATGGTATAAGAAAAATTACTGCACCAGACTTCTGTACATTCCAACTGGAAATGGACAAGGGTTTGTTAGTGACAGCTACTTTGAATAACCATTTGCCTGGACCATGTTTCAACCAAGAGATCTATGTTTGCAGTAAGAAAGGCTACTTGGTTGTGAGAGGCGGTGACTTGCATGGAAGACTCCACAAGCCGGGCTCCAAGACCTGTGAAGATGATGGCAAGAGGTCCCATGATAAGGAAGATGTAATTTATGTGGATATTGAGGACATGAGCTGTGCATCAAGTGTTATCCCTAAACCCTACATAAAAGGTCTTTGTAAAATGATAAGTGCTCTGAAAGAGGCCTTTTTGCCAGTGAAGGAACAAATGGACTGGGTCAAAGAGCCAGTGAAGGCGGCAGCTACATTTGAAGACGGGCAGAGGGTACAGGCTACTATGGAGGCATTACGTCAATCTAATGAAGATGGATGTTGGACATCGGTCCACCTCCTGACAGAGCCTCCAGACCCAAACCCAGCATTGTCTGCTGCAGTGAGACGTACAGCTATATCCTTACAGTAGCCATTTTAACAATGTAATCACATGCCATTATTAAGTACCTTTGTAATTTATTGTAAGCAAGATTTTATTAGTGTTAGTATGGAATCAATATTAATGGAATTGAATTTTGTATATATAAATGGAAGAATGTCCTTTCTGATGATGAGGAGAGTATTATACAGATTTAAGAATTTAAAGGTAATTGTGTAGGTACTGAAAACTATGACATATTAACCATGGTCTCACTGCTATTACCCCACAGTGGGTCCCTGGGTAATATTTTTTACCCATAGACCTACTGCTCTACTTTTAATTAATCCTTTTTAATATGTTAGTTTCTGAGGGCTACATGTCATCCCTCTGATAATTAATACATTATGAGAATATTTATTTATATACAGGATGGCCCATTTATAGACATCTAAAAGGAAAACATTGATACCTTATGCTAGGGGATAGCTAGAATGTTGGTCCACGGGCTCCAATCGACAAAAATGGGTAAAAAACATTACCCTTAACCCACTGTAGGTCAATAGCAGTGGGAACATGGTTAATGTGTCTTGTAGGTATATAAATTGTCTGTTCAACTGAACCTATTTTGTTGAAATTTGTAATAAAGATAGCTTTAACCCCGATAATAATATGAAACTTATCATTATGCAGACAAAGTCGCATGCAAAGTTATACATAAATGAAATCTCATTACAGTATCACTATTGTACCAGTATTTGATGATCTGCTATAGTACTGAGAAGTTTAGTGTTCTTGTAGAGTTGATAATGAGAAAATATTAATGCTGCAATATAATTTCACTGCATTGCAAATACTATTACTAGACTTACACTCGTTAGTTACTACTATTGCCATTTACTGAACTAGTTTTAATCTTCAATTAAACACCTTAACTTGTAGATTGATGGATAGATATGATATTTTAACATAACTAATGTTGAATTGCAGAATTTGGCATTCACATTCCCACAACATCCATGATTTTATTACCGCCATCTTCACAGCTTTTATTTTCGTATACAAATGAACTCTAATGATATCCAAGAAATTCAAATGTCGTGGAGGTTGCAGGAATTAATGTCTGAAAGTTTATTTTTCAAAATCTGGCTGTGAATGTCTGGGAATAAGCTGATAAACTTTTTATGCTACATTTCTTATTCCAATTTTGAAGTTCATAGTGACAAAACATTGTGTTTCAAGTCAAACAGGGAGTTTACCCATTTCATGAAATAACATATTTTTTTGATAAAAAAGAAGTGACAGTTGAGTGGACTGAACTGTCACTTTCAGGTAGACCTGATGGTAAGAGAATTTGATTTTATTACTTAAAAACAATTACTGTGATTTTAAGTTAAAAAAAAATTATACCTGATTTGATTGTAAATGTGTAGCTAAATATGATGTACAAAATCTATTATAATGATTAAATTACTTACTTATTGATCATACAAATTTGTTTGAGTACCTATCTACCTAATTTTATTCAAAGATTTTATTATGCAGAAAATGTGGAGTTTCTCTTACGAATACAAAGTGCATTTTTTTAGATATTAATATTATTATCATAGAGCAAAAATATTCATATAATATTAAGAATATTGGAATATTTCACTGGCAAAAAGAAGTGACGCCCTGAACCTACGATCTTTAGGTCCTTGACCCCCTCTACCAAGATATGCAAACCAACCTACTAAAATTCTTCATCAGCAATCTTACCATGACTAACCAATATGTAAAATAGAGCAGGCTATTAGATAGATACATTCATATTTCACTATCAGGAGAAAGTATGGGTTGGAAATTTAGCTACATAGGTTTACTTAGGTAACCTAAAAATTAGGTTATGTTATGAATTGCCTGATGGAATACTTCGGTAATTGTTATGAATATTGTGAAATTAAATAGCCAGATATTTGTAACAGTATTTATAATAAGAAATGCAATAGAGATAACATAAATCCCTCATCCAACATATTACACAATCACGTCATGTTCATACACTACAAGTTCTAAATATGACTAACAGAATTAAATCACGCAAATTAAAGCTACCACTGAATTCATGCTTCGATTTTAGCCAAGATGTCAGATTCTTTGAATAGGTGATACTCCTTTTCGTCGTTTTCTAGGCTTACTTTGGTGCCGCCGTATTCTGGAAGAAGCACTCGGTCGCCAACTTTCACTAAGATCGGGATAAAATCACCGTTATCTTTTCGGGAACCAGGCCCAACAGCAATCACTTCTCCGTGTAGTATCTTGGACTGGGCTTTTTCTGGGATCACGATGCCTCCAGCAGTCTTTGTGACGGCTTCAGCTCGTTTGATCAAAACTCGGTCCAGCAGGGGCATGAGGCGCTTCATTGCGTTGGCCATGTCTATTTTCTTTTGAGATTGTGAAGTAAATGGAAATAAGTGAAGTTGATTGATAACTCGGGCTAATCTAGAATATTCGAGTACCGGTAAAGGGAGATGCGAAGCGAACTTATCTGCTTTTGAGAATTGAAATGTCAAAAGTTTATCCATGTGTTTATGGTGTTGCCTAGTTACAAATTCAAATTTAGATTGTTTAGTTTTTCATTTTATTTGATTCAATAGGATGACTCCATAGTTGCAATTTAATAAATCTTGAATTATAAATTAACTCATATTTAAAAAGTTTAACATTAGTTTTTCATATATTTCATTACTTATGCCAACCTACATCAAAACTAGCATAATAGTGTATCCCATGTGGATATATTTAAAAGATATTAAATGCAAGAACACACGAAACTAAAAACTAAAATACACTTATATATAGGAAGCCGATCAAGGCTTTATTAATTTTAATAAATGAATCGTAAATAAAATAAAAAGTCATGTGGCAACCCTGCAAGGCCATCTGCCGTCGAGTAGAATGGAATTACTATTACTATGGAAGGAATGACTAGATACCTACTATTTTATATTTTGGTAGATGGCGCTTTACACTGCTTCTTGTTGTACATGTTAAGTTTGTTGAAATAGCACCAATAGATGTCGCTAATATGTCTACGTAACTTTAAATTGTCTCATGGATGGTTAAGAACTATTAGATTAACAATGAAATACATTTTTGCATTGTTATATTTTTTTTCTTGTATAAACCTAGCCTACATTACTCCATAAACCATCAATTACTATTCTTTAAATAAGTAGTTTGTTACTGCAAATTAATTAGGTAACTAAGTATACAAGAATATTTAATTTAGGATAATTTAAATATATGCTATTATTAAAGAATTCATAATTAATTTTAATGATACTATCGGACACTTGCGGTCCCGATTTCCCTTTCAAAATCTCAAAAACCGCCCGACTCGTTAGGTCGTCAATACTTCATGGAGGGAATAAGAAGGATCTACTCCAAGTGTTTTGATAGGTATAAGTAGGCCCTTTTGCTTTTCAATATACTTACTATCGCTATGTATATACTCTCTTCGACGTCGCAAACGTTGGTCTGGTGATCGCACAGATCGCGCGGGACATGAGGTCCTGGGTTCGATTTGGGTCTAGCAAGATGTTATTGGGCTTTGGTCTAGATTCCATATCTAATGCTTAGTAACATGCACTACTTATATGTCATAACTGCCTCGCTGGTCTAGTGGTTAGTAGGTTCGCCTGCCGATCACGAGGTCCCGGTTTCGATTCCCGGGTTGGGTCATAAACAGATATTGGGTTTATCTGTCAAGAAATTCTCAATAAAAGACCCGGAGTTTGGAAGTTGGCGGTGTTTATACCCCCGTGCCTCGGAAAGCACGTTAAGCCGTTGGTCCTACGCCTGATCTCTCTCCGGTCGTGTCGGATTGCCGTCCCATCGGACTATGAGAGTGATGGAATAAAGAGTGCACCTGTGTTTGCGCACACACTTGTGCACTATAATATCTCCTGCGTACATGGCTAATCCCTGTTGAGATTAACCGCCGTAACCGAAATTCGGTAGGAGATTATTATATGTCATACATGCAGTTTAGTAATATATACTGTGCTTCTACTATACAAGTACGCTGAACTGGCTATTTCATACATCATTCTATAATATTTGTTGAAAACGCGATAAGCCGGCGTTTCTAGAACTATATTGGAGGTTTATTGAGATGTTATTGCTGAAAATTTACGTGTTCCATCTCTTTCCAACGATAAGCTCCATGGACGCTAGCTACATCTGGCAATACACAACAGCCCCAAAACGGCGCAAATGTACTTGGCACCAAATTATTAAAAGCTCTGAAATGGAACCTACGATATTGATATGACATTAGCTTCCTACCTACTTGTACCTACTGATATTAGGACCGCGTCACGCACTTATAGTAATTGCAGTGATACAAAAAATCGCAGCTAATTGAAATTGAAATAAGTTGCCGCTCGTCGTGACCGCAGGCCGCTGGAGGAATGTGCGCCGGCGCCGGCCAGTCTCGGGCACACCTGCACGAATCCACACAATCACACTCGCCCACACACGCCCGAGTTGACTGACTGACTAATCCTCTGCAATGATATAAAATTATAATGATTTATTCTGTTTAGACCCTGGCAAGGCATAAACGTCGATAAAATTACCACCGGTTCGGGAACTATCCTTCTGAGAAGAACCGGCAATCCATCTTCTATATTTCTACAAAGCAACATTAATATTATATGTGGAGGTAAACTAAGTACATAGCCCACATGGTTATACATCGTAGTACATTCATACATTACGCTTAATCCTCGTATTACTTTATTAGCAGAAGGTTGCAAAAAGAAACGACCAAATATTCCCATGCTATTTATCGAAACATACAGTGGTATGTAAGACCGCATTGTATTAAGAGGCTTTTTACTAGTGACGAGAAATATAAAGACATGATCGGGTTCACACGCCGACTAAAGAGCCGAATTTTGCAAACAACTCACGTGTGCGATTGTACTATGACTATGGTTTGCTAGAAATTAGGATAAGTCGAAGGCGAATTATCAGCGTTTCATATCAAATGGACTTACTTTACCTTAAGTTCCTTTCCTAATTCTTTGGTTTGTGATATTTCTAAAGCCTAATGGCACAAGGTTATCCATAATAATGATCAGGTAATACATTTTTGACTCAGGCTGAATTATATAAAATAAAGAAACAATACCATATTATAAGTTATGCGCCGTAATTTTACGTGTTACTATTTGTATAAGACATTTCAGTTATTGATGAGGCGTATAAATTTCTCTTACAAATATTGGGCGGAGAAGCTAGCTAGTATAGATTAGGAAAACGGTGGCAACCTCGACTGCAGATTCATTCTCTCATAGATGAATCAGAGAATCATACCAACTTAGGTATTTAACACAATTAACGCTAGCAAAACAGTCCATTCCAAACTTTGGCCACATTACAATAAAAAGTTGCGATAATAGTCGTGCGCGGATGCTTGGAGCGCACAATATAACACGGCAAAACATAGTGTGTGCTCTTGTGATTTTAAAATGTACTCTACTATTCAAAGTTAGGGTTGGAAATTGAGTGGTGAAGTGAGATATGTAAAATTATGATTAGTGGAATGATGTTGGTCGGTTCTCACGAGGCGGTCGGCACAGGTGCGCATCCGGCTATCTCGGCTGCTCTGAAGCCTTCTAATTGTGTTCCGTGTATCATGTCGGGACATGTTACTCTCATTGCCAGGTTTTTATTGAATACTACCTGTGCCCCGGGATTTCACTTAACCGACTTCAAGAAAATGAGGGGGTTAATTCAAATGAAAGTTTTTAATTAAAAAAAAATGTACCGCTTTCAAAATGAGACAAATAAATTATGTGTAATAAATTACTTACTTTTGATGATGGTGCCAAATATAGCATCAAACTTGGTGACACCAGCTTCAAAAGTAAGTAATTTATTTCACATAATTTTGTCCTTTTTGAATGCGGTTTTTCTTTTTTGTAAAATTTTTAACACATTTACGGTACTAAAATGAGACGTTCGTGAAGCTCAGAAGTTCTTAATACTCTCTGTTTAAACCGATGATGGTACGCCTACTATCATCGTTAAAGCAATGACGTCTTACTAACGTCGTAATTTTGACGTTTAAATTTGTATTATAAAGCTACCGTCATCGGTTTAGTTTAACCAAAGTTAAGAAATCCTTAATAAACTTTGTTTAAACCGATGATGGTAGCCCCTGCCGCGTTTTTCAGTCGGGTACTTGGTTATTCTTAAAAAGGCATAGTTACTTAGTAAGTTAGCTTATAAGTTATAACTACAGGCTATAGCAGTCTACATTGAGCTGTACATTCGTAAAAAACGATATGGTAAACAGGATTTAGAACGTGAGATTCGTGGGCGATTGTCTCCACCGTAAAAAAAGTGTTTTGACCGGGCACACAGGTGTTCATCTGAGATTTAATCATAATTTTATCTACTATCTAACTGTAATTTCAGTCCAAAACAAAGAACATACACGTGGTCCTATTAAAAGATGGAGTTATTGTTAATGTTAATTATAATGCTCTAGTATAAAGGTTGATATATTTTAGGTTTCGCAGCCTTTCCCGTTCCTAATCTCAGTATCGGATAGTGTTTATTTACGAAAATATTTATTTAAACTAGCTATGCCTGTCGGTTTCACCCGCGTAGACTTTATTTCATGACTATTTCGCGGATATATATTTTTTGTAATTTATAGCCTGTTACTCCTCGTAATATCATCTATCTGCCAGTCAGTGACAATCCCGCAAAAATGGTACAGCCGTTTCAAAGATTTGCTTTCAAAACATACAGACAGACAAGCAGACAGACGCAAGAAAATTTAAGAAATAACGACTAATCCAAAGTACCATATATAGCTTCACGTGATCAAAGGCTGTTAATTTGGAATTACAAACAGACGCTTAAATATGATTTCTTTTTATATTGATTAAGTTTAGAGCATTTTGAATTTCATTTTATTAAGTGACAAGTAGCGCCATCTACACTTAACGCTCGGAACTAATTAAGTTAACACTCGGTGTGTGTTAAAGAGCGGGTGACCTTTCCAAGGCAATAGGAGACTGGAGTGAAGTCAGGCTTAAGTTCGGTTTTGATTTACAGCTAAATTCATCTTGTAGATATTTCGCATAGGTCGGGTGTGTAAATGAAACGAGAAAGTTGCATTTTTCTTCTGCATATTAACCTGTCGAAAGCTGAAAATTTAAAAATTTCGAAAATACTTTCTTATAACGATGACGAATCCTATCGTGGAAATTGAAGAAGGGAAACTAAAAGGTAAAGTGTCAAAGAGTTTGAACAACAATGACTTCTATAGTTTCAAAGGGATACCATACGCCAAGCCCCCTATCGGCGAAATGAGATTTGCTGTAAGTACCTTACTTCATAGAATTGCTTTGACCTTAACTAACAACAGCTGCTTTATACATTTTTTATATTCCTTCCTCTTTCTAAACATTTCCCCATCTAAGTAACCAAAGTAAGTAGTATTTGTTCTTATAAAGCTATCTAATCTCCAATACAATAGATTAGTAGGTATTGTATAAAGATTGTGTTGCATCTGCGATCTTCAAATAACTATAACAACCGTATTAGAGAAGTACGGGTCAACAAAATCTCTTTCTCGAATTTCGGAGTATTCCAAATAATTCCATGACTTAATTTTCAAGGTGCCCGAACCACCAGAATCATGGGAAGGAGTACGCGATGCTTCACTCACCACCAACATTTGCGCACAACTAGACAAGGAAACCGGACGTGTGACAGGCAGCGAAGATTGCTTATACTTGAATGTGTATACACCCAAATTGCCAGACACCGGTTCCCCATTGCTTCCTGTTATGGTATTCTTCCATGGCGGTGGCTTCTTGTTTGGCTCAGGAACTGACGACGCTGCACACGGGCCAGAATACCTTATCGATAAAGGCGTCATAATCGTCAGCCTAAACTATCGTCTAGGTATTCTTGGTTTTCTTTCCCTGAATCGCAAAGACGCTCCTGGTAACATGGGATTAAGAGATATGGTACGAGCTCTTCAATGGATTCAGAAAAACATATCAAAGTTTGGCGGAGACCCAGATAATGTTATAATTTTTGGAATCAGCGCCGGTGGAGCCTCGGTAGAGTATCTATTACTGTCTCCGTTAGCTAAAGGTTTATTCCACAAGGCCATTGCTCAATCAGGGTCCTCTCTACTGCACTGGGCGCATAACGAACATGTCAAAGACTTGGGGGCAAGAATACCAACCTTGAAAGGGCTAAATATAACCGATGACAATAAATTGCTAGAATATTTGAAAGGATTGACTACAGAGGAGCTGATCCTTGCGTCAATGGCTGTTTTGGGAAATACTGATCATCGAGGAGGAATATATTTCGGGTTTGTTCCTACAATTGAGAAACGAGGTGATTGGGAACCGTTCTTAGATCAATCTCCATATCGGCTACTTTCTCGAGGAGAATTCAATAAAGTGCCATATATGGGAGGATTTTGCACCCGAGAGGGGCTTCTAATGGTTCCTCTTGGCGCAACAATTTTAAATAAACTAGTTCAAAGTAAAGCATTTGCAGAACATTTGCCATTTGAAGTTGATCCTACGGAAACAGCTGATATAGAAAAGCGTTTAAAAAATATTTATTTACAAGGAGGTAACGACTTTGATGATGCCGATGCTTATGCTGTAGATTTCTTTACTGATGTAGATTTTCTTGCTGGCATTTATGTTGCAACTAAGCTGCTAGCAAATAAAAACAATTGCCCTGTATATTTCTATGAATTTGCTTACGATGGAAACTTGAACTACATAAAAAAAGTCTATAATGTTCAACGGCGAGGAGCCTGTCACGGGGACGATGGAGGTTACCTTATTACAAGTGCAAAGTTGAAAGACGAACTGACTGAGTTGGATAAGGTTGTACGTGAGAGGATGTTGGAACTTTGGACTAACTTCGCTAAGCTCGGGTAAGCATTTGGCTGACTTTTCATGCAGATAGATCTTAGATAATATGTATGATTTATGTTAAAGTACTTAATATATCAAAGTAAATTGCGCTCTATACAGGGTGTCGGAGAAAAAGGAACAGTTGTCTTCTAGAAGTTGTAGGGTTTTATGAATATATCACTATGTTGAAGTCGTAAAATATCTAGCTCCAACGATAACGTAGTTATAGGCTATGGTTGCTAAGGGCCGACGAGCTCGCGGCCTTAAGCGATTGAATGAACGCGCGGCCGCGTTTACCTACATTACGTTCGCGGTAGTTAAACTTTTTAATTAAGGAGTAGGTTAATGGTTTCGAAAAATGGTTTTATGGGATTATTTCAGGATTTATTAGTGAGAGAAAAAAAATAAAAACGTAGTTAGATTTCACGTGAATAACTCTACGTTACAGCTGATTTTTATGCGAAAATAAGGTCTTGATATGGTCAACTTTGAACGTCAATTACTCGAAAACGGAAGAAGATATTTTACTAAAATTATACCCTATCACATATTTTAAGAGCTGTCCCGATTTCCCCGACACCCTGTATAAGAGATTTGTTAAAAGGGGTTTTAGATAAATAGAATTTTTTAAATATAAAATTCTCGGTTTTTTCAGAGATCCCACTCCCCATATCAACAAGCTGATTACTACGAAATGGAAGCCAATTACAGATACTGGAGCTGGAGTGCCTTGTTATGTAATAGGTGATGAACTCTCTGTGCAGAATGATGTTTACCCGCAAAGAATGAAATTCTACGAAGAGCTATATGAAAAAATACACGGTGTAAATTAGTAGAAAATCCATCATTACTCTCTCTCTCTCTCTCTAGTCGTTCCCTCATGTCTGAGGATCGTGGTCATCAACAAGTGGTCCACACTTGGAGTGAACAATTTGTTTCCATCGGCTTCTGTCCATCGCGGCCCTGACGACGGAGCTAAACCTCGGTGACCTGGAGTCTTTTATTTGATCGGTCCATCTGATAGGAGACCGGCCTCGGGCTCGTTTGCCATTTGTGTTCCCAACTACGATCAATTTCTCCAGACTCTCATTACCCCTTCGCATTATGTGGCCAAAATACGAAAGAATTCGTTGGTGGCATATCGTGGACAGACGGGTCTTTATCTTGAGCTGTGAGAGGATCGACACATTTGTGTGAGAGGATCGACACACCATCATTACTATACGTACTTAAAAAAAGGTTAAGAGTGAACACATTTATATTATAATATAGTTATTTTGTGTTTATATCGAGTTAATATATAAAGTGGCATAACACGAATGATTTATCAACTTCGGGGCGTCCACCTTGATATTATAATTGGTGTTGACGTACTGGCAACATTGTATAAGAAATAACATTGTATATTTAGCTTACTATCAAATAAATTATTTTTGATATTTGTCGTATATATCTTCAAACAGAGCCATTTTTTTCGGTTCGTAATCCGCTTCTACTGTTAGTTCATGACCGATGTTCAGGTATTGTTGGCACGCTTCAGTGAACTTTGGCCAGTTGACAGATATGAGGTCACAGTCACTCGGAGTAGGCTCACTGAAACACAAAATCAAATATTATCACTTCTCCTACATTGTGTGCTATTACTGCAATGTTCTAGGCGTTCGATCACAATGAATTTTTATTTTTTATCTCCATATGTATCAGTCACGTCGCGGATTAAATGTGATTATGATATCTGTACCACAGCATATGAATGTTATTTAATTCGAATTGATTTAAAGCAAGTGAGAAAATAGGTTAAATGTATAATTACCTTGTCTTGGCAAAGTTGGTCCACATTTGAATAATTCTGTTCCTTACTAGTTTATCTTGTTCATTAATAGGGTTTTGGCTCAAAGCTTCTAATCGAAGAACATACGTTGTGTCATCTCCATGAGCTGCACCTTTTCGCATCAAACCATATATACTTTTAAAATAGTTTAGTTTACCATCGTACGAGAATTTATACATGTATATCGGGACATCTTGTCTCGAAGCCAACTTTGCTGCAAGCCAAACACCTGCAGCGAAATGTAAATCACCATAGAAATCTATGGCTAACTTGTCAAAGTCATCATCTGCTTTTATATCTTCTGTGTAAATCCGTAAGAATTCCTTGTCATATTTATCGACATCAATTGAATCGAATTTGTACGACCAATGCTCCATGAACGTTTTATCGTTGATCAATTCCCTAGCTGCGTTAGGTTTCATCATATTGATCAATAGTCCTTCCATGTCACAGAATCCCCTTAGCATTGGAACTTTGTTGAAATGTCCTCCATTTAGAAGTGCATACGGACAAACGGTCAAGAATGAATCACCTTTTCCAAAGTCCTTCTCAATAGTTGGAACAAATCCAAAATAAATCCTTTTGGACGTGAAGCATTCAGCGGCTTTAAAAGCTGCTCCTGTCAAAGTAGGTGCAGGAATTGTTCGCAAGAAATCATAGATAGCACGATTATCTTCCATTGATCCTTTGTACTGCAAAACAGTAAGTAAGCTTATAACTAATGACTTCATATCATAGTTGATCGCCCAGTCGTTGATAGAGGAGCCGGATTGGAGGATGGCTTTATGGAACAGTCCCTTAGCTAACGGTGAAAGAATAAGGTATTCAATAGATGCTGATCCTGCACTAATACCAAACAAGGTTACGTTGTTCTTATCACCACCAAATTCAGTGATATTATTCTGTATCCATTCCAAGGCTTTTACTTGATCTTTGAGACCCATGTTACCAGCTGCTTCTGAGATATCCAGAGATAGGAATCCAAAGATTCCTAATCTGTAATTGATTGTGACTACAACAACGTTTTTCTCTATCAGGAAATCAGGACCACTTTCGTGCTTCAAAATGCCATTTCCCATCACAAATCCACCTCCGTGTATATACACCATAACGGGTAGTGGTTCCGATCCAGATGTTTGTTTCGGAGTGTATACATTTAGATAGAGACAATCCTCGCTGCCTGCCATTCCACCAGTGAAGAAGTCGACTTGACAAGATACATTGTTGTTGTCAACTGCAGAAGCATCTTTTACATCCTGCCATGGTTGAGGATCTTTAGGACTCTGAAATGAGACCATGTTTTCTATTGATTTCTTAGTTAGTTATTGTGCATTTATTTGAATAATAACTAGTTTATTTCGGACAACCTGGATCCATACTTAGTTACAAAGAAGCTTAAAAAATGTAACAATCTTAATTTATCTTAACAAAATACAGTATGATATAAAAACAACCTGTAAAAATAATTGTAATCATTGTTGGTCTAGTACATGACGTACGTGACTGTTACGGGTTCAATATATTTAGAGATGATTTTTGTCTTTTGAATTTGGCTACCTTGAGTCTGGGTGTTTGTAATGCATTATTTGTATATATTTTCAAAAAAGTGTCCCCATGGTATAAATTTATCAATTTTGCATACAAACTTTGGGACTAGATGGCGCTGTATTTAGTTTACGTACCTGAAATCTTAGATCACCAACAGGAGGCTGAGCATAATGTATTCCCAAAAACTCATTATATTCAAAACCACTGTCTGTTTTAGATTCACCACCCTTAAGTATTCCCTGAGCTAAGGTCACAGTTGTCATTTTGGACGAGTATGTTAGACACTTTTCATGTGATTGTTCAATGCAATATTTTTATACAACTGATATTTTAGTGTCGATGTTATCAATTAATCCATGTGATAAAATGTGTAATTGATATCGCTAATTGATTAAGTTGCTTGTACCAGTTGTGGGTGTTAGTGATTGAAGTTATTTTTGTCATTGCACTTTTATTTATCAAAGATCTTCACATCTGTAACAAATCAACTCGATGTTGCATATTATTTTCAGATTTTAGAATTAGACAAATTTAGTTCGTCTTTAAAAAGCCTATTTTTGACCTTACTATTTTTGTTCTCCATTTTTATAGTACTAGTAGCCTGACCTAGCTTGGCTATTCCACAAAAGGGCTGTTCTGATTTCATCAAAACTTTCTCAGAATGAAATTTCCGAAAGCGTAATCTAGACTTGGATATTAGATTTTTATTCATGACACACATGTTTAAATTCGTGTTCGTATTTTTCCTGACTTTTTAAGAATTTGGAATTGGATATTTCATCAACATATTACAGGCCACTTACCAATCTAGGGCCCAAACATGAGCTCTCATTGCAAGGATAGTTATTATAGCTAATATTAATAATAATTCATATTAGACTAAGTTGTATAGATTTGAGGTCGTTAGTTGTATTTGCGGGGGCGCAGCGCGGCCAGTGTCGGACTGTCAGACTCGGATTGGAATGCGCTAGTACCATTACGAGTGGCAGTACTCACCGAGTGGGTGGTTTGACTTAATAACTTTTAGATATAACCTTTCATTTCCAACTCAAATCTGAAACTTTTCTTGCGGGGTTTGTAATAAAATGTATGCTTTGATTTGGTTATGTAGAGAGAGTTTTCGTTACCTTTTTTTGAGTTTTCGATTCGATTCCCGTGTCGAGGGTTTTTGGTATGTATTATAAGTAATATATTTTTAAAAAAATGTTGTAAATGTTATATCCGTTGTCGGATACCAGATACAAGCTCTGATTAATATGGGCTTAGGTGGCGATATGTGATCGGGAGGTATTTTTGAAAGAACAATGTACAAAATGCTTTATTGCCTTTTCTAAAATGTTTGGAGGTCTATATCGTCGGGTCATAGACTAGAGTAGACTCGCCGTCGGCGCCAGCGAGGCGCGGTGTGAAATACTCAGGTGCATCCGAACCTGCCCACGGATTTTTATACAGCGTGTCCTGTTTACATTACTTTAACGATTGACCAATTAAGTAGTTGAGATTACAAATATGTGTTTCTCTGTTAGTCAGGATATTGATTTGAAAATATATATTTGTAAGATAAGTTATCTAGTAGGTAGGAGCTTCGATGTTAGGGAATACTTTGAACTTTGATATATTGATTTCGCAACAAGATAATAATTAACTGATAAGTAATTTAATAATGTCCATATTTTCAGGTAATTACATAAAATGGTAACATAAATTTAAAATACAACATGTTTATACAGTAATATCATTAATGGTGTAAAAAAATTTTAATAAAATAAAATAAATTATTTCTTTATTATTCATTAATTAATTTTAAAAAAGCTTTGATAATTGGCGGAGGTGATTTAATAACAAAACCCACACTTCACGAAAGATTATTAAGTGCCAACGTAACAGATGGAAAGCCTATCCTCGTCTCAGGCACTATACATACATCTTCGAATTACTTCTCTGACATATATAGGTTTCCTCACAATGTTTTCCTTCGCCTTTAAGCTCGTGGTGTGAAATGACACTTAAGTTTTGGAAAAACTCATTGCACCATATCGCTGGGATTCGAAATTGCCTCGCTTGCGTAGAGGAAATCAAAGCGAAAGGTGTACCTACCTACAGACTAGGGACGTGTATTGGATTTTCAGAGGGATGCGCATAAACAATAAGTAGGTAGGTAGATTAAGAAAATAACAATGTGGCGCGGCGTAGATACAAATGGTAAGCACTGCTTATCTGCTTATATGGATTGCACGCCCTGCACACTACTTGAAGAAGTTCAAATATACAGTGAAGGTGAAATGACCTTGCGAACATCAACCTGTAGGTAGACAAACGCGTCCCGGGATCCTTTCACGGCGCTGCGCGTGAGTCGTGATTTGATTCCCACAGAGCAAGCCGACTGTCTTTGTTCCTTTCATTCCTTAACCAAATACCAATCGGTGTCTCTCTCTTGCAGATACAGTCAGGTTAATTGTTGTTGCAGACGACAATAAATTATAATTCTGTTCAATTTGTTGGTTTTATCAATATGTAGGTTGGTCACGTATAGTAAGTAAATCTACTTATTATTGAAATAAGGTTTTCTTCGAATAAGGGACTAGAAGTATAACTTATATTGCTACCCATTAACATCATTTACTTAAATAAAGTTTATTCCTGATTTTATTCTTCCTCTTACAATATTATTGTTGTAGCGAGTACTAGGTATATACAATAGTATTATGTCTGCCCCCTTGTCACGGGAAGTCAGAATGCTATGTAAAGTTGTGAATTTTGGCATTGGACGTCGATAGAAGTGGTATTTGTATGATCGAGGGTGGCCTTTATTAAGAAACCCTCAATAATAAATGATTTAAAAATAAAATAAAAATATATGTACATTACGAAGGCAATCAGATGGTCGCTGACAGCAAAACTCGGACAATAAAAGCGTCTTAGCTCTGTATTCCGTATATGAAGTCAGTGATAGTAAGCAATAATCGACAGGCGTGTTACACAAGTCACGATCTGACGCCAAGCACCGAGGAATGCGAGCACGGACCCATGTCTCACGGTGTACGCAGGTGCCAGCAATAGGAATCACGTTCTACTTACAATCTGTAAGTAAAGGTAAAGCTTTTGTCTGTGCTAATGCTATTTGACATACCATGGTGATAGACTTTTACCTTTCGTGAGGAAACCTGCCGCGTTATTCACTAAGATTTCTCAGCATCGCACTCGTCGTCGAGTGTCGGTTTTAAAGATACGAAATTTAACCTTATCCTTTTATATACCTATAAATTTCCTATGCTTGAAACGAACGCTCGTCGTCGAATTTGACGCTGAGAAACCTTAGTGAATAATGCGGCTGTATGAGTTTGTACCACAATTATAAGTTTTGGCATGATAAAACTTCGATGAATTTTAGAATTCCTAAAAGAAGAGTACAAGTGTACTTATAATACACACTCTTCGCCAGTTAGGTATGTTTAAGTCCCAAGTAATAGGGGGCGCACCTATTGCCATTAACCGGGCACTAATCAAATATTGGGGCTGCTACTGGGAAATTATGGATAGAAAACCCCAAAATACTTTGCCTGACCTGGGGACCGATTTTAAGACCTCCTTTGCGACCACTTGACTAACGAGTAGACAATAAATTAATTTATACAGCAAATGAAGACGATTTCTCTTCCAAATACTTGCTTGGTAATTGCTAATCAGATAACGTAATTACTTCGGGGCAATCGGCATAAATAGATAAGCCATTTTACTCAATGCCTCTGTTAAGAACTAATCGCTATACAGTTGGCCACTGTGTGACATTTGTGTGCCATATTTGTCTGTATTTTTCAATGGATACCTCAATTATCAAATAGCTGACATTTGGCTCGTTGGGGACCTGCCTTCGCTAAATAAAATAATGTAATGCATTGTGCACAATTGTACCCATATTTGTTAACAATGGACCGGCTTCGTGTTGACATCTGGTGGGTCTTCAACTAACAACGATAATTTCAGATAATGTTTTGCCATTCAAAAACGAAACTAGTAAATACGTCACTAAAGTCTATTTTGGGTTGTGGAATAGAAAAATTTTACCACCCTATCGTTTAAGCAAAAATGAACTTTAACGCTTAATTTAAACGGCACTAAATAGTTTAGTTATGTCAAAATGCCTCCTCCAGCCACTTATGTGACGTAATGGCTGGGTAGTCGAGGGGTGACAATTATTTGCACTTTTTGATTGTAGTGCCGTACTTACAACCAATTTAGAGGATTTTATTGGTTTAACTGTTTATTTATATTATTGAAAAATGGTGACCGATACACAGACAGATACCCGCGACAGACATTCATAACAATCTCTTTCACTAAACGCATACATATATCAACTACATTCTGATTTTCTCCATGTCATCATGGGTAAAAAAAAAAAAAAAATTTTCTTTTTTTTTCATTATATTGTGTACAATGCCATTTGAAAATTTGTGAATCAATAAACATTTTTATCTTTATCTTTATCTTATAATTTGAAGCAAATAAGTACTACAATAGTGTCTTCAAAAAAGAAAGCTCACTTGATGTGCCTAGTGACAGTAGCTTATACGAGTAAGGGTGCGACTTGCATTTTGTTTTGGTACTAAAGGTTTCTACTGAAACTACAGCTACCATAGCACCGGTATTAAGTACTCCTCCCTTTCATGGAGCAATGGGATCCAACTGTGACCCTTTTAAGCAGTGCGTATTAAGAACTAAGTTCTGACGTTTATATTTTGGTAACATAAAATTAAGCGTTAAATAAAGCAAAGAAGTGCTGATAAACGCCGCTTAAACGATCATATGTTGTTGTAAATAAATATTTATATCGCACTTTATGGATGTGAGACGTGGACTCTCTCGCGAAGATATCGGGAAAGGCTGCAAGCGTTTGAAGAAGGATGGAGGGTATACGTTAGGTATACGAGGGCTGCAAACTAGTAGGTATTGGAAATTGTGGAAGAAGAAAGAATAATAATGCAGACAATAGAAAACAGGAGCGGTGAGATGATTCGACACCTTTAACGCTTTCATTAGGAACATCATAGAAGGATAGCGAAGAAGAGCGAGGCCAAGGATTAGTTACATAAAACAGCTGTAGGAATAAGTCATGGCATATTGGATGCCAAGTGTTAACGGGCAATAGAAAGGGTTTGCGATTGCTTCACTAACTCTTAGACTGATGATCATAGTTGACCACCTAGAACCTTAATAGCCGCAGAGACATTGGTAATTCGTGAATTATCATTCCTCGATACTTAGACGAAAACGCAATACGCTTGCTGCGTGCGGTCAATCGCCTCATCCACTCATTATATCAACCTGCTACAATAGAATATTAAATAGTATTATAACGCTATGAATATTCATATTGCCCTTTTCCGAGATCCATGGTAACTTATGATGTGAGTTTGACAAATAGGTGACAATGATGTGATAAATCAAACCAGGAGGCTCCATACACGTAACTATTATGATACTAAGATATCCATTTAAGTTTAAGCAAGGTCTTATTAGATATGCTAGAACTATAAGCACTTGATATGTAAACTGAATGTCTCTTTGTATTACATAATATTTTATTCATGTATTCTAATATAATAAAGAGTTAAAGTTTGTGTACTTATGTAGCAGACTATCTTCGAAGCACTCAACCGATTTAAAAAATTCTTTCAACCATATTTAAAATTAATTCCCAGGGTTGACATAGCCTTTTAAAATATATACCATAGGCTGAGCCGCAGACCAAAGCACGTCTTCAATCAAATTCTTCATTAGAATTTCCAATTTAGTCTCTACGGCCTCAAAATTAACCACCTTTTCGTATGGAAATCCTCACAGAAATGCATGAGAGTAGAACACGAATGGCGTAATGAAGGTGAGGTTTTTATAACTCATACAAGAAACGAAAGAAACAATACATACTTAAGGACTGGTTTATCATCAGGTAAAAGGTAATACGGATCGTATGTACAAATTATATATTACTAGCTGTGCCCGCGTTGATTTAGTTTCATCCTTATGGACGCGGAAACCTAATATTTTTAATAAATAAAAGGTAGCCTATGTCCTTACTCTAGGTCTAAAGATTGACTGTGCCAAATTTCATCAAAATCGGTTGAGAGGTTTAAGCGGGAAAGCGTAACAGACAGACAGAGTTACGTTCGCATTAATTTATAATATTAAGTAGGGATAGTTTCAAGGTACATGCAATGTCACTTCTCTTATGTTATCTTTACTGGCATTGCCTTTCGTCCAACCTTTGCCTGGTGGAATACAAAGCGTCCAGTCTTATTTTTGTGGTATCTTAGCACAGAATCAATACATTAGTTGCATTACGTTGCGTCAGTCGCTTATAGATTTGTTCGAGACATTAATAATACAAGCACCCGATACTTGTCATTAATACGGTGACTTATACGGTGTTGACTACGAATGAAGCCATCAGGTACCTACTGCGACACTTTAAAAGAACGCATCGCTCACTGGACGTCATTAGACTTCAATCAACTCTGGATTAAGTTACAAGTGGAAGGAAAGTAAAGGATACTAATAAGTCAATTTATTTGAATAGATACTTCATTAAAAAATATAGTCATGGTGAACGAAGAACTACACAATGAAATAAAATCGTCAGCATTGGATCTTATCGGAGAAACGCCTATTGTGGCCCTCGATCGACTCTACTCCGGCCCTGGACGAATTTTGGCGAAATGTGAGTTTATGAACCCTGGTGCCTCTATCAAATGTCGGTCATCGTTAAGTATGATAAAGAAGGCTTTGGCGTCGGGTGAGTTGAAGCCTGGCGCCCCTGTGATGGAGGTGACATCGGGTAACCAAGGCTGCGGGCTGGCTGTGGTGTGCGCTGTACTGGGACACCCACTCACTCTCACCATGTCCAAAGGTAACAGTGCTCAGCGAGCGATACACATGGAAGCCCTAGGTGCCAAGTGTATTAGAGTACCGCAAGTTGAAGGTACGTACGGTAACGTCACCTTGGCCGACGTGAAGGCAGTCGAAGCATTGGGCTTGAAATTGGTAGAAGAGCAAGGCGCCTACTATGTTAACCAGTTCAATAATGAAGGCAATAGCGACGCGCACTACGAGTCGACTGGTCCTGAGATCTGGCGACAGACTGGTCATCATGTAGACGCTTTTGTTGCCACCGTGGGCACGGGAGGAACCTTTACTGGGACCTCGAAATACTTAAAGGAACAAAATCCTGAAATAAAGACGTACGTGGTAGAACCAGTTGGCGCGGAGGTAATCAAGGGCGATCCCGTTACGAAGCCCCTGCACTTGCTCCAGGGGTCTGGATACGGGTGTATTCCGAATTTGTTCAAGTTTGAAATGATGGATGGGACGTTAAGTGTGACTGATGAGGAGGCAGTGAAGTACAAGGACCTTGTTGGTCAGAAGGAGGGTCTGTACGTGGGTTACACGAGTGGGGCAAACGTAGCTGCGGCCGTGAAGTTGTTAGAGTCCGGGGTGCTGCCCCCGGACGCCTGGGTGGTCACGACGCTCAACGACACCGGCTTGAAGTACACTCCGGTCCCTGACGAACTTACGTAATAAAAAATAATTTAAAAAATTCCTTTCATCGGTGCTAAAGTGCAATTCATAAATGTGTACAAATATAAATTATTTTAAATATTTATTATTGTTATTTGGTAAATTTATACATGTCTAGTGCATGTACCTATATTAATTGTGAATAAAGATTATGCATGTTTTATGTTACGTTTATTGTGTCAGGTATTCGCCTCAGGTTTGGTCATTGAGAAGGTGTGTGTACATATACACATAATGCCAATCACACGGAAAACTTGCATACAACTCTTAGATGGCTACCACCCTGAAGTGAGGCGCCTTTAAACATACAACGTCCTTAAGGTAAGTCCATCTAAGCAAACTGTATTAAAAGTGTAAATATTACATTTCCTAGTATAATATTATCAGTGCGTACCTTTTCATAACTATACGATTGAAAATATTTGCTAAAATTTTTAATATGATTCTTATATAACAAAGTCGCAGATGATACCAGTGTTTGAATATTTACATATTAGGAGGTCCAACGCCTCCTTGGTCCCTAAAAGTCTCCGACTCATAAGTAGACACTGATTTGAGGGCAGGCTTTTTGATATGTAACAATGTTAGCTTTTTGGTTTCGAATGATGACCGGAATTATTTATAGTGGCAGACTTAACAACGTTGAATTTCAAATACTTTCTTTATTCGCAAGAACAAACAAAAAAGTTAACAAACAAACGCTTTAATACCGAACATAAAAAATCCCGAGCTCCATAAAACAAGTCAATTTTCAATCCCATAGACGTTGAATGATGCAAACAACTAATTCTTATTATAATTGGTTGTAAAACGAATAAAACTCCTGTCGGCAAATCTTTGTGTCTGTCCGTCTGCGACTAACGATTTTCGGAACTGTAATTTGGCACCATTGATTCACAACAACCCATTAAATTATGTGTCCATATCGGAACAGCAAAAACATTTCGTCTATCCCGCGGCTGCAGCTGCTTCGACTATTAAAAATATTCGCTTCTAAGTGGGCGTTTCTCTTGATTTTTACGATCGTATGCCGTTTGTGTTGTGTGGTAAACGGTGCCAATTTGTATAGTTAAGGAACTGGAACGCTTTGGGCGAGGACTATTGCAACAAACACCAAATTAGCTTGTTCTCTTCACCCAAAAAGGACAGTACATCCTGTAATGAAGTTGGCAATCAAGACATTCTTGGCTCAGTTGGCTTAAAGTTTAATAAATTCATTAAAAATCAGAGACACTCTCGCATTGCCTTATGAAGAATAACAGAAAAGGAATATCTGTGCCAACATAGTGAGGGGCGAAATGGTCGCACTACCGCAGGAACATTATATTACTCTAAGGTAGCATTAATTGACTGCGATCTTCTGTAAGGTGAAGAGCCTCAGGGCAGTTCCGAATAACGGAGATTCCCTATCTCTCTTAATAATATATCCTATAATAAAATCAAGACCCTTTCCGCACTTGACAGTGACGGGATTAATAATAAATCACATGATCATTGTTTTCCTAATACAAACGTGTTGGTATTGGCACCGTATTTGCACGGGCATAATATTAATGGGTATTTTCCTAGTTTTTATTTGCGCAGATCAGTCCGCCTGTTCAAATGTTTGTGATCGTGCCAAGAGCGGCTGCTCGGAGGTTAGATAGATGGCCGACTCGATGATACGTCTGGTAAACACTCATGCAGTAAATACAATACATTAGCTTTATTATGTTTACAATGACATTAGCACTATACAATGAAGACTATAACACAAGTATGTTATTGAAGAGAGTAATTATTTCTTCTCGGAACTTCAACCAAGTCTTAAAATGCTTCCATTTGTATGTGCGATAAAAGATAGGTTGACTCAATATTCTTAACTTAATCACAGGTAAGTTCAATAGATTAAGGTGATACCGCACGCACTTCTGTTTCAACAACAAAGAAGTGCATGAAGTAAATGAAAAGTTTGCGTATGGAAATCATTGGGTATGTAATACAAATAAATTTATTTAAATACTTACGTAAGTAAATGACTCATTCCACATCCTGTATAGAAGTGTAAGATAGTCCACCTGTGCACACTGTGTCGTTCCCACAACGCGAGTCAATATTGACACAGATTAAATCAATTCCTCGGATGTGCGTTATCTCACGGAGCGGACAACCTGTCCGGACTTTAGAAATACTATATTCTAGTGACCTATGAAACTACGATTTAGGCTTAGGCAGACCAGAGGGTATTCCATCATACTACTACGAAGTTAGTCAGACGCTATAATTAGCGTCTGAATAACTTAGCTTTTAACGTTTGATTTTTGTATCACAAAATAAAACGTCAAAGCTACGAAGTTCTTGATACGCGCTGTTTTAACGATCATAGTTGGCCCCCTGTAAGAAAAATAATAAAAAATAAAAATCGAATGTATCGAGTGAAATAGATTATAAAAACATTTTAATATTAAGATTATGAAATGAAATCACCGATGTTTTGTGGTAGAAGATATTACGTTTGAAAACAATATCATAGGGATATTTGTAATTAATAATACAGTAAAAAAGAGATCTAAATAATATTCGAATCGCAAAGAAGAAATACCTCTTTGTACTAAAATTTAATTAATCAAATCTTTAATCTTAGTACCGTAAAGATTTTTCGGATCTGTTTTGGTAATATTGTCTTAACTCATAGACATACCATAAGTTGCCACTTATGCATTGTGACTTCAAACAACGATATTGTAGATCTCGCAGAACAGAAACAAGTGACTATCGGTTGAGATTGTCTAGACAGACGTTGTATGACAAATAGTATAGATAACAAGAACCTTATCGGGATAGGCAGGGTTCCGACCCCGACCGTGGTCGATAAGGCCGAGGCGACTAGATTAACATCTAACTATCGGCAATCTATGAAGGCGTATTCGGTACTTAAGAATGCAAACAATTACAATAAAACTAAGCGTGTTTGCCTGTCTGTTTATTCCGGTTAATCTCTGAAAAAGAGTGGACTGATTTTAATGGGACCCGCAGAAGTAGCAGATAGCTGATGTTACAAGTAGTTAGAAATTAAATTAATTTAAAGTTAATTAAATGAAATTAAATCTACGCGGGAGAAATTACGGGGCACACCTCGTTAATAATATAACTTTATACAACCTACTATGAACTGGGAGCCTACGATCATCGGTTTAGACAGGGAGTATTTAGAACGGAAGTATTTCAAAGCTGAGAAATTCTTAATACGCGCTGCTTAAACGATCATAGTTGGCCCCCAGGAACTACTTTTTAAAGCTTAAAGTAAGGAAGTTATAGTAATACAGAGTTAACAATGCTTTTTGATACAACGTAGTTTTCCTGAGCATTACTGTCAAGTGTAATAAGGCTTTCATTACATTCCAATTACAACTCTGAAGAAAATTATAATTTCCCAAGCGGCAGGCAGGTGTTTTCTACGTCTAATACGAACACCTGTCGCTTACGAGCTAGGCCTCGCAGATTTTACAACTGTTTTTGCATCATAATAACATTCACAACAACATCCTGTGTCATTAGATTAGACGATGTCAATGACTGGCCATTGCTTTAACCATTAAAAACATCCGTTAATTCTAATGATGTGCGTTAGTGAAACTATTGTGTGTTTTGTGATATTGGCGTGACTGAGGAGCGCAGGTGGCGCGCTGCGTTGGTTACGAGTGAAGACATCGCTCAGTATAAAGATTAGATTGATCTTGGAAGACAGATTGGTGGATACAGTGCGTATATAGGTCCTCGTTTTAAGCGTTGAGACTCATTCGTAAGCATGACAGGGATCTTACCATGATACTTAGATTGACAGTTTTAATGAGATAGATGTTTATGCTGACATGTAAAAGTTTGTCACTGTCACATAGTTCAACTATCATCAATACACATCATATTACGAGTTAACATTAAGGATTAGATATTATGGACCTAGCTATGTCACGGCATTTGTGGTGGTTGGATGTGATGCAATGCAAGTTGGAGGCGATTGATTGTTATCAATTCTTAACTATGTAAGTAATTATATATTTTTAAAACGAGTATCCATTTCTATAGACACAATTATTCCATTCAAAAGCTTCCACTATAAATGTTTCAATCAAATAAATTAGAAGCGGCTTCAAAACAAATTTCATGTCTCTATTAACATTAGCATACGTATTTTTATCACAGCTGGCTATCAAAATTCACCTTTATTACTATAATATTGTAAGTAACGTGTAACAATAACAGTGTCTGCGCACCAAATAAATAACAAAATGTAATTTAGTTGTAAAATCAAATTGGAAGTGTGCTCCAATCTGTATTTAATCAAAGTCGTCAATGAGAGAATGTGATTGGAGCGGTGGCCGCGACAGGTGTTCAGCGCGGCACGTTTCTTATTAGAAGTACGTACGTATCTTTGGTACTGGTATTAGAACGACAGAGCCTCCATTCCATAGATATAAGACGGTGGCAGGTGCAACCACGTCGCTTATCTACGTACATGATAACGGAAACCGCCGACGAATCATTTTGTCCCCACGGTTCTCGCGTAGTTGATATAATGCCGGCGGCGATCTCGCTGATACAACCATTTCTAGCTGGAATCTAATAAGAAAATTTATTGCGATCAATCTATTTCCTGTGGTGAAATTAACATGTTTTGGTGGGTCATATACTGTACCTACCTTAGTAGATACCTTTGTTTTATCCGTACTGATTAAGTATGTTGGTGTTCTATTTGACAGGGACAAGATAAATTTATAAAGCTAATATTAGTTCTTTAACGGACGTTTTCAATAACCTATCAAAGTCTGTAGAGCTGAATTAAGAATGCAATCATACAGGCGGGTCGGTATATTCCATTGGCCACTTTGTACGATCAATAGGTACATCATAAGATACTATATTATGTGAAAATGAGGTGACTGGTCTCAATTGGTAGAACGTTTATTGTAGGTACTACAATTTTAAGTAAGTTAGAGTTGCTGAAAGGTATAGTACGCACAGTCCTTTCGGTAACGGCACTTGTGACGTTCGATTGATTATATCTAAAATTAGATATTTTTTCAAAGTAGAGTTTTTCTACAGACACCACACTCTATATCTATGAATTAACATTGATCCACAGCGTTAAAGGGGCATATCCACAGATAAAATATAAAAACAACAATTCGTTCTATTTAGTATACTCTATGTAACACTGTACACATTTTTTAAGGCTCCACAGCAGCCTTAAAGGTGGTCTTAATTCTATGTGACTACATAATATTTCTAATGGTACACAATATAACATTTAGTTCCACACAGACCAAGGTTGGTTCACCTAACACACTCTGTCTAACGCCAGGTGCCACCTGTCGCGGCTCTTTTTAATCCTGTTACTTACCATACCTTATATGTACTCGTCTAGAATTACGCTATTACACCCCGCTGTAGATCTCGTGTTTGGTAGAAATGCTCTTTAAATGTAGTCTTAGTTTTCGAACCTGATTTTTATATTAATTTTAATTCCTCAAATTTTTTTTCGTCCAAAATACATCATGCCGGAGCACATGACCCGCAGATAAATTATTTAATTTTTTTGATGATGATGATTTGTCATATCCAAACCCTCAAGTCTTCTTGCGACCTTGTCATAGGCACCTCTCGGGGGGTGCAAGGCCAGGAGACCTCCTCGTGTGCCCGATCCATTGTTTGTCCTAAGGATACGTCCGAGGGAACGACAATGGCTTCGGGACGGTGCACCCTGGACGTCGACGACAGTCTCTTCGGGGGCCTTCATCGCGTGACTTAGCTCCTCGATGGCGATCCCTGGGGTCACTGTCGTCGATGACTAACACCTGGCACTCGACGCAGGTGGCGGAGGTGGAATTCGCTCCTTGTACGTCTCTGTTCAGCAGAGATGACAATGGATGCGAGCCTGCGTCACCCATTCCCAAGGTTCGGCGTGCCTATGGGAACTAGACCTTCTGTCTAGGACTGGGGGGTAGTACCCAGTCAAACGTCAGGGGGAGGGGAGGCACTCCGAAAGGGGTGCCCGGGGTTGACGCTATCTCGCTCGTCACCCCGTGAATGCCGTAATCACCGACTCTTCCTTCAACAATTCCAGTGAGCGAGGCTGGATACGTCGGGGAGTTGGTGACCGGAGAGGGCTTGCCTTAATTGGCCGGCCTGCGAGGAGAAAACCTCTATAAAAATCCGACAGCGAAGTCGTGAAAACCTGAGAGGCTCTGGGCCACCTCTCAGTATGTAAGTCCCCCATTGTCGGAATGGGCGTCACCCGGCAATGGTTCCTAGTTCGACCCATACTCGTGGGAATAGACATGGAAAAAATAAACAAAACTTTGACGAAGGAAGGAGAGGAGAAACAGGAAGGGGGTGTAAAATCCCTAAACGGGAAGGAGAATACGGGGGGGAAGCAGTCGCTGACCCCTGTAGTGGTGCTGGAGAGCTGCAGTGGTCGAGCTGCAGCTGTGGTAGCGCGTCCAAGGTCGCAGAAGAGGAGTAGGACAAATTCTGGCTCCTCCTGCGGCGAGCAGACCGTTGCCAAGGTCGGCACGGCGACGCGTGGCCGCAAGCGCTCAAGCGCTGCAGCGCGAATAACGCGCGATGGGTCAGGCCGCTTTATCCGGCCGCCCACACCGTGCGCAGGGAGCGAGCGGGACGAGGACAGCGACGCGATGTCGGAGATGTCGCTCGTGTCGCTGACCTCAGAGGAGGCTGAAGTAGCGTCCGGGGCAGGCCCCTCCGGGACTTGCCGTGCGGCCTACTTCAAGGACGATACGGACGACCTGTTCGGTCCTGATTTGGCCCTGACAAATACCAGGGCCAAAAAGAAGCTGCCCTCGGTAGAGGAGCTGAGGAAGAAGTTGGAGGAGATGCCCACACTTGAGTTGGGCACCCTCATTAAAGAGCAGCAGACTGCTGTAGAACGGGTTGCAGACAGGTCGAAGCACCTGAAGGGCAACTTCGTGCACCAGCTTCGAGTGAGTGCACGAAGGACCGAGGCGGCGTCGCTTGTTCTGGCGATGCGTACATCCGCGGGCGCAAACACCGAAAGGTTGGAGCGCGAGAATGCGGAATTGCGCTCGCAGATGGCGGCTCTCTCTGCCAGGATGGAGAAGCTCACGGCGGAGCTCTCTGTCCTCCGCGGGGCGGGCAGGGTAGAGGCCAGCGAAGCCGCCTCGGCACTGCCTTCGGGTGTTGAGGACCTCACGCGCGCTATCATGGTCCAGGTGGGGACCATGATTGGCGCGCGATTTGAGGCCTTGGAGGAGAGGCTGCTTCCCGAGAGGCGCATGCGTCCCCCACTCGCTGCGGACGCCAGGAGGGCAGCTCAGGCGCCTGTCGTGCCACCTGCCGGACCGCCTGTCGGGCCACCCTCATGCCCGGCAGCCCCGGCCTCTGGGGCACCTGCCCCGGAGACGCCGGGACGTAGGAGGGGAGGGAGGAGGAACAGGAAGAACAAGCGGAGCCCGGCCACTGCCACAGTGCTTCCGACCGCTGCTCCTCCTGCAGCTCCGCGGGCAGTGCAGGCGCCACCCCCCCAGGTGACATGGAGCACAGTGGTGGGGCGTAAGGCCCAACCCAGGGCTGGGCCAAGTGGGCCTCCTCCCGCGAAGCCTGCGTCCCGGCCCCCGCCGTCGCGCAAACCGGAGAGGGCACCCGCGCGGCCGCCAACTGTCGCAGCGATCACCGTGACGATCCCGGAGGGATCAGACGTCACGTACGCTGCGGTAATGGCCGCCGCGAGGGAGAGGATAAAGCTCGCCGACCTTGGCATTCCGAGCCTTCGGAATCGGAAAGCCATAACCGGCGGGCTGATCCTAGAGGTCCCGGAACCGGACTCTGCCTCCAAGGCCGACGCGCTCGCGAGTCGCATGCGCGAGTCCCTTAAAGACTTGGGCGTGCGAATAGTGCGCCCAGTGAAGATGGGGGACATGAGGGTGCTGGACCTCAATGAGGCCACCACCCCCGAAGACGTGGCGACCGCGATCGCGGAGGTTGGAGGCTGCGCGGCGGCGGATGTGAAAGTGGGCGACATAAAGCGCCCCTCACACTTGGCCCTGGGGACTGTGTGGGTCCGATGCCCACTCACCGCGGTGCGCAAGCTGTTCGCAGCGGGGCGCATCCAGGTGGGGTGGGTGTCAGTGAGGGTCGAGGCACTGGAGGCAAGGCCATTGCAGTGCTTCCGGTGCCTCGAAATTGGCCACGTGCGTAGCACATGTCCGAGCACAACGGACCGAAGCTCCCTGTGCTACGCATGTGGTGAGGCGGACCACCGGGCGAGTCAATGTACTCGCCCGCTGAAGTGCCCGCTCTGCGCGGACCTGGGCCGGCCCTCTGGCCACAGGATGGGGGGCAAGAAGTGCTCCGCTCCTCGTGGCAAAAGGGGCCGTAAGCCGGGTCCCGCGAAGCCGAGCGGCACGGGACCGGTACAGCCGGGCTCGAGCCCAGCTGTGGCGGCAACCGAGGTCCCACCACGACCTTAAGGCCCCAACGAGCCTTACAGTGCAACCTCAACCACTGTCGCGCGGCGCAGGACTTGTTCCAGCAGTCCGTCGCGCAGTGGTCGGTTGCACTGGCGGTGGTGGCGGAGCCATATCGCGTCGTCCCAAACCACCCTCGCTGGTTTGGTGACGACATGGACTCCGTCGCCATATATTGGGGTGGCGGTAGCGGCGACCCTCCCTGCTCCCTCATTGAGAGGGGGCTGGGATACGTCGCCGTGAGCTGGGGTCGTGTAGTCGTTGTGGGCTGCTACGTCTCCCCCAACTGTACCCTCGCCGTCTACGAGGCGTACCTGGACGGGGTGGCCAACTGCATGCGCAGATGTCTGCCTCGTCCCGTGCTTGTCCTGGGCGACTTCAACGCTCACTCTCGTGAGTGGGGGAGCGCCCGGGATGACCAAAAGGGGGAGACAGTGCTGGAATGGGCGGCGGCGCTGGACCTCCGGTTGCTGAACCGGGGGTCTGTCAGCGCCTGCGTGCGCTGGCAGGGGGAGTCGATCGTGGATCTTTCGTGGGCGACTCCCCAGGCAGCGCGCATGGTGACGGGGTGGAGAGTGGCAGAGGAGATGGTCACATTATCCGACCATCGCTATATAGCGATGGATGTGGCCATCCGCCTTCCCCGCCCCGACAGCCGCCGCAGTAGCAGCCCGCCGCGACGATGGTCTCTCAAGCGGTTGGACAGAGATCGTCTCTGCGCCGCAGCCATCGTCGCGGCCTGGCCTGAGGGCCAAGAGGATGGGATCCTGCCCGATCCTGAAAGGGAAGCCGCCTGGTTCCGGGACACGATGACGTCCATATGTGACGCGTCGATGCCCCGGACCAGATCTGCCAAGCCCCGGGCCGTGTACTGGTGGTCGGAAAGCATCGCGGAGCTGCGCGAGATATGCCTCCGCGCCCGACGCCAGTACACGCGTGCCCGGAGAAGAAGGCGAGCCACAGCCGAAGAGTTGGGTGGAGCCTACGTGGCCTATCGAGGCGCCACGAAGGCGCTGCAGGCAGCCATTGCCAGCGCCAAGGCTCGGTCGTGGGATGAGCTCATCGGGGGACTGGAGAGGGATCCATGGGGCCGCCCGTACAGGATGGTACTGGGCAAATTGCGCCCGTGGGTCCCTCCGTTGACGGAAACTCTGGACCCGGCATTCATGGAGAGAGTCGTCGACACCCTCTTCCCCAGGGTCCAGAGCAGTCCCGCCCCCCCTCCTTCGGAACCGATCATCTGGACCGAAGAGATGGGGGTGACGACCGATGAGCTGGACCGAGCCGTGAGGCGCCTCGGAGCCCGAAACACGGCACCAGGCCCAGACGGAATTCCTGGTCGGGCCTGGGTGTTGGCTCTACCCAACGGGCTGGGGAACAGGCTGCGGCGGCTGTTTAACGACTGCCTACGCTGCGGCGTGTTCCCCTCAGGCTGGAAAGTGGCTGGGTTGGTTCTCCTCCATAAGGATGGTAGACCCGCAGATTCTTCCTCCGCGTATCGTCCTCTCTGCCTACTAGATGAGGCGGGTAAGCTGCTCGAAAGAGTGTTGGCGGACCGCCTCAGTACGCACCTGACGAGCGTCGGGCCGGACCTGTCGGAAGACCAGTTTGGCTTCCGACGCGCGCGGTCGACAGTGGACGCGATCATACGCGTCCGAACACTGTCGACGCAGGCTGTATCCCGGGGCGGAGTGGCGTTGGCTGTCAGCCTTGACATAGTCAACGCCTTCAATAGCCTGCCCTGGGACGCAATAAGGGGGGCCCTGGTGTACCACCGCGTGCCCCCCTACCTGCAGCGCGTGGTCTGTGCCTACTTGCGCGACAGGTGCGTGCAATATGTGGGCGGAGATGGACGAGTTCACCGGAGGGAGGTGTACTGCGGGGTCCCACAGGGATCGGTCCTAGGGCCACTCCTGTGGAACCTCGCGTACGATGCGGTCCTGCGGGTCGACCGCCCCGACGGCGTTAGCATCGTCTGCTATGCGGACGACACGCTGGTGCTAGCCGTCGGGGCCACTTTCGAGGAGACCAACCGGCTCGCCGAGCTTGGCGTGGCATGCGTCGTGGAGAAAATCCACGAGCTGGGCCTTCGGGTAGCGCCGGAAAAGACCGAGGCGCTGTGGTTCCACAAGATCCCGAGGGGAAGGGAACCACCCAGCTCGTCGGTTCGCGTAGGTGACGTGGATGTCCGGGTGGGACGGTACCTGAAGTACCTCGGTCTCACCCTGGACGGTCGCTGGGGCTTTGAGGAGCACTTCAGCCGCATGGTCCCCCGGATCAAGAGGGTAGCGGGTGCATTGCACAGACTGCTGCCCAATCTCGGGGGGCCGAGTGAAGGAGTCCGCCGCCTCTATGCGGGGGTCGTGCGATCCGTGGCTCTCTACGGAGCACCCGTCTGGTCTTCCAGATTGGGTGTTAGGCGCTGCAGAACTATGTACAATAGTATGCAGCGTCCTATGGCCATCCGGGTCGCACGGGGGTATCGTACCCTGTCCTTTGAGGCGGCCACTGTCCTGGCGCGGTTTCCGCCCCTGGACATCCTGGCGGAGATGGATGCTCGTATCTACGACCGTCTCCGCCGGGCGGACGGAACTGCGCCTCCAAATGCGGCTGAAGTGAGAAGGCAGGAGCACCGACATGCGCTCGTAACGTGGCGGGAGCGGCTCTGTGAGCCGCAGAACGCCCGCCAACGCGCTGTCGGTGCAATTTTGCCGAGCCTCGGGCCCTGGCTAAAGAGGAAGGACCACGTCACCTTCCGGCTGACGCAGGTACTCACCGGACACGGGTGTTTCGGAGAGTACCTGAATCGGATCGGTCGCGAACCGACGACGCAATGCCACCATTGCGGCAGTGACCGGGATTCCGCACAGCACACGCTGGAGCAGTGCCCAGCGTGGAGCTCGGAACGGCGAATCTTGGTCACCAGGATCGGGCAGGACCTCTCTCTGCCACGCGTAGTGACGGCTATGCTGGCAGACAGAGAGGCATGGAGGGCCGTAGTCTCCTTCTGCGAGACAGTAATGTCCCAGAAGGAGGCCTCCGAGCGGGATCGGGAGAGAGCCGATCCCTCTCGGAGACGACGGCGACGGCGGGGCGGAGGCAACGCACGCCCCGGACCGTCCACCCAATAGCCAGGGTCTAAGAATTTGGCTATGGTATCCCCTGCCTGTCGTAAGAGGCGACTAAAAGGGGGCCGGAGGGCCTGCTGGCGGTGGTCGGGGTGGGAGCTTTGACCACTGAGCCGCGGGCCCGGGAAGGTGGCAGCGCGACGTGGCTCGCGCTGCCTTGCACAGCGAGGTCTCCAGGGGCGGCGACACAGCTGCCCCGGGGATGTGCCCCGGCAAAGTGTGGGGGGACACCGGTGCGATCTATCAGAGTACCCGGAGTCCCCCCTGAGCACTGAGGATGGCCACCGGGGGGGTTTTAGTGCGGTAAAAATCCCACATACCCCGATCTGCCTCTCCCAGGGCGGTCGGGGACCTTTTGAAGGTTTCCCCCTCGTCAATAAAAAAAAAAAAAAAAAAAAAAAAAAAAAGGCACCTCTCGGAGGTTTTCTTTCGACGCGACAACTTACCTTTATATGTGGTTAATTAATACAATATCTTTATAAAATATTGTATACTAGCTATGCCCCGCGGTTTCACCCGCGTAGATTTAATTTCATCCTTATGGTCGCCTATGTCCTTTCTCAGGGTCTAAAGATTGTCTGTGCCAAATTTCATCAAAATATGTTGAGAGGTTTAAGCGGGAAAGCGTAACAGACAGAC
Source organism: Watsonalla cultraria (assembly GCA_964035505.1). NCBI lineage: Eukaryota > Metazoa > Arthropoda > Insecta > Lepidoptera > Drepanidae > Watsonalla > Watsonalla cultraria. The sequence continues at coordinate 4,404,473 of OZ037723.1, forward strand.
AGATGGAGTTACTTTCGCATTTATAATATTAATAGGGATGTGTTATTCTGATGTATAAGCTAGATTGTTGTAAAGTTTCATCAAAACTCAAAGAGTAGAGTAGAGCAGTACTTGTAAAGCAGTAGAGTAGTATTTGCGTGAAAGAGTACCAAACATAGGTATGTTTGGTACTCTTTCACGCAAATACTACTCTGTATGTATGGATGTAGGTACATCCATACATACATTCTGACAAATTCGCGTTTAAAAATAACTAGGATTAATGACTTGTCCTCCAGAATTTATTGTTAGTTCTATGGGCGGTCATAGTCCTGTGGTTAATAGACGTGATTTGAGCGCTCTAACGCTGCGGGCTCGTACATACATAGAGCTAGGAGAGTACGATCGTCCTGTCACCTGCCCCTGCATTCCTCGCCGTGATTACACCGCACCTGTGCTACCAGGATGTGTTCATATTTACTTTAACTGGCTTGACTAAGGAAACGTCCTTTACTAAGCACGCATACACATCCACACTATGAAAGTTATAGAGATGCACAATCTAAATTACACACAAATCTTCCCTCTTTATAATTATAGTATAGACTAACTGTACCCCGCGGTTTCACTCGGGTTTCATGCTTATTGTCGCGGAATCCAAATATTTTTGATAAATTAAAGTAGCCTAAGTTACTCCTTGGAACATCAGCTACCTGCCAACGAAAGTCCCGTTAAAATCGGTCCAGCCGTTTCAGAGATTACCCGGAACAACAAACAGACAGACAGACAGACAGACAGACAGACTGAGAAAATTTTTAAAGCTTGGTTTTTTAGTATCAGTAGCGTGTACACTTTCATATGCATTTAGTAAAAAGCTGTTATTTTGGAATTACAAACAGACACTTCAATTTTATTTATCTGTATAGATGTATAGATTAACGAAATTTACAATAGTGGAATATCAATAAACGACTTTTATAACTTTATTTATAAAAAACAAAGTAGATGAATATATTTCGCACGTCTCTGCCTCTCGGCAAATTAGCATGGCTATAAAACATTTCAATGTATCGAATGGTTAAGGCATTTTTTGATATTGATATACGTCTACGTTACCACGAGCCGGATACTAATTTATTATGACAAACAGTTTTTTTTAGAATACAATTAATTATAAGCAATGTCTAAACAGGGTCAATTAATCCCAGGGACTTTTTATAATTTAGGGGACCTGCGAAGCCTTGGTTCCCCTTTACAAACGTAATACCATATCTTTTCATGTAATCCCTGCATATTTCTACCTATTTCGTTAACAAAACATTTTTCCAAATACTTACCAAAATGTATGCAAGATAAATTTTCCATACATGTACGATTTCCACGATATCTTCTTTCTAATTTTATTCATATTAAAAAATCGCAACCAAATGTGGTATAAAGTTATTCCAATTAAACATTGTTCTGCCATAAAAAAAAATGTTTCAAGTTGATAATATTCATGCAAGAGGAGCTTCAAATTTGTCACCCTTATCTCTCCAAGATATCCTTTGGTGCCTTGAGTTGTTCATGCATTATTGATGAACAATAGATAAATTATGGTAACCTACGCATGTGTCACTTAGTCACGCGCCTTGAGGGTCATAGGTACATACTGGTACATAAATAGTGCAAATGAAATGCGTAATTATGCATGGTCAGTTTACGGAGAGCTCTGACTACACCATATCCTGGCGCCGACGACGCAAGCGCCGCGCTCTGAATATAATTAGCTGTTAATGTGGCCGGGGATTTATATAGAAGAGTTATTCACCATATAACTTTGACGAAGTATTTATTGGATAAAGTAAGTTAAGGGTTTATAGAAAATCATCATCCACTTGTTATCAATGTGAGAACAAATAACTGCTAGTCTCTGCCCGTAGCCTTTGTTCCTCGTGCTACGTGGTTTAATGCAGTACCAACTATGTATTAAGAACTTCTTAGGAATGATGTTTAAATTTACGTTACCAAAATGAAACGACGATGGTCGACCCCCTGTTACATCAAAAAGCTGATATCTCTGAGGCTGTCGCTATGTATAGGCTGTACTCTGTAGTAGACTGCAACAGGGAATCAGATAGAGGTCAAACTGAAATATTTTTAACTAATACAATTATTTTTGCGAAACCGATTGGCCTAAGAGCATTGGGTCCATCTGGTTTTATGAGTAAAACGTCGGGCGTAAATCTGCGATGTCCAAAATCTATTACAACAAAGTGTGTGAACAGAGCATGAAAGATTTCTCTTTCTCTTCTCTCTTCTTGAGTCTTACTAAATGACGTTTCATCAAAGCGTACGTATAGCGCATTTGTTGATGACATCGCTTGTATTGAAAAGTCTAATTAACAACTCTGTGCAGATATAAACATTTGTATCCCAGTTAAGGGTACTATACTATTTATTATTCGCTGGTTAAGGCTTGCGAGACGCGATGCGATTACAGCTTCATTTGAATACTTATCGGTACGGTGTCAAGTATTTCTAAGCCTAACCAGCTACCGCACTTCTGGTTACAATTTCTCCAGCTTGTGCCACTAGTGTTGCTATCACAGCCTATCTTGTGGAATAAACTAGCTAGTATTACTTATATTAATGCCTTTAACCTGCAGAAGTTGCTGGGGACACCAGACCCCAGTCTCCCTTTGGAGGACGAAGAGGAGTCTACTAAGAGTACCCTTTTTAATAGAACTCTATGTTAAATGGAGTATATGTTTGTGGACTTTAGTTACGTCATAGAATACTTTTCAAATAAGTAATTATGTAGGTTACTAAGTACGCTGGTAGGCAATGCTGCGGATTAGAAAGGTTTTAATATTTTCTATGTGGTAGGCTGATTTCTATGATGTTCAACCGGCCCACATGTAACAATATCGCTGGTGCAATTCCCGAATATCCGATATGTATTGCTTTTTTGCTTTTCGGTCTACATTATTGTTCTGGCTTCATGAAAACCAAATGTCGGATGTTGGTGGTAGAAAGTCCAAGCTACAATTAAATTATATATGTTATCGACCAGACTTATTGTAAACGATTTATGGGCAATAAAATAAACCTTTACACTTGTGGATCGCTCTGCGTGAAGCCGGTCCATATTTCAGGTGTGAGCGTGAAATAAATATGTTGTAGGAGGCGAGGCTCGCGGTCGTCTCTCACCTGAGACATGTAATTTGTCCTGCGGCAGCGGCATGCGATGCACTTGGAAACACGGATGTACGAACGGCATTGATAATGGAGGAGAGATCGTCATACTATGCCTGTTTAGCAACCTTTACTTATAAATAGTCGTATATCATTATCAGATGCTTAGCGCCACTAGATAGTTTCCCTCATATTTTGAGATTTATATGACGTACTATCTGTGCCCCGCGGTTTCACCAACGTAAATTTAGTTTCATACAAACTTTCATAGCCTATTTTATCCCCTTGGGAAGTAGAATTAATCAAAATTCTGCCTACGTCATAACATCTACCTGCATGCCAAATTTCAGCCCAATCCATCCAGTGGTTTGGGCTGTGCGGTGATAGATCACTATGTCAGTCAGTCAGTCAGTCACCTTTGATTTATATATATTTAGATATAATTGCATCAGTCACTGACACAGCTGATCTATCATTGCAATAAGAGCTCACGGTTGATCCGCAGTCTTGTTGTCCAAAAAGTTGTCCAAACTTTGACCGAGAATTTGACCGAGTCTAGAAGTGAACATTAAAATGAGCACCCAAGTATCTTCGTAAGTATGTCTTACTCAAAAGTAAAATCTATAATCAACATTTTACTTTAAAGTTAAGGCCATGGATAAGTCCAAACCCTCATAAAAAAGTCATATGCACGTGACCTTATTTCTTAAATGTGTGTTCCACGGCGGCGTCACACGAAGAGACTGTCATTTTAATAAACCGCCTCCTAATTTAATGACGTAAAGAAATATTTTAACGACCACAAAGCTATTACGGCGCGGCAGGCAATCACACCTTAGCTTGTAATTATGGCTCACTCGTTCATTTGTCGACGTTCATTAAATGTCATATTCAACTTATTTTGTTGTTCAATCAATCTGCTTAGAACAGACGAAACGAATGCTATGAATGAATTTCATATATGTACATACAAAAATATACTCAGATATACGTGATTAAGATGAATTTCAAGTTGGACTAGGGTATTTCAATTTTATTTCAGTATGACGGCGTTGAATTCTTGATTTAGTTTTTAAGCCTACGCGACTATTCTCGATTCTTCATCTCTTGAAATTTCTTGTTAGAAGTCAAATTTTCGAAGACAAATACCAATCATACTTCTCATGGATAGGTATGCTGTGTGTCAGTGTCTACACTAATATTATAAAGATTTTTGTTTGTTTGTTTGCATTGAGAAGATTCCTCACCGTTCGTAGAAAAAGTTTGTGTAAAGAATCAACACGTAAGCTTGAATGGAATGAGATCTACTAGCGGACGTCACGTGGTTTCACCCGCGTAGTTCCCGTTCTCGTTGAAGTACGGGGACAAAATATAGCCTATATTAATCAGTGATAATGTAGCATTCAAATGGTGGAAGAATTTTTAAAATCGGTCCAGTACTTTTTGAGCCAATTCGTTACAAACATACTTACATACAAATCTTTCCTCTTACTTATCTCTCATATTAGTATATATCTATAAGGATCTGGGTAGAATGTTTGTATTTTGGCAGTTCGAGGACGGCGGGTTTTTCCCTCGTCTGGTTCGTGGTACAAATGCAAAAACAGTCGGAATTCGCGACTGGAGGCTTCGCGGTGAGTTCCGCGTGTAGCGACTAGTAGCTGTACCTGGGGCACACTATGATCGTTTAAACTGCCCGTATTAAGAACTAGCGGACGTCACGCGTTTTCAATCGCGTAATTCGCGTTCCCGTAAGAGTACGGGGATAAAATATAACCTATGTTGTTGGAAACTATTTTGTTATAATATTTATGATTAATGTTTTTTTATTTTTAGTCTTTTTTATACATTCACTAGTTAGTTGTCAAATAAACACGGTAATGTCAGCTGCTTTTTTCTCTGCTCTCTCTATCTCTAAATTCAATTATTCGCTATCGTCTACATATGTTACTCGCTGATGATGTAGCTATCCATTGCTGAAAGAATTTTCAAGATCGTTCAAGTAGTTTCGGAGCCTATTCAATGCAAACAAACAAAAAACAATCATATCTGTCCACTTTACAATACTAGTGTAGATGTAGATTTTTTAGCTTTGACGGTTAATTTCACTGTACAAAAATGAAACGTCAAAGCTCAGAAGTTTTTAATACACTCAGCTTGAACCGATGATGGTAGGCCCCCAGTATACATTAGGTAGCAATAACTCTTTATACTACGTGCTGTAAACGTCGACCAGTGGAATGTTAGTAGCCTCTATAAAGAACAACATTAACTTATAATACACAATATTAGAGACATATGTATCTAGGAACTATAAATCGATAGATATATAAATTTTTTTCGATTTTATATTTTCGGAAAAGCACTTTTCATTAAGACCTGAAAACGAATACAAAATATGCTGTCGTACAAATAATTAAGTCGCATGTATCTTCCTTTTTTAAGCTATATCTATTTCATCTTATTCTTGGACAATTTGTGAACACATCCCATTCAATCTTCACACTTTATAACATGGATGTGAGAAGTATGCCTACTTGCATCATAAAAATTCTCGAAGATCACACGTATATCGCTCTCTTTACTTGGTCAAGACAAAATATTCTCTTGATTAACATGTTTATTGTGCGATGTGGAGGCGTGCACGTATTTTTTTTAAATATTTTCTGAGTGCGAGTTTTTCACTGCCGCCGTCACAAGTCACCGTGTCAAAGTTAACGCAGATTTGTACGGGATCAGAGCAGCGCCGATGATGGCCTAAAGATGACACAATTATGAGCCCATACAAATCTGCGGTTACGTCGACGCGGTGACTTGTGACGGCGATTTTAAGAAAACTCGCACTAGGCCCTCTGATACAATATATTATGTAGGTAAGTATTATTACTATATACTATTTCAGTAGGCATACCTATAGGTAGAAGACGTATACCTCTGGATCGACTTTTGTATTTAGTCTGATGGTCCTTGACGTGTAACGAATGCAGTTAATTAAAAATATTTATTAAGAGTAATTAGAATTACCATAATCCGTTGGTAATTTGTTTGACGTTTATGACACATAAATTGTAGATACTGTACCTAAATCAAATATAGTTATTTAAATTAAAATTCATAAAATACATAGGTGTGTTGAAAAATGGACGAAAATTCGTAATAGCTACCTATCCACACAACTATCTATAGCACAGTATAAGCTATTGAACTTACATCATTGTATACTGTGCATATACCTAAGTTAGCGACTTACTTAAATTATGGAACATTCAAATCAGCGCCTTTTATAACTAATTGAGCAATATAGACATAACTGCAACATTATTTTATTTGTAGTACTGAACAATTTATATATATTTTAATTTTATTTAAGTGTCGGTACTTTATAATTTGTAAAAAACTGATATGAATTTACCTAAAACCAGTGATAGCTTTTTTAGGAGTCCCTAAGATCTGTGTTTTTAACGTTTTCAAGGTTCAAGAAATTAAATTAATTTGCAGCTTTCTCTGATATATTATCGTAAAGTTTGCAAACTAGTCAAGTTATCAGTGCCACTATCTAAACTGGACGTAGCTTTTGGTCCGTCGGTCAACGCAGGCGAATAAATAAATGAACACCATATCCGAGAGCGGTAGCCGCGGCGACGACCAGGCGGCCGCACACCTGCGCCTGCGCATCTCAACACTCACAATCAATAATCAATCTTAACCCTATACCACAAGCTTCATATTGCAATGGAGACACTCAAATCCCTCATTACGAATCACGGATGTAACAAACAAACTATACAAACCGTAGTCTATACCTTTACAGGAAAGTTGGGTTTTACGGTCAATGGATGACTATAAAGATTCCTTTGGCGGAGATTCATGGCTATTTTTTACTTAAAGTAAAAATCAACATGAAATTGTACGAGCAAACAAACATGCCGTTATATTTATCTTTATACATATTTGATCATAATTAATTTGTGAATCCCACGTGAAACGGTAATCTACTATACTGCCTATTTACAAGTAAATAATATCAGCGACGAACTCTCCGTACAAGGTATCGACTAAGTTAGTGCATGAAAATACTGATAGATGGCGTTAAGAACATTGATGTGATGCACAAGAGAGTATTTTATCAATTCACTCTAGAAACTTATTTAACCTTCGTATCGCTAGTAACGTGATAAAATTCTCATTGAAGAATAGATATTTGTGCTAGATCGAGAGTGATGTGTTATTATTACTTTTCTAAATATTACAGAAAAACCTACATCGCGCTAGCAGAGTTTTCTTTGCTCGTACAATATATACAGACAGTTGTGTTCAAGTGACATAGTTTCCAACCAGTTCAATTTTCGGGGCTACACACTGAATCTTAATGGTTCTATCGCCCTGTGGAAAGTCCCCGGAGACAAGGCGGAAAGCGCCACACTGTGGGGGTGTTAGCTGAGCCAGTGACGTAGGGAAGGAAAAACCTGTGCGATCATTGTGCTCAAGCATTGCTCAGAGCGAAGCGAATGTTGATAAGGCATTCTGCCTAACTAAATGGGGCTTACTCGGTTGCGAAGCATTCTTTTAATAAGCCAGTTATAAGCAAGGCATTCAACTGTCACAAAGAAGGGAATGAAATTTTTTTTTGCACACAATTTATATAAATTTATGATACACCTCCATTGTATACTAAAGTTTTATTTGGATTAAAATTTATTTTTTTCTTACAAATATGCACAAGAAGTCATTTAAAAAGCTCCGGTATTCACAATGTAGAAGATTAGCTCCAATTAAATGTAAAAATATAAAAAAACCTTAATTATATACGTTGCCCCCAGAGAGATTTGAACTCTCGACCCCTGGTTTACAAGACCAGTGCTCTAACCCCTGAGCTATGGAGGCTACGGAATGTGTAAACCAAATTATTGGTCTGTATCTGCAGCGTATTATTTACTTAATTATTAGTTTACTAGTAAGTAGCAAATTATGTACCTATCACCATAACTGCACTGTATTTCGTATAAATATAATTATTCTTATATTTACATGCTTTTATTGAACTTGCAATTTTCGTATTAAAGTACACTTTGACACGTCATTTTCTTTTAAGGGCACTTCTTTAAGATATAGTCATTATGAAATGACATAACATAATCATTGCTTTATATATTGAACTAGCTGTGCCCCGCGGTTTTACCCGCGTAGAGTTAATTTTATGGGTAATTCGCAGAGACCTAATATTTCTTAAAATAAATGTAGCTTAAGTGACTCCTTGTAAAATTAGCTACCTGCCAGTGAAAGTCCCGTTAAAATCGGTCCAGCTTTTTGGAGACTAGCCCGAAACAAACAGACAGACATAATATATTTTTTAAATGGTTTTTTCATACCAGTATCGTACACATTTTCGTACTAGCTGTGCCCCGAGGTTTCACCCGCGTATATTTACTTTCATCCTTATTGTCGCGGTGCTCTAATATTTTTAATAAATTAAAGTAGCCTAAGTTATTCTTTGAAACATCAGCTACCTACCAGAGAACGTCCCGTTTCAGAGATTACCAGATAAAAATTTTAAAAATTGTTTTTTTAGTGTCAGCAGCGTGTATACTTTCATATGCATTTAGTGAAAAGTTGTTATTTTGGAATTATAAACAGACACTTCATTTTATTTATCTGTATAGATAGATGTATGTTACCAACGTATTATGTATGCATATGAGCACATACCAACCTCTTGAAAAGAAATTCAATCCTTAAATTAGGTAGTATGCAATCTAAAACTATATTTTACCTATGTACAGACACAGTATAGTGTACATAAACCAGTCAAGTTTTGATTGAACATGTGTAGGATATGTCGATAGGATAGGTATGACGAACAGCTGTCGTTCACCGGACACCGACCAAATGTGGTGGATGTGGAGCACACCCTATTCGGTGGCCACTTTGCATACCGCGATTGCCTCGCCTTACAAGGCTCGTGGTAACTAGACCCTGCTGCTGGCGTCAGGACCTTACTATAAGATCTTATTGCAAGCATAGCACATCTTATCATATGGGACGGATGTATATGACGTGGATATATCTGTCACTTTCACACAGTAAAATTATCATGGCAATAAGATCTCATGGTTCGGTCGAAAGTCTAGCATTATCTTAACTTCTTACAAGTATTATCCTTTACCACAATATAAATATTATAATCATATGCGTTATAAGCAGTGAGGAATCTAGGCCTGTTTTTTTAAATAAAAGCGTTTGTTTCATTGAGCGTAAAATTTACTCTTTTATTAATATTTTTTGAAGTTTTAAAGCTTCGTAAAATATCATAACACGCATTGACGTATACCTGCGCGTGACTTACAGTCATTAGGTACGCCTCTTTCTCTTATTTTCTCGTAGATACGCGCGTCTGTGTGAGTGTGTCATTTCGAACGATTTGTTCCTAGATTCCGTACTGCTTGTAAAACTTATAGGTATTTAAATTGTGCCTTCACGATTATATGCATAGTCGTGTTTCTTGTTGTCCTCCATGAAGCTTGTTGGTGACCAGAGTTAAGAAAACCTTTTGAAACCCGAGGTTCGAACCTGCATAGTGTATAATAATTGCAGCTACTGCTCGTTTATACGTATATTATATCGTTATACTTTCTTATTAGTGAGTAAATTTCTGCTACTTAGGTAAAGTAACGCCTGCATCCGGCCTTCATATGTCGCCTTATGTCCCATAAAAGGTCATGCAACCATATGGTTAGCTTCCTTATTCCGGAGGGTCTTACACTTCGGGATCACGAGGTATTGTGAAGTAATACTATAATCTCATGAAGGCTTATCATGACTAACTTTATGGTATTTATCTCGGTCAGTTGATTAGTGGACGATAAGTTGTTTGGTGAATTAAATCGCTTAATGATGTTTTCTTACTTAACTTGTAAGAGGTCACTCAAGTTGTCCTTTTCGGCAGAATTTGAATACTTGTCAATTTAACCAATCAGTTTTACTGTGTTGTATAATAATCTGTGCGCTTTGAATAACAGTCTTAGCTATGAGGTTGAATTACCTGCAAGTACCCCTTGGGTCGAACTAATTAATATCGGCGTTCATTAAGCGATTGTACATTCTTATAACCTAAATTGATTATCGTGGATTGCGCGTGTAATCGCAAATTGCAGGCGTGTCTCGTGATTTCTAACAACTGGGAGGTCATTGCTACTTCAGTAGTACAGAAATTAGCAGGTTACATTCTACTTAGGAGTAATGAAGAGACTGATGTCCGAAGGTTGGTCAAAAATCTTTTGCCGTCCAAACAAAAAGGCTTTTAGTCATAGATATAGAATACCGTTAATACAAGTAGGTAGATACTTAGGTACTTAAACTCAGCGGCACGGAATTTTGATCGCTCGAATTTATATCGAACTGAAATTTAAACGGATTTTGGTAACTCGCGATGGCTAAAAGATAAACTTTCGAGAATACAAGCCTATGTCGTGTGTCATATTGAAAAATGCATTCTCCATTTAGTTAGTGCCAAAGCGCAGTCTAGACTCCCCCCCAAAGCACCTAGTTATCTCATAACTTTCCCCGACAAGAGCGTGTAAAGCACCGTCACATTCACCACGATCTAGATCGGAAATCGGCTATCATTACTCCAAAATACAATAGTAACAGAGGGGCCGCTCTCCAAATAGCACGAGAATCGTTTCATCGGCTAGTCTGTGTACCAGGTTATAGATTATTAACCGACTACGACGAAGCAAAACGGAGACTTATGTTTTTGACCGGTATGTAAGTATGTATGTATGTTCATCTGTTCCCTCTGAATTCCAAAACTACGTAGTCTTTCAGTAACCCAGTCGAGCGTGGTATTACACTAGTCGGGTTTTAGTTTTTAAACATTCTTTTGATATATGTTTGGATTAGTGTGGCTGCTAATGTGTTGATTCGCCATCTTTGGAATTCAAACACCACCCGCCTCTGAAAAAGTATTAACATTTCGCGCTAAGCTAAAACGCTACAATATAAAACCTGTAGGTACTAGGGATAACTTATGACTCTCTTTATTAGGCGCCTTAGAACGTGCGCCTGTTACCATCAATGTATGGGAGCTGGTCTCCTGTGTGTTTATATTTCGTGTCATTACTCAGACCATTTATGGTCAGTGAGCCGGGGGCCACGAACCAATAATTTACTTATAACGCACCGGTAATGTTCATTGCTCTTGTTTTTTATTCCGTACTGAGCTTAATTGGAACCTTGATGCGAGCTGTGGGTAATATAACTGTACTTCTGCGATCTGGAATTTAATTAAAATAATCTGTTGAAGTTTCCAATTATTTAAATACATTCATATCCTTATTTTGGCTGGAGCTGTAGGTAAATAAATAAGTGAATGTGTATTGTTATTGAATGCTCCCTATAATATTTTCCTCTCTGCGTCATGGTTTTGGAGTGACATAATGTATGATTGTTTAAATTTGCCTTGGTGCCCGTGTAGTTAAAGTAGTCGTTTACAATGCGTGGATATGCGGGTTCAAATTCAAGCCTCGTTCTGTAATTCGTAACACCAATATCTCCGCGGTAAAGACAAACGGGTCGACGAAATTCAAAGACGTAAGTACTATCGATATAGTGCAAATGTATGCGATTTTAAGGTGGTAAATGAAGTTCATACTGCCTAGCCCTGTAGTACCCTTATACTTGATACTTATTTAAAAGATTTATTTGAAAAGCGAATTATTGCATACTTGTGTCATCACCGAAAGGAATGATAGCCTCCTCGAAGGCCGATAGACACAGTAATTGCTGCTCACAGTATTTACTGCTCAAATAATCAATGGACAACTTAACTGGCCATTAAGTGAGTGTTAGTTATACAAGGGGCAGGAAATGTACCGTTTAATGAGGAAACAAGCCATATCGCTTCCATGTTGACGAATTAGTGTTAATTATGATTGTACCTCTAGTTGTCGTTACAAACATACTAAGAAGGTATAACATTTATAATAATAAATGTATGAATGGATCAGGCAGGCTCTTAAAGGCTGTTCCTGAACAACCTGCCCAGAGAGTGGTCTACAAAAGGCAACAACTCGATTAAGGTGAAGAATTCAGTTGGAGGGCTAAGAATTTCGAACTTATAAGTAGATGCCCCAAGTAAAGGTGGCTAGGACTTTATTCAATGTTGACGAATATCATTGCGTTTTAGGGTGACTGGCAATGTGTTCATTTCAGCGGTTGAATTTCAAAGATCGGTCGGCATAGAAAGAAAGAAATCTCGAATAAATTCGAGGCATATCAATACGCATTCAAATTCAACAACTTTGGAGCATGTCATGGTCTATGCTTGAGATATAAAACAGGGGACCTACCAATCATCGGTCTAAGCAGAGCGTATTAAGAGCTTCTAAGCGTTCTCATTTCATTTTGGTACCGTAAAATAAGACGGCAATCAGAAGTTCTTAACACGCTCTTCGTTAACCGATGGTGGTAGGTCCTCAGCAGCCATATTCTACCCATTCGAAATCGGAATACGCGGTAGGATATACATATTATAGTTCGTCACCGCATTATCGTGGTGAACCACTTCCTCATTCGAGAATCATTCATATTAGTAATGTCGTTCAGAATTTAATCTGTACTTACTGTTCGATACATAAATATTTTGTTGCACCTTTTAGTAAGACGAAACACTGGACACCCGGGTACAACAGAGGCCATCACTCGATATCACCTCAGCATATGGCACTGTCGGTCCGTTTGTATGTCCGGCAGAGCAGGCGTGTGCGCTCGCCGTGAGGTCAGCTCCGGTTACCATCTGACGCCGGATCACCTTACCACAATAAAAATATTATATACAGAAGTCTAGCTGCCTCATAGCCGCTGCCTAGCGCCTAGCTAGCAACATACACATACATTTCTTTAGTGAATCGGAAAAAATAGTTAATGAAATAGAATTTATATAAAATAGGCGGACCACTTACTACCGAATCTTATGGTTAGATTGCTTCTATTGCACATAATATCGACGTAATGCTTAGTTCGATTAGGCATATTTAAGGTATTTAAGATTAGCGTCTGCCACTGGCATTACACAATATAAGCTTTAGCCCGAGAAGATCCTAGATCCTTGCTTGTTCGCATGTGTATACGACTATATCGCATGTGTTTAAGAACTAAAAAGCCGTCTTTCTGTATATTTTTATTTCGTGACGGTACTCTGCCTGTCGACCGACGTGTATCAGCATACCGTGTTAATTCAATAAGACATTGCACGATACAGGCACTCGCTTCTATATGGACAAGGAAATTATGACCTCGAGGAAGGTCTGAAGGTCCGAAATAACGAAATGCATTTCCGATAAAGTATTTTCGATAAATATGTATACTATTATATACCTTGGTCACAAAAAAACTCTTATCTTTTGGCACTTGTTATGATATGATGAAGGTAGCATGTGGTTCATGCTATGCTAATATCCTCCACGGTATAAAGGCGTCACGTGAACAAAATATGGATGAATGCTAGTGATGCTGAGTAAATAAATAGTTTTTTATACATTAGTGATTCGATGTTCAAAATTCATCTTACAATCTGTGAGTACTTTGTACATTGTAGCATTATCATCAGAACAATCATCAATGATAACTACTCAATTATCAAATTTGCCTCAAGTCCAAGGACTGCCTAATTTCACAATGCTACATAACAATTCTGAACGAGCTTCGTCCGTTACCCGGTTACACGGTTTATGGGGTCACGATCAGCAAGACTTCAAATCACCAGTCAATTTTACACAACCCATATAGATGTCAGTTGAGATTTGCACAAAGGCGTAATGTCAACAATTCTCTCTGCCCATACGCACGCAACGTGTGGCATAATTTAGTTTGGAATTGGAATAGATTACACGCGCCGCTGGTACTTCCTGTGGCCCATTCACACGAGGACACCCCTTCAAACAATTGACACCGGCGTGGGAGTGATTTTATGTTGATTCACAAATTAAACAGGGTGACTTTGTTCGCTATTGATTTGAATACGCAATTGTAATCACGGCCTACGTTCACTTCCTCTGACATATGAGGTAAAACATAATAAAGAATACACTTTGATAATAAATGTGATTCACTGGGGCTCTACCAATTTTAGAAGTGAAGACATTTTTATAAATAGGACATAATTTGAAATCATCGAATATTTTTTAGAGAAAGCATTCAATGAAACTAGATCCAAAACCTTAGAAACAGCAGTGGTAGCACACATTCAACTTTAGCAATGGCGTACCAACCCAAATCTTTAAGAGCATGTTCAGAAATGATTTGAAAGGTCGACTAATCTACTTGCATCTCCTGTCGAACAAGGACTGGGTACTTAGCATGACAGTTTATCAGGCCAGCATGTACCAAGCTAACGGCACATTTAATGGTGGAACTGGTTCTGTGGCGTGTTGCAGAGGCGTGAGAATGGCAACTCGCGGGATATTCTCAGGGCCGTGACGTCACCTGCACCTGCATGAGCCTGGTGACAAAAGGACAACGTCGTTAAAGTGGTTAACCAATTGCGGTTTCAAGTTCGTACAAGTCGCGTCCGTCTCAAGGTTGGACGGCAATTACTGTGATAGGTAATGGTGCGCACTGCAGATAAGTTACAAGTCATTATGAATCTTGTTCCAATGCTTGTACCGTTGCAGTCTGTTTCATGTTTTAAATTGTATCCAGTTGTCTAGATACATCATCTTCTTTTATTTCATACTTTTACCACATAAGTACAACTCAATTTAACATTGCCAAAATCTAGGAGCCGTGGTGGCCGTGGGGTACAAGCAGGCACCTGCTACGCAAGCGACACAAATTCGAATCTCAGCGGGGCATGTACCAATGAGTTTTTCTAAAAACGTTTGTGCAGTGATTTCACACTACATGCTTTACGGTGAAGGAAAATATCGTGTGGAAACCTTTCTGAGAAGTAATTTCAAGACGCGCATCACCATCACCATCTGTCACGTTGGCATGTTTGGTGAAAAGTGGGTGTTGTTATTACAACACCTGTAACACCTACCTCTTCGGGGAATACAGGCGTGAGCATATATATGTATGAAGTTGCTCCCTTATTTTAAACCGGAATATTCTTCAGAATGCTAACATCAAGATAATATATCTAAGTAACTGTAATGAAGTATGTTATGGTTTGAAGCTGGTCAAATCGGTCAATAACATTGCGCATGCGGCGCTTGTAATATTGCAAGCAGGCTGCAGAGCAACGGTTGTTGTCAGCGTATCACAGAGGCAAGCAGTTAAGGTGCTCGTACTGTATCGGAACGGTTCTTTAAAGTAATTCGGTGGCCTGAATTATACATTTGTTGGGCCGGATTTTGGTTGTTTTGTTATTATTTATAACCACACCACTACTTACTTACTTATAAGAACATTGACGGAGATTTCGTACAGTTCGCGGAAGCTATTAAAATAAATGATTCATATTTAAGTAATGTATGTAAAGTTGTGGTTCCTCTCAAACTAGTTGTTTTATTTTCGAATAATAAAGAAAATCAAATTCCCTTGTACCAATATTTTTTTTAAATTTAGCAATAATAATGTCCGTAACCTCTGGTTATGGAGCCCTAAAATACGAAAAAAAACTCTGCATTATAAGTGAATACAGATCACCTGTCTGATTTAAAAAAATATACCGTCGTATTGAGAACCTCCTCCTTTTTTTAAGTCGGTTAAAAATAGATAACCTGACAATTAATCTCGCGATGAGAGCACTGGATATGTCCCCTGACGGACAGCCCTAGTATTAATATAATTATGCAAATTATCCACATCTTATCTACTACATTGTTGGTTTTAATGGCACATGATCACATGCACATAATCCTCAGTAATTGGGTCATTATATTTATAATGGTAAAATAATAATTTCTTTATTACGTCGTATCTTCGTAAATTAAAATAACGTGTATGCACATACTTAACTTATATAGAAATAAAATACTCAAATACCTACCTATACATATATACAGATAAATAAAATTGAAGGGTCTGTATGTTATTCAAAATTAACAGTTTTCACTAAGTGCACGTGAAAGTAGTTAAATAGGACCGGTACTTACAAAAAAAAAATATTTTTCAAACTGACAGTCTGTTTGTTCCGGCTAATCTCTGAAATGACTGGGCCGATTTTAGTCGTACTTTCACTTGATTGTATTTAGCACGGAGAACAGGGTGAGTCTTCTCTAAAATTGCGGAACGCATTCTATTTAAAATTCCTTTTTTATAGGTACGTTGTTGCTTTTCGTAGAATACTCCATCTGGGTACAAACCCAACTGGACAGTCTCAAGTCAAGCTTAGTACAGCTGAGCCAATAAGACAAGGCAACTTTCAATGATAAACCAGTTAGTAAGACCAGTGATTACAGCCACGTCCACGCCTCGATGTCAGCCGTGGGAACTGCGGCAGGTGGAAGGACCTGACTGGACTCGATTCATCAATATGCGCATAATTAATGAACCTACATGGTAATGACCTATCAGCTCAGATTGGCATGTGAGATGGTATTGAGGAAAGGAAGTTGGCAAATTCGGCGGCGTTTATAAACGGCATATCATTGTACGGTATTGAGATTACATGGCCATATAACTTTAATTCCTAATGAGGCAAAAGCAAATCAAATTAATAACAATTCTATGCTAGACTTACCTACCTACTGATGAGCTGACAAAGCATTCGGAAACCAATAAATTTTAAATCATTTGTCATAGATGTAAAAGGCTAGTATGCTTGTTATGTATTTTGGTAAGTAGAAGAACTCCTCACGTTATGTAAAATCGAATACGTTTATTTAGGTTTATTTCTTAAAACACACGTAATATCTATCTAAAATTTAGACAAAACAACGCCTTAGTCCAAAAATATTAATACCTTTGTGAACAAATTTTTAACAAATTAATTTGTTATTAGTTGGGTGGCAACACAGATGACAATTATGATTGTCATCCGAAAAATATCGAAAAAAACTATCACTCTGCCGTTTGCTCCCGCGCGCGGAACAGCGAAGTGTAACGCGTCTACCCTCACTTTTTATTAAAAAGTGTCGATTGCCGTGTTTTGAATCAAGAACGAACATTAAAAATATGCCTTGATTATTATATTCGTGCTAGTTATTGTGCGTGGAATCGGTAGAGATTGGTAGGATGCAGTTCCAGACCGGAGAGTGTAAGTACGCATGATAATTTAAGAATGCATGTTGTGTATCCCATATTTGCGCAATTTCACTCAATACTTAGCTGCATTGTCAATCTTGTAAGTAAGTTTTTCAAGGTAAGTAAGGATATACCGACGCATATATTATGTACTTTTTAATACATTACACTCGTTGCCGTGACAAATGAATAGTATATATTATAAAAAATACAAACATATTATTCTCAGCCATACTAATAGGCAAGCGAGATACAGTGATTTCTAGCCGTAACTCCGATATTATAGCAATAATGACAAGTTAAAAGCAGAAACAGAAGTTTCTTTGTAGCAAAGAGAAAAATCAAACCGTCAATCTTTTTGCAGCCTCTTTATATGGGGTTATCTAGTTATCAAATCAAAATCAAAATCAAAATCAAAATCAAATATATCTTTATTCGATTAGACTTCATACAAAGTACTTTCAAATCGTCAGAATGACACAATTACACAGGATTATACATGCTACCGCCAGGTTCGGAAGGTTGATTTTACTGAGAAGAACCTGGCAAGAAACTCAGTAATTACTCTTTTAAAGAATATTATACAGTTTTAAAAATACAAAATAAATTGTTCAAGCAACTATAAGCCCATGGACACAGTTCTAATGCTCAATTGTCAAAAATAAAAACTAAAAATATAGTACAAATATATGTGAGCATGGCAAATTCCAGCCAGTCAAAGCAAAATTAAGATTAATTAATTGTAGCAAAAGTACAGTGCCAATGGGATTATTTACAAACGTCATGGTTCTATTAGCAACATCCTGAGTGGAGGTACTAAAACATTACACAAGTATAAAAAGCGTGTGCATTGTTACAAATGTGTGGGAACTGCGAACAGGTGCGAGAGGAGGAAATCTGTACAAGCTTCTGTGCGCAAGCGCTGGGGCCTTACCACGAGCTCTTATTGCCATGATAGTTTCACTCATTTATGAGACAGCTCATGGTAAGGTCCCTGGTCGCTCATTTATTACTTAACTATCTGGGCTCCGCGGTTTCACCCGACAGACTTAATTTCATGGGTGGATCGGCCAGTGAAAGTCCGGTGAAAATTAGTCGGGGTTTCAGAAATAAGTCGGACCAAACAGACAGACAAATTTATTTTCAACTAGCTGTGCCCCGCGGTTTCACCCGCGTAGATTTAGTTTCTTCCTTATTGTCGCGGAGCCGTAATATTTTTAATAAATAAAATTATTCTTTGAAACATCAGCTACCTACCAGTGAAAATCCCGTTAAAATCGGTCCAGCCGTTTCAGAGATTACCCGGAACTAACAGACAGACAGATAGAGGAAAAAATTTAAACTTGGTTTTTGGTGTCAGTAGCGTGTATACTTTCATATGCATTTAGTGAAAAGCTGTTATTTTGGATTTACAAACAGACACTTCAATTTTATTTATCTGTATAGATATAGATATTTGTTTTTTTTGGCTAAATACCGTAGATATTTTCATATGCACTAAGAGTAAAACTGTTAATTTTTAATTACAAATTGAATCCTCAATTTAATTTATGTGTACGGATATACTAAGGCATATAGATATATAGATGTGTAGATGTTTATCAAGAAAAAAACTTGTTGGAAAATGTAATGTGCCTCGAGCAAAGTAAACCAGATTGTAGCGTGTTACAACAACTTGTGGCGTAATGTGGAAACTTACATCCTTTAAGGTGTGTAAGAGCACTATTTATTTTCTTTCGATTATAAATATTTGTTTGTTATTTAGTTCCCTGCATCATCCAACACCATCGCTTTCTAAATTAGTGTATTAGAGCGAATATAAAAAAGGTTGATCTTGAGTTTTAGCGATACTTTCAAACAGCACTAGATTTTGAGGAAGATTATGTAGATGGCACCGAGTTATTCTCATATAAAGAGTTTACTTACCACTGCAATACTGGTGCAGAAGTGATGGTCACCCTTATAAGTTTTATGGAAATAACACATCTTAGCGTTATATGAACCCGCCTTCGCTTCACTTCGCGTTACGTATTCTTAAGCTTATTACAAAATATTGACTTTTGTATACTATCTATAAATATGTTATGGATAATTTTAGCTTTAAACCTATCAGAGTTTAACTCTTACATATTAGTAAAAACCATAGCAAAATCTGTAACTTAGTATAAAAAAACGAAGCTATCAAACAGACAAAAATAATTTTTGAAATGGCGACTTCAAATTATATTATTTAGAGAAGAAGTGTAGGTGAAATAGATGTGCAGAATTTGATTACCACCATACAATTGTTGCAGCACCATCACTTGATGGATATACTTATTATAAACTTTTATTTTAATTAATACCAGCTATGCCCCGCGATTTCACCCGCGTAGATTCTTCCTTAGTGTCGCGGAACCCTAATATTTTTAATAAATAAAATTAGCCTAAGTTACTCCTTGAAACATCAGCTACCAGTGAAGTCCCGTTAAAATCCGTCCAGCCGTTTTAGGGATTACCCGGAACAAACAGACAGACAGACAGAGAATTTTTTTATACTTGATTTCTTAGTGTCAGTAGTGTGTATACTTTCATATGCATTTAGTGAAAAGCTGTTATTTTGGAATTACAAACAGACACTTAAATTTTATTTATCTGTATAGATGTATAGATTTATTTGCTATGCAATTAAATGTACATGGTGCCAGTTGATTATCTTGCCGGTTCATCTCAGAAGGCTAGTTTCCGAACCGTTGGTAAATTTTTCGACGTCCATACCAGGCCTAAACTGGATAAATCATTTTCAATTTCACTTAATGAAGATGCCATAACTCCAGCTATATATTAATGTATGTTAACCACATAACCAAGTTCTTGTGGCGCCACTATCACTGAGTCACTGAATTCTTTCGGATTCCATTCCGCAATGATCATAACGATGACATGATTAGAAGTTTCCTATACCCGACGGGTAGGAGCGCTTAGTATTACATAATGAGAAGGAATTCTAATAAAGAGGGCATTAATGGTTCATTTCTGTATTAAGTATCTTAGAAGCGTAGTTTATTAGCAAATATTATTGCTTTTTCAAATAAGATTACAATTGTTCTTGTACGATATAGAATGTTGGTTTTCTTTGGATGTTTTATTCAGGACTGATAAGAAGCGTGCTCACGCAGGGCACCTGTTGGTTGTACGTTAAAAATATTATATAAGAAAGCATTTTATGAAATTCTATCTATAAAAGGGCTTAATAGTGATTGAACGTTTGTATGAAAAACCTTCAATAGATACTAGGTAATACAATAAAGTTGAAGAGTTCTTGTTGAGTTGGGCAAAAGAAAAAACATTTGTAAAATTTATCAAAAATGTTTCGCATATGAAACCGTAGGGCTTACCTAGAACTATAATTGCGTCGAGCCTCTTTATGGATAGGCAAAGGGAAAGACGGACATATAAAGGAATGTCAAGAGACATTATGCGTGTGTATGACAAATAGATTGATTAAAACAATACACGGCGTTGATTGTTTCTCCGATTAAACACGACAATATAATGATGAGAGAAATTAAATGTTCCCATGATTGTGCACGGAGAGTTACAAGACTGAAGAAACCGTGGGAACCGCAGCAGGTGCGTGGCTTCTACAATAATACGCACATTCAGATCTAATACGAGTTGGAGACGACGACGAGCCTTCGTAATGACTGATATGGTTTTCATAAATCTAGGTTGGCAGTTTTACAGAAAATATGGTGAGGTCTGTGGTATGGTGTGAATTATTACACTAGTCTCGCCTTAGAATTTCACGTACTTATCGGAACAATTTGCTCAGAATATTTGTTTATCCCATTGAGGGTAAGGGAATTACCAAAATTCCAAACTAAATAAATTTTCCGAGATTCAGTTAGTTGCAGTGCCATCCTAGACGCTTCTGCCACAGTATAAATATGGCTTCTTCTACTATGTACGCAACACTACAATCTTATATGAATGCCATCAAAGTAATTATATCACAGTATTACTCACAGTGGTAATTAAATTGGAATCACAAACAGGTACAGTATCAGTAATGATCGGAGCAGTGAGGATGAGTCACCGTGGGAAGCTGGGCAGGTGACGGCGCCTACGCACCTCCTGTGTGCGATGCGAACAGAGTGACCATGACTTGAAAATGTCTTGGGAACACAATATTGGATGAGGAATAGTTTCAATTCACTGTAACTTAGGACGAACTTACTATATGAATGTAAATTGAAACAATGAAATAATTGGCTTTTCATCATAGAATTGACGGAAGCAAGAATACCTCACTCCTAATCATAGAGGATATATAATGACACAAAAGACCCCAAGAAGTGATAGGAAGCAGAATAGAGATCTCTATCACATAGTATACTATACCTTACTGTCTGCACTTCATTAAGAATTCTGGATCTTTACTTTAAAAACACCCATCTCCACTTAGAGCAATATCAATTCACTGGACTATTATGCCAAGTAACTACATGACTAAATATTTGCGTGTTATTCATCCTATTCTGATATATCATTATGGTATAACCAGTAATACAAGAAAGTTTGCTCGTCGGGTAGGAATCATGACAGCCCTTGTTTTATTGCGATTCATCTCTTTTTATAGCACGTATCAAATTCCCATGTCACTAAGTAAGTACTAGATACGTGGTAAGGTGATTACTGGTTCTTCTTCACGGCATAAATTAAGCATATTGTGTTAAGAAATTTATAAATTACTATTCAATTAACATGGTTGGCGCCGAGAGATGAGAGCCGTGGTGTCCGTGAGGTTTGAGCAGACTCCTGCTACGCATGCGCCGCAAGTTCGAACCCCAGCGGGGCCTATACCAATAACTTTTTCTAAAAACATATGTACAGTGATTTCACACCACTTGCTTTACGGTGAAGAAAAACATGATGAGGGTACCTGCAAACCTATGTCTGAAAATTAATTCAAAAACGTATCCATAGTCCCTGAGACGGCGATAGACTCACCATCTGTCACGTTGGCACTTAATTATCTTCGGTGAAAACTGAGTGTTGTTATTACAACACTTCCGCCTACCCCTTCGGGGAATACAAGCGTGAGCCTTACGTACTTACGTAGGTAGGCATGAAAATAGTGTTTTTTCTTAACAGACAAAAGTATGTTATTCTATTGTCATTTTAATACTATTTACATATCATAAGTATCAAATGAACGGGGTGGATTTCCCAAAAATTCGCAACAAGATTAATGGACTTAGGATTCATTTACAATCGCGCGCAGATAATTACATTATAACGTGATTTTAATGATCTTACTGCTTGGGAAACTGTGTTGCAATCTGTGGGCGTGATGTTAGGAATTGTTGTTTGGGATTGTAGCGGCTTCTGACGTCAACCGTTGTTGTAAAGATGATCAGCAAACTTCGAATACTGCAAACTAGGGATAGTTAACTCGAAAGGACTTCTTAAAAAGCTAATATTATCCTTAAATTTCCGCTTCATAAACCTTTACACACATCTAATATTACCACCAAATTTAAAATGTTTACGTCCTATTTAAGCATATAAGTAAGCTGTGCACATATCAGACGAAAAACGAGTGACGGTATTAACAGCTTGCTCATCAAAATAACAGTCGTGTATTCAGGAACAAAGTAATACTCATCTGTTAAACCATAAAACAGTTCTAAACTGTCTACAGTTGGCTTTGTCTCTGTGAAATCATTGGTTACTGTATTTTATAGCAGTACGATTCCAGAATAAAAGTTGAGGCCACACGCGGCGGCGGCTCCTCCTGCTTACCTCAACTATTAATACCTGAAGATGTACAAACGATTTTCACGGTGCGTATACCTCGCTGCGTGGGAGTTCGCGCTTAATTTCCATAGTTTCAGTTAAAACGCTATTTGTTTGTACTGAAAATACATTTACGCTGTCAGATGTTTGATCGAGCTGTTTTAATGGAGGTTGAACAACAACGCAATGTGCAACCAATGAATTAGACCGGCTGATGTTTAAACTTGCGCGGACGGTTTTACTTTTATGTGGTTCCTTAAATGAATATCTATACTTGTTGTTGAGAACATCTAGATCTGTGTTATATATTTACTAGTTAGAGCTATAGTTAGAGGAATCTAATGTAATATATTGAATGTTTCTAGGTCCAAATTGTCATCTTTACCACCTATATGTGTAGAACCTTTATCAAAACACGATTAGAATATTAATTGAAAATCATGATCATAATAAAATAACAGTTCGCCATCTCCAATCTGTCCAGAGAGAGACCCTTCAAATATCTATAATCATTAATCAAATCAGATAGTCAATTAGAAATTAAACCAGAAAGTCCTTCGTGCTAGCGCTGTTCGGGGAAAATGTATCAGCGCATGGCAAATTATTTCCGGAGAAAGTCATTGATTGCTCCCTAATAAAATAATAAAATTCCGGTCGCGGAGTGGTATTGGCAATAACTCATAGACAACAAGGCAATTACACGGAAGAGTGGTATCACAAATCGAGCGTGGCTGAGGCACTGGCTCACTGGTGACCGACGCGCGGATATCCTCTTGAAATCCCTCACCTCGTCAATAAGGCCGTGGGAAACACCGCTATGGCCAATAACTATAGGAATTTGGATATTTTAGCCCATGTTCAAAAGTTACTTACAAGATACTGTATCTTGTAAGAAACATTTTCAATAACCTATCAAAGTTGACATATGAATTGCTTTCCCCAGTTATCGGTAGGATTTGATTTATCCATACCTTCAATTTCATAATAACGTTAACTAGCGCTAAGTTATTGGAATGAAAGAATCAGTCAAATTCAAAGTCAAAGTCAAAGTCAAAAATATCTTTATTCGATTAGACATTATACAAAGCACTTTCAAATTTGATACATTTGTTTATCTTTAGTAACCTAAATGATAGATGGATAGAATATTGCTAACGGCCAGTAATAAGAGTAGTGACTATGAGTTAACGTACAATGTAAAGTCCAAGTCATATAGTCTGGTACCTATAACTAGTTTCTAACCGCAATTTTAGCCAAGTGGAATAAGTTTAAGTGACAAATGTCCTTCATCAAGGCTAGTCAGTTGTATAGATTTTGACAACAGACCGTTGTGAATGCATAGACTGGAAAAGTTTGGATTTCACAGGCCTTAGCTTATTAGCATTACAAACATTTTATACAGCAATTTGGAATTGGATTGGATAAAATACAAAAAAAACGGCATGTATTTCTATTAATTGAATAAAAACTTAAGTATATAAACATTTATTCTTTAAATTAAATTCTTTTAAGGTCTCTTACGAGCCTGATAAATGTTGGAATTCTACTAAGAAAGTTTGAAAGTTAAAGATATTCGTTACTCATTCACGCAAAAACTACTGAATGCCTTTAAATGAAATTTGACACTACAGCTTATAAGAATAACACATAAACTATAATTGATTCAGATATTGTGTGAATTGTCCAAAATGTGAAGACATGTGGGCAGGTGTATCATAATCTATTCCACGTCACGGTTCCAGTGCGTGAGCGCCTCAGCGGTGCTTATCGAAGCAGCAACGGGAGGTGCAAGCCAAGAAACGTGGTGCAATCAGTGTGCTCCCTCCCCATGACCAGGTTAATGTCTGGGGTGCATTATGATTTTTTCCGTAATATTTTATGAACATCGTGACCAGCGACCGTTTTTAATGATCGAGGAGGTTAGTTCATTAACTCGTGATCACGCTATGTACTTCTTCAACTGCGACTGATATTTGACACTAAATGTTAAAATGGTTGTCATGTTTCGTTATTAGATTTTATGTTGTAACTAGCTTCCGTTCGGGTCTAGACGTCAACGAGGCTCTTCCCAAAGCCCAAAGAAAGACCATTCTAAATACTGGTGAAAGAGTTTTGGTCGGATAAGTGGTTCTGAAGATTACCCTTCTCCTGCATAGAGACATACGCACACACTCACAAAAGTTACCTATATATCTTTTCCTCCGTAATATAGACCTTTATGATTCATAACTTTATAATAAGGTTGAAATTATTTTTCTTCTCGGTTAAGGCTTTGCTGAGATTAGTATCAATTGCTCCCTTCCTTCTTCTCTACTTATTTGTATATAAGCCTTTAGTTAGCTATATTATCAAATACTTAAATCACCACATTCATCGCATCGCTCAAGACAGCAGCAATCATTTAAATAAGACTTCCGGCGAGGGTCAACACACGCGACCGCGTCGCCCCAACGGTTTTCCTTCAATTGTAATCTGAATCAAAGTGCTCCTTACTGTGATTATCCTTGAATTGTTTCCTCCTTTAGGGTGTCTAGCGCAGCGTGATTCCTCAGAGCGCCTTTTTATTCACCTTTCTTTGTTTCGCTTCGTTACCTTTTGGTGAATGACCGGTGGGAGTGAATAAATCACAGGAATCATGGTCCCCAAGCACGACTTTACTTGCAAACGAATTTTCTTTAACCGTAGTCAATTTAAAGTGTCGTAATGTGAAATTACTTAATAGCGGTGTGTTTCACAAATCTTTCCTGGACTTAGGCGATCCTACAAATGTATTTATGGTATGGTATGCTATGTGCCATGGATGTTTAACTTATTTGAAGTATATCAATTCTAAGAAAGAACATGAAGCTTTAGTAATATTTATCTTGAGAAATCTTCAGGCAAGTAATGTAGAGAGTTAAATATCTTTAAACCAATTTTGAATAATATAGGAGGTCAAGATTAATTTTGGGTCGCTGCGCCATACCAGTAAGTAAGTAATTTCAAATAATAACTGTCGTAGTACATGTTCAGTGTTCACGTGATTTAATCGACCAATCCACAGACAATTTTACCTAAATGACGTCCAATTACGCGAGGGCGTCTCGGAATGCGCCAATTAGGTGTCTCTGCGCACACCTGGCTCACGATTCGTGCGGTCACGCGCAGACTTCGCTCATAAATCCTTTGATAATGTTATGAATATTGTGCAATAACAAGCATTTTTGATGTATTGAGGTTATTATTTAGTATCAAATCTGATATGACTGACACTATATTCCATAATGAGTTTGTTTGTTAGAATTTAAGCCCTAAAAGGAGCAATTTGATTGTGCTATGTAAGCATGCATCGTGCGGTTTCTGTTATACTACATGTTTCGCTTATATGCTGTCCCACGTCATCAGAAAAGTACTGAGAACCTTACAGCTTCCTTACAGCTAATCTAGAAATTTGTGATCATAATCGAGAAAACACGGTGCGACACTGCAGAATCGTGTTTTCTCGACTTCTGCTTCCCATTCTAAATACTATACTTTTGACTGATTTACTCCCCCGTTTAGCTGACGAGTGAAGTCCAATAAGCGTTCATAATCATATACTGGCCTGGTGCGCGGCGGATACGGCGATTACAGTCTCTAATGAGGAAGCAGTTACGTCGCCGGCCGTGTATCCTGTGCGAGTCGGTGTCACTCGGTGTGGTATTGTGACTTACTATTGTTTGCACTGATATTTGCATACAGTCAGCACTGACGCATGGTCTAGAGTGCTACTCCCGGCTTTGAGGTGAAGAAAATACCATGGGGAAACCTACACACTTTTGAAAAGAAATGATCAAGAGTGATCAAGAGTTAACCAAGCTACGTCCAGCTTTTCGGTGATGAAATATACAGTTCTGAGAAGAAATTTTATAACGTACAATATTGTGCCTGAGAGGCTGCATCAACCTAAAATACGTTTGTTGAATTGTGGGTCGTACTCAATCTCTACCTGCTCATGAAACACGTGAAGATTTACTGATAATATGCACCCGGTTAAGGGATGCCTGGAATTCTTTAAATTCTTTAATTTAATAGAAGCATTATGAAAAATTTACATCGTCCCTACCATACACCTAATTGGAATTGTTTTAAAAAATATATCATTCCCATACTAAAAAACTGCATATATAATCCCAACGGTCATTCGTGGTCGGTCGTGGAAGACGCGGTCACCGGTCCGTCTCGCTGCACACCTTGACCTTAAATAAGAGAACACCTGTGAGAGGGTGCCACTGCACCTTCCTTGGGGAATCTTAATCATGAGAACTTTATACTATCATTATTGCAGGGGTCACTAGGTAGCACGTTGGCGCGTTACTAGTCACGCACCAACTAACGTGCTACTTGACAAAAAAATTAAAATGACTTCTGCCTATAAATTTTAAAATATGACAAAATGAAATATTGTTGTCCATGTAGAGAAATCAGCCGCTTTACAACTAGTCCGGCAAACGTTTGCGATTTTGACTTATCAACAAAGCTAATATGGGGGATATTGGCGACTCGTCAAAGTAAACAACCCCTTTATGCCCGCAACGTAATCACGCCGAAATTGCGCGCCAAATGCCAAACATTTGTGAATGATGTAGCCAACAATGGGCCCATTGATGTTTGGGCACCTGTAGAGGGGTTCCCCAGCTCCCCACACGTGGCAACATATGCGTACTCCGGTCTCTCACCTGGTGAGGAGATCTCACCCCTCAATCACCAGGGGTAGACTTTGTTTTACCCACACATGTCACTGGCGGCTGCTACCGACAGATGCTAAAATACGTTGGTGCTGACATCGATTTTATTGTTGTTGTAATGACGTCTGTGCTACAAATCTGTTTTATTAACATTGTTATAATTGAAGTCATGATATGGAAGACATTAACAAACTTTTTAAATGAAAACGAACATGTTTTATTCAGGTTAAGCCCTGGTAAGGCACTTATGAATGTCGAAGAATTTACCACTAAAAATGTAATGTGCTAAAAATGCTACAACACTACAATTTTGTTTATTTCTTTCCGTTTCCTCATACGTAACGTAGAGTCAGGTCCCTTGCACGAATTTAGTACTTACACAGCAAGCCAATTAGACATTTCTTTTAATCAAATATTCCAATATACAGCTAACCTTCGCCAGATGTGCAATATGCCCTGCGCCCACGACATCTGCGCGCGCGCCACGCAATCTGTGCTGTCAAAGTTGTTATTATGTTAGGTATTTGTTTGTTGCTCGGTCAATACTTATTGTTATTGTTCTGGGCATTGGGTATGAACTCCAACTTCTATAACAGACAATAGAATATCTATACTAATTTTATAAGGCTGAAGAGTTTGTTTGTTCGCGCAAATCTCAGTGAAGACCTACTGGAGAATAAAAAAATAATTGTTTTGACAATTCTTTTATCGAGGATGACTTTATAACATCAAGCTGCGACCAATAAAAGCGTAGCATCACTTGCAACATAAACAGGATGTTTTTATCACTATGGAACAGTTTTTATTCTTAATCCTACTAGTTACATATAAAACTACGAGACTGCCAGTTTTCACAAGAATATCCTATAACCTGCAATTGTAGAAGTTCAAATTTCCATCTCCTGAGACTGCAGTGAGAATGGGTTTCCCTTAAATAAAAATAATTAGGTGCTCAATTCAAGTAAGTATTTAAGATATGTAGGTACCTAATGAAAACCGAAAAAATAAGTCATCTCCATTTATTCACATAAAAAATATTCTTCAATCACGTTGATTAGATGATAGATTTCGGAGATTTTAAACAGTGTTACCTTGATGATTCCCTTTAGTCTCGTAATACAAGAAGTAGCAGGTTTGTATTTGTCTGATGACGAAACTTGCTAGCGAGAAGATCATCACCACTAACACGATCAACAGCATCACTTCAATCATCGTTATCCCTCCAAACACTTCGTCATGCGCGTGACCAAATATTCCGTTCATTTTTGTGTAGCTCGTTCAACCTCAAGTTTGTATATTGTTTGTAATCTCAAATGAATCAAAGGTGACTTTACTACAACAATTTTGTCAACGTTTTTGGCACTATTTTCATACGAACTACACTCAGCTACGTAAGACTCCTTTAGTTGACTTAGTTGCATTAGATCTGAGTGTAGGTAATTATTTTTCCTTATATGTTCTGCGCTTTCGATAAGCATTTTACAGCGTTGGTTTATAGCTGTATGTAGAAAGAATACATTATTTGGAGTCAGATTTATAGATGACGCTATAAACATTCCGTCGATTCATTATTCTTTTGTTCAAGTGACACAAATAAGGTATGCGCAACAAACAGTGTCATATTACTATCAAAGGGGTCAAGTCGCGCGGCGCCGGCGCACCCGTCGTCGCCAAAGGCATGCAATGAGAAACTTACACCAACTCGAGCAAATAACGCTGTGCTCTTGAATACATTTACACAGGAATAAGTACTTAATATTGAAATTATTGCCAACTGTTTCAGTAAGTGCAGTAAATGACGTTCGAGGCATTTTATATGTTCTCAGGTTCACTGACACAAGATTTTAGAATGCAATAGGTCTGAGAGTAAAACAGCCAGCTTTAACGATGATTTAGTATCATTTATCGTGTCATCATAATAGTTCCAAGAAGACTTGGTAACGGTACACAAAGTAGTATCAGTTGTACTAACAGTGCAATAGTCAATGGAACATTTAGCGTCAGCTGCCATTGAGCGCAGCTGTGCGGGGCTGACCCGCGATAACCCGCGAGGCGCCGGCGCGATCACGCCGACTGTATCTAGTCAGCTCTCCCCATTCATCTTACATTATATACTCGCATTGTTATTACAGTAATGATATGTCTGTCTGTGTAAACAAAGAAGTTGGTGTTAATATTATACGATAAGGAAGGAACGTCAAATTTTATCTGATTAGCTTTTGGATCATACCGAATGTGAAGTTGAAGTTTGAAAGACTGTATGTTTGTATAATATCTTAGTGATTCCATATATATAAACATAGGAGTAGTCGCGGTCTTCAGCGGTGAGTGGCAACGTTTGCTCCGTTTGCACCACGATTAGCCTTAATTGTGGTATCACGCGTTTTGATGACTGGGAGTTACGCAACCAGATCTATATGATTTGAAGTGCTACTGCCCTCGCGTATAATGTTCACTATTGTGATGCAAGATTGGTGAAAAAAGATTTTACATAAGAGATGTTCCATAATTCCTATTCGCACCATTTAAAAAAAATACTTGAATGAACTTTTAATTATTATAGGATAGAATATATCCTATATATAGAATAGGATTTCAATGTGGGTAAACCATACATGTGCTCTTATCGGCACTATAGTTTGAACTGTGTGACGGTGACAGATTTATACACTAGAGACAATGAATCGAACTTATATGGCAATATAACCTCATGATAAGGCCGTTCATTTCTGTTCTGTGAAATGGCGTAGTGGGGACAACAATTTCAACCAAATAGTCTCAATAGGTTGCATTAAAACGGTTGTTACGAAATCAGTGTCTTTATAATATGCCCAGTTGAGTGGCCTACATCATAAAACTTTGTAAATTCGCGTTCTAATTTGCCTATAGCACTCTTGAAACTAATCAGATTGTTTTATTTTTTACAGAATTTAGTTCAATCGGTTACAGAATTCTGCAACACAACACTCTGGCCATACCTCGATACGTGGAACCTAACAAAGGCTTTTGTTCTTTATGCAGGACTCGCGGTTGAATATTTTTACCTTTTTGCATTCCCAAAGTGCTGAGCTGGTCGTTTTAGACCTAAACAGGTTTGGATTCGTCCCTGCGACGCGTGTTTCTTGATGCAATATTATTCTGAATAACGTCGTAATATTTCAAGGTACTGGTTTTAGGAGGGCTATACTCCAAATGAGGTCCCTTGGAGTAAAGCCGAGCATTAAATATCAAGCAGGTTTAGTACCACTTTGCTCTACTATTGAAATTCTTAATTCACCTACGTTCCTCCTATATTGTGTGCATACATTTAAAAATAAAAAAACGCACATATTTCATTTGGCAGACGCAGCGACGCTGTTTTATCCTCCATTTCAGGGATAATGTGTTTGTAGATTTATTGATGTAGATATCTCGTTAAATTCTATTTGCAAATTTCAACTTATAACGTCAGATCGATTGGCTGTACTAAAGGATTATTATACAATCAAAATTAAAACAAGTTGTCCTCTTTCAAGTTTGCACGCTTTGGTCCACAACTTTTTTGTGGACCAAAGCGTGCAAACTTAGAGAGTACAAACAAAGAGAGCAAACCACAAGAACACCCA
This sequence comes from Watsonalla cultraria, assembly GCA_964035505.1. Taxonomy (NCBI): domain Eukaryota; kingdom Metazoa; phylum Arthropoda; class Insecta; order Lepidoptera; family Drepanidae; genus Watsonalla; species Watsonalla cultraria. The sequence continues at coordinate 4,435,905 of OZ037723.1, forward strand.
GTTATTATTATCCAAAACAAGTAACAATAATTAAAAAAATAGCACCTACGAACCAAACTGCTAATTATAAGTATCGTTGTGTACAGAACCTTACCTAACTTTTATCGCAATGGTTATTAGACCGAGTGATAGTGATAGATGTATACGAGCCATATACATCCGTCCCTTACAATGAGTCGAACTAATGTTACATTAAGATTTGATAGTAAGCGCTGAGAATTCTAAGTCAAAAATCAATAAAACATCGACACTACCAATATTATGCAGCCCTGAATATAGCATTAGCATGTCTGTATACAAAACAACTTGAGCAGTGCTACTGCCGTTACTTTGACCTCTATCTTTACTTCGACAGCACACGGTAATATGATAATACGATCAGAGACTACTAATGCTATTGATTTGTACTCTCCACGTACTTTTATTTATTTTTGGTGTACAATTTCTTTATACATACTTACTTTCGTGCAGTGAAATCTTACTTTGTAGGGCGGACATTACTTTTTAGGTATCCCATTTTATGACTCTATTTTCAAAACCTTCCAATTAAAGAGATTGTTTTTTAATTTTATGCCATTAGGTTTCACTTTCGAGTTGAAAGTATTTCGTCGACCCTTCAATAGTGACAAAGATATTTAATTATAAGCAAAGGTACTTAGTGCTGATTTAGTAATATGTACATTATAGTCCGTTGATACTGGCGCTTCTTCAAAATGGGCATTGGGCATAGGTCATTTAGAATATTCTGCTCAAAGGGAAGTGTGGTCAAGTGTCTGGCTAGCAATACCCGTGCGACGACTGCGCGAAGCGTCGACGGAGTCGCGACGTGGCGGCGGCGGTGTCTATCAAAACAAATTGTTTACTGGAACCCGCACACGTGTTTGCACCGAGTGACACTAATTGTATCACACTACATGCTCTACTACATTTATAGGATATTTATGAGAAACACCGATACTCATATTGATGCATCTAGCTAGCTAGGTAGGTAGGTAATTACATGTTTTATTGTTTTCTACTTCCTGCATCGTATTGTTTAGAATTTTATGGTCTGTATGGAACACTCAAATAACAAGACGCACTAAAACTATGGGAATCACTGAAATGTAGTGGAATCCTTTGCGTAGTCAGAAACTAGTTCCATACTCGTCAGCTCATATCATCCCGGAAAGGTACCTGAAGGAGTGCACAGTGTTACAAACCCATTTTTAACCGGAGTTGTGATAGATGTTGAGTCCATCGACACCACAGGCACCATACACACTCATCATCTTCCTGCCCTTATGCCATGTTATTTGGGGTCGGCGAAATGTGTTCTTCTCTTCCATTTCTCTCTATCACCCAGGCACCATACACACTATTTTAATTTAATTCACAGACATGCATATTCCTTCAGAATGTCTTCTTCTCCATCGCTAATAAATATTTTTTATGAAAATTCTAATGAGATCAAACTCTCATTACTTTCGTTTGCTTAACGGATTCTCTCCTAAAACTGCATCTCAATCACCTCAGCTCTAGGCTTATTTTATTCTCCAACTAGAAACGAAAAACTTTTTCTTTTAATAAAGATCGGATGAATTACCTACAAGCGATTCATGAACATAATTTGGTAAAATATTTTTCCGTATTTTATTAGCTACTTGGTATACCGTATAATATTAATCTATATGTGTTGATCAAAACACGTGAGTACCCTTGGTAACACCAAAGGTATTTATTAGCGTTGGCATTTCGGTACATAAATAAAATAAACATCGATATTTAATAAGCAGCATCCGTAACAGGTACCTAATGGCTGCGACCTTGCCAAGTAACTGTTTTGGAGTAAATTCGGAATAACCCATTATGTTAATTATTGGATTTTTAATGCGGATTGCGGATCCACATTCGCACAGCTGTTTGACTACTGGCTAGATCTTGTTTACCAATATTCACATGCCATTTTATTTGTTGCTTTAGTTATTTTTGGCTCTTGCTACCTGACATATAAGAAATTTCAAACGTAAAAGTATTTTACTTCTTGACCACTTTACAAGAAGTATTCCTGGTCATTGGTCGCAAAACGTTACCAATGGAGACGACGTCAATTTATTGGGTTTTCCATCTAAAATTTTCCAGTAGCTGAATCTAGATCTGGTTTCAATACGGTTCCAATGGAAAAGCATGACGATAACTAAAGCCTTTTTTTTATAAATAAATTAGCTATTAGCTGTGCCTCGCGATTTTCCAGCGTAGGATTAAAAATAAAAACTGCGTTACATATTGCAACTTTTTCCTGTTTTTCTAACATTATCCATTGATGCCTCGCTCCTGATGTTATAAAAGCCTAAAAACATCCTCGATATTTAAACTATCCAACTCAAAAACTATTGTTCAGTTCGAACCCTTCTGGTATTAACTGTAAACAAAATTGGAACTTAATTGAAATAAATACATAATCCAGGGACTGAGGCCCGGTATTCGGCCCATAGATGAATATCTTATGAGATGTTACTTGCGTCATCGGGTACAATATACTCAGTATAATGAAGTAAGTACATATAAGATACCAAATACACAACGGCACGTGTAAAGACATCTTCAAACATTGACATAGATTCCGTACCATGTTACCGCTTCCGTACATGTTACCTCTCGGCAAGTAAAAGCTAAACCTAGACTTCATTGGACTCAACCGAGCACACTAAAACTAGCATTCAGAACATTTCATTACGGTCGCTTGAGTTCGAATTTAGTGAGTACAAATAAGCGAGATAATCTAGCTCCGATTAAATTCGGATACTGAATTTGAAAATTTTTCGACAAAGACAACACAGTGGTAAATTCCTCGACATTCATAAGTACCTTACCAGGGCCTAAACAGAATAAATCATTTTCATTTCTAAATCAGGCGCTGGTAAGGCGAGTATGTCGTAGTACGTCGCAAATTACCGCTGTTTCTTAAACTAGCCTCACGAAATAATATTGAAAGCATATAAACTTTCTCTAGTATAGTACTGTCCTTACTAGCTGATATTTACTCGACAAAACACTTTGCGGACAAGAAAGGGATTTAGATGTGGAAATAATCAAATGAATAATGCAAATAATAGTAATGGGGTCACATTTTTTCCTCCTCGGGCGTAGCCTTGCACCTGCCAGCTGGCGCTATCTCGACCGCCTCGTAATCACGTCATTTACACCCGGAACCAACTCGCGAACATCATGTTTTTGCTCCATTCTCTTAGTAACTACATACCTACAGCTAACACTATAAAGGAATTCCCAATATTAAAAATAAACGCTTAATGATATCATCTAACTAATCTAATATTCATGCAAATGCAAAGGTGTGAAATGTTCTAAAGCACAGCTGTGATTTTGGTGTCATTTGTGTAGCATTAATTTTGTTTTTGGTTTGGAATCCATTCATTTCATATATCATTTATTTTCACCAAGAACTAGCAGAAAATAACATCGGTTGATGAAAATCCAAAATTTTTAATTTGTGTAGTGAAAAATACATGACGCTTGAAAAGAACAGGAATATCAAATTTTCCCACGTTTACTTTATTTTAAGTGCAAAGTTCGAAATTAAACGTAAGGTCAGATCTCGAGTCAGCCTCGCATGCCACAAGCCCTTGTAAAGCTGTTTTCGTTAATCTTTTATTTAAGTGGCTGCGTAACATTTGGAAGTGTCAACAATTTGTTTGACATGTGTCAGGATTATGGCTCGTAAAACAGGATATTTATGGCAAAATATATTGAATTTTAAACGGCGTGCAGTTGGCGACACAAACACCCAAAAAGATTAGTAAGAACGTCAATATGCGCTTGGTCTAATCGTTCAATAGTTTGGTTTGGAATATAAGCTAGGACAATGACGGATACACCATATGACACTTTGATAACGGGTTGTTTTTCTAACATTTGCAACCTCTTACTAACCCCGGAGCTTTAATAAAGCATAATGTAGTGGAACAATGACGAAAATTGTGAAAGCAGTTGACTATATTTATTACAGCATCAAAGATTTAAAAGAGGCCTGCCTACTAGTATTAATATAACTACCTTCTAACATGTATGTCGAACAATGTATTTTTCATAAGAGATTTCACTAAATACAACTAAAAAAAATATGCTCACGCTATCCCAGAAGAGTCCCCGAAGGAATAGGCAGAGGCAATCATCCAATTTTCACCAAAATTTATATTGACATCATCTGTATAATACTTACCTACTGTTTTTACACGCACAGAATAATAACTGAATTATTGAAAGCTAGATTTCGTGAGTAAATAGATACAAATGAATTATTTAGTATTTCAAACTGATACATCTGTTGCTATTGTTTGTGCCTAAACTACGTTTTTAGGCTACTGAATAATAATATAACGGGCCTGAATCCTCCAAACATGGGTTTACGCATTATATATTACCATATTATTAGATTATATTACGGTTTATGTTTCAGCGATTTATTCAATAACAGAAAGGACATGTTTTAGTTATAAGTAGTGAGGCGCAAACAATTTTATAAATAGATACAATTTACTGCATGTATTATTTAGTGTCCTTTGCAATTTAGGTACAGAAAAACTGTTATCGAGGTTTGATGTTACACTCGTTGAAACTATGCTCAACATTCCAACCTAAACAGAATACATAAAATGAATAATCTATACATCTTCTATACGTACATACAGATAAATAAAATTGAAGTGTCTGTTTGTTATTCCAAAGTAGCAGCTTTTCACTAAATGCATATAATAAGGTAATGAAATAAAAAAAAAACAATTTTAAAATGTTTCTCTGTCTGTCTGCCCGTCTTGTCTGCCTGTTTGTTCAGGCTGATCTCTCAAACCACTGGACACATTTTAACGGGACTTTCACTGGTAGGTGGGTTACAAGGAGTAACTTAGGCTACTGTTAAGAATTTTATTTAAAAAAAACATGAGCGTTCCGCGGATCACTCACGAAATTAACTCTAGAGTAAAACCGTGGGGCACAGCTAGTTTCCAATAAGTAACGGGTTAGCAATAAAATATCTAATTGAATTATGTTTTACAACAACCAATATTAGTAACGCTACTTTTTTTAAACTGAAAAAACTGCGAACCTAATCCCACAACAAAGAGAACCCACTTATACAAGGAAATCCCATAAAGTTTTTACAAGTTCACGTATGTTTTATGTGGCCACAAACAATCGGAGTTCGTTTTCTAGTCCCAGAGAGGAAACCTCGTAATTAGAACTGGGTTGTAAAATAACCATCAAACTTATTCAAGAGGAGTGTGTCGCTGTTAAATCTATACCACTTTTGTCATCAGTTCAGAAAATCAGTGTCACTCTTATGTACTACGAAATAAAGCTTAAAGTCTGTTACAACAGTAGAAATACTGTCAGCTACGAAGTGGTACATGCAAACCGCCTCATAAATTACGCTGTGTATGACAGTGTGTTGTTGCAAGTTTTACGATCGGAAATATTGTTCAGATTCACTTCTCAATCCAATAATTTTATCACAGAAGAGGTAGGGCATAACGGGATCTCCCGTTCGAAATTCGGTGCAATTCGATTGATGGCCACACTCTTACAGAAGATTGAAACCAAAAAACACCAAATTACCTTAGTTAGAGTCAAAGTCAAAAATATCTTTATTCGATTAGACTTTTTACGAAGTACTTTCGAATCGTCAGAACGACATATTATACATGCTACCGCCAGGTTCGGAAAGTTGGTTTTATTGAGAAGAGCCTGGCAAGAATCTCAGTAATTACTCTTTTCAAAAATATTATACAATTTTAATTTTAATAATACAGAATAAATTACTTACGTAATATAAGCTCATGGACATAGTTCCAATGCACAAATGTCGATAAAAATTAACATAAGAAAAGTCTAGTAGTTCTACTTATATCTAAATACGTAGCTTGAGTGTAGTAATATGTTCCTGTGAGTAGGGTCGCCAGTGCTCCGTGCTAGCTATAGTCTCTCTTTCTAGGTTGGCACATAGATTTCAATCTTTATAAGATAGGCCATATGTCCAAAGTAACACTCGTGTACTACTAGTGATTCTCTGGTGTTGCTTACGTTCATAGGCTGCAGTTACCGCTTATCATCAAACGAAACGAACGCTTGTTTGCCTCCTCTACGTATAAAAAATCAAAACAGCTGTATGGTCAGAAAGAGTACTCTATGGTGTGTGACTGAAACACCGTAATGATTTAAGAATGATGTATGTACTTATTCTTTTAATTGTATTTATATAATTTATATTTGAATGCAATCTTCATATTTTGTTTTAAGAATATTATTATATTTTACTCGTTATACACACTGTGTGGCTTATTCGACCATGATGAATTTATGTCTCAGACAAATGGCCGGCTGCTGCTAACTATCCATTCATAACAATCCGCTCATTCATGACGCAAGTAAACTTAATAGAGTCGACTGCGCACTCTTGTGGTCACGTTATCTCACAGTTCGTGCGAACACATAATGTTAGGTTAAAGGTACTTTATACATGTTTAATACTATTAAATTATTAATACTCCTAAGAGTGGCGGAGAGATATGGGCAAATGACAGCACGACGATTCCTCGTGATTCCAAGTAGGTATAATAATATAATATGGGAATTAGACCCGTTATTACTTAAGTCTTAGGGCTCGTTACGACTTACTCGTACTTAAAAACATTTCAAATATAATCGTGTATTTATTTTGTTTGGAGAGCCGCTCTATCCAAAAAAGTCATCCCGAAGTTTGTAAGTGGTTGACAACAAATTCTTACAACCTTGTAAAACAAACATAAGATAATCTGTCAGATTATAAGACAAAACCTGTATTAGTGAATTGTTAGAACAACTTAGGCAAAGCGCTTCTGTTTTCAACTGTATCTATCAACGACAAACATTCAGTAGTTAAACTAGGCAATAATTTAGTCTCTCACGACTACTGAATCTGAATATGCCTTATAAATGTGTAATGTTAAGATTGACATTTCAATGACAATAAATTCGATTAGTCGCTGGCAGCCTCGCAGCTGGGCGGTACACGTGCGATGGTCACGACTCACGCACTTTGAAGACCCCTCTCACTGTTTCTACCAACGAACACTATGACAGCAACGTAGATTTATATATATATATATAATCACGCTGAGTCCCTCAAGGAGTAGGCAGACTAAGGAACATCAATTCATTCTAGATTCAAATATCACTTTCACTACATCTACATTAATCAGTATTTAATATAATGCTTGAAAACTGTTGGATATGATCCTCTCACCGTGTAGTAGGCAAACACATAAAGGGAATATTGTATAGTCTTAATCAAAACTACCATTCTAAACCAGACAACACTGCTGGACATAAACCTGTTATAGGGTGCCCCCAAAACTCTGTATTCTGCATCCAACGGGAGCTTTACTATACAATTTTGAATTTTGAATTCAGCTGGTCTGGCTGACTGTTTGTATCGAATACCTATCATACAAAAAAATTACATAAAATTGCGTGAATTTGAAGCACCTCTAGCGAAAGCGATTGGAACTAAAAGTGACGTCTATTATGAAAACGATCTCACTCCATCTTTAGTTCCGATCTTTCCCGCTAAGCGGTGCAAACTGAATAGGAACAGTGAGTTGGCTATAACGAGTTCAGCGTACGCGTAGGGGTCTGTTTAAGTTTGTAAATCTGTCTGTTCCCGTCACTCCCTGAACAAATTATAGCAATGCCAGGTCACAGCAGTGTCACGGGTTAGAGGTGGGCAGAGCGGCGCGACGTGGTACGTCCGCAATCAATTTGCTAATTCATTCCGCGTCGGCCAGCTGCCGCTGACAAAAACAACTTAAGATTTGTATCTCTCACTGAATACAATTTGAATTTTTTATTCGAACAGGTACCTTTATTAAGCAACAAATTCAGCTATTATACTTTAGGAGAGGTCTAAATAACACCTGGGAAATGTTAAAAAATAACTTTGCATTTCGTAAAAACTATTGAATACAATTATTGCGATCGGTCATTGGTTTTACCCAACATGTTTTTGTTTGTGCCTACGGAATGTTCTTGCCCAAGATTGAGTCTATATTCTTACTTTATCAGCGCAATTATTTACTTTTAGTACATGAGCACTCGACTCGACTTGCACTTATCGCGTGTTATGATATTGTTATCGGTAATAAAAGCATTTAAATACAGAACCGGATTCCATATTGTCATGTGATTCGAATAACTAAACAAAAGACCGTGGCGGCCGTGGGGTTTGAGTAGTCGTCTGTTACGCAAGCGAATTCTAATCCCGGCGCCCTGCACCAATGAGTTTTTCTTAGACTCACCATCTATCACGTTGGTACTATCATCTTCGGTGAAAAGTTGGTGTTGTAAGTATAACACCTATGCGTACCCCTTTGGGGAATACAGGCTTGAGCATATGCATTAAACAAACAATTTTTATTTTAATATATACACCCGCGTAGATTTAGTTTCATGCTTCATATCACGGAACCCTAATATATTTTCTAAATAAAAGTAGCCTAAGTTACTCCTTGAAACATCAGCTGTCTGACAGTGAAAGTCCTATTAAAATCCATCGAGTTGTTTCAGAGATTACGCGGACCAAACAGACAGACAGGGAGAAATTTTTCAGTGTCAGTAGCGTATACTTTCATATGCATTTAGTGAAAATCTGTTATTTTGGAATTACAAACAGTCACAATTTTATTTATCTGTAAAGATTGACTATATTGCTTATTACAGTGGGTTTCTAATAATATTTATGTGCAAAAGCAGCAGTGCATGTGTTTAATACCGCTGTTGGCGCATGTGGCCATGCGCCTGCGACTCCTCAGGGCAGCACGTGGCTCTGACACCACACCCTGGCGGTAGGGCTAGCATTAATTTTTTTTTTACTTTATTCATATTAATATTCTAAATACGAAAAGTAGCCTAACTATCATCGTTATAGGAGTGACGTCTTACTGACTTGCTGGCTTTGAAGTTTCACGTTTGGTATCATAAAATGAAACGTCAAAGCAATGAAGTTCTTAATACGCTCTGCTTATATCGATGATGGTAGGCCCCCTGCTCAGTTGTAAAAAAAAAACATACAGTCGAATTGATGAAACCACAACGCGATTATTTACGGGTACCATAAAAACAATATGAGGTGATGCAATATATTACAAATTGTTGCATAATATTTTCAATGAAATTTGTCTTAACACATCAGATGTTTTACCAAACGCTTGGCAGCCCTGTCCAAACAGTAAGTTGGGCGACTGTTTATATTTAGTGGGCTGTCATATAATGACGCTACGCAGCGATGACTGGTGGTTGAAAACTACGGCCAGCATCCTTCTCTGTGGTGTGTCTTCCTTTTGTATGTGTGAAGCTGATGAGAGGCTACCACACTCTGTAATAAATATCTACAAATGTGAGTCACATTTTGATAAAAATTACTTTTTATTGCGAACCAGCTGTGGTGACTTTATTTCACTGGTCCCTATTTTTTAAGCCTTAGAGGAACATCATTTTTATGCCAGTGAAAGTCCGTTCAGATCAGTCCAGCCGATTCAGATATTAGCCAAAATAAACTGACAGACAGAGAAATAAAAAAATGGATGTACGTTTGTGATGATACTTACCATATAAATTTTCATATTCATTTAGAGAAAGCTGTTAAGTTGGAATTAGAAACAGACAATAAAATTTTATTTATCCTTATAGTGTACACATATCGTGGAACTATTACGAACACTACCTTCTGTTTATCTCAAACTTTCGTACCTTCTTTCAACCCCCTTAGAAGTGGAATTTCGGAAAACCCCTTCTTAATCACCAAGAACGAAGTGTTGCTTTGCAGTTGTAAGGACATCGAATTTTATATGAATAGACTAGCTGTGCCCCGCGGTTTCACCCGCGTAGATTTAGTTTGATCTTTAGTGTCGCGGAACCCTAATATTTAAAATAAAGTAGCCTAAGTTACTCCTTGAAATATCAGTTACCTGCCAGTGAAAGTCCCGGTAAAATCGGTCCAGCCGTGTCAGAGATAACCCGGAACAAACAGACAGACAGACAGAGAAAAAAATTTAAACTTGGTTTTTAGCGTCAGTAGCGTGTATACTTTCATATGTATTTAGTGAAAAGCTGTTATTTTGGAATTACAAACAGACACTTTTATTTTATTTATTTGTATAGATATAGATATTACGTTTATTCGTTGGTAGATCTGAATGTAATTTAACTGCCACTACCGATATACTACCATGACCGATAGTGTGATAATGAAAATGAAAATGAAAAAAAAATATTTATTCAGTTTAGGCCCTGGTAAGGCACTTATGAAAGTCGAGAATTTACCACCATATAATATAGATAGATACAATAATAGGTGTTAGGTAATTAAATGTGGTAACACGATTGATCGCGCGTTGATGTCTTTTAAATGAGCTATTTATACTAATATACAATGAAGGTTATGTGTTGTAAATTGGTTTTCATTGTATATACTATAAAGATTTCCTAACCCCAATCTAAAGGTATTAACTTATAATTGTGAAATCGTTTCCCCTTATAACAAAACATAGCCTAAGATAGTCCTTGGTTTAAGACTAACTCCATTTTCCTCCACTCTCTGTAATACGGATTTAAAAAGGGATGGACATAGTTTTAGTCCAAGCTTGGTCTGGGGATTATGTTTTCCTATCACCTTTCGACCACAAATAAGCAGAATTTTGTAATTTGGATAGTAAAAGGTGAACTATGATCGTTTAAGCAGCGCGTATTAAGAACTTCTTTCTTAGCTTTGACGTTTGATTTTACGGTACCAAAATAAAATGTCAAGCTCAAAAGTTCTTAATAACCGGTGATGGTAGTACACTCAGTAGAGAGTTGAGTTTATTGGAAAAACGCGGACAAGTGCGATTCAGAGCTCGTTACATACAAAAATCAGAGAACGACGAATATTACAAACATTAAAATCACAAATAATGTACGATTACATTCGTATGCACATTCAAATGTAAATGATTCGCTCCGCTTTGTGAATATGTCAAAATGGAGTTAATTATTGGAGGCATCAGACCTTGGTGCCGGCTACACGTCCTCGTTTGCATGGTCGACTACAATGGAAGAACATTGTTCATTGGCATGAGTTGTGCCGTGACGTCACACGTCTAGAATAACTGGCTTCAAATTACTCCTAACATATTGACATAATAGCCTATATCCTGATACCTATATCTGTACAGATAACTAAAATTCAAGTCTCTGTTTGTTCCGAATAAACAGCTTTTCGCTAAATACAAATGAAAGTATATACGATCCTTACATGAAGGATTATATTTTCAATAATATGTCTGTCTGTCTGTTAATTCCGGATAATCACTGAAACGGCTTGATCGATTTTAACGGGAACTTTCACCGGCAGATAGCCGGTAACTAAGGCCACTGATATAAAAAAAAACTTACGCAACAAATGAAAACTTTTAAAATCGATATCTTACTCATTTCATACGATCCAATCCCGTTGTGAAGCCTCAAGTGACATGAACAGTTGGTGTAGTCGGCGTGTACAAAGAGATGCCTATCACTCCGCTCGCCATTGTCTCTATTGGCCGCGACTCGGTGGAGTGCGCGTGCGCTATCTCCGTTCAGACCTCGTTCCCGCTACAACGTGACGGAGATGCCATCATTGCACTATGATGTAACTTTTTATTACAGACGACTGGTTATTGCGCGGGACCCATCGTGGCTATAGTTAGACGTATCTGTTGCCAAAATATGGCTTCCCACTAAAAGCTTTGGAAATTAATCACGGTTCCACCGGAGATTGGCAAAGCATGAACATATTTTTTTGAATTAGCTATTGCAACTTAATCTTTGATACGGTATTCGTTTCTAATTAAAATAACGTTGAAGAAATTATGTGACAGTCCGCCCGATTGGCAGCAATTCCTTATGGCCTATAAAATATTTCTCAACGTCAAACTGAAACTTACAGCAAATACAGTAGCAATAAATCTGCAGTAAGTACAACAAATAGTCATTATGATTAGTATGTAGTTGTAGAGGAGTAGTGAACACATGTTGCGTCCAATCTGCGTAGCACGTGGCGAACAGCGGTGTCGCTGTCGCCGGCGATCAATGCCGCCCTTGTGCACACATTTGATGCCCACATGCGATCACTAAACAACACCCAATTCCAAGATTAGCTCTTCCTAAGGAAACTCATCATTCCTGAAAATATTGTCGATCACTTAGAAAGTCTTTTCCCAACGATTGTACGTTCGCTGACCCAGTAGTAAGCTAAAGGCGCTTACGGTGGTAGTACGAAATCGATAGCTATAAGTATGTGGTAAGTATTATTTTTGTAAGACGGTGTTGTAAACCTTACATCTGGTGGTGGTGCACCCTGCATTAAGCTTTCAATATATGTTATTGTATAACATTCCCGATCAATACAAAATAAGGTATAAATTATCTGCTAAAACATTTTAATTCGAATCTACTTTTATTTACCTAAATAAATGCCTTTTTTGTATAGTGGCAGCAGTTAGACAATCATCGTTATACAAAGTAAACTATTCATAGATTTAGAATAGATTCAGATGCTTGATTGATAAAACTGAAGATACGATATGACTCAAGCCTTTTGCCTAGTTGTCTATCATTATATAGGTACGTATTTATGATGTATGTACTTATAGAATACAGGTATATTGGTCAATTTGGATATCGCATATGCAAACTGAACACGTACATACGTCGTCCGCCGGACGTCCATTGTATAATTGTATTTCGCTACTTTAAACTTGAATCTAACCATAATTAATATTCAAATCATATGCTAACGTGTATTAAAACAATTTTGGCACCAACATGTAAAATCACTTGACAAACCGATTTGTCGATAAAATCGATTTAGTTTTGAATATAAAATAACATTAAAGAAGAGATAAATCTAGATAAAAAAAAAGCTAGATAACAGATCATAATGATACGCGTTTATTATTATTATTATTATTTTTTTATTTATTTATTTATTGTTAACTATAACGGTTACACCAATTACAATAATTAACATGAAACATACAAATATACAAAACAACTATAATAATATAAAATGCAGACCTTAAACACATTATGATATAGAGGACACTCTCGCATACTGATCCTCGCAAAACTCCAGACACTCTGTTACAATTTTATTCCATTCGTCCGCAAACAGATCGCGTTCAGGGTTGGCAACGAGAAAGGCATTGAGCGCGCTCACTATATTATATTATACATACATAATAATTATCATATAGAAATAATCAAAACTATGTGATAAGATTGAGGATATTTTTTGCTCGTATTAGCCTAATTATTAGAATACCTTGTATATACCATGTACATAAAGTTAACAATGCATTTCCTTGCACATTTTAAGATTGGAGTCACCATCTAAAGTAGTTCGTATAACCGACATATCAAACAAAGATAATGTGATTACTTTCGTTTTATTATATTAAAATTACTATTGCTATAATATAGCATATTATGCGAATGATATAGGTATGCTAAAGATTAAAGTAGATAGATTTCTTAGCACGTAGTCTCCAAAAAATCTGATAGGTAAAAATTATTGGATGTCTATACGAACTTCATTGGATATATTTTCGATATGAAAATAGCTCAGTCACGAGGTTTTATTCGTGGATTCTTTCGGCAATGAGACATTGTCACCGCGATACTTTACTTCCTGTGTGTCGCGACATCTCCCGTCACTCACACCCAAGACACCGACAATTTAGACAGTTTTAGGTGAGCTCAACTACAAAACGTGCTTATTTATAGATGGACAAAATACAAATTACTGTTCATAACAAACCAAATAAAACACTGGTGGAAGCATAGGTAGGTACCTCATCGGATTGAAGGTGTCGGTTTCTGCCTTTTTCACCTCAAATGGTAGTTGCATGTTTATCGCTACTATTATTTGATAAGTATGTAAGCTGCAAGTAAAATAAACGTGTAACGCGTTTATTTTACTTTTTTTTCTGAACCATGAAAAACTTTTAGATGCCACACAACCTCATAAAATTTGAAAAAAATGCTGCTTTATTTCTGTTAATCATCACTTGATCGTAGTGACAGCTTTTGCACATTTCTCAGACTTTGAGTACTTAACTTCATTAGTCATTCCCGAAATGCGAACATGCTGCAGTACATTTTAATTCAGTGTTTCTGGAAGTGAACTTTGATGAGACCGCACACCCTGTCACCATCTGCAAGGCAGATTCGTGCTTTCCAACGCGATTGCCCAAAATCCTGCACTCCATATGGACGTGAGAACTAAACGAACATTTGTTTTTGAAAGAAAGCCTGTTTAGTATTTTACAAGGCGCACCTCATGGTTTGGGGAAAACATGCGGGTAGTGTTGCCCGACGCAGAATACTCAGATTGCTATTTCCAATTGTTTTACAAATGTCCAGTTGTAAATTCAAATCAGTTTATTATTTAACAACTGCTTCCAGATATGGGAAAATAATCTGGGACTCGATTTAAAAGTCAGGAAAAAGTTCTATCGTTTACTGAAACGGAACCGAGGCGATACGATTTAATCTTGAAACTTTATTTTCATAAAAAAATGTGTAGTGAGTATTTTTTCATAGCATTAATGTCGATTAAAATAGATAGAAGAACTGGTGAGGTATATTTAATACGCAATCCCTTAGGCGGCATGCAGTAGTTTGTAAGTTTTAAAGGTTTGTTAAGTAGTCTTAATAAGTCGTATTTAGCATATTTAGTATTTGTTGGGTACCTGGATAACGGTACATTGTGCGTACAAACCGCGACGATCGCACGCACGTGCACGCAGCTGTGGGCTTGGAGATGGAGATGAGTGCACGTGTGTGCCTCACCCACTAATACCTTAAAATTGTTGAACATAACAATAACTTCTTATTGTTGTTTCGTTCCAAGAATATCTAACAATCTATATCTTTCTTAATATTGCAAATATATAGCGCCTAGTGTCTCTGTCAGCCTGCTAACTTTTGAAGGCTAAGCCGCTGTTCCGATCTTACTGAAATTATTCCAACTATAGATACTCTTCAAACATCATAAATTAATAAAATATTTTGTTTTAAGGGTTCCGCACCCAAACCTTACTAAGACTCTGCTGTCCGTCCGTCTGTCACCAGGTTGAATCTCATGAACCGCGATAGTTAGACAGTATACATTTTTACAGATGATGTTTTTCTAGAAATTGTAATTCTAAAAACAGAATAAATCAATATTTAAGGGGGCTCCCATACAACTGGGCTGGGTTTTTATAAATCAGCTAATGATACCAATTGATATACATAAATAAGTTTTCAAAATCAGCGAATTTATAGTCAGCGAGCACACGTCGTAACTCACACACTGGTCTATGTGGGCGCCATAATGCGCTATCGTATCTAAGCCTGGTAAATCCCTAAAGCAAATCCTAGCCGTGGTGATTAGAACAGGAGTGGAACATACCACCAGTGATTGATCAGGTTTTGAGTGGTGTTTCAACACGAGCGTGTCGACAGTTGCCGCGAAATCTCTCATTACGCAGATAGCGTATCGCGCACATCTGCCTCACTTTTGTAGGGTACTTGCTGCCACCAAATTACCATGATATCGATAGATAGATATATCAGCATCTACTCGCAAATATTTTATAGAACATATTGTATTACTAATGCATGTATATTATTATGTCTGTAATATACTCTGATGTGAAAATACTTTTATTGTCTTCCTATAAAAGTGGTCTCTGATTAAGCACTGCTCCCCCGTATGGGTAATTTTTTAGTATTTAAGTACAAACGTTGTTAATAGTACAATGATAATGAGAATATGTTGGTATTCTCAATGAATTTTTCTTTCATTCCTACTTTAGATATAATTTTAAGCAGAAAAAACAATTTACATTTATTATTGAGCAAAATGTTACTTTACAATTTAACAATAATCGTTTTGGGTTTTATACCGTTGATAAAGGTCTCGAATAATAGCTCTTCTTAATATGTTCCATGAACAGATTTAGATCGGTTACATATATATTTAATAATATGTATAATTTATAATGCAACCAAAACAATGAACACTTATTAGCAAACCTATGCTACACCTATAATAAGGTACAGTGGCTCAACGCCATATTATATTTGTTTGTGCGCAATAAGAGGTTTTGTTGATATTCTTTGATAGTAGTGTGTATATTTGAGATCATCGCTCTATTGTTCGTGTGGCCACTAGCCGTTTGATTACATACACTTGTTATTGCCTACTTGTACTTGCCTTCTTACAACTATTAAATTTAGAGGTAAATAATAATCAGCAGGTATCTAATGTAATATGTTACCTAGCTCGATTAATAAGTTTCTTAACGCCCTTGGTGTTGTTGCAGTAACTGCATACAATCAGGTGGCTTTCTTGCCACATTTGTATTATAAAACCGTGTCAGTACATTTTTCCGATACCAAGGATTCTGGAACAAATTTTTCCGATACCAAGGATTCTGGAACAAGAACTTGTATTAAAGCTCTTCTATAGAAATAGAAGCATACATATTTCAGAAAACCAAAAAAATTCAAATAAATTCATACTTGCTAAAATTTTCACACAATAGAAATGGCAGGTTTTGAATAGAAATGAGCATTGTTTTTCACTGAAATTGGTGATTGTTTGAATAACAATATAAATCTTGGGTACATTTTGATAGTAGGCTGCGACTATCATATAATCATAATACAATTTGATAACAATGATAAGACACCTGCGGAGTTCACCCACGACAAGCTATATACAGGCTTATTATTCCATGTGTTTTATGACTAATTATTTTAATTTTCTTTGTCCACGACGCGTCAAGAGCGATGCTTTTGAGACGTGGTTTTGGAAAGCTACTTAAAATTCCACGGAGACCAATGAGAGCTAATCAAAAAAATACCTTCAACTTATTCGCACACATTAATGCAATACTCTAAACGTGATCTGGCAAAGGGCATACAATCGCAGGTCAAATGGATGGAGTCATGCCTAAGGGTTGAATACTGGCAAGGGATCTTTATAGGTACCTAAGGGTCTTTTAAAACGGGCCGAAGCAAGTCCTCTCGGTGCATGAGCACTTAAGGTAAAAGAAGGACAGAGGTAAAATAGGTGAGGTTTTAATCACAATTCAAAGACTGAGATTAATCAGCAGAAAGTAATTACCTGAATGCAATTTCATCGCTGTTCAAGACTTCATTTTATATCATAAACGAGTAGGTCTATTTTATAGTTAAGCCATAAAATTTCTATGACCTGAAAAGCGTATATTGCTTTCATACGATAGTTAAAGTGTAACGAGTGATAACTCGTCGTATTTGAAGTCGTTAGTGTTGTACCCGATCATACTATTATTACTATCGAATAATAATGATTACAGATATGACTCTGATTGAGAGCAATGGAAAAGAAAAACACATTGCTAAACCCAAATGAAATGAGATAATTTATAATTATTACTCGATCTCAATTTCACTGATGATGAAAACAAAACAAAATTACAATGAATTATTTAATACCAAAATTTCTCATACCATAAAATACCAAATACTCGGCGACCTCTGTATTATATTAGACACCGATATACAAAAAGATAGCTCATATATCATACACAAACCTTGTATCCATCACACAATTATTCGCAGGCAAGCCCACCGACAAGGCTACTTCACTCTGCCAATTAGTGCTTCACTTATTTTACTATTTATTTTGTACTAGCTGTGCCCCGCGGTTTCACCCGCGTAGTTTTAGTTTCATCCTTATGGAAACCTAATATTTTTAATAAATAAAAGGTAGCCTATGTCCTTTCTCAGGGTCTAAAGATTGTCTGTGCCAAATTTCATCAAAATCGGTTGAGAGGTTTAAGCGGGAAAGCGTAACAGACAGACAGAGTTACTTTCGAATTTATAATATTAGTAGGGATTAGTATCAGCATGCCTCGTAGATAATGTGTGAGCGATGGCAGTGTTATCAGAGCCCCCATATGTTGGCTGTGTCGCTACCGCTCCCGCTCAGCTGATAACAACGTGCCGCACAGATTTGCGACCGACAACGCGCTTCCCTACACGTGCGTGTGCGTCCCTTGCAGTCGCTACGCACATGTCGACAGTAACAACTGTTTTACAACTTGCTTTCTACAGAAAGGTGATCGCCAAATGTGGCGCAGTGAACGTTTCCGTCAAACGAATACTCGTAAACCTAGCCAATAAATATCGTATTGTTTCCTGATTCCTCGATAGTGGAAGGCACATGTGCAATATGAATCACTACCGTACAATACCGATAAGACGGACACGCACCTGCTATTTACTTATTGTTACCGATAACGAATTTTACTAATGATCGGAAATAATACCCAACCTTAATTACAAGTAGCAAAATGTATTGGAAATTGGAATTATAATAACAGGATAGTCTAATTACAAGAGCATTCTGAGTTAAGTGCCATTCTAAACGTTATTAGATCGTATTTCTGATATTAAGCACTTACACCCAGGTGTTCAACGGTGCTAATTTAATTAATCAATTGGTAACAAACTTATTTTAAATAAAGAAATTGTGAAACCAGTAATATTTAGCTGACAGCATAACATTCAATCATAACTTTTTGATAAATACGAAGCTATTTTCACTACATCATTATACTGACTCGAAAGTTATTTACTGGCCACTGAAAAAGAAAGTTAATTTTCTCACAAATTCTACATTCAAAATGTGGAGCACGAGTAAAATGAACTGGTCAAAAATAACAGCCATTTGACAGAAACAAATGAGGGGGCGAGAGTGACGTACAGAGGCAGCAGACACCTGGCGCGGCCGTGGGGAATGGCGACAAATCATTTGAGATGACCAATCTACTCCGGCCAACTGTTAGATGGTCAGTAGGTAGAGTGCCATTTGTCCTTTGTCTCGTTACAAAACACAGATCACGACATGATGTATGTATTATGGTCCCAAAAAAAGATAATTGGCATGTTGCTGTAAAGGTCAGCGGACACAGTACAACTTTTCCAACACTAGTTAGACGGCATTAATTAAAAGTGTCTAGGTTAATTTAATTTGGAATGCGGATCTCGAATGTTTACCATCGCTTATGATCTATGGAAGGAAGCTAATTGGCCGCCTTATACGTCATCGTTTTTTATCAAAAAGAGATGCTATGACAGATTGACATACTTGAGGCAAAGTAATGTCAAAGTCGCTGACGTGGCATTTTAAGGAATTTAAAAAAATCTTTTGCATAGAATCAATGCAAAGTGGAAGTATACCAACGACAGAGTTAAGCTCATAAAAATGATGACGTGGGGAAAATCCATCTTAGTACCTATTCTAACACTGGTTTCATGTCTTCAAGAAGGAGTTCCGATGTGCATTACCAAAACTCACAATATTGTGAGTTTAAGCTAACTGACTAGCACATACTAAGTACAAAATAAAACGCGGGTTTCAAAAATAACTCGGTTAAGATGAGACGTATATAAATGATCATTCTCTTTTCAGGCGCATCACAAATGACACGTAGAAAGCGACAGTGATCCCTAATAAAATGATAGCTACAAAAGTACTACAAAGTATTAAACTAATCCGGTTCCCTGCGTGTCGCGTCATATTAAATTATGCAAGTAATAAAATCCCATTCTCAGTCGGCGACAAAGCTGTCCCTCTCGAGCACGCAATTTCTCAAAACATTCTCGCATCATTTTTCATTGCATCAATCAGGCCGCTTGTGTGGACGACTCTTTATTTCATTAGGGTTGGCACAATATTCTACGGCAGCTTTATTTTCAGAGATTATAAATATTATTGACTCTGCTGTAAAACTTAGGTTTATTTCAATAAGCATAGTAACACGAGCTCTTAATGTAGAACAGCTCTTAGTGAGAACTCTTGATTAAAACCTATTAGAATAGTGACGGTATTAATATTTTATTGAGTACTACCTTCTGCTCAGTGACTTTTTTGCTTTGGAATTTGATAACACAAATAATTTCATTAAATTGAACAAGGATCTGAGTGCTCGAAAATTACGAAACTTTCTTTGAACACCACACAAGTGTTGAATGTCAACTAAGTTAAAATATTTGAGTATTGTTTCTTGTAAATGATAATTTCTCAGTCCTGTACATCCTTGATAATGCTCACAGGGTTGTCTCATCAACTGTTAAATAGAGTGTGAGCCAATGAATATTTTTATTGACGCGTCCAACGAGTTTACTTGATATCTTACCAGACTACGACGTTGCTTGGACATTTGCGTGTATCTTGCATGATTCTCCAATACACACCTTGTCCCCTTAGTTTACGGTATATTTTTCAAAATAAACTCTTTAAGCAGACTTGAATCAAAATTGCACGTTGAATCCTAATGAATACAGTTCAAAATAAAAGCAACCGTTTTATCTGATGACAAAGTAAGCAAAGCTAAAAGTCATTAAGTTAATGTACCCGGTGCAAAGAGATCTGCGGATGATAAGTTCCTCTCTTGTCCGTTTCTTATGCAAATATTGGCTGTGCCGGTATCATTAATCAGGCAAAATGCCGAGGGCCTGACAATAACGCTTGAATGTGACCAGATGTGAGACGTTCACGTGCGTGACCTATGGGAGACACATTAATCAAACGTACTTTGTTAATATTACGTCTTTAACTTACAAATATATTGTCCCATTGCTATGTATTTGCATATAAGCAGTCTTAAAGGCCTCTAAATCTACCGAGGTGCCTAGTGCGAGTTTTCTTAAAATCACCGTCACAAGTCATCGCGTCAACGTACACGCAAATTTGTATGGGCTCACAATAGCGTCATCTTTAGGCCCACAGAGGCGCTGTTCCGATCCTATACAAATCTGCGTTTACGTCGACGCGGTGACTTGTGACGGTGGCAGTGAAAAACTCGCACTAGGCCCTCTGTTACTGCCTTACCGGTTCCAGGTTTTAAGGGCGTATATTAAGGAATGACATATGAAATTAATAATCTCTTTGAAAAGTACATTAGGGTAGGTGTAACTCTGACCATTATACTAGGCTTGTCATCAAATTCAAAGTGACAATGACATCACCAATATAGCTTAAGTTGTAGCACCACAATTTAAGCTATATTGGAACTAGTTCAAAATATCTAACAATATTCACGTTATAGAACCATTATTGCAATAGAAAAGCATGTTAAGCCGTTGGTCCTATGCCTGATCTCTCTCCAGTCGTGTCGGATTGCCGTCCCATCGGACTATGAGAGTGAGGGCATAACGAGTGCACATCCATTTGCGCACAACGCATGCACTATAATATCTCCTACGCAGATGACTAATCCCATTGAGATTAGCCGCCGTGACCGAAATTCGGTTAGGAGATCATCATCATATTTCTACACTGTGAGGGACATTTCTGGTAAAAACTAGTTCCATAACGCACTACACAGTAGTAATAAGTGATCCCGCCGATAAAGATACTAATTCAAAACAACACATAAGATATCTTTACATAATTAATCAATCATAGTTGAAGCCACATAATCCTAACAGAAATAATTGGTCGTCTAATCCTCTTAGTTGTATTGATGTATTTTTTGTTTGTTTATGACCATATCGACAGCTTTCAACTCATAATAAAACTTGAAATGGCGTTGTAAACCAAAGGTCAACACATGGGCGTGGAAAAACCCAAAGTGAACGAAGAATTCTTAGATAATAAATAAAAAATTGCCACTGAAAGCAACCTCACCTACTTAACAAAACAAGTCACAATATTTACAGATTGTTGATAAAAAGTTGGAAATGGCGCATGTGCGACGCAGATACTCCTGCCATGCTGCCACCACCGGTGCGTG
This sequence comes from Watsonalla cultraria, assembly GCA_964035505.1. Taxonomy (NCBI): domain Eukaryota; kingdom Metazoa; phylum Arthropoda; class Insecta; order Lepidoptera; family Drepanidae; genus Watsonalla; species Watsonalla cultraria. Next base: position 4,457,789 of record OZ037723.1, read on the forward strand.
AGAGTTTGTCAACTAAGTTTTGAAACACGGCTGGTTTTTAACTAACTAAATAGGTATGATAAAAAATTAAGAGTTTTTTAAAGCGAGGCGACTAAATATATGTTAAATCTAGGAAGAGGCTTTTGCGTCTCTCTGTTCCTTAGCTTTTAATTTTTTAGCCGATTTAGCTAAAAAAATTGCTGAACTTCTAAGGAAGTTTTTGTCATGATATTCCACGCGAACGTCGCATATACAAACGTAATTTGTAACGACTACAGTTATATAACCCTACTTACACAATATATTGATATAAGATAATAAAGTGTAGTGTTCGAACTGGGCGGGCCGCCCGCCCTCGCTTCATAGGGCGCCGCGACACGTGCGCGCACAGATATAGCCCGTGTTGTTGCAAGTGATGCTAATTACGAACTCGCTTAGCTGTTTATGGAAATCATTATTATATAGGTACACTGTTACAACTTATGTCGAAACAATAAGATTTCCACGTTCCAATTAGCTAGATTGAATTTATCGAACGATCAAGACAGATTGTATGAACAAATATTTCAACTTGCTGGTCAATTGGAATCCATTCCTGCATCTCTGATAAATTGGCGTATTGTTTGCTCGCGACTTCATCCGCGTGGAGTAGTTACTTTGGGCTAACGCTACCTTTAGCCCGCAATTGGTCTTAGAGATAGATGATATATGTATATACGAGTATATATATATATATATATATATTATCGAGAAATGGGCTATCTAACACTGTAAGAATTTTTCAAATCTGACCAGTAATTCCCGAAATAAGCACTCTTAAGCAATCAAACAAACTCTTCAGCTTCATATATTACGTATAGATTGTTAACTTAGTATTATAAAATATATACTGAACGTAAAAAAAATCTATAAAAAAATTGTGTACGTAATAAAGTTGAGTATTTACCTAATTGAAGTGGTTCTAAAAACGATAATATGCCCTCAAGTCATCTGGCTCCAACATGCAGTGGAGCAACAAGGGCGCTTTGTGTCTCCGGCAGCTCCGGCCATGTGGACCCGCGGCATGTGCCGAGCATCTGAAAACTATAAGCATTTACATCCAGTGCTACTGTTAACACTAACTATTATTACATGTACTTACTTCTAGTGGATACTTTCATACAATTTTCATACGTGCTCTTGGAAAGGTTGAGTTGCCTTGCTGATAATATATGCGACTAATGTTGAACCGTTGCCTATTGGAACACTAGAGATGACACAGGTCTTGGTTCTAATACATACATACTATGTTGGAAGTATGTAATAGTTATATCAAAAGCTAGTGAAGTGCCCCATCTCACGTAAAACAAACGATCGAGATATCGTTGAACGATTAAAGTCATTCGATCTAAATCGTCTCCGATCCCCAATGTGGTATTCTCGTGATCTAAACTTGTAGTTCGAAAGGACTTCAGCTCAATCTGACATTTCCGTTTTATGTTTGATATAATGAATACCTACGTAAACACTGTCAATGACTAAATAGCTACGACATCGATACGGTTTTCATTACGTAAATTGGGCGAGAGGACTCTTCAGGACTTCTGGTATTCTTATTTTCCAGGATTTCAACACACAAAATACGTTCGTGTCATTAAAGAAGGTATGAATTTGAGATAGCAGAACAGAGTATCGTCCGCGTATACGTTTGTTTACCGGCAATAACAGTGTTGATTCCATGAGAACCGATCAGAACTCTACAGAGTGGTATCTATTGGATTTGCTATAATCTCTCTGGTGCAATGCCGTTAATACTCCCATTGACGGGAGTAATAAAAAGTGTTAGTTTATTAGGGCGTTTGCATACAGGCGCCTCGGCAGCTGTACTGAACTACGGGAGTGTCGGACACAGCTGCGATTCGCGCGCGGTGTGAATACCGCCGTACAACAATTCACATACAGACCAACTGCACACTGATTTTATTTTATAGGGGAGTTTGACTAACACCTTGCCTAGAGCAAATGTTAGCTGGGCTCCGTTTGCCGTCCACAATCTGTTCTCCGAAGCGATGTACTTAATTGACATGTGATCAAAAGAATCTCATATAGGTAGGTTCTATATATGTCCATCAGTGGCGTCTGATTTAGGCGGATTGATAGATGGTGAGGAACCCTGCATATGTCTGCGATATAATTCAAAGACGTATGTATGTATGATAGATAAATGATCGTGATGGTGATGTACGATGCCTATAGGTATCGCTTAAAAGTCACAAAGCTCCAGTTCGTAGCGTTAAAATCTATATGTAGGTATATCTATAGGTATCAAAATATGTTTCCTTAGTCGATTTATACCTTAACGCATTCTCTGCTAACGACGCACCTGCGCGTCCAACTGTTAGAGAATTTACGAAGAAGACGAAATTCAGCAGTGAATGTGTTAATGAAAGATAAAGTCACAGTGAAGTCAATGCAATTAAATTGAAACATATAAACGACCCTGAGCTATTTTAAGCCAGACATCAATGTAATTGTTTGCAGCCAATTAACGTTTTAGGAACTCCACAATTGAATGATAAAAACATAGTGAACAAACTAACGTCAATGTACCAACATATCCTAAATTAACTCAACACAAAACGAGGTTGACAATAGCAAAAAAACTCTAAAACCCCAAAACAGCAGCCGAATATAAAAAAAGCTTGCCAAGTGCAAATAGGACTCGTACCTTAGGGTCCTGTACTCTTTTTCTATTTTATGGGGTTATACTATCGTACATTTGTCAAACAATAGTTAGTTATTTTGGTGTAACAAAATCTGCATTTTTGTAGATTAATTAAAATTTTCTATTAAGCCTAGAATTCAGTAATGATATTCCTTGTCGAAGTAAAGCGGGAGGTTAAAACCCCACTCAAATTTTACAAATTATACTAGCATCTTAATAGAGTTCTGATTCAGAACACGTGTCCACAAAGAATTTAATTACCATTCAATATGTTAAAATACTGCGACTGGCTTTTGTGAAAAGCGAGTAATCTTATGGGTATTATTCCTCTATAGTAGCAGAACCCTAAAAAGTTCTCAAATAAACCAATAACGCCATCAGCTCCACAACAATGGTGCGTATCACATCATCTGCAATTAGGGTCACGAATAATTGACGCCAAACGATTAAGGGCGTTTCTTTCACCGTAACCGACATTCAGAAAACCCTCATAAGTTTAAAGTGAATCAAGATATCGTGCCCCGATACACCTGGCTTTCACCCCGGTTTTAGCCTATTTTGTTATCGTTCAAAAGTACTTGAACACACAATAACCTTCCTCGGCTCATTGGTTCCTTCAATTGGGCCTAGACAGCTTGTGTACCGTATTTGGCAATGCGCATATTTTTTTATTCTTTCAACAATATATTGTAGTGCTGATAGCAATCTTATTGTTGACTAGCTGTGCCCCGCGGTTTCACCCGCGTAAATTTAGTTTAATGTTTATTTTCGCGGAACCCTAATATTTTTAATAAATAAATGTATCCTAAGATACTCCTTGGAACATCAGCTATCTACCAGTGAAAGTCCCGTTAAAATCCGTCCAGCCGTTTCAGAGATTACCCGGAACAAACAGACTGACAGACAGAGAAAAATTTATAACCTTTTTTTTTGTGTCGGTAGCGTGTATACTTTCATATGCTTTTAGTGAAAAGCAGTCATTTACTTTAGAATTACAAACAGACACTTCAATTTTATTTATCTCTATAGATGTATAGATAACATAATGTTAAGGACCCAACATATTTATAGTCGGTTACTACTTCGGTGGACATAAATTAAACTTAGGAGCTAGATATCCTGTTTGACAATATGCAAACAATAAGGCACATTAGACCAACTAGCATTAATCTTACCATTGCGCAAAGTTAGATCCAGCGCCGTATCGAAATCTCTTTACGTATCATAATCCAGTGTCTATTCATCAGTGACAACGAATGAGCGAAACGAATCCGGCTAATGGTCCTATAGTTCCTTTATCAGAGCTGAGTTAAGTGCCTCCACAATGCAGCTCCCACGCCATGTCACAACACCCCACACTCGCATTGTTAGCGCGCCAGGATAACTTGACCCCTCAAAGCTACTATTCACATAACAAACCTAAAATGAATAATCTTCATCGGATGTATTTAGGGGTCTTGTTAAAGTGGTTGTTATTGTGATTTTGACTGAACAGTCGCGACTCTATGGGGTGAATAGTTTCGCTGGACCCCAACAATTATTGGGAATAATATTGTGGGAAAATTCACACTGTTTCTACTGCAAGTCTGTGGGAGTTTTGTTTTGACATTACAGCTTAGTGTATCATAATGTTTAGGAATAATACATTTGAGCCTCGTAAGCCTGGCTGGAATAGTAATGCTTTAAGACAATTCTCCAATGAAATAAATAGGTATCCATTAATATTAATAAAACTTAAAATATTTCCTCTTGTCTGCTACTTATGACGTATGATCTGTAAAGTAAAACATAGACTACCCACAATCCCACATGAGACAAAGTTATATTTGAAATTGGTAGGTAAATAAGTATGTATATGAAATTAAACCACAATGGTTTCCAAAAAGAAACAGTCATCTTGTTATCTTTTAATCAATAAAAATGCTAGTTTTAATGGAAACCCGCCCTCGCCCACATAGGCGAGGCTGTAATGTAAAACTGTCACGTGACCGCCACGTGGCTTCCCCTTCCCCCACCACGCAACCACCCCCGCACCTTCATTACGCCGATTGCTAGGTATTTGTTCACGACTCACGCACGTGGACGGACGTCTGCATTATTAAATGCCTTTTACGCTTATTACGAATTATAATCCCCCGCTCATATTGCTGCGACGATATTAATCCCTGCGTAGGGTTGTTACTAGACGACTATATCACTTCGATGTAACCGACTATTAATGAAATGAACAATTTTACTGTTGGAATTAAGTCGAATAAATCCCTCTCTATGTTCGGGGAATTGTGTGTAAATACAATAAAAGGTTTCTTCAATTGATCACCAACCTATTCTGAACTGATGCGGTGCTATTTTAAAGTGTATTTTAATATTCATTGTAGCAGCCATAATAGCTTAATGGCAATTCGACTCATATAAACATCCAAAATAAATTAGTATTTATAATATTTTTATACCAGTATAATGTTTCTGGGAAATCCAAACGCCTTATGATCCAATTAACAGGTCAACGTACATTATGTTGAGAACATAGCATGGTTATTACGTTACATAATTAAAGTAATATGAGGTCACGGAATCCCGGTGACCTCGTGAAGTCCAAATGCGAGGCTCTCACGGGTCGTGGTTCACACAGGAACCACCTCCGTCCCACGGCTCTCGGGACTGGCATGCACTAAATTATGCCGCGATTTACTTTGGGAACCTCTCACGATTGCTGCATACCTTTATAATCTGTAATAGTTTAACATTCAACCAAAACACCTCTGCAGTAACGACCGCGTTGCTATCCCGGGAAAACGAAGATGTTATTTTCAACTCTTCTAAAGGTCGTTACTTTAGAATCACTATACAATTCACAGCATTAACGAAGTTGAAAACCAACACCAAAGTCGATATTGGCCATAAATATTTGATTTCATTTCTTTCCATTAGTAAGTATAACTCCAGACAAATAATAATACCACTAACGCTCCAGGTTTTACGAATAAATGACACATTGAATAGAATAAACTAATCTTGATATTGGTTTGGTAATAAATATGTAAATGAAGAGTAAAATGGTCGAGATTTCACGAGTCCTAATGATGTGAATGCGTAATTATTGCGCCTCACGGGGCGATCCGCGTGCGCGGTCCGCGATCGAAGCTCCATAATTATCCCGACCTGTGACCCGCCGACCGCTTCCCACGCCGCTCGCAGTTCACACGAGAATCCATCGCTTCCCATCGGAACTTGAGGTCTTCCAACCATTTAAGGGACCCAGTATGCTCACGGCACAAACAAAACCCTCGAACATACATTCCTCATTTAGATGGTATTTACGTCATTCTCCTGTACCTACAAATTTCCTACATACTTACATAAGTATAATATACGTACGTATTAAAGTATCTACGTAATAAGTTAGAATACAATAAGCGCCAGTACATGCCTCACATTATCCATTATTTATCACTGTCGATCAAAGCTATAGTTCAAGTACGAGCAACGCATTAGATCTGCGAAACTAGTCGATATTGCTCGGTGCACGCGCCGCCACGTGCCACGGAAAAGCGCGTAATGAGCCCGCACCTGCACGTCACGAATTAAGGGATTTCTCGCGCCCTCCCGTGGGAGCGGAGGGAACGTAGGAATCGAACTGTTTGCTCTGTCAATAAGCACTCGCTAGAGAACAATAACGACTAACCAATACTCGTGAGCTGGGGTAGGTTGTGCCGCAGGCTAGGATATTATATTACTATGCGTATCAATATTAATAATGTGTACAATATATTATATTTGTAGATTGCATAGACCACTAACCATACAAAAACGCATGTAAATAAATATCGAAATATACATAAACTGGTTTCATTTGATGAAAGTATTTATTGATTCCTATGCATTAATTAGTCAGAACCACTATGGCAGCACTTATTATTTATTTCAATTAGGTTAAAAACAAGGGTGAAAGGCTATTGTTTCGGGGAGCACTTACACCACATTTACACAATTGAACGACTAATATCAGCATTGCCGGCTGATCAATCAGGGTGTATCACGCGATGGGAGCGGCACGCGCGCGGCACTCCCACGACACGCGCGAGGGTAAACGCGGATAATGCAAAAGGCCGCCCCGTGCCTAATGCATGGACCTTAATGAGAATACACTCTATACATTATTGAACAATGATGTTAAATAAATGGAATGCTAGCCAGGCCGTTGCAAAATCAGGCTGAGAATGGAAATATAATATCTTGGTATAAATTACATATTGATCAATACTTTACGACCAACAAGCAGGCTGTGTGATAGCAAATATTATACCAGAGATTTCATACTTCCTGTCTGCCTAACCTTGTTTTGTATAGCAATCGCTAACTTACTACCTAAGTACTGAGCTTACTACATGAGTGTTTGCTACAATATTAAACAAGTGTGGTCGCTAACAAAATATAACTACAGGTCTTAGCGACGTACCCAAAATATGTATAATTAAATCATAATAAGTGTTGTAAATAATTTCACACTTCGCAGTCATCACAAAAGTCCACGAAAATCATTCATTACACCTGCGCGAACAAAGAGTGTTGAAGAATTTTTTCCTCGTCGAAGAGACTGAATAATTTACGTGACCATAAAAACACCGTCCTTCACGGATTGTCATCGCAAGGTATAATGGTCGATTTTTTCGTCTCAGTTTTTGTTGCACTGTCTCCATTTGAACAAAAGGTACCTGTCTCCTAAAACAATATTCTGTCAATTGCACTGCAAGGTGCTTTTGATGCAAGGTATATGAAAGTGTGAACAATAGCCTACGTGAGGACACAATGTACCCGCCAGTGGAACTAAATTGTGTCTGTCTGTACATTTCATTTCCCAGGTAGCCTTAACATTCGTTTTGACACAAGGGACAGTGGGCAGTCAAATAACGAATTACTTACCCTAAATTCTTGCTGGGTAAATATTTATCCTGGTGAGAAAGTAAACAGAAGCATGCAGACTACTAGGAGGAATATGTCTGGAAGAAACACGTTCCCAATACAGACAATAGATCTACTTTGTTCGAACTTCAATATAATATTTGACAGTATCAGAAGTACAGTCTTTCTAGAGTGTTCAAAAGTAAAAGTCTAGCAGCTAGGTAGAAATATACAGCACATTACATTGTTAAGATAATTGCAATTTCCTCCACCTTGTTTTTTCACTCGCCAGGGATAGGTATTCAAAAATTGATTTCTTGTTTAAAAAGTTTGAAGAACAAGTACACGATTCGAGTGTGCATTGAATTAGGTATACCTACTTACTACCTAATCATTAAAAAAATCCCGAGGGATTCCATACTAAAAAGTGCATCATATGCTAACCCAAGTACTAAGTAGTTGCATCTACTTTGGGAAGTACCTAATTCATTAAAAGAACACATTTTCATAAACAATGTAATAGTATTTGACTCGTTACAGTTATACTATAAAATAAGTCTGCATATCAGAAAGATTAAGTGCCTTTAGACAACAAACCGCTAAGAACACAGCGGACATGATAATAGCTTTCAAATAGAACTGGCCTGGCGCCTCCAAGTTAAGCATAATATTACACTGTAATGTGTATGGGACGGCGCGGTCATTCGAAACCTTCCCGCGTAACCATTAAATCATAATAGCTCTTTTATTTGTACGTCACCGTCAAATTACGTTATTCAGTCCAATTTAGCGAATCACATTAAATGGCGTTCCAAATAACTCAAAAATGAAGCAATTCACTACCTGAGTTCTTTACACCCGCCTCCAAGGTGACTCGCGACTTTTTGTCCGAGTTGTTTTTATGACTACTCTGTTATTATTACAATTCGGACCTCTTTGTGTGGTCGGCTGGAATCCAAGCCGAGTCCGGCTGATTGCCGAGAAAATTATAGTAGAGCTTTTAGAAAAGAATAAAAACGCAAAATCTAGCGTCAGTAAGATAACTGTCGCACTTTTAGCTCAAAGTATGACGCAGATTAAAGATACTAGTTTTTGGATAAGTTCTGGGTCAGGTTTTTTATTTGTAACTAGCTTTGCCCCGCGGTTTCACACGCGTAGGCTTAATTTCATGGGTGACTCGCGGGACCCTAATGTTTTTTTAAAGCAAAGTTACTCCTTGTAACATCACCTATCTGACAGTGAAGGTCCTGTCAAAATCGGTCCAACCGTTTCGGTGATTGGCCGGAACAAACAGACCGACATATGGACAGAAAAAAAAATAGAATCGTTTTTTTTATGTGAGTATTGAGCATACTTTCACATGCATTTAGTGAAAAGCTGCTAATTTGGAATTACAAACAGACACCTCAGTTTTATTTATCTGTATAGATATAGAAAGATAACATAAAGTAATTTGATAAAAGGCAGAAATTTCAATTTCATCCAACAGTTATTTCAAATTACACTCATAATAATTAATTGTATTACCTACCTATTTTTCACACTCTCAGGGAATTCGAGTAATAATTATTTTTCCACGCAGATCTCATCTGAGTCAGACGAAGGCTTTTTAATACAGCCTCTGGAGCTGCGTGAGAGCGCAACAAGTGGATTCCTTCACGTTCGGCCATTGTTCGTCACCAGCACCCCTTGTCCCTTGCACCCTCCCGCGCACCTCACGCACCTTGTAGTGTTGCCCAAATATCGATTCATCAACATTACTAAACATCTACCTACTACTACTACACAAATTGCGACAATATATTTAAACTAGCTGTGGCTGCACCCGTGTAGACTTAATTTCATCCGTGGCACGCGATGTTTTTTTTTAAATAAAAGTAGTAACTTAGCTCCTTGTAACATTAGCTATCTACCAGCAAAAGTATCTTTAAAATCAGTCCAGCCATTAACCGGAACAAGCAGACAGCCAGAGAAAAAAATAGGTTTTTTTATGTGAGTTCTTACCATATACACTTTGATATGCATTTAGTCAAAAGCTGTTAATTTGATATTCACTACACTGCAATGTCATTTATATGTATTGATTTAATCCAATAATCCCTATTTAGGTACTCATTATAACCTGTTTACCTGCCAGTATGAAAAAAATATCTTAAAACTCCTCTACGAAGTCATAATTCGAATAGTCTAATGTGGAGGTCGTGAACCTCAAGATAATATGATTAAAATATAGTTTTGGTAAACGATTTACAACCAATTTTGGGTGACAGGGCTTATACCTCTCTTGATATAGGTGAAGTGTTTTCGAGCGTACCGTGTTACTTTATTTAGAATTATCTGACGATAATTGTATATTAGTCGCAAATAGCAAATAAAATAATTAAATACTAGCTGTGCCCCGCATTATCCCTAATGATTTTTTTAAATAAAAATAGACTCAGTCACTCCTTGTAACATTAGCTTTCTACCATTGAAAGTCCCATTAAAATCGGTCTAGTCGTTTCCAAGATTACCCCGAAAAGACATAAAGAGTTTTTTTTTAATAGTTTTTTTCATTTAATTATATGGTAATATATACTTTCATATGCTTTTAGTGAAAAGCTGTTATTTTGTAATTACAATCAGACACTTCAATTTTATTTATCTGTATAGATGTATAGATGTAGATGTAAAGATAACTAATTTATTAATGGTATGCTTTAAATTAATTAGAATACTGGATAAGGTAGGGTAAAATCATCGCTAATTAAAACATTATCGAATCAGGAATGTTTTGGCTACTAACAGACTTACCGAATGCAAGCGTTGCGCGGGACTACCCGTTTATTCGAATAAATTCAAATGAATTCGAATTTAATTCTAATAAAAATGCGTCATAAATAACCTCGATACTTATCTGTGTAATTGACTTGTCAAGTTATATTCGTACCTGAGACTCGTACTTCAGGCGATTTTCAAGGCTTTGAAAGACTGAAGATCCCTCTGAGTAAAATTATACTGTAAGAAAATTACTGTAGTAATTTAGGTTTTTAATTAATTTAATAATTATATTTAGGTCACTTTAAGTACACAAGAAAATGTACATAACTCACTTCGTGAAGGATATTTATAATGACAACAAAACATAGATATTTTCGAACAACAACAAGTGCTGTTGTATTAACAAAACAAATAACGAATCCAGACATAAACAAGAACCGTAGAGACTCGGACTCGAGTCACCTCGAGTTGCATGTGACGGGCGCAACGGCCTAGCCAGGGCCGCCCAGCGCAGGCAGACGCGGCGCCCACCGCGCCGGCCGCCATGGGAAAAATCAGGCTTCGCCGCCCCCGCCCCGCGCGCCCATTGGGCGACCCGACCCGCCCCGCCCCCCACCAGCGCACATAAATACAACACCGCACCGCGCATCTCCTCATTCCTCGCTCGCGATTCAACTTAGACGCACGTCACGCGCTCGTGATTACTTACGTACCCAGTGCTCGTGTTCAGTGACTACCACAATGAAAGCGATAACAGCAATGTGCGCGACCGGCGCCTCCGTCCCGGCGATTGCCAGCGGCCGCGTACAGAGGCATCGTGAAGGCGAAAACGCCGAAATACAGATGTACCTGTCCAAACTCCAGGATTTGGTGCCTTTCATGCCGAAGAACAGGAAGATCTCGAAACTGGAGGTGATACAGCATGTGATCGACTATATCTGCGACCTTCAGTCGGCGCTGGAGAACCACCCGGCTGTGGGCCAGTTCGACGCGGAGAGCGCCCTGGAGGCGCAGCCCTGCCCTGCGGCGCCGCTGCCGCGCCCTCACCGGCGCCCGCTCGGACCCCGCGCGGCACCCAACACCATCCTCCATAGATCACCCTCTAACCCCGAACACAGAAACCAAATGGTGAGTTACGATCTACATTAATTATATCTAATAAAACATGATATCTCATGTCTAATCAATAATTAAGGTTTGATCGCAAATCATCAAATGATTTGTTTTAGTAACAAGGAAACTTTAAATGTATTTTTGACTCACGGCATGATTTACTAAATAACATAATATTCATAATTGTGGTCTCGGTTAGGACATAAAACTGCAGTTAAAGAATTATTTCATATTGTAAACCCTAAAAATCTTGTTAAATAAACCAATAATGGCAATACATAAGTTACTTACTTGTACAGGTGTTCTTAATATTAAATATTGTTAGTCGTCTTTATTTCGTTGTAAAGATAATAATGATAGTTTCGCTTCGTCTGAGCGAGGTGCACAAAAAGTAAATGAAATCGGCCGCGTCGGTGCTTTGCGCGCGCACCTGTGCGTATTTCGCAACCGAGGGAAGGTAAAAGCGGAGATGCTGAGTTTCACAATGCGCTGCAACACGCATTCGACTATCTATTCTAATCAAACTTACGATAAATGTCATTGTTATGTAGATGTCGGTCATATTGTAAACCATCGTTAGTACGTTTTCCATCGCCTACAAAAGGCTTCTTAAAATGTACTAAAGTATCAGGTACAGGAAAAGCAAAATGCAAACACCTAGATACATTATCACATATGATAAAACGTTTGATCTCTTTAACAGACACATAACGTCATGAAATGGTAGTTTCGGTTAATAAGTAGGTAGTCACAATCTAAACCGCAGTTAACGCATGCGTGACGGCTGTTTTGAATTTCAGCCTTGAAGCGCGGCCACCTGCGCCGGCGCCGCGTAAACGACCGTGTACTGACACACAATCTGAATATTCAACACATATTTATCTTACCTCGTTTAACATTCCGACTGACACCTGCGCGTGATTGCCATTTCGTCATTACCATTTTAGCGTGACAGAACATTAACAAAACGGTCTACGTTTCTGAGCTCGGTTGGTTCACTCAAAAGGCGTCAGAAACAATGGCGAGGTAATTTTTAAATAGTGTTTTAAATGCAGCGAGTTGAGAATTCGAGATTGTCTTGTGGATGTATGTGTCCGCAGCAGGTGCATCGCACAGAATTTATTCGTGCGCCTTGCGTTTACGAGCCTCAGGCGCAATGCGCGCCACGTAAATTTTAATCACTGCCAGTTGTTGGAACTGAGGGAAATGTTCAAAACAAGCGTGATTTAGGAGAGGCGAGGCGGCGAGCGCATTATACCGCAACGTGAAATTTGGCCACGTCCATTAAACATTTAAATTCCATTGCACTTAACACGAAAACTACTCAATTCTTCATGATGCCTTAAAACCAAACACAACAATCTCGTTGATGTGCTGACGTGGTGACGTCTCGGCGCCGTTTCAAATAGGTTATCATTAATTTCATCCATCAATCTGTGAGTTTATAGCTTTAAATCTCCAATTAGTTGAAATATTATGTCTACCGTAACAATGGCACATTTAGCAAACAATCAAGGAAACTTCGTTAGAACGTATAGCTTGCTGATAAATGCCTCGGGCGCCGGCGATATCACAAAACCGGCGATATTTACTAATATAGAGTCTACTACATTATCGGAATGTTGACTAATCGGGTAGCATTCTTGAATACAAATGCGGAATATTCATTCGCGCAAGGACATCGGACCCGAATCGATAACTACAAAACTTGATTGTTGGTTACCATGCTCGGGTACAAGCTCTTATGACCGGTAATGACTAGAAAAGAAAATAACAAGGCTTTGAGGCGATCGTGCTGGAATTCAAAGCTCCAGCATGCGCGTCGTGAGGCGGCATTTCACGACGGTATCTGGCGGGCCATCGGCGCCGTGTGCCACAAACCTCCGGTCACGAGCATACACCACGCTGCTATCTCGGTCGTAATTGTTGCTCGCAGCTGCCTGCCCCAGGCCGATTGCGAGGCCGTGAGATCGATCGCCAATTTTGTTTTCCCATCGATCACGCTCTCTCCAGAATTTGCCTTAACTCAAGCAACCTGCTTTACTGGAGCTCTCGTCTTATAATAGTCTTGTAATAGCTTTTTAAGTATCCCTACAAACATGGCTAAGCTTATAATCTTTTGTGGTACACTTATTATGGGTCACAATAAATATGGGGCAACTCCCCTATGTATAATTCCATCTGTTAAACAAATACCAGTAGGCAGTTCGAGTGAAAGCTCATCTCTAGTTGTCGTAATTTGCAGCACGTCAATATCAATAAGTCTTCCAATTAAAGACCCGCATGGTGTCTTTCAGCATCAATTAACCAACCCTCGGATACATTGAATTTAGATGCCAAAGGCCAAGCAATATTTTTTGGGAGTTCTCTTAGTGCGATCAACTCTAAGCGAATTCGATGAGGTCAGACAACTTAGAGCTAATCAAGCCTTGGGCAGGCAGCTAAGCACCTACGCAAGTCCATCCGAAACGACACTAACGAGCCGCCAGGTGTCCCGCCCACGCTCCCCTCCTTCCAAATGCCTTTGTCTCTGGTCACCTCGGGTATAAATCGCGCTCGTGAAAGTCCACTGAGCACCTATTACGCTTCTCCGAACCTTACGAAGACGACCGACGGCGCCGCGGCGCGGGCGGAGTGGAGACAATACGGCTCTGCCGCGAAATGTCTTGGCAAGCCTTTAGCACACGTGCAACGATTTTGCCGATCGGTTGGATTCCATCGGCGATGGATCGATCGAGGGCATTGTGCGGGTAACGGTCGTTCGCAGCTGCGTGTGAACACACGTGACGGTGCCGGTGGCCGGATAGCTAAATAAATGCGACGTACTTTGAACATACCTATTCATTATCCGACCGACAATGCTCGTCTCATACAGGGATTTCACGTGTGCGCTCTCGCAAAGTCCCGATCCGTTCGGGACATGTGCGCTCTCCCTTTGGTATGTGTCCGTAAATAGGGTGTGGCCACGTGCGGCCGCTCAGCTGTGTCACGGATGTACACGGACGGGAAGCAGTAATCCAACACTTGCTCCGAAAAATCCACTGAAACTGCCCCAGCTCCAAGTAAATCTCCCAACGTAAGCCACGCCACACCTGGTTGCAGAAAATGCATTTTGTACCAAATTAATCTAACAACATTCCAACTGCCTTAACAAATGGAACATGCGTCGGAACATTGGGGTAGAAAATTAAATTACCCATTACTCGTACTCTAATGAATTAAAACATTGTCGAAACGTATCACATATGTGATGACAGATGGCCGGACGCGGGCGCGGGCGCGGGATGCGCATGTGTTAGCTACTCAATGTAGATTACTTATTTGTCGCAATCACATGCAATTACAATAATGAGGAAGTAGATTACACGACATATTAAAAAAATAATTGTATATTGTCCATATTCAAAATGCACCATAATACGGAATTAAGCGCTTAAACTACGTTATCTGCTCACAAATGGTGTTATTCATATCGAATACGGTTAGGGAAACATGTGCGCGCGCATCTGTACAATGATTGGTAGACGCACCCTTTTCGCATGATTATATGGGCTTGTCTTCAATTGCATACAATCCCCAGCATAAATGAACAACACTTGTTTATTAGATTATACTTATCATGTGTTTGTTTTGTTACAGACGCCAGAGAAGCAGAACCAGCCAGACAGGCCGACGTCCTGCTAGATGATGGTTAGGTTAAGAGACAGTTTATTTATGGTAAATGTTATAAATATACCTCGAGTGCGGCCGGCGCCGCGGTGGGAGGCTCCACTCGGAGGGCCGAGGGTCAGGGTCTCCGGCTTCAGTTCCAGTGAAGGTCATCACATGATGATTGTCCTAAGTGCGATCTCGTTACGATCAATTTAATAATATAATTGTTTTGTGGCATTACACATTGAAGACTTGAAGAGCATTGCAATGCAAGCAACCGCTGTCTTCGACAAGTCGAGTTGTTTTGTTATAATGTATTGTGTAAAAAGCTTTAGTAGTTGTTAGATCAGTGTATGTATTCCTTTCAATGTTTGTAAATAGGTATGTTGTTAGAGTGGACTGTGAAACACCAGAACATCCTATCAGAGACAAAATAACTTCAACATTTATTATCTTGTTAGTAATAAAAACTACAAAATATTTTCGGAACACGTTAACGTACAAATTGGAGTCTTTAAAATCAATGTATAATTTCATAATATTCCTTCAATCAGACCTAGAATTTTAGTTTTAAAACGATGCTTCCATTTATATCAAAGAAGTGAACCGATTCTAAGTTGGTTTGCGTATATATAATTTTATTATTTAAGTATAATTTAACGAGTGTGATTTGCATGGCGATTTTGTTGCTATTAGATTATTGAAAATTTATTTTGTGAGTGCTCAGTGCATAGATACATGCATATTATTAATTTATATAGTTAGCGTTGAGCACACAACTATATTATGTAAATAGTGTATGTAATTAAGAGATGAAAATTAGCTGAAAATTATCGATTTCAAACCTTTTATGATTTTATTTTGAATATAAGGTGAAAATGCTTTAATTATCTTATATACATAATTATTAATTATGGTGTATTATAATTTTAAATAGACTGTTATAGTTTTAGTTATGATGAGGATGTGCTAGCGGTGAATTTGATTGCGTTGTTAGCAATTGGTGGTATTATGTGCTGGCATTGTTCCTCGGTCTCATCACATCCGAGGGGTTCTATCCAGGTGGGCTATTGAAATATATCTCGACGACGGAGCTGGAGGGTTCAATCATACGAAAATGAAACGTATAAATACACTTTAAGGTTCAATTCCATATGAAGGCAATTGATAGCTCATCACTGGTTCCGCCGACGAGACATCATTCAGAAAAGCCCTGAAGTTCTATCACAGGACAACTATAATGTCTTTGCCTCAGGCAACTGATCCAACACTATAAGTCACAAATTGTAGACGAATTGCATTTCACTAGTTATGTATTCGTCATGTTTTCCTTGTTAATTTAGTTTTTAAATTTTGCACTGATTTTTTCTCTATAAGTACCGATAAAACAATCAAACAAAAAATAAAAAAGTTTATAATGAATATGACATTTACCCTTTTATTTACATAAACCCAATTACCTTAAATTATAAGTACGTATTTGTAACATAACACGTGCAATTCCACGCTTATAAAAATAATACATTACTTCAAGCAGCACCTAAATTGACATAATTTTGACAATATACATTTAAAACAGTAGATTGCATTGTTTGTTCATTTCAAATTAATTTAACCCAGTTAAATTGCCTACTTATTTCATATCAAAGTTGCCCGTTGGAATACCAAATTCGAGAATATGTAAAGACATATTCTCGAATTTGGTATTCCAACGGGCAAGGAAAGCCTTTCCCTACCCTTTACCCTTATGAATACCTACACCTCGCAAAAAGCAGATCCTAAAATTTCATGTCACTAGGATCAGTGCGTTTGGCTATTCATTGATATATCAATCAGTCAGGACTAGAATTTTATACATATTATACTTACGTTTATTATAAATTACTTTTAAAATGTTTTTTCAAGTACGGCGTAGCCAAAATGAGCGTTATATAAGTTAAAGTTCGATCATAATTTAAGGCATCATCAAATGCGACTTATTTTTTTTCTGTAGAAGCATTTAGTGCCTTGAATTTAGTGGACGATAGGACCACGATAAAGTTACATGATGTTATAGCCTCCAATAAGTTTAAATATACTAACGTAATATTTTTTTATATTTAAGTGAATAGAATCTTAACCTTTCGCTTTTGAACACAAAAAAGAGAATAGACACCCTAGGTATTCATCACAAAATAATTTAACATTTCACAACATTTTTAACTCTCGCCTAAAAATGGTTGAGAACACACGAATCCGGCGAGATCACGCGATTGCATCACGACCAATTATCGCAACTACAATATTTGATCAGCTGCGTTTGTACTACATACTTCTACTTAACCCGCTGTTATACAAAATGAGACTTTATGTCATTGGGTTAGGCTTCATAGTCGAGTAAACACAGCTCTTAATTATTAACAAGCCAATTTGCACCTTGATATTATGGGGGTAAGGTGAAATACAATAGAACATATATTTTAATTGGGAAATTGTGAGCGTTTGTTCGCTAAACATTAGCTGCCGTCACAATTACGAACAATACGGCTAATTACTCACATGAGGTAAACGAACGTAATTGTACACAAAGAAAAAACGTGAAACGCAATTCAAAAATCAATGCAAGATTTTGCAAAAACTTAATTCATTTAGCGACCCTGCCAGGATTCGAACCTGGAATCTTCTGATCCGTAGTCAGACGCGTTATCCGTTGCGCCACAGGGCCCGTTATAAGGCGTGTTCAAAATGCGCTTTAGTTTTCATTAGATTTAAAAATACTATATTTAACTAATTTGAACTATACATAAATAACTATCAGTCGTAACACGTGACCTTAAAGTATAATTAGATTTTTATTTAAAGTTTATACATACATATAAAGCATTTTCCTTGCCTCAGGAAGACTGGTTGGATATTGTTCACATGGATCTTTAACTCATATTCTAAGGTTCATGTGTAACCACTAATCATTTTAAGATCTAAATAAAACTCTTAACTAATAAATTAACGGATCGATTAAAGACAATGTGAGCTTAGCAGTGATCTTATAAAATCGATGCTTTTGTTACAAACAAACATAATTATAATATCTATTAACTTAAATATTAAGTATTTACAATTATTTTAGGCGAATGTACTTAAGTAATATTATATTTTTTTATTTATGTTACTATTGAATCGATTTACTTATAATCCGATATGAATGAATCGCGAGAAAGTATACACTTTCATCGATCTTTTTAAATCGAATTGTGACGTGCATCCCTAATGTCTGTAGGTCACTCCGATTACCGGTACCGTGACTTATAGATAAAGATATATGTATGTACAAACATATTAAAGACTTATGTGGACTTAAGCTACTTCCGGGATCAAAGGTTAAGATCTAATAACTAAATAAATAATGATCAACCTGTAATTACCTACACGGGCATTGGTAGACGTTTGCGAGCTTGTTTGCATAATAACACCGTGCAAGGTCATCCTTAGAAATATAAGTCTATGTAAGCCTCTAGAGGTGTAGTAAGAACAGTTGTTATCATAGTTTGATAAGGAATGATTAGTTGCACAGGTGTGCGCACACCGGCTCTCCGACCTTCGTTGGTACACTGCACGTGTGTTGTGATCCTAAGTTGACGGAAACATCAAGTACATTTTGTATCAAGTACTTGTTTTTGACTTGAGAATGCTATATACAATATACAAATACTACAATTTACAACGCCACTATAATAAGCTACATACATATACACAAATGCTCGCGCCTGTATTCACCGAAGGGGTAGGCAGAGGTGTGGTAATAACAACACCCACTTTTCACCACAGATGATTAAGTGCCAACGTGTCAGATGGTGCGTTTATCGCCGTCTCAGGCCCTATACAGTCGTCTTTTGAATTACTTCTCAGACATATTGCAGGTGTCAGATATAACAAGCTAGGAAGACATTTTTCTTATCATTGTACTTTTTGAAATTTTTCTATCTTATATTTTTCTGTCTTGGAGGGAAAGCTACCCGACAGCACAAAAGTGGGTACAAATTGGTTTGGTTTATTTCAAACCTATGAGTTGCGAACCTTGCAGACTACTTAAACTACATGGCCACTAATACGCTGACGTAATCGTTGAGTCAATTATGTTTTTTGGTTTTGTTTACTTTGCCTGCAAAAAAAAAACGCTAATAAGTAAGCGCATTACAAAGTACACCTTATAATAATAGTAGTCTTAATAAACTTATTCCTCATCATCTCTATGGCTTGACATTATTAGAGTTGGTTTCATTCAAATCGATGTAGCTTATCACCTGATTTCTACACGAAACGACTGCCATCTGACAACCAGCAATCTGGGTTAAGTTAGTTTTTAGACATTGTTAGGTTTCCGACAAGAATTACCAAAAATGTTAAATTCGCAACCGAGTTTCAATTAAAATATATATTCTACAACCGACTTCAATTATTGAATGAGCTTCAGTTCCATTGTATGTAGGATTTAAATTTTATATGACATCTAAAATCTTCTGTTACTCTTGCGCTCTCTCTAAGTAAATTAATCATTACATCGCATAAGCATTGGAAGAGCTCACACAATAATGTACCATTATGACAGCAATATAAGATAGTATTTCCTGTAAACTGAATCACCGACTTCGTTCAGTTTGCAAAGCACCTGTAATTGAAAGCGTGTATGTACTAGGTTCATAAATTCCGTTGATAACGGTAGAGGCGATGTGGGCACAGGTGGAGAGGCCGTTATCAATGCTTCACAATCCTGTTATACGCTTCAGCCGGGGGAGGCGTGAAGCCTACTCACTGATAACAGAGCTGAACTAATTGTTGCACAAACTGTTTAAATATAAGCAGTATCATGGGTATAATTAATGCACAGAGTAATGTTGAGTCAAGAGGTTTTGATGCAATATGTGGAAATGATTTTGTCCCATATATTATGGGACGAGCCTATTGCCATTAATCAAGCACTAATCCAAACTCAGAGCTCCATTAGCAGCTCTGAGTTTGGATTAGTGCTTGAAATTACCGATAGAGAAACCAAATTAAAGTTCACCCGAACCGGGGGTAGACCCAGGCAGTTAGTTGAACCATAAGTTAATATTAATAAGTACATTATTAGTAAATACATTGGTTAGTCCCCGATTTGTCTGTGACCGGCAAATGCAATAATGACTCGGCGTCAGAATTATGCTCGTAATTGTGTCACTGATTGGCATTAATTATCATTTGATAAGCATATAATTCGAGCACTCACGGAAACATAGGAAATGATTGATTAATTAATTCCTAGTAAATATATTGTACATAGTGCTTCTATCTTGATGGTGGGTATTAGATAAGTATAGGTGTTGTAGACAGGTGGTTCGGCAGGTGTTTGCACTTGCGCGGTGTGGACGCACCGAGCCTGATAACGCGGTGATAACGTGCGATAGTCAGTACGAAGCTCCGCCGTGTCCTCAAAGAGTACTTACCCGCCTTCCACTAGATTATCTTCACGGGTGGCCCAATGAAATTAGGGAGCGGTGCTGGCCTTTTGTGCTAAACCAAGATGACAAGCTAATATTCCACTTGAAGAGGTTAACGCAAGTTATAGACTATTGAAATACATACTGGGATCATTATGCCTTCGTTACCGACCCTCTAAAATTGCTTTCATACCCTAGAAGTCCACTACGTACACGCTTAGGAAAACCATAAAAGGTCAATTACTTCCGTTCTCAGCGTGTATATATAACTATTTAGTATGCGCGCATCGGTTCATTACCATAAAATATCATGTTATATTCAGTTGATTTTCAGTGCAAATACGGAGAATTATGAATACACGCGTCAGTATAAAGCAAACATCTAGTTTGTCAATATTCTTACAAAACAAAACGTGAGCATAGTAAGTGGTCGTGTAAACAAGGCAACGCGCGGCTTATTCCGTGTCATATTGTGACTTAGAAGCATATTTGCAATTGGTAATTTATTTATTCGATTACAACTTCGCCACTGCTTCGTTGCAATACAGGTGTTATTATGATGCAGTCAAAGCTTAAGCTTAAGTGAAAAGGAGTGGGTGGTGTGCAGTAGGTGAAATACCGCACAAACCACACTGATTGCAACAAGAGGCGTAACTAGGCAACGCGGTTAAGCTAACCGAACAATGAGTTGTTAGCTGACGATACGACCAAGTAGTTGTGATCGCAATCTGTGACCAAACAACACAAGGTAACCTTTGGTAATGTGTAGAATAACGATAAAATGCGCGTGCGACGCTTCGACTTCGCCTCATCTATGTAAATTCTGTCCTATATTCCAACATTGCCTCTTTCATTTACATAAGGTCGCACAGATATAGTGATTTTATCATGGAATAGGAGTCAAATTACAAAATCCACGTCAGGTAATGGGCAGAAAGTTTTTAGCTTTGCTTATAAAGTCGCAGAATTAATATCAGTAAATAGCGGGGGACAGTGTGATAACAAAGTCAATTAACAACATCTATATAACCATTGTCATCTAGACACACCTTCGATCCACGATCAACAAAAGATTTTAAAGACTTACGAGTATAATCGTATAGATTACGACGGATAAAATCTAAATGCGTGTTTACGCACATACTCGTAAAGAAGAAAGAAAAGTAGAAACAGTTTTAAAGCAGCGTCTTATCTTTGACGTTTAATTTTATGGTACAAAAATGGAATGTCAAAGCTTAGAAGTTCTTAATACGCACTGCTTACCCTCAATCATAGTTGGCCCCCAAATCGAAGTATATTTTCGGCGTCCAACAGTGTTTACTGACTCATCACGTTGTACAGTCGTGGCTGTTCAACAAAGGCTTTAAACTCGTAGTGATAAGATTTGCTATCATTTAAACCCACTTACAGCACAAACATACGTAAGTATATCGCTGGTGCTAAATAAGTACCTGCCGAGTACATTTTTAGTGCAGTAAGTACAATAAGCACATTTTAATTAATCTTAATTAGGTATTTACATTTTATTGACGTTCATTTTAGTGCCTTACCAGGGCTTAAACTGAATAGATAATAATTTAAAAGTGTAAAGCAGTGTGCGATGTGCGCATTGAACATCGTTTACCATCGAGTTACAAAATCTACATAGAAAAACAAATGCTATTAAGTTAATATGCTAGAAAATGAGGTTACGGCAGAACAAACTGAGGCCAATCTGCTGGTAGATGATGAAACAGAATTTAAAGAGGAATGTAAAATATATGGAAGCAGGTACATTTAGCAAGCGAAGAGAATTTCAGTGAGTACCACCGTTAATTATCAACACAAGACGTAGAACCGCACTAAACGGTTTCGGGAACATTTTGACTGGGGTCAGAGTACAACTACTGAGAAATGATGAATAAGCTGAGCGTTACTTTCTCATGTTTCATCGGTATGGTTATTTAGATGTATATGAAATTGACACTACACACTTATACGAGCTATAGTTTATAAAATAAGTATTAAAATTAAACTTAGCGTGTACGACGTGAACGAATCCGTAAGTACGGTTGTCAAGTGTTGGCAGGTCACGATTGGTGTTCAATTACGGCGAAGAGCGATTATAATGCTTTTACCTACTGCAGGTATTTTTATTAAAGGTGTATTTTGTTACATACATTTATTATAATGCTAATAATAATTTAAGTATTTGTGTAACTGGATACGTCCAATTTTTAGATCTGAATATAGCACAAGAAAATTAATGGTGAACAGAGTAAAGTGGAGAAAAGGATGAGGAAAGCTGAATCCGCCACAATATGGGACGAAAACTAGAATAAGAGAGAGAGAGAGAGAGGTTGTATAATCACCTCAATAGCTAGCCCGATCAGACGTTTTGAAAAAATAATAGGTATCAGTCAATGCAGGCTGAGCTTGTTCGAGTCTGGTGACGACACACAATTTGGTGCCATGATTCCAGCGCATTTGCATTTTTTGTGCTATAATGCATCGAAGTTTGTAAGTAACAAGCCATTTCTTTAAATAATATTCGGCCTTAGAATAAGACAAGTTTTTAATATTACTTAGGACGGAATTTAAAGAGCAAATCACGTAGTTGTCATTCACAATTGATGGTGATACTTCAACGTCGGGGGCACGTCAGTCTCGTTAACCTCTCACGCTACCGACTCACCGACTCTCTATATTATTCATGCTTTAAGTGAGCTCACTTTCAAAGTAAACCCCTATTCTCATTCACAAACTTCACATATAATAGAACGTTGACATACCTATTCTGGAATGTTGCAATCTGCAATTATGTTATTAACACATATTCCAGTGAAGCCGAATTAGATTCTGAACGTAATAGCTCAACTCGAACGGTATTAAACACTCCGATTTACCCAAATTTTGACTTACTTGTCCGAAAGATAATCCATTTTGAGATTTTGTTCTTTATGAGATAGATATCCATTAAGGAAGGGCTTTCCAAAATTCCACCCCTAAGTGGTTTAAATGGGGGCTGAAAACTTGTATGTGAAATCTTACTGCCACACAGGCGAAACTGAAGGCGCAAGCTATCTATCACAAATAAAAAATACTGTGAAAACAATAGAGACGTGAAAGAGGCCCGCATCACGTTTGACTCGGATTCAGTCGGTTTCTTCTTGCACTATCAATCATTCGGAATATGATGGAATTAAAAGTAACGTTCTAAATCACGATAAGATACGGTTTATTTTCAATAACCATAGGAACAAAGAAATAAATATGGAAATAATGTTTTCAACGACGGAGTCGTGTCAGAGGTGAGTGAAATTGACATTGCGAAGGCTTTAAATATTCAAAGGGTGTAAAGGGCAACACTGCGCATATTATTTCCCTTGGGTGGGTCGTGTTTACCCCCAGTCTTTGCACGTCGCATATATTAATGTATACCTAAGGGAATTGTACAAGTTGCGCCACGTGTCATTCATAATGTTTAAAAAGAACTGAATGTATTAGAATTGCTAGCACGCTTTCATAATTTATTTTACATATTGAATTATGTAGACTGCCTCGTTGGTTTAGTGCTCTCAAATACTAGGTACTGCGGAACATGAGATCCTGGGTTCGATCTCTAGATCGCGTAATGTGGGGAGGGTGGGTTTTCGTTCCGTAAATTGCCAGTAGCAATCTGGAGTCTGGATAAGTGCCGGATAAATGGCCATAGGCTCGATCCCAATTACATGGGAATTCAACATAACTGGTGACATGAGCGTGCCCTTCTGCCTACCCCTTCGAATACAGGCACGAGCTTATATGTCTGTCTTATGTGGGAAGATGAGAGTCAGCATACTTAGTTGGCAGATCACAATTTATTCCCTTCTTAAAATAATTTAGGTAATTAATTTGCAATTTCATACTTTATCTTGTATTACAACCCTAGGATGATCACATACTGTACTTCTGTTCGGTTCACACCAAACGTTTAGATACACTTTACATTTATTAACGAATAGATACGTTTCAACTGCAATGACAGTTAAATTGTCTACCTCCTACATGAAGCCAATATGATTTTATCAAAAGTATAGAATGCAATTAAAATTCGCCACATTCAGTTACCTTTCGACACAGCCAATTAAATTCGTCGATCCGATTGACTTTCAAAAGCTGAAAGTATAATGATGCAAGTGAATTGAAAGTTTGGTAAAATGAGAGCGCCGACTCGCTTTTACTCGCCTATATGCAATTAACAGTTTGTAGCATGCAAATAAGATATGTGTGAATAAGCGCTTTTTTTGTCTTTAGCATTCTTATGCAAAATTGTTTTAGAGTCAGCTTGTGCAGGACAGGCTCGTTATTCGTCTGTTAGTCCTCTTCTTCTTATCGTGCCGACAACAAACATTCAAAGCCATGAAATACTCCTATGTGCCCTAGGGGGCATGCAAATGGATTTTATGACTGAACGGTAAGTACGTAGGTCTAATCTGACGGTCATTCAACGTGTCTTCTTCAAAAACCACTCTAGGTTTCGCTAGTGCTTCAACACAGTACTATATTTCTTGTTAAATTCCTCGCAGTGTGTAATACCTGCTTATATTACCCAACAGGCCATCAGTCAGAAGAATAATATGAAATATAAGCAGCGTGAAGTCATGTTTAGATGCGTTTACAGCGGAAGTGATGCCCCAGTCACCTCATGCATTGTGAACCAAATGGCTACGGTACAATATACTTGCCACGATATTGCGGTGGAGCGACATGGAATTCTATTTTTAGATTTCCCGTGAATAAACTCTAATGAAACACTACTCAAAGCAGTTTGTAATCCTGAATACCAAATACTAGTTAGTATGAAACAGGGCACCAAGATACGTGCACTTTGCATAGGAACATATACCCCTCGAGAACCTTCTACTTCCTACAACTTGTTACGAATGTCACGCTCAATTGAATTACTTACCTTGATAACGTTACGTACGCCTTCGTATTTATTATTTATCAATATATATTAAAATACAGTATTCTTATATACTTACATCATATACATACGCAATTTATCTGATATATGGCTATTAGTTATATTTGTCTTATTCATAATGCTTACCCAACTTCTTAAGAATTCTATGATTCCAATTAACCACTGATCTTTCGGAACGCTTATAACCATTTATTTACACACCTGATTACCAAAAAACATACCTTCATAAAGAGTGACAAATTCTCTCTACAGATGTAAGTAATTAATATTCAAATCCGAGTGTTCGAAAGATAATCTTGTGCGAGGAGTCGTCAAGTTGATCTGACGGCTACATATGTAGACAAAGCACAACATGAAATGTGAATTGTAGTGGTGTTAGTGCAACGATTTCTAAATATAAGACGCTTAGCTCACGCATTAGCATTGTTGTACTATCACCACATCGCAGCTGCTCGCCATTGGTATGCAAAATACATTTCGGTCATGTATCGAACATACTAATTCGCTTCAATATTACTCGCACCTCGATATCGATACTCGTATGTTGCACGCCATGCCTATCAATGTCAATAGTTAAGACACTTGCAACACTGCACGTTTGAAGTCATGACTTATAGTTAAGTTATAAATAACTCAGCAATAGCAGAGAATGCAGTTTTAAATTTGAACAAAGATTTTTATTGTCTGATTTCCAGGTACCTAATGCATACAAATGTTATTTTTACGGGATATATGTGTAGTAAATTCCTCCACATTCATAAGACATAGGCCCTGGTAAGGCACCAGGGCCTAAACTGAACAAATAATTGTCATTTTCATTTTCATACTTTCGTTGCAGTTTAAAAAGTCATACACTTCACTTTAATATTTGTTTTGAGGTTTTGCTTTTTCTTACGTACTTATAAGTAGTTTATTACATCGTATGCTTGCTATGCTATGAATATGATTAATGTATTTTTGGTTAGCACATTAGTCTCTATGTGCAACCAGTTGGTACGACAATCAGTCAGCCATGCTGCCTGGTCGGATGCATCGACGTGGCATTGATTGCAGCCATTGTAAACGTCACGCTTCTTGCACTTCCCTCGTGAATACCTACTTCTGATCACTACTAGTTGTAATATTTTAAAGTAAAGCTCGTATGTTACGAACTCATCACGATTTTAAATCAAAATCCCTAATCCGTATGTTTTTTTTTCGCTTTCCCGAAACATGCAGTAGGTGTAGCTACTTGTAAGTAAATGAATTAGTTGTCAACGTGGCTGATGATAATTCCACTACTGTCTCTAGCACTACATTTTTTTCTCACAATTCATCATATCGAACAAATCATTTCCATCTTCCAACCTACAATAGCGATATGGGAGAAGATTAGGTTGGAAGATGGGAATATATCTGTCAGACCCGCTCTAAGGCAGATTAGAACTTGCGTCGTTTGCACAGTAGGTACTTACGCCACTCGACAACCACGGCACGAATTAATATTGGTAGTAGATATTTAATATTTGTTTGCTATGTTCAATGTATGTACAACTTTTGTTTAATGTTCACATGAATGCTCATAGCCTTGAATAATTAGCGACCGTCTATAGTCACTTCAGTGTTATTGTATTTGCATAAACATAATGTATTGTCTATACATAGCGATTCTAGCGATTCATGTGTCTTCTTCTATAATATTCTATAACACACATACTTACTTACAGCCTCGTTGGTCTAGTGGGTGGTAAGTACGCCTATCTGATGATTATATTTGACTCCCGGGTCGGGTCAAAAATAAAAATGAGTTTTTCTGTCGAGAAATTTGCATTATAAGCCCAGAGATTGGAAGTTGGCGGTGTTTACACCCCCGTGCTTCGGACAGGCCATTGGTCCTACGTCTGATCTCTCTCCGGTCGTGTTGGATTGCCGTCCCATCGGACTATGGGACTGAGGGAATAAAGAGTGTACCTGTGTTTGCACCCACACTTATCTTGTGTACCATAATATCTCTGTTGAGATAAGCCGCCGTAACCGAAATTCTGTAGGAGATCATTATTATTAGCGCAGCGACTCAAAATGATTCTTGGCTTCCGAAAATAAGATCCTTCTTGGTTTTGGGTCTGGTCTACGTACGTAAGACGTCCGAGTGGCCGACGCCCTATTGGCCGTCCCCAGTACTCAAAGCCAGTATTAATTCTCGAAGCGGCCCATGCGTCGTATCTCATAATCATAAAACCGCACTCTGGTGTACAAACCTAAGATTTCATGCTCCATTTATTTAGTTTTAGCACCACACTTACAGCTGAGTAAATTTTCCTCTTCAATAATGCTCCCTCAAATAACTCGCACTATTTTGATTGTTTACTAACTCGCACAATAAATATAATACAGGTGCCGTCACGAGTAATGAGCGCTGACCTTGAATGCGCAATAGCATATAGGACTCTGCCTGTGTGTGTATGGCGCGACGCGAATAAAATACATGAGCAGTTACCCCTACTATATTCGCTCAGCGCTCTTAAATCACGACGGCACTTGTACTTAGTTTCTCAAAATTAAAATAAATTTTAATTTATAAGTTTTGTTAAATTCTACGTGTAATAATATGTAACATAATTTCGCTAAATTTCACGTAGCAGTCGTGGCCGAGCGGTTAAGGCGTCTGACTAGAAATCAGATTCCCTCTGGGAGCGTAGGTTCGAATCCTACCGACTGCGCAAGAATCTTTTCTAGTTTTTTATTATATCAAATGCTGAATACGAAGAAAATATTTCTTCCAGGGCTTTTTCGACCTTGAAACACGCGTACAATTAGATTTTTTAATTTTTTCCTTTTTTTTTATTTATTTTTAGCATTTAACATAACATAACAAATTATGAGATCGACTATGAAGTAGGTAGATATGCCTTAAAAAGGTTATCGATGTATCTAAACTCAAAAACACCACGAACATAATATAGGCACAGCTAACGTCACATGAGTAATTAATTTGTGTAATTACTTATTAATAACTTTGTGGTGACCGACATACCGCCCACCAAAACTTATAACCACCAAAGAGGCCGTTCTTTCCAGTACTGCATTCACTTAGTGATTGTTACATTGCCTTCATCAGTTTCCTTGTTCTATACTTAGCTAGACGGCGTGCCATTATAAACAAATACATGGTGCATTTATGCATTCTTAATGAATACATAGATAAAAGTAACAAGCGCACATCGATTGGGAAGATGGCCGCAGCCAGGGCCTCATTAGGCGTGCACGTGCGTGGCCGCCGGCGCTCCAGCCAGGGTTGCGACACGCGACATCTACGATCTTAACACAACCACGGTAAAAGTGCACGATTCGATCTCAATCACATTGCTCTGTGAAGGCGAACGGGAACCGACTGCTACTTAAGTGTAAAAAATTTTTTAAAACATTTTTTTCGTCTTATTTGAGCAGCCTACAGGAGCGATAAACACTGAAATAATTTTGATTTATAATTGGGTGTCGTAGAGAAGCACCACGGGAAAGTTATCAAGTAAATCTGTATTAGTTAGGTACATCAATATAGCAATGGTTTGGTTTCGATCAAACTAGCTTATTTTTAAAGTGCAATGTGATGACAATGCTAATGAGATTTCGGCAAAAAACAACAGTATCTTGAGCATCGAACACAATTTGCGCGGCAAATGGAACACTAAACCACATTAGCCCCGGCCAACTGGCACCCCTACCTACACACATAATAACTTTTCGTCATGGGATTACGAGTCCGTACCA
The DNA here is from genome assembly GCA_964035505.1 of Watsonalla cultraria. NCBI lineage: Eukaryota > Metazoa > Arthropoda > Insecta > Lepidoptera > Drepanidae > Watsonalla > Watsonalla cultraria. Next base: position 4,487,046 of record OZ037723.1, read on the forward strand.
GGGATTTAAGGTTTCATTACTTTGCCGGAGCGACTCCCTATACTCCTCAACCCTTACTATTGGAAATCACGGGTTTACCAAATAAATTATTATACTCAGTAAAAATAACTGGCTATCTCCCAGTAGGTATCCCATGAAACGGGTTAATTAGTTATGCGAGACAATTAAAAAACTTTTTAAGATCGTTATCTGAAATTGTTCGATCAAAGATACTCCAGCATTCGTGAATGTATTAATTTCATTGCCTGTACTCCATGACGAAATGGACACAAGGAAAACTTTTACATCAACCATTACAAAAGCTATACATAGAAATAACAGAGTTCAAAATTACGTACAACAGCAAGTATTAATTGACATATAAACGAAAATGATAATGTCTCCAGTATATATACGAATATCTTCAAAGAGGCGATAGTAAGGGCTAAATTTCCCCCCAATAAAGAAAGCTATGGAGTCAAACTCGAGAGCAATGGGGAGCGTAGCGAGCCGAGACCTCTAATGTACAAATATTGCGGACGAAATGAATATATTCAGCCCCCAGCTAAGGGGCTCGACAAGTGCACGGTTTGATTAAGTCGCTATGAATGGAGGCATTATATATGCGTAATTTTTCGACTCAGTATTGAGCGAGCAATGACCGATTGCCATTTTAGTTTGACGTCAATACCGTGATCTTTGACTCCTGTACATGTGAATAATCTACTTCTTCCAACTATAATAACGGAAGCATGGTAGTTGCATGTAACTTCTTTGTTTGTTTATATTGCATATACATTTTACCAAATACTACAGACAATTTTATACTTTGCGTCATTATTACATCCCCTAAAAACTCAGAGGTCTTCACACTTCTTAACAGATGTGTATATAACTGTTTGTCTGCAAATCGAAAGCAACCAAACTGTATCTAACCCTAAAATAATGTTTGTCCGCGAATGCGGCCAGTTGTTTCCATTCGTTGCAATCCGTATCCAGCAGTTCCCAAGTGTCCCGCTAACACTCCATATGGCGCGACACAATGTGCAATCTATAAACAACCATTTACCACGGACCCCTGGCCAACCAAATAATTCCCTCTATTTATATATTTTGGCTATGCTTATCGGGAACCAGGGGAGACCAAACAACATTGGTCTAATATTCATAGCCAATGCTGAGGGCGGAAAAACTGATGCAACGACATATGCATGCATTAGGGATGATGAGACAATTTCGGACTTTAGTAATTCGGTGACTCTATCCGTACAGCTGGCCGCCATTTGTGACTTCATTACTTTGTCTATTTATTTATTTATTTTACCTTGTAGAACGGCTTGCAGCCACTTACTAGGTACTGACAGGAAAAATATAGTAAAAAGGCCAAAGTACAGTGTACAAAGGAGAATTGTTATGTATTATAATGTTACACACCTAATAATCATCGTAGCTTGAAACTGATAATTGCCTTTAACCTAAGAATAAAATGAACCTGCAGAATGCAGAGTATCTTCTGTCAGTGACAGCGAACCTCGTGTGAGTGTCTCAATTTCTAAGAATACCGCCTTTCTGGCGCCAGTCAGTTGACACCTCGTAGACGCCACACCAGTCGTCGTGTTACCTCTTCTGATATATTCATGCAAATTCACCTCACATTTACACTTAAATCATATAAAATCGTTGCATAACGCTTTGATTCATTATTGCATAATTTCTCATTAATATTTATGTAAGAATTAATTAATATAATCGGCGGAATTGATAAAAACCTGTTATTTGGAACAGAAAGTTACTAGCCACGGTGTGTTGCGCTTAATAAAACCATCGATCGGTTACATTTTTCTACTATGGTTTTTTCGGCAATTTATCCGCTTCGACGCAACCCGTAATATGTAATACTTATTCTAAATTAAGCCTAAATATTATCTCTGAAGAATCGAATGAAATCATTTTAAAGCCCGGAATTTAATATAATTAATATTATTGATTTTCTGCCCAGGCTCGCGAGGGACCTAGTGAGTTAGTCCGGACATCTTACAACTTGGTGTTGGACAATTAAGGATAAAATTATATAGAAACAGAAATCCCCGTGAACGAAGACAAAATACCCGTGATGACCGTAGACAAAATCAACTTTTATTTTGGAGAACTGAACAGCACACAAGACGCGTTTCAAGTAAACCTCAATATTACCATAACTCATGGTTATGAATATGATGTTTGAGTAAAACCTCAGTTTTGTGTTTGCAGTTCTCACGGCCAGCCCACGCGGTTAGCACCTCGATACTTCAAATATGAGACAAGCGCACACTATAATACGTGCCCTATTTGGAATCGTTTCATTTCATTGAGTTATGTTCTGCCAATAAAAAACGTGTTCATGAAGAATCAATTTTCCATCTATATAGATAAATAAAATTGTACGAATTTCTAAAATGTTTCTTTGTCTGTCTGTCTGTCCATCTGTCTGTCTGTCTGTCTGTATGTTTGAAACGGCTAGACCGATTTCAACGGGACTTTCATTACCAGATAGCTGATGTTTCAAGGAGTAACTTATATTTAAAAAACAAATTAAGGTTCCGCGAATTGAAACATGAAATTTAATCTACGCGGGTAAAACCGCGGGGCACAGCTAGTTGAAAATGATAACTTAATTTTTACGAAAATGATCCATCTTTAGAGTTTTTATTATAATACTTCTTACGTCCTATTTTACCTTTCTGAATGACCGGGCTTGGTGCAACTTTAAAACGTTACATCTTCAAAATAAAAGGTTGCCTGGACTTTACTTCAGTATTTCATATCTATAAGAAATCTGTATTACATATTTGACTAAACCGTAATCTTAGTAGAGTACCATAAAGTATTTTTAACGCGTTTTCGCACTTCAGTAAGACTCAAGTGTGACTAAAGTGCGATTTACTAGATAAACATTGGAATGTTGTTCGCAAGAGTATTTTGAAAGTGGAACTCATTTCGTTCACAACACGTAAACACTGGCGAGGTGATGAAGGCAGTTCTTGATAAAGCACTTATAACATCACTCGCACTTCATACTTCACTAGGGAAATGTCACTGTCACTAAACTAATCTATACATCTGTGCAGATGAATAGAATTGAAAGTGTCTGTTTGTAATTCCAAATTAATAGCTTTTTAGTAAATGCACAGATTAAAAAAAAATTTTTTTTGTCAATCCGTCTGTCTGTCTGTCTGTCTGTTCCGACTAATCTCCAAAACGGATGGACCGATTTTAACGAGACGTTCACTAGCAGTTGCTTATGTTACAAGGCCACACATTAAATTAAGTCTAGACTAGACTAAGAAAAAGATAAGAATAAGACATATGGAAAATTACAGGTACATTTTTCACGCACGATACTTATTTACGTTCTAAGTAAGTGTAATTGATTAGTAAATTTTCTTCCCATTTAGTTTTTTTTTAATTCAAATATACAATGATATTTGACTAATTGAAGTTTGAAAAGCACCTGAAATGTGTTCATAAATGTGATTAAATAACCAATGTTAAAAAGTTTTTAATCACTTCGTAGTGCTACACAAGGTCTATAGACTGGAGTCTGGAATGATTTTTACTTGATTTATTTTGCCTAATGTTCCAATGGAGTGTCCAGTACATTAGTGCTATAATAAACCATCGTAAAAACCACATTTTTACGAGGGAAGTGGAAACGGCGAAGTGTTAAGCTGTTGTTGCGACAGCCGCAGTCGATGACGTGTTGATGGCACTAGGAACCTTGCCACAATAAATTTATATGCATAATGGTCTCCGTGAAATGTTTTATAGTATGAAAAATAGACCATCGTCCTCACTACACGTTAATGTGACACGGACTCGTAAAATCAGCCATTATTAAAATGAAAATTATGTCGGATTTAATTTTGAGATTTCTTTGATCTTTCGTGGTAGCATCAAGTACCAATGGTTGCGATATAAAATGTAACATCTTAATTATATTTTACGTCCGTCAAAGCAAATGTATTTAAAAATGTAACCTGATAGATTATGCAAGACCACCATTTTCAAAACCCACATCTTTTCTGTAGGTATTTTTAAACTACGAATATTGCAATTAGAAAAAGTATTTTTTTAATTCTTATTTGCTTTTATTATTGTGAAAAAATGCATTTATTTGATAATGCTACTATGCGTGGTAGAATTACTGAATTCACCCCAGCACACAACCGGCCCTGTGGCGCAACGGATAACGCGTCTGACTACGGATCAGAAGATTCCAGGTTCGAATCCTGGCAGGGTCGCGTAAGCTGTCTTTTTTGCTACAAAAAAAGAACTTTTTAGCAGTCGCCTACTTTTTACATTTCATTAATCATTTTGTCAAAAATTTCATGTGAGTGAAGCCGTTCTGGAGCGAATGCAGCAGTCAGAAATTACCATAAAAATATCGCGATAAATCATAAAAACGAAACAGAGAAACAGATCATACGACTAAGAATAATGTCAAGTTATCTCCAACTTTATGGACCGAAGGAGTGACTTAAAAATATTGGAAATAAAAAAAGGTTCTTTGCAAAAACACGCTGCAGATAAAGTCTTCACAATGTGATGACGAGTTAACTGCGACAGCGACACTCCTTATCGGGACTAACCAAAAAATAACATCGTACTTTTATGAAGACAGAACAAATTAAAAATTTTGACTTCAGATTATTATCAGATAAAATGCATCAGATTATTTCATTTTGTCAAAGATCATTGCGCCATATTTGTGTGTAAGAATTTGATTACATCTTCAATCTTCCGTCTTTCTCACATAATCATACCAAAAATATTTTGGGCTACGTAACAATTTGTTATCATTCAGTTGGATAGTTATTTCAGTGGAACCTTATCGGGAGGGGTCAAGAGCGCGCCTTCCGCTGATAGCGGCGATAACCCGACCAAAACCAACTAACCTCAGCATCCTCCAGCAGTTATTTATTGCCATCACAAAAAATATACCATTGCCATATCACCGAGAGCAGACGTCGAAACGTGTTTTTGTTTGCCGACATGATAAGATACTTCGATGCCACTCTTACCATTTACTTACGTCGCAACCATTGGTCTGGAGCCTTACCATAAGCTCATAGTGCCATAATAGTTCGTCTGTTTGACAGTGACAGATTTATGCACGTCAAATACATCTGTCTCACAATAATTGTCAATCTACATGGTAATAACAGAACATGGTAGAGTGCCGGATCGTGCCAGCAAAATCGCGATAACTTTTTGTTCCCTGTTTGCAGTACAGTTTTCAATTTTAAATATTTTCTTTGCTTTTAGTCCGTTTCATTATGAGTACGGCAAACATCCTGGCCGCGGGCAAATATTGATCCATCTCCTCAGTTGTCACAACGAGCGGACGTGACGGACACGTGCTAAATATCTGTCTAGTATAAACTGACAACACTTATTGATAGTTTGTAAGGCCGATGTTTTTCTAACAAGTCATTTTTTACAGGAATAAATTGTAGGGAATAAAAACAAAATCATGCTTAGCACAGGTAATAAAGACGCTTCCAGTTTTTTAGATTATAATATCGAATTACTTATATTAAGAATTAAATTACCTACGTTTTAAATAAGATTTTATCAGTCTTGTATCAATGCCTGATTTGCTTAACAATGTGTAAGCCGATTTAAATGCGAAATGAACACTAGAGATTATGGTAATCGTAATGAATATGACTGCATCCCTTGAATTAGCGATGACAGCACACAAGTACCGACACACTGAGGGCACCCCGCTTAGAGTACTTTACAACAGCGCTTTCAACTCGAGTGCTGCCAGCCGAGTCATTCGATTATCATTCGCCATTCACAGTTCACACCCGATTATATCCGTGACCAAACATGATCATAATACAGCGAGAATATAAAACTTATAACCTATATTATCTAAGCCTGATTACAATGAAAATACAAACAAAGATAGCATACAAAATAATCTGAAAATGTTATCTAAACAATTTTACCCTCTTTCCCTTAAACTAAAATGCGATTCATCATTCGAATTAAATCTTCTTAGAATCGCATTTTGCTCAGATTCGTTCCACGCGCCCTGCCGATTTACTGGAGGGACCTTTACAAACGCGTGACCAATTCTTTTATTAAGAAAAATTCTTTTGAGAATTCATTTGCAAGAAAATGCAGCTAGAATTATCTGCGCACAAATAGTCTCCAATCGACCAATGTTTTGATAATTGTTTTTGGCTATGGCTTAAGGGTTTACTCCGCAGAGCACAATCAATAATTCGTTAGGTCTCTCTCTCGATCTTTTTGACAAGAACAAATTAATAACGCCAGATTCGTGATCAATGTGCTCGGATCGTGCTTGGATGTGGCTTGGTTGCGTAGCGACGCAGCCGTCCTATTTCTTTCAGCTACGTTATTCTGTAAGATATCTCCGCGACGAACTTGTCAATTGATACATAATACATACACAATAAAGTTCAATTTCGTATGTATGAAAACGACACTCGACGATGAAATGCCTTGCAGAATAACACAAGAGCTTTTGAAGCCATACATATATTTTAATCTAAAGTGTAAAGCTTTATTTCAATCGTGTCTTTTGTCCAGTTTAATATCGTTAATGTGAAAACCCACGATATCATTAATGGAGCTACAGCAATAATACGGTGTAAACAGAACTCCCATGTCCCGGCGCGTGGCGGCGCGTGTCGGGGAGGTTGGGGGTGCTCGGATAATGGATCATGATTCATACGGATTCAGATCCGTTTGGGAGTTCACTATAAAAGTGCAACGGCGTGGAAGTGGAAGCTTCTATGATTTATGCATGTATTCTCTAATCTTAATGATGCCCTAGTCTTATCTCTTGACTCCCTATAGAAACAAATGCCAAGCTTTCGTCGGTAATGATCTGTGTGGAATTCGTTGTGTTGACTTCAGTTCAGTAGAATCATAAAAGTTATCAAAAATATATGCCTATTTTGGTAGCAATAATAACATATTCGTATAAGTACCTTACCCCTAATTATCAGAATAATAAAAACCATGTTCCTTTTAATTTTAAATTGTAATATAATAAAGTAAATGTAATATAATTCAACAAAGTAATATGTATATATACATGTAACTAGATAACATTGCACCCTTCTGACTGATAACAATTTGGTTAATGGTATTTCAGCGGAAACTCTCACGCACTTCCGGAGCGGCACGCGGTCGCATTTCCTGGGTTGGCCTGCGCGGTAGACTTGTGGGAAAACTGTATCGATTCTTACTACTTATCTGACATGAATTTTTACTTAAATTATTCCATTCGAAATGTTATTAAAATTGTTAGTAAGTTTATGGTTCAAATAGAACTTATGACGCAAAAAGATTGGATAAAAAAGTTTTTAATATAAATGTTCCGAAAAGCTAATGCACCCAAACTTATGAAATTGATTCTTGAAAGTACCCTCTAGAAACTTTTGCAATAAAGATAATATTTAATATACTAGGACGGAAAGAATATAAATCAAAAATAAATTTTCTACTTAGGTACCTACGAGTATATACATAATTATACAACGCATGATAATCTCCTAACCGAATTTTGGTCACGATGTCAAATCTCAACGGGGATTAGCCATCTGCGTAGAAGATATTATAGTACACAAGTGTGTGCGCAAACACAGGTGCACTCTTTATTCCCTCACTCTTATAGTCCGATGGGACGGCAATCCGACACGATCGGAGAGAGATCAGGCGTAGGACCAACGGTTTTAGATGCTTTCCGTGTGTAAACACCGCCAAGTTCCAAACTCTAGGCATTTATTGTGAATGTCTTGACGGAGAAACCCTCTATGAATTTTTTGACCCGATCGGCGAACTTACTAACCACTAAACTAACGAGGTAGTAAACATACCTACACAGGCACTCAATGTGTATAGTGTAATTTAATGGAAACAAAAAAGGACATTTTCCGTTCAGCCATGCGAGTGGTCTTCGATAGTTGGGGCGGGGTCGCTACTCCCTAGAGATAGTGCTAGCTTAGAAGGGTTGAACACTGCATTTTCTTTACTCGATACATTAAGTATGAAGCTTCATCTGTCTAAAAGCTGCAATGGGGGAGATAGATTTTTTTGTTGCGTTTATTCTTCTTCTTTTGGATTTTGGCTATATTGATTTAGGTCAAATAGCAATTGAGATAAGTTATGAAATATAATAATTATATTTTAATTATTAGATATTTTTTTTAAGTGATTTACCATCTTTATGTAATTTATTAACTACTTTAATATATACATTTATTTTCAGTTATGAAAAGAAATACTTTTATATTAACTGCCCAGTGGCGTAAAATGCGCCATTTATCAACAAATCACTTATTTAGTTCGAAAGCGAGTAGCGTGAAAAGTACTTTAGTACTTTTGTGTGGTACCTACCTAGCTTGAATTAACTAACAAATGTTGCATAAACCCATATTTTTCCTGCTTCATTATTTACTTTACCTTGTTTGAACCAAAACCTTTTTCCAGATTTAAATTCAAGATGTTCAATGTTCCCTAAGTATATATTATAGCGTAAAAGAGCTTACATCGTTTTCCACTCGGCCCGCGCGGCTAAATTACGAGAATCGTGCTCGCAATACACAAAATATAAGACGCCCTTCCCTTCCCCGGAATACATTTCATAACATGCTCACGATCTTTATTCTCATAGCAAGTATTTGTTACAGTTATAGCAAAAACTACATCAACATATATATATAATAGGAAAAGTGATTTTCCTTGTTTATTTTCGTAACTGATCTCATTTAAAACATGGCGATATGGGCTGTATTATTAATAATGAATAATTATTAATAATTCATACATGTTAGGTAGGTTGTATAATTTTGAATTGTTTTCACATCAACCGAATCCCATATGTAATTCCACGGATACGTGATATTTTTGTTTTAGTTCTGTGGTACGTGATGGGTAGAGAGAGAATATTCAATCATATCAGCTATCAAAGTTAAGACTCAAAATCATAGAAGTACAATCCTAGTATGCTCCATCAAATCAATTAGGCAAAGTTGCAGTGCCCTCAGTTTGAAGGCTTTCCTTCACTCAACGAATTTATCAGCTCAATACAATTAAGCAAATTAATTCAATTCATACAAATAAGTAGTATGTGTATAAATCATACGGGCGAGGCCCTACAAGTAGACCAGCTGTCTGTCGAGCTAATTCAATTAAAAGGTTTCCTTAACTAACTATATTTTTGGTTGAAAGATAGAGCAGCTCACGTTTATTTAATTCTTGTTTGTGTTAGTAACATAAATCCTGTGTTACATAAGGAGACGTACCGTGAAAATAAATTTAACATAATGAGGTTGATTCACATAACTTAGTTTTAAATTTAGGTGAAATATACAACGTGATTAATCGTTTTATATCTCATGAAGTATCCCATATATAATTTAGTTATTTAGTGGTTCAATAAAAGTGTGATAAGCTCAAAACTTGTCCAATCGGAATCGATAACCTATTTTCTGATTACCCACTGGTAATGTTCATTGCGAATTCAGATAAGTACTGCAGTAACTAAGTACCATTACATCTTCAAATCGTCCTGTGAATCTGAGAAGACAGTGATAACATATTTAATATTTAGCCGTCTCCCATAAAGACGTTTCCACTGAAATTAAAGCTGGCAGGCCATCAGATTAGCTTGTTTGCCGAGATTGTAGCATTGAAAAGGAACGCAAACAAACTTAGCAGTGAGAGACTTAAAGTAATGATTGGTAGATGTTTCATATTCCCTCCTACCCTCGCGCACGTGCGTTATTACGTCGCGCAATCGATGACGCGAACAACTTTCTTTGGTTTCACTCGTTGCTATCGACTGAGCGGTTTCTCTTTGATGAAACGGTGTCCATTAGAGCGCGCTTCGATTCATATAATTTGCGTTATATATCTAATGGAGAATGGTATTTACTTAGTTTAATATAATCTTATGGATTATAAACGGTCAGCTGCCATGAAGCAGGAATAATGAATAGCGTACCGCAAGGGAGTGTACTTGTGCTCACTTTATTGCTAATTGATAGTGGTGTTAACTAATAAGAGATGTTATATTATTGTAAGTAATTAGGGTTTGGTACATTACCTATATAGCTTTTAAATCAATGTACTAAAAAAATATACTTAGGTATGTCTTTTAGGAGTCTGATAACCGCCTTGACTGTACTTTTACGCACCTGGGGAAAATACGCACACATGAACATTCTCGAATACCTTTCCATCTTGTCCCTAACCCTGGTCCTACCAATACAAATTATTGCCGTATTATGTGGAAAACTGTAGAGGAAACTTGTCACGCAGACTATGACAAAATATACAGGTATGATTAATGGGAAAATGTGTGCATATAGCTATGATCCACGCCATGATACATAACCGATATGTATTTAGTAATAGGGGCACCCCTGGAGGCCGTGATTAAGTTACGTGACATGCGCCCGCCAATTTGTATCAGACACCCTTCGCGACGACACCCGTCGCAATCTAATTACATTACGATAATTAAATAGTGTTCGCTTTTACAGCGACATGGCTGTTTGCTTGTTTATTTTATGAGTTACGCACTAGAGACGAACGTTGAATCGATATTATCTGAATGAGAACAACCCCGAGACACGCCGTTACATATTAGTTATAAGTACTGATTGTTGTATAAATACAATTCAGTTTTTGACCAATAAATGTATTGCTTTTGAATATGATATAATTTGAAAACACAATATATCTTTAAAAAAATATTTAATTAATATTTCATTGAATAGGACATTTCTTCTATCACAGGAGATGGCAAAGGACTCAGCAGCTTTTAAGTTACGAGTTAACATCACAGATGATTGATGAACTGTGGGAGTTGGCGACTTTTAGGTTTTGAGCGCTACGAATGACGTAGCCCTCGAAACAGAAAATAGTATAAGTGCTAGCATCGTAGCATGCTTAACCTTTAGAATACAAGCGTGACCAAACCCATGACGTTGTATACTTTTACCAACCTACGTTAGTGCCTAATTAACAATATTTCCGCATTTGATGACCGAAGTCCGTTTTTAGTATAAGCAATGTTAGTGAAAAGCAAATGGGTATTATTGAATAGTTTATTTGTTATCGATTGATTATCCACCATTGTTGTATCATTTCAAGAGAATCATTTTGGACATCCGATCCTGTAGGAAGAAAAACTGGAGCAAAAAGTTCTGCTATACTAGAACCCGCAAATAAAACCCACCATTACGATCAAAACAACAAAAATCCCCACATGAGAAATTATTGGTGATTACAATACACAATGTGAAATATACGCTAAGTGGCGCCAAGGTATCAGACAAGCTCCTACAAAACCAATGGAATAAATATACAAACCAATGAATAATGTTGCCTGATGTTCACATCAAAAATTTAATATTTTATAAACTTACAAATTACATCAATCAATACGTTAAAGATTACTGCTTGTTAGTATTGCTTCCTGGTACTCTGATGCGTATATGTTACGCATAGAATACTAAATATTACTTCGTAAAAGCTTCTCTCATCGACGCAACCCACTTCCCGCTGCAAACATAACATTGGAAACTTTTTAACACATCATACTATGTGTACATTGCCTTACACTAATAAAAGCAAGGCGAATAATTCGACTTGTTGTGAAAATACACACGCACGTGCGTGCATAGTGTGTGGTGCAAGTAACAGCGGGTGCTGAAACATTTTATACTTGAAATACTGATAAAACTAGCCGGGGTGGGAACTTGTATAGTATTGGGGCCTGAAAAGTGGATATACGGGCTTCGACTTAGGTCTGTACCAATGTGACAATCCTAAAAGGATGGCCATCAGCCCACTAATACGGAAAGTCGTAGGATTGCGAATAACTAGATATGACTAGTTTCAGTCGTTTCAGTCGACTCTTTTTTTTTATTTGACGATCGTGTCTAGTATGCTTGGAAATTATATGAATTGACGACTGTCGTGATCTTTTGTACTATATTCTCTTATTTATGTATACTGAATCATAGAGCAGAATATCATATAACCGCAAAATATTTAAAGTACTTAGTGTATGAGTTCATCTACGATTCTGAAACATGTGTGGATATATTTTATACCACACAGCTAAACAAACAAGGGGCGTCGGGCGCCAGCGCACAAGCCGAGAGATTACGATCGCGTGTAGATCGTGATTAATTGCGAGCTAGAGCCTGCGCGTACGCCGCGTACATGCGCTCACTGCCATGTTACTCTTGTGGCTTGTCTTCAGGACCGACAACAGCCAACGGACAAGTCTAGACGATGCACACGACATTACGATATTGCTTTTATTTGTACACAACAATTCATGATTTACTATTATTTTACGGGAAATAGTTAAACACCTTTTGTGTTAGCACCTATTTAAATAAGAAACAAATTTCAATGCATTTAAATTTTTTTTCATCAAGGGGTAGACTGAATTGTACTAATAAGTACACCCACATTTTCGCAAATATTTTTTTTGAGTCTAATGCTATAGACAAAGACACCCCCTAGCCTACTCTCATTAACCGGTCACTAATCCTAACTCCGGGCTGCTAGTAGGAAATTACAGATGGAAAAATCCAAAAGCTCCATAGATCGAACCCAGAGCCTCGTTTTCAGCAGTAGCGCTTGCGACCACTACACCAACGAGGCAAACCGTAATATATTTTTAAATATTCCACAAGGAAGAGTTGTTTTCCTACCGAGCCCATCACGAATATTAATATTATATAATGAATCACACTAATTAATAGTGTATGTTAGGCAACAACAAATGTAGCCGCCCGCCCTACGCGCGAGTTTATAAATCACTGCGTACGCGCAGGCGACGTCGTCGCCGTGACGACGAGCTACGCGCCGACTGACTGGCACATGTCAAGTACTAACACTAATGACTCACTAGTGTCTCACTTACCAGAATAAGTACTGTATCGTTCTAAATGTGTCATGCACATAGTATATATACTGAGGTCTCCCACGCACCATCAGTCAATCGATACATGTATTGTTTAGTATAATGTCTTTGCCTTTTGTTCCATCTCCTCAGCGTACTTTTCCTATGTATGTGTTCCTACCCATTAAACAAAAGAAATTGGTTCCTTCATATTATTTTCAATAATTATTTCAATCTTTTCATATAACTCGATTCAAACCTTTTATGAGAGTGTTTTGCGCTTTTATTGAATCTATATTAAACTTAAACTATTAATTCGATGTAATACAAAACAGCACAATTCCAATGACTAATATTGAACAGCGGTTCCATGACAGCCGCTTGAAATTACCAGCAAATACAAAGCTATATTCTTAAACTCCAACGGATATTAGCACGTGCAAGATTTAAGGTGCTTGACACTTGATGACGTTCACAGTTATAAGGCTGTAGACATTGCGCAATTGTGCACGGGAAAACAACTGGAAAACCCATTAAAATCAAAACAGACAAGAGTTGTGGTGTATGTATTTCAAATTTGTTTAGTTTTATTCTTATAATATATGATGTCCCCAAGTATTAGTATATTATAATAATATAATGCGATCGTAATGAAAGACGATTGCAATTTGGTATATTATTTGCCAAAGAGGTAAATTATGTAAGTTATGTAAGTCTACCATATCACATGCACCTTATAATCTGTAACATTATTATAAAGTATCTTAAATTGGAAATGGAAAGAATGAAACGTCGACAGAGATTTGACCTCCAAGGGCCAATTACTTGGGAACTTCAGACGAGCCCGAAGCTGACGTTCATAAATCTTATTCAAATATAAACAGTTCTTGTTGTGTCCACCGCCTTACCCGGGTAAGTAGAGCGCAGCTGTCGAGACGAGCAGACAACAGTTGTCGACGGCGTTTGTCTCGACTCGAGGTGCGCGCGCAGATATTATCGCACTTGTCTACCAGATTAATTATATTATTTTTTAAAAGAAAATACTAAATTATTGCGGTGATATTTCATAAACCAGACTGGTTAATGAGGTAGACGCTAATTACATAAAACAGTCGCAGCTATTGAATTTAATATTTTCTTAAGTGATATATTATAGAGATTTCTTGTAATATTAAATACTATAGGGTTTGATGGTTAACAGGTACCGTAGCTTCTCTAAGCACATACCTATGCTTACATAGATTACAGGTAGAGCGCTCCAAATCCATTATATACTTCTTAATTCGCAAGTTTAAAATCTCTAAACGAGTAATTAACTGAAGTCTTCCAGTTTGTTACTTGAGTGATATAGTAACAACGCGTGCCACTGTCCGCAAATAGTTCGGCGCCATGTGAGCGCCAGCCCTCACACGCATCACTCACTTCAACACCATCTCAACCCAAAGCACAAAGCTGAGAAACTCAACAAAAATAAATTGCATCATAAACAACACAATACAAAGAAAATATCATGTATTTAGATTTTTTCTTTCCGCAACATCTTAATCCCGAAAATTATTACGACATGATCTCACCTTTGATGTAGATCTACCGTCGAAAAAGGAACCATTAATAAGTCGAACGAGCAATAGAAAGGATTTTGTTAAATCATATATCACAAAGAACAACGTACGAAAAATAACAGCCGTGATCTAAAAAGATTTATTGATATGCACGCGGTAAATTTATGCAGTAACATAGTGATTACGATTTTAACAACAAAATGTGTATCTACACCACGTACGTACCCATATTTTCTGCAATTTTTTTCGTTTGTTGGATAATTGTGAAATGTCGATAACATGAAAATTGTTGCGGTCGCGCTGCGCTGACGCCGACGGCCACTATTCATCAATCATCGATCGGATCATTTGGCTTACATACAAATTGCTTTGCATTTTGCATACTATGTAACAAAGGCGAGATATGAAGAACTGATACATCGCTTTACAGTCGGTTTATCTAGGTTATAGAATCGGCTCTGTTTGTTGACATAGATGTAAGAAGATAACAACACTCAAAAATCTTATCAATCTGGCAAACACTTATACCGATACAGTTATACATATGTGATTTGATCTTGACTGTGCATTATTAAGGTAATTATTATAAGGTGAGACCAAAATAAGTTGATAAAATAACAATTTCATTGGAGCAAGACGTTTGCGTTTTCCGGCGGATGATTGGTGCTCGTGTAACTACATTAAGCTAACAAATGGTGTGATTTTTAAAGGAAAACCGTCCAGATGAGCGCTGTATCTCGTGACATGAACGAAAATAATTTGACGCAGCCGTTAGGCGGGCGACATACGGCGACACGTGGCTGCGATATATTACACACGAGCCGCGCACTAAAAATATTGTGTTGGCAAATTAATGGGCATTCCCGGCTGTAGGTGCTGGGATGAAAGGAAGTGCCTTTTATACGAAACGTTGGTTTTGTGTGAAAATGCCCGGCAGCCGCGCGCACCTGTCCGCGCGCATTGGAGCCGCGCCGCCCGCCGCCGCCACTGCGGCCGCCCGCCGCCCGCCGCCCGCCCAGGGCTTGCACCACGATCTATATACTTCCACGATCATATATATTTTCTAAAACATAATTTACAATAGCATGCCACATTACATACCTACAATGTCAGATGCAAGTTAAGTTTGTTGAAAAGCGAAGGTGAAATTAGATTTGATTTTGGAATCTGAAATTATGTCTTGATTGTCTACCATGAAAAGTAATTCCACAGGCAAGACATGACTATATATAACATTATTAAATTACATAATCTTGAGTGGAAATTTAATTGCTTCATTATTATTTGTCTAAGCACGAAATAGGGAGAAAACAACAGATTGGGAAGAAAGAAAGGCTTACTCTTTCTTTAAGAATTAAATTAATTAATGTATGAAAGCACTTTTAAAAGCTGTTGTGTGAACCCTATCGAGAGCGGATGTGACAAAGAAGACGTGTGTCGCGGTGTGCGTCAGTTTCATAATAATTGAACAGATTAATAACCTCGAGGGTGTTCATATTTCGCCGTCCGGCCGCCGCGCGCCGCCTGTCGCATCGTGCGTCTGATTCGCTCCACGCCTACGCCACTGAGACCAGCTAAATCAACTAAATATCATACAATTACAAATCTTACTTCATCTAAGAAGCATTTCCTATCCTCTTTTTCCAGTTTTTTAGTGAACACCAGATATGTGGAATGCTAGGGGAGATCGATTTGCGATCTACCCTATGTAATGTTTGATGCCCTCTGTAGTATATAGCTTCCATTCTGAATTCATTTGAAATTTCATGGTGGCCGTTAAGAGTAGTATGCAAAGCCTTTTGGTGATAGTTCCTCCAAAAAATGTAATACAGTACACATATACAGTGTACATGACGAGCGTTTCGGTGCAGGAAAGAATCGTGTGGAAATTAAATTTATTTGACAATAAAGTCAAAGATCTATCTATTGGTGTACCATACGGCGATGGACTGACTTCCATCAAATTTCTAGGAGCGCGGAAGGAAATGATACTGGTACCTATTGCCCAGTGTCTCAAATAATTCTAATACCAAAAGTTAATAAAATTTAATGATCGCCCTCAAAGATTGTAAGTTGCTTGATGCCCCTGAGTATCGACACAGTCAAAGGCTCCTACAGTAAAGTTACGGTTACCAATTTATCTGAAGCCACAGCCAGTGAACAATCAATCTTTCGCTTACTTAAAACCGCTTAATGACGGTCAAGAATAAGTGAGCGTAGGGCGGGCGGGCGGCGCGCGGGCGCAGTATAAATACTCGCACGTGCGCCGACGCAGCTGCCCGCCACGTGGCGTCTTCACCAGAATAGATCATTGTCTGCGGACACGCCCACCAAACAGATAAAACACCACATCACACATTGCGTTGCTGTTTTATGCTCATGTCGGAATGGTATGTATCTCAGTACCTGCGAGTCAACTCTCCTTTATCGAAAACGAAACTTCGCAAACGAACAAAAATCAAACGTATTTTCAGTATCGCTTTGATTTTATCTAACTCTTATTTTCGTTCATTAAATTGTTTAACTAAAGTAGGTTTAGAATATATAAATGTTAAAGAATTTTCTAGCAGACCATGTTTGAACGTAATTATAAAACGAATAAGAACTGTGGTAGGAACTTTGCGAACTTTCGACGGAAGCTTCGTTTTTCGGAGGAAGAATAGTACGGGGGTACTATTCGCTGTACAGGGGTACTATGTACTTTAATCTCATGAGCTTTACAATGTTTCCATTGTAGTTTTACAGCGGAGATCAACGTAGGGTACATAACAAACTTTACATGCTATCGATATTAGCCGCGTTATTCTGTAAGGTTTCTCAGCGTTGTACTCGATTTCGAGTGTCGGTTTCAAAGATACGAAATTGAACTTTACCGTCTGTGTATTTCGTATCAATTTCCTAGGACTGAAACCGACGCTCGACGTCGAATTCAACGTTGAGAAACCTCACAGAATTTGCAGTAGCTGCATATGTCGTCGTTTACAGAGAATTCATTAAATCTTTCGTTCACAAATTCGAGTAATCCAAATAGCAGAATTAGTTTTACAAAATTATATACCATAATAAGAGCAGAGCATCTACAAATTATAATCATACTACACCGGGAAGTGGTATCCCCTCGCTAAAAAGGACACAAAAAGACAATCGAGCTGACTTCCGCCGCGAAATGCTTCCGCTTGTGATAAGTTCGCTTCGCACTCCCAAATATTGATTCATAGCCTCTACCTACCAAGAGGAGAGCAGTGTGCTACTATGAGGAATCAGTAGGTCTAAAAAGGCCACTTTGGGAGAATCACAATGTGATCCGAATATGATTCATCATCGAAATGACAAAATAGTCACTTAGGTGCAATTCATATTATGATTCACGGTTACTAAAGTTAATACTACTTTCAATCACGAAAATAATTTCTTGAAGAAAAAATCAAAAGCCGCCTTCAAAAAGAAAAAACAAAAATTATCTGAAATAAATAAGTTACTTGTTTACGTTCTTTTGAAATTGGTGTTTGATACCGAGTATGATGCACATTTGGCGCCTCCTTTTTTTGAAGTCAATTAAAAAGCAGCTACGTAGCTCGTTGGCAGACTTGACATTTCATCCGGCGCGTCGCGTCGGTGTGCTATGTTCATCACTTCAATCAACACCTACCGTGCGGATGCCAGGGGCCCTACCATGGAACCGGGAGCTCCTATTGCAATGATAGTTCAGCTTTGCAAATGTGACAGATTTATACACGTCATATACATCTGACTTATAATATGAGTATAACTATCATGGCAATAAGAGCTCATGGTAGGCGTCCTCATCTATGTTATTTTTTTTCTATTTTCTTATTTTTAATGACGTAAAATGACGTTCCTAGTGTTGTTCCCGTATGTTGAATATAATGTTTTATTTTTTTGAAAAATAATATTTGATACCAAAAGTTTCTTAAAACTTGAACAAGTTTCCTTGTGTGGTACCTCTAATTGCCCCCAAAACGTTTGCTGAGCGCTTACAACTCATACTGCTGCTATGCATATAGATATAGAGATCTGCACTGACTCATCAAAATAAGATAGTAATTGTAGGAAGCTGTTTAAAGAAAAGTTAAGTATTTTCATCGATTATATTACGCTGATAGCACACCTGTAATAAGTACAGGTGTAAAATGATATCAATAAGTAATTAGGTACATTATAATTGCACTATTTTTTATACGATATTATTTAAGAAATACTAAATATCGATGTGTGAGTAACACTAATCAAGTAAGGAAGTAGGTACTTAGTATCTGTGCCTTAATTTACTGCTTAAACTAACCTAACCGTGACCTCACTCGATATAATAAAACAACCTGTATTTTAAATAAGCACATGGTGTTTATTCACAGAATAAAAGACTCAATTCTGAAACCGGCCTTTATGGATAATTCTTTGTAGTTTCGCAATTGTATAAAATTTTCCGTCGCTTGCATTTACACGTGGCGAGGAGTGGAAAACGCTGTGAGCACATTTACCACCCCCTAGTCAAGCGGACCCCCACTCTCCCTCGCGATCGATATAGCCGCCATCTTGAATTTCCCGACCAATGCACGTCGTCATGGAAAACCGTTGCCATGACAACCGCCGCCGCTACTCGAAGGGGAAAGTGAATAGGGGAAGGCTTCATTTATAGCCCCTGCACTGAAATGGGGCCTATCTGGCTGTATGTGTAGATATAGGTGGAAAATAATTGGTATAGTCACATGACCATGTGATATAAGCGATTACGGTGTGGTTTGATTGGAAAAGCACAGTTACGCCTATTCGGTAAGAGCTGTTTACTTGTCTCTTTTTAACCGACTTAAGGTTTTTTTTTATATAACGCGTATGTTTTTTATAATAGCATTATGCTACCTAACTTCTCTGATTTTGAAAACAAGAACCTTACGAACATTACAAAATTTTCATTTACCTCTCTTCCACCTGTAAGAAGATTGCAATCAATTCATATTAATGGCTGCAATATGAATGTACTCTCCTGTAGATCTCCATCTGTCTGTCTGTCCATAATATGGTAGGTACTATTCGTAAGGTGTTACGTTAGTGTTCAAGCGACAGAGCTCCTCGGCCAGCAATCTCGGTAGCAATCGTACACAGATTAGCCGCGCGCGAATCAAGCCTACCTACTATACATAAGTAGCACAAACTACACGTATTCAGTAAATTATTTACAGAATATACTGAGCTAAGTACGAAAAGATGGGATAAAATAATGCATTGTCTATTTCAAAGAGTGTTCTGTACAAACAGAGCGCTCCGGTGTTGTGCCAACACCGTTGCTCCATTCACAAAGCCACCTTCGCCTCGCTAATTGATATATCTCTTTATATTTTCTCAAAACCCTTGAAAACAACTTCCTCTCCTTTCATTGGCTCACCACACGGCTTGTGTACTCGAGGGCTTTATGCGCGGGGAACATTGTTTATGGCGTTGTTCGCCGGATCGAGACACCTGCGACCTACCTGTCGGTACGGCGAAATCTCTAACAAGCGGACTTTCGACTTTACAGTTTCCTGCGTTTGTTCGCTAACAATGGGCAATAAGGCTGCGCGGCCGCTGACAGACGATGCGCTATTCAAACCCAACCGCTCGGCGCTCTACCAACAATGTGCGCATTCAAATGGTACTAGCATTTGTCGCCGTTTCTATACCAACACATGCATACATTGCATTCGCCGGCAAATACTTACCTTATATTTACGGAAACACTCAGTGTTGCAAGCGTCTTTCTTCACAAAAAGATCAACTTACTCGTTGGTTACAATGGCTCCGTTGTTCTGTCTGCCATTGATGATTACCTCATCGTCATATGACCAAATCTATTATGAAATTTATCCATTGTTTAGTAAGTACATGCGGTCAATAACATTCAATTAATTTCAACTATATAGTGCGCCCAATTAAAGCACAGCACTCAATTATATCGCAAGCAAATTATCTACAAATATTTCCTCGCCATAGAAAAAGCGGGCGCACCTGTTTCTATATCACTGATTAATTAGAAGATTATTATCAAAGAATGATTGATGAAATCATCAGATATTTACTTCACTCAACTGTAAATGCCAAGCAACCTCTTTGAGTCATCACGAGAAGTCCAAGCCCAAGAAGATGTTAGTGCTATACGTACCTTTGTTGTCGAATAATAGTAATGAAAGCACTGAGATCTAGCCCTATACTCTTGTGACTAAATATAACCACGGAATAAATACGAGTAATTGTACTCTATATCTTCGAATGCTCACCGTGCTCATTCATATGTACAAGCGCTTTATTGTCCGCGGCGCTTTGAATACAGTACAATAGTTAATCTGCTAATCCTACAAAACGCTGTGCCAGATCCCAGCAAGTAGGTTAGTTTGTGATAGATACAGTTAGAAGCACTTCAGCAAACACTTATAGCTGTTAGCTATGTTCACAGACCGCCAGTTCCATAATAATTATAATGAACCTCTAACAAAACTACCAATGTAAAGCTTTTTCCAAGATTAACCTTTACATCCCCTTAAAACCTTTACAGAACTGTAGAGGGCTAATATCTCCTTAAGTTTCAATAATAAAAGAAGCTTGTTAACTTTGTATAATTGAATACTCTAACCATATAAATTAGATTTTTCAGTTGGCATTCAAACATTGAAATCATCTTTGCTAATTTCTGTATTTTTTTTGTCTCGATCGCATACAAGTCGCAGAGGACTTTTTTTTACCGTGGGTAAGGGTAGGGTGTAATGCAAAGACGGGGCAAAAATTTAGAGTTTTAGTAGGTTATTTGACTTGAAATAGGGGTTGCATAAACATGATTTTAACTTGACGTCAGTACTGAGGCACAGTATAAATATAAGCAGTATGGATACCGGACCAAATTTTTGAAATAAGAATGTCTCATTTCGAACGATTTGTTTCTAGATTCCGTACCACACTGACACTGCTTGTAGTAAGCTTATAATTTTACGTTGTTACTGAAGGTATAGTCTATTGTCTCAGGTCTTAGCTGTTTACAGAAAACTATTACTATCAGGGGATCAACTCTCGCAGCAGCGCGCATTAAGAACTTCTTAGCTTAGACTGGTGATAGTTTGCACCCAGGTATGGTATATACCTAGTCGCTTGTGCTCGAGAGATCATTGACTCGCGATATGCAGGTGTCACCGCATTAAGGGATGACGTCATACAACCTCCGATTAGCAGTGTTGTTTTTCACAAGACCTCTGAATCATATCACGAATATTCTTTACCGACAACCATTCATTTAGATTTTGTTTTGAGGCAATGGTCGTATTCGTAGCGTATCGAATTATGATCGTGAAATGTCAGAATACCAACTGAGAATATGAATAAATAGAATTTTGCTTTAGTATTTATATTACGGTTACCAGCCTCGACAGAGTTTACATGGAGGTCATAGATCTATAGACAGACAACTTACTCGTAGGTCTGTCTCCAGTTATTCTTTACTAGCCAATAATTTCTGTTAAATCATGATATTTGACCGCCTATTTTTGTTCAATGTACATCATACAATTATACAATACACAACATTCAAGACAACTTATAGTTAATGCATGCGTATATCCTCCTGTATAAAGAGAATTTAAGTAAACATGCCCTTAATGTTAAGTACTGTCGGGTCAAAAAACAACTCAACAAATCAAAAAACTCCTTACAGCCGCCCATTTCCAGGTACAAACAGTACTTTAAGCCTTAAACAGATCTGCCCATTTAAGCGAACCCTTCACTAAAGAAATGTTAGTTTTTGTATCTAACTCTGCAAGGAAGCTTGGCGTCGCCTTAAACAACAGAGCTCGTTATTAAAAGAAATCACTGCTTAACTGCCTCCATTCCCGTGGCCTTGTTTGGAAGAAAATGTACATTTTTATGTTCGCATTGTAAAAGGAATAAGAATCCCGTATGCAGGTGAAATGTTATACGAAAACCGCCTTGCAACGACGTAATGAGATTGTCATTCCTTGAGACGAACAGTAAAAACTTCAATACCACATGGAAATTAGCTCACGCTGAGTTTAAGGTTCGACCGAATCAAAAATATAAATATTGAATTGTTTTATAATCAGTAAACGCTGGGAGCGAAATGGCAAACACTTGAGCTGAATGCGATATTTTGAAGAATTTAATTACTTATTCCCTTCCTATTTAGAGCCTATGCCTACCTATATGGGTTCATATTTCTTGACAGGTTTGTTCTTAATCCCTATCTATCCATTGTTATAAATCGGAAAACTATCCTATCTGTCAATTACGATAGGAAGAGAGGCTTTACAGATTTAAAAAAATTTTAATGATAGCGCGATCTAGCTGAAGTGTGGCGCCATCTTGTGAGTGATTTTATAGTTTTTTTATTGCTTATTTCTACTGGTCTGTAGTACACTAACACTTCATTACAGATACGTGCATGTAGATTAAGTCTATTAACCGCGAGCCAGAGGTGTATAAATTTATCTGCAAGCCATCGAACACCCAATAAAATGTATAAGTAGTTAGTGAACACCATCGTTTATGCAATTGGCATTCTGCTGCACTTGTGAGTCTAAGCTTTCCACTAATGTAATAGTGCAAGGATATTAAAATAGTTGCCAGTCGGATACGATCGTGTAACAGTAATGTTTAGAAAGCTTACTGTAATTTTATACTGGACGAGACTTTACATCTCAGTATGTAGGTAGGTATTGAATATCAATATGTCTTCAATATCTACTAGTATTGTGAATGAAAATCGGTCTTTCTGCCAAAATTCTTGCTGAAACTTAGAATAGTGCATTGACTCCGAGGGCAAATGTTGGTACGTTAAAATACTCCTATTATTACAAAATGGAATAAATATGAATATAATATGGCTATATTTCAAAGTTGAATGTCATATTTATTATTTTTATTGCTAGCCCGATAGCCTTACGCTCTTTCCACTTTTTGCGATCTAGGGCTTGCTATGGTCAATTTCAGGTGGACGCCCGGTTTATCGTGCATGTGTTAGTTACCGTAAAATGGGAATGTGAGGTAAAATCAGTCATGTTTATAAAGAACGCTGATATGTAGTTCGGGTCGAGTGGGCTCCGGCCAGGGTTATCTCGCGGGAGCGGCGCCGTCTTATCAACCTGTCCACATACTGCGCCTATTAGTCACATAACAAATAGTTTGCGACTCACAATAGTACAGTTCACGAGTGCTGTAGCTTTGGCTATCGCAGATGACGTCACGCAACCTAGCTCACCAATACTTTACACCACACCTCTAGTCAATTCGTCATCCACTTTCATTTTAAAAAGGTTCCTTTCGTATCCCGTTTGAAGAATTTCATTCATGTCTCATTAGTGCTTGGTTGTCCTAAGTACGTATAGAATTAAGTTCTTCAAGAAGTTTATAAAGACATTCACACTAGATGGTTGGAAGTCTCTTGGAAACAATCCAAGATCAACGAAGAAAGATGATTGATTCTTTAAATCGTCCAAGGTACATCTTGGATGGAAAGGTAGAAGGAAAAAAGGGGGAAGACCAAGATTAACATAATGAATCACAGTTGATGATGAGTCTAAAAATGAATACACCGAGAAGAGATTTCTTCAAAAATGCATGTTGATGGTTAAAACACGCATTATCTGCGCCTGATATTGCAAGCATCCATACAAATAGTTCCATGGACTGCAGAAACCACTCTCAATCAGACAAAGTACAGAATGGTACCATTTTACTGCAAATCTGATAAACTATATCATAAAAGAGATGAAAGTCACAAATTAGAAACTGATTAGGACAGGCATCTGATAGAGGAGGCCCTAAAATAAACGTGTCATTGTCATATTTTGTTAAACAGTTTTTACATAAACCCCTATATCTCGATTCAATTTAAATTCCTGAATAATCCAGAAAATTATAACGACATCGATGACTAGTCAAAATGTTGAGGAGTATGGTGCCGGATTAACAATGCGTTGAGGTTCCGTAGCCATTATCGTCAACACATTTGATTGTTTGGAGAATGATTCAATACATATTTCATAATTTAACCTAAAAAATATACATACGTACTTACGTATTCTTATACTTACCAGTAAGGGCCGATTAACTCAGAGTAATTTTTCTGCACAAAATATAAATGCTCCAAATATCTTGCCAATCTGGATTTTTATTCTTTTGTTTAATTACGGAAATATCAAATAACCTATTGAATAAATTCACTTAACTTACCATAACTAAACTTTAATTTCAATACGGATCACTAAAAATAACCTTATTAACAAATCCTGGGAAACTTCTTGACATTTAAAGGCTTTTAAAACACAAAAAAAACAAACGTTCCTTCAATACAAAAATGCACCTGAGAATGAAGGCGGGACCACTTGACTAATATTTCGATTATTACAAATCACCGTGAAGCGGCTAAAAATGCTGGTAACGGCTCCATTGACCACTTCCTTGGCTTTTATCAAGTAACTCAGGTACAAAAACGGTAATGGACGCATTCGATGTCGGTGTTGTATTGTGGAAATGTAAGCACACGTGTGTAA